>BSBM01000625.1:16930000-17537500 GCA_027924585.1 Larix kaempferi | reverse complement strand
TCACAGTTGCACTCTCACATAGCCTCCCTATTCGAATCTCTCAATGATCACCTGATACACTTGAGGAATATTTCTGCAGAAAATATTGTAGGAGCTGCCTGCTCAATTCGAATTGCCTTATCTAGGATGCCTAGGCCTTTTAGTGGTTAACTGGTCATTAATGAGCTAACTTCTCTCTTCCACCCACCTCGGGGATAATGCCACAAATCTAGGGGTAGTTGTCCCACAACCAACAGCTAGTGGTGGAGTGCAAATGCTGCCATCTGTCCCATGCCTTCTAACAACTTCCATTCCTCCTAGTGGGTCAGTGAACACTCATTTAATAGTTCCCTTGGGTGTTTGTCTCCTATTTTAATTTATTAAAATATAATAATCAGTCATTATAATCATCTTTGACCAAACTTGGTCATAATTACAAAACTTTGTAATTATAATTTAACATAAAGTATTTTGCAAATAAAATAAATATTCTCAAAATTTGGGTAGGTGACAACTCAACAACAACATTTGTTCTAGCAACAAAGTTCAAGAAAACTACCTATTGAAGATATTGAAGAATCTGAAGTTCCCGGGATCAGGGATGCAGTAATGGAAGGATGCCATGATCGAGGAATACCAATTAATCATGAAGAATGATGTTTTGGATGTGGTCCCAAGACCAGAAGGGTAGCCTACTGTGACTTCCAAGTAGATCTACAAGATCAAGCATGCTGCAGATAGTAGCATAGAGAAATACAAGGCAAGTGATGAAGTGGAAGATACACCAGATGGATGTCAAGACAGCTTTCTTGAATGGTGTAGTCAAAGAGGAAGTGGAGCAGCCACTCGGTTTTGAGACACATGATAGTGTTAAATTTTCAGAATTTACTTCAATCTGATCTAGGATCTTAACTAAGAGAACAACATGTACAACATATCTACAACATATCAATCATGGACACAATAATGCAAGCACACAAGAGACACAGATTTTACTTGGGGAAAACCATAAAGGTGAAAAACCCCAATAACTTTCTCAGAGATAGATAGAGCAATGATACAACCAGAATACAAGAGATAGTCTTCTCCTAGCAGTAGAGCCTCCTCCTCCACAAGTGCGCCACTCTCCCAAGTGTGAGTTAGAGAATAGAATGTGTAAAATGAGAGAGACACACTCTCTATTTATACACTAACTTGACTTGACCTTTACTCAACTAGGTCAGCCTCAACTTAACCACTTAACATAATGCTGACTAGGTCGACCCCCACTAGGGTGGTCTAATAACCCTTTGACCCACATGACTTATACAGGGCCGACCCCAACAAGGTGGTCTAATAACCCATCAAGTATAAGTTACGACACTTACAATATAAATGACGACACTTCCATATAGAGGAATAATAACATCTCTATAGGAATACAAACACTTCTGTATAGAGGAATAATAACATCTCTATAGGAATACAATATACATATATGTGAAATACATTCCGAAGTTACATATACATCAACACTCCCTCTTAACTAGGAAGGTATTTCTCGACACAGGTCTTCTAACACAAGTCATATTCTCTGGATCATCGTCACTGGATAATCGTCATCAAGTCATCATCATTGTCACTGCTGCTACTATCTCAATCAATCTCTGAATCTACTCGTCATAGGAAGTTCTATAGAGCCAGTAATTTTTCATACTGGATGTAGGCCCACCACCTGCAGGTCTTCGTCATCACTGGCCATACTATGGAATTCTCAGGACTTATTACATGCGTCACAAAACCTGGTTGCAGCATCTCAGGCTATTACGACCACACAGCTCTACTTGTAGGATCTCCCAGGAGCACATTACATGTGACCCATCACAAAACCTGGCTGAAGCATCCTAGGCTATTACGAGCACACAACTCTACCTATCGGATCTCCCAGGAGCACATTGCATGTGATCTCACCACAAAACCTGGCTGAAGCATCCCAGGCTGTTACGAGCACACAGCTCTACCTGTTGGATCTCCCAGGAGCACATTACATGTGGTCCACCACAAAACCTGGCTGAACCATTTGAGGCCTTTTTCATCCTGTCCAGATCTCCCAAGAGCAAATTACATGTGGTCATGGCAAAACCTGGCTGAAACATCTAAGGCCTTTTTCATCCTGTCCAAATCTCCCAGGAGCAAATTACATGCCATAGGACAAAACCTCACAAGAGCATCTTAGTATGTTACGGGTACACAACTCCGACCTGAATATCTCCCAGGGCACAAATTACATGTCCTCCTAGAGCAATGTCTCGAAAGAGAATCCCAGGCTGTTATGGGTATACAACTCTGACCTATAGGATCTCCCAGACATTCTCATATGCACAACCTGATCCACTGCCACAAAGTATCATCCTGATACTCATCATACATCATCCTGATTTACACATGATCATCATCACTGCAACATCCTACTACATCTCATCTGGAGCAACATCCTGAAGCTCGTTATCTATGATCATCCTGATCATACATTGCATCCACCTGATGCATACCAAGTATCTACCTGATACATATCATCATACATGATCTACCTGATCATACAATGTATCCACCTGATACATACATGGATACATGATCCACACAATGTATCCACCTGATACATATCAACATACATGATCTCAGTATCCACCTGATACATATACAGATACATGATCCAAGAATCCAACATGATGCATATATACATAAATGATCCAACTGATCATAACAAGCATCAAACATGATGCAATGATCCAACTGATCATAACAAGCATCGTCCTCTTCAGATCATCTCATCATCCACGAAGCACAACCCAGATGCACATCATCCAACACTTACACCACCTACATGGGAGAACACATCTACCACCATTCGGGGAAGGCTCCAGCCCTTATTTTTTCACCATGGGAGAACACATCTACCACCATGTGAAAAATGGCTCAGCAATTACATCACGACCAAGGGAGAACACATAAACCATGTCAGAAAATCTCATGTGCATCTGCATCTTCTGGACTCATCACTTCCCTTTGGAAGGAACCTCGATCTGAAGTGCACCAAACCTCTCTCTGAAGTACTAAAACTGCACTCTGGCCAACGGCTTCGTCAATACATCTGCAACCTACTCATCCGTTGCAACATACTATGCTTCGGCTGTACTCAGTGCTACGTAGGACTGCTTCCTACTAAACCAAGAGACCACACCTGATCCCTATCTGCAGCACTTCCTTCCCAATCTGAATCAACATAACCCTGCAGGTTAAACTTTTGATTTGAATCATACTTGAGCCCATAATTAACTATACCCTTCAGGTACCTTAGAACATGCTTTACAACAACCAGGTGAATACTCGTCGGATCTGTCAGGAACTGGCTCAATGTGTTCACCGCAAAGCAAATATCTGGTTGTGTGTTCGTCACGTACATCAAGGACCCAATCATCTGACGATACATAGAGACATCAACCATCTCAGATGAAGCATCACAAAGAAGCTTCAGATTCGATGCCATAGGTGTGGCCATGGCCTTGCAATCCATCATCCTGAACCTCTTTAGGATCTCTACTGCATACTTCCCTTGTCCAAGGAAGATTCCATCTGCACTCTGCCACACCTCCATGCCAAAAAAAAAACAAATAGTGCAGCATCCCCAAGTTCTTCATCTCTAACTCGGCAACAAGCTTCCGCTGTGTGTCGGCAATCAATCTGTCATGTCCTGTTACAAACAAGTCATCCACATACAGGAGTAGAATCACGGGATTCCCTTCCTCAACCTTGTAGTAAAGGTTGGAATCCGCTTTACTCTTGGTAAAGCCCAAACTGGATAGAAAGTTGTCTATCCTACCATACCAAGTTCTGCACATATATGACTCCCTCTCATGTGTTTGAGAACCAATTGGTTGCACCACATACACTTATTCTTCAACTACACCATTCAAGAAAGTGTATCTTCCTCTTCATCACTGCAACATGCTTGATCTTGTAGATCCTCTTGGAAGTTACTACAGACTCCCCTTCATGTCTTGGGACTGCATCTCAAACATCTTCGTGATCGACTGGTACTCCTCAATCATGGGATTCTTCCCAGATCCTGGGAACTTCAATATCTTCAATATTTTCAATAGATAACTTTGTTGTTGAACAAATGTTGTAGTCCTTCTTTTGTAGGTGATGGTACACGATCTTTCCTACACAACAAGTTAAATTGCATGATTAGAAAACATCTCATAGTTTTTAGAACAAATTCTTACACATAAAGAAATATGTCATACAGTCATGCAATTATCTTAGCCAATGCTTCAATACAACATTTATCCATATTCCATAACTTTCTAGATGCCTTCCAATCTCTACCAAAACATTGTTAAGAGTGTGCACAACTCCTAACATGTCAGTAAAGAGGTTTCATTCTAGATAAGTAGCAATGGAATGTTGTACAGTGCCATATGCCACTTACCCATGTATATTAGTAGTATAAAGTTCATCAATGCAACTATTCTAATATGCATAATACACAACCTAATTCTAGGAACATAAGCATATACATCATTGAATAACATTATGTAAGAAATGACAATTCAAATACTTATCTTTGTTTTGTTGCTGGGTGGACTCCCTCTGAATCTTTGCAACTCCATTTTGATGTGGATTGTGAGAAGTGGTCAACTCCCTTTGAATATCTGCATCCTTGCAGAAACTACTGAAGTGTGCTCCTTTGCTTTCTTGCAGGAACAACTGGAGTGTGCTCCCTCTTGATCTTTGCTTCCTGGATTACCTGTCCTTGAACTTACATCCATCCTTAATCACTATGCATGCTTATTAGTATCATCATTGTGTTATCCTTGAGGTCTCATACATAATCACACATTTATTAGTATAATCTTAATACTATCAAAACACAACAATCTTAAACATGTATAGTCATGATCATTCACAAATAATAAACATTAGTATTCAAGGTTTCAGGGAAGTCTTCTTTTACCCATGCATATTCTTATTTGATCATAGGACTCAGCTGATTAGTTAAATCATCAATGCATAAACCCGTGATTACTCAAACCTATACCTTCATGATTCTTCTGGTTAGTCATATCATCAATTATGGTAAGAAACATAATATGCATACAGCCATGACTATTCAAACCTATGACTTCATGAATAATCATTATCAACAACACAACAGTATAAGATCCTAACACAAGGTAGGATTCTAGCTTGATATAGGAAAAACATACCTAGATTAGCATTCTAGCTAGTTATGTCTAACATACTTGCATAATGTCTTCAGGTTCTCTTCAGTGACTTGTGCTAGTAGCCTGCATGTCTCATAGGTTAACCATTGTAGGACCAGGTTATACATACCTCGAAAGTAGATCTTCTATGTGATCCATGACAATGGATGAATCTTTGTCTTCATGTCACCATGATCATATGTTCTTGAAGTAGAACATGATTTGTCTTTCTTGGTGTACCTTTTATGTTAGCGAACAACATAAACCTCATACAACATCACAATGCATTAGTGCATTCATAAGTGTCAAAACCTTAATCAATGAATATCTTCTATTAAGGTGATACGACAAGTCTAGTAATTAATCAAGATTGTACTGTAATGATATGAAGACAAACATATGATAAACTTAACCATGAAACATACCTGTAAGCCATACCTATCAAGATTGCTTGTAATCTTCTTATGGAAGGCCTTAGCCTCATCTCCCTCTGAGACAGGAACTTCTTCACTTATGCAAGTGACCAATCTATCTTCTTCTAGGATTAACCCAATCCACTTGATTTGCAAGAACTGGACCTGGTGCTGGATTAGGGTTTGTCAAACAAACCCCAAAAATTCAAACTTTGAATTTCAAACTTCTGAAAGGATATAAATATGCGCCTTGATGAGATGATCAAGTTGGTATATTCAGAATTTGAAAACTACAAAGTTTCACCCCTCAAACTTGCCTTTTAGATTTCTGGATTCACTGGGGAGGACCCTGAATTAGGGTTTGAGTTTCCCGGAGCTTCACCCAACCAAAATATTTGATTCAAAACTCTAAGATTCGATTTTTCTGAGGAGCTTCCAGCCGTGGTCACAGATTTCCAAAATTCCAATTTTTGCAAAAGCCCTAATTTTCCATCTTTCCGATCAAAGACCCGAACTCGGGTTTGATCAAGCCCGGCCTTCTACCCAACCAAAAATTCTGATCTTGGTCTCTAAATTTCAATTTTGATGGGTATCATCCAGCCATGGTCTCCAATTACAAAAATTCCAACTTTCTCCGAAGCCCTAAATTCCAGAAGCCATGAATGAAGGTGCTCAAAAATAATTCTGTTTTGACAGAAATATGTACCTGATTGTTTCTAGTGTAACTCTTAACTTTTCGATCCACAGGGTCTAAAACATTTTCTTGAAATATCCTGACCTATCATCTTTCCATCCCGATAGTTCGTACCTCAATTGGATTCTCTGATAGAGAGTTATTCCAAGTGTCGCAACGTGACCTGTTTATGGGATAATACAGGAGAGAAAACTTGTACGGCGTGCCACATGTCACTAGTTCAACTTCAGCTTCTGAAAATTTTTCTTGAGATACTAAAGTCTGTGTACTACCTGTCACTTTTTACTAAATTTCATTTGGAGCTTCCTAGCCCAAGTTATGACCTTTTTTCCAAGGTCACCGGATTTTGACTCAGATCTGGAAGAGGCAGAAACCTATATTGTACAGATCATAAATCACAAAGTACAACGACTTAGAGGTTTTCCTTTGGACGCAAGGTACATGGGGATCTTATAGTCGACCTGTAAAAGTTTCAGATCCGAAACCTTCGCCAAAATGGATTTATATCGAAAGTGCTACGATGCCTGGTTTTTGCTATATCAAGCCCTAGCACCGTAAGTGCAACAAGTGTCATACATGCCATATCATGCCTTCTTTCAGGCTAGCTCTGATACCATGTTAAATTTTCAGAATTTACTTCAATCTGATCTAGGATCTTAACTGAGAGAACAACATGTACAGCATATCTATAGCATATCAATCATGGACACAATAATGCAAGCACACAAGAGACATAGATTTTACTTGGGGAAAACCATAAATGTGAAAAACCCCAATAACTTCCTCAGAGATAGATAGAGCAATGATACAACCAGAATACAAGAGATAGTCTTCTCCTAGTAGCAGAGCCTCCTCCTCCACAAGTGCACCACTCTCCCAAGTGTGAGTGAGAAAATAGAATGTGTAAAACGAGAGAGACACACTCTCTATTTATACACTAATTTGACTTGACCTTTACTCAACTAGGTCGACCTCAACTTAACCACTTAACATAATGTTGACTAGGTCGACCCCCACTAGGGTGGTCTAATAACCCTTTGACCCACATGACTTATACAGGGCCGACCCCAACAAGGTGGTCTAATAACCCATCAAGTATAAGTTACGACACTTACAATATAAATGACGACACTTCCATATAGAGGAATAATAACATCTCTATAGGAATACAAACACTTCCGTATAGAGGAATAATAACATCTCTATAGGAATACAATATACATATATGTGAAATACATTCCGAAGTTACATATACATCAACAGATAGGGAGTCATATGTGTGCCTTGTATGGCTTGAAGCAAGCACCCAGGACATGGTACGACAGGATAGACAACTTCCTATCCAGTTTGGGATTTACCAAGAGTAAAGCGGATTCCAACCTTTACTACAAGGTTGAGGAAGGAAATCCGGTGATACTCCTATTGTATGTGGATGCCCTGTTTGTGTCAAGTGAGATTGGATTGATTACTGATACAAAGAGGAAGCTTTCTACTGAGTTCGAGATGAAGGACTTGAGTATGATGCATTACTTTTTAGGTATGGAGGTGTGGTAGAGTGCAAATGGAATCTTCCTTGGACAAGGGAAGTATGCAGTAGAGATCCTAAAGCGGTTCGGGATGATGGACTGCAAGTCCATGGCCACACCTATGGCATCGAACCTAAAGCTATTGAGTGATGCTTCATCAGAGTCGATCGATGCCACGATGTATCGTCAGATGATTGGGTCCTTGATGTACCTGACGAACACAAGACTAGATATTTTCTTTGCGGTGAACACCTTGAGCTAGTTTCTGACAGATCCTAGACATGTTCACTTGATTACTGTAAAGAATATTCTGAGGTACCTGAAGGGTACAATTGATTATGGGCTCAAGTATGATGCGAATCAAAAGTTTAACCTGGAGCGTTATGTTGATTCATATTGGGAAGGCTGTGTTGCATATAGGAAGAGCACTTCAGGGTGCTGCTTCAATATGGGATCAGGTGTGATCTCTTGGTTTAGCAGGAATCAATCCTGCGTAGCATTGATTACAATCTAAGAACAATATGTCGCAGCTTGTTCGACTAGTTGTGAGGCAGTATGGCTAAGGAAGCTACTGTCTGATTTATTTGATTTCCTGTTGGATGCTACTTGTATCTATTGTGACAAATAGAGTTGTGTGAAGTTGTCATAGAACCAGGTGTTCCATGACAAGTCGAAGCATATCGAGATCAAATATCACTATATCAGGTATATGGTGCAGAGAGGAGTAGTGAAGCTCCTGTATGTTGTGACGGATGATCAGATTGCAGATGTGTTAACCAAACCACTAGCTAGAGTGAAGTTCGAGTACTTCATAAAGAGGCTTGGTGTACTTCAGATTGAGGTTCCTTCCAATGGGAAGTGATGAGTCCAGAAGACGCAGATGCACATGGGATTTTCTGACATGGTCGTAGATGTGTTCCCATTGTAGTGATGTAATTGTTGATCCATTCTCACATGGTGGTAGATGTGTTCTCCCATGGTGCAGATGTAAGAGCTGGATCCATTAAAAAATGGTGGTAGATGTGTTCTCCCATGGTGTAGATGTAAGGTTTGAAGCCATTTTTCACATGGTGATAGATGTGTTCTCCCATGGTAAAACATTAAGGGTTGGAGCCTTCCCCGAATGGTGGTAGATGTGTTCTCCCATGTCAGTGGTGTAAGTGATGTATGATGTGCATCTGGGTTGTGATCCATGGACGATGAGTTGATCTAAAGAGGATGATCATGTGTGATGAGCATCAGGATGATGCTCCATATGATAGGCATCAGGACAATGCTATGACGATGATCAGGATGATCATGCGATGATGATATGCATCAAGACGATGCTATGACAATGATCAGGATGATCATATGATGATGATGTGCATCAGGATGATGTACTGTATGATGATGATCAGTATGATCATTAGCATCAGGAGGATGCTCTGTGCGAGGATGATCAGGTGGATCATGAGTATCAGGATGATACTCTGTGGCGATGGACAGGTTATGCGATAAGCATGTAATCTTGCCCTAGGATATTTGCAGATACTCTTGCGAGGTTTTTCCTATGGCATATAATAGCTCCCTGGGAGATCTAGAAAATGCTCTTTCAAGGTTTTGCTTGGGAGGACATATAATCTTGCCCTGGGAGATCTTGCTGGTCATGCTTAGGCACATAAAGGATCCTGGGATACTCTTTCAAGGTTTTGTCCTATGGCATATAATGTTTCCCTCGGAGATCCGATAGGTTGAGTAGTACACTCGTAATCAGTCTTGGGATGCTCTTTTGAGGTTTTTCCAAACCACATGTAATCAATCCTGGAGATCTTGTCGGTCGTGCTTAGGCACATAAATGATCCTAGGATGCCATGTAGAGTTATTTCCAGTCGTGCTATGCACATAAATGTTCCTGGGACACTCTTTTAAGGTTTTGTGGTGGTCACATGTAATAACTCCCTAGGAGATCTTGTTGGTCGTGCTTAAGCACATAAAGGATCCTGGGATACTCTTTCGAGGTTTTGTTGATGCACATAATTAGTTTTGAGGATTCCACAGGATGGCCCGCTCGCATAGATGATGAAGACCTACAGGAGGCTAGGCCTACATCCGGCATGAAAAAGGGTTGGCTCTATAGAACTTCCTATGACAAGAAGAATTGAGAGATGGCCCAGTGATCAAGATGATGGGTACAGTAGTAGTGACGATGATCCAACTCCAGAATTGAATATTTGTGCCTATATGTATTGATGACTTGTGTCAAGAGAATACCTTCCTATTTAAGAGGGAGTGTTGATGTATTTGTAACTTCGGAATATATTCACTTGTATAATGTATTTGTACTTTATTGTATCCCCAACAGAGATGTATTATTCCTCCGATTGGAAGTGTCGTCATTGTACTTGCAAGTGTTGCAAGTTATATTGTATGTGTCATAACTTATGCTTGATGGGTTATTATACCACCTTGATGGGGTCGGCCCTATATGAGTCATGTGGGTTAAAGGGTTATTACACCACCCTAGTGGGGTCAGCCCAGTCAACATTATGTTAAGTGGTTAAGTTGGGGCCGACCTATTTGAGTAAAGGTAAAGTGAAAGTAAAAGTATAAATAGAGAGTGCGACTCTCTCATTTGACACATTATCTCATTCACTCACTTCACATTAGTGAGAGAGAGGAGGAGTGCGCACAAGTGGAGGAGGAGTAGCTGCTACAGTCATCTATCTCTTGGGGTTTGATCTTTGTGATCTTTGTATTGGTGCTTATTCTATCTCTGAGGAAGTTGCGGGGTTTTCCACCTTCTTGGTTTTCCACGGTGAAATGTTTTGTGTCTCTTGTCTCTTGTCTCTTATGCTTGATATGTTGTACATGTTGTTTTTTTAGTTAAGATCCTAGATCAGATTGAAGTAAATGTTGAAAAACTAACACAAGGTACTCGATTGGTTTCTAGATTCAATCTTTGGATGACGATTTGAAGTCAAGAAGGATGAATCCATCGAAGGAGGGCCATGATGAATCCCCCATCATCGACACAAAACTCAATAAAAGATGTTTGGAGAAGATCGGATGGTACAGTAACATACAGGATAGACTCAAAGTACACCTGGCATGGTGGAAGGTGTACTGACTACAAATGATGAGTGGTGAAAGTATCCTTGAACATGGGCATGGCATGACTTGGCAGTATTGATGTGACGAGTACGACACCAACTCCTAATGCAACTAATGGTGGAATTATTCTTTGGATGACCCAAAGGAGTAACAAGACTCAGGAAGTGGGAAAAAATCAAGGACAAATGAATGATCCAAGTGCAGTATGCAAATGGAAATGAGTGCCATGTTCAAGAAAGACTAGGTACTACCACAGATAAAAAGTGTAACATAAAAGATTTCCTTTTTCCCCATCATAAACGATGAGTGCCTCATGTATTTTTTACGAGATTTATGAGGGTAACCAAATGATTGGTATAGCTGATCTCATAGATGAGTCCAATCCCAAATATTTTCCAAACTTGGTAGAGGAGGGGTTCGTCCCATAGCGGGCCCTTCAATGTTAAATTTTAACGAGTCCATAGAAGGTAAACTCGGCCGCCATTTCATGTTTAGAGAGTTTGAAAAGAACTAAAGAAGACTCCAGCTGTCCTTTTTCATAAAGTTAGCCTCTTCGCCCGAAAAAGGATAAAACAACGTGGGAGAAGACTCTTCCAGTCATGATTGGCTGGAGTATTCCTTTTTCATAAATAGTGCCCCCTGGTCCGAAAAAGGAGTAAAATATCACCGGGGAGACGATCATTCAAATCCTTTTACAAGCGTGAACGAATCAATTTTGCTTGGCCATCTTTTCCTATTTTAGGAGTCTGAAAAGAGATTAAAAAGGACTCTATGAACAACTTTGTCATGGTTGATAACCGAGTATGACAAAGGAAAAAGTAAACTTGGCACAATTCCTTTTCCGTAAATAGTCTAGTGAGGCCGGATAAAGAGATAAACCTATACTCGTTAGACACACCTTTTTACTCAAATTTTTAACGAGCATGATAATGGTATCAAAAGTAGTCGGAACCTTTTTCATATTTGAACTAGAGCACGAAAAAGTAAAAAGTAAGCTCAACCCACTTTTCATGTTTTAACTAGAGCACTAAAAAAGTGGAAAGTAAGCTCAAATACCATCTTACTGTTTTTAACAATCTCGAATATAAGTGAAAAGAATGCTCATGATGTCTGTGTCATTTTTTAACGATCTTGTAAGAAAAAATGAACTATGCTCGGGATTATTTTCATGGTTTAGCGAGCTCAAAACTCAAAAAAGAAAGTATGCTCGAAAAGTATTCCCATTGGTGGATTTCTTCCCGTCATGGAATCCAAAGGTTGGTACATGCCCCGAACATGGTGTGGAGAGGCGATCAAGTTGACTTCAACATAACGTTGAGAGGTTGAAGACATTCCCCTCAAGCTTCATTTCATTTGCCTAAGGCATAGGCGAATGAAAAGAAGGTTCAAGTACTAAGTCTGTGAGAAGAATCGACTCAAAGGGAAAGGATCTATTTCATTTTTTAACGAGCTCGTCACAGGAATAGAAATCTGCTCATGGGGTACTATTTCATTTTTTAACGAGCTTGACAGATAAAGGGAACTATGCTCAAAGAATGGTTTCATTTTTACGCAAGTTTGAAACCAAAGGTAAACTATGCTTGGGAGGGTCTATTTCATTTTTTAACGAGCTTGAAAGAGAACTATGCTCACAGGAACCTATTTCATTTTTTAATGAGCCTGACAGAGAAATGGAACTATGCTCAAGGGAACCTATTTCATTTTTTAACGAGCTTGAAGCCAAAGGTAAACTCTGCTCAAACTATTGGTTTCATTTTTTAGCGAGCTAGAAGCCAAAGGTAAACTCTGCTCAAACTACTGGTTTCATTTTTTATCGCGCTTGAAGCCAAAGGTAAAATTTGCTCAAACTACTAGTTTCATTTTTTTAGCGAGCTTGAAGCCAAAGGTAAACTCTGCTCAAACTACTGGAACCTATCCATAGGTTGGTAGTGTGCCCCCCAGCATGATGTCCAGAGGATGAAGATACGCCCCTCATGCTTAAGGGGAAGAAACCACTACTACGCGTGGAACGTTCAGGGAAGTTTGTTGAATGGAAGTCATGCGATGATTGGGTGTCACGAAGGAAAGTTGATCAATGGTCACATTCCTCCCATCATAGGGAAAATACATCACTCAAAAGAGTGTGGACACTACGGCTTTCATAGCATAGACATAATCATGTCCAAGGAGCAAATTGAAATCTAAAGGGCCTTGGACGACCATGACATCAACATAAACAGCTTTACCTCCCAAGGTGATAGGTAATTGTGGAAGAATCCCTAAAGGTCAGGTAGTCCTTCTATTAAAAGCCAAAATCTGGCCGGTAACCGACACAAGCTTAGGAGACCCTATAGCTTGGAAATAAGTTGAGGATAAAATATGAACAGAAGCTCCCTCTTCAACTATAATGCTAAATATTTCCTTATCGGCAACACCTATAGATATCTGGAAAGGAACATCTGAGGGGAGACAAGATTCTGCTAGACTATTCCAATCAAATGAAATAACCTCAGTACTTGGGGGAGGTCCCGTGGATGAGACTTCTCCTTTCCTAGAGCTGTCTGAATCGACCAGAAAGATATCAGCGGTTTCTAATTCACTTTCAGTTGGAAAAGCAGACGAAGATTTCGTGATGGTGACTGCTTCAATCTAAGCATTTTCCAATGAAAGAGTTGGGTGGACCGAGGATAAAACTTGATCTACCTCTTGAATTTCACTCTTCAAAGGGAGAGTGGGGTCAACCGAGAATGAGACTTGGTTAACCGCTTGGGTATCATCCCTCATGGGAGGAGTGGGATCGATCAAGGATGTTGTTGAATCGACCACTTATTTTTCACTCTCTGATGAAAGATTGGGGTCAACTGAGGATGGGGTTGGATTGACCATCCTATCAACCAATGTAGGATCAAGGGACAACTTACGACATTCAGTTGGAAGGTGTTTATGGGATATGTCCATTTCTTCCAACAATTATGAATATTCATCCATACGAGGACAAAGGTAAGTACGGTGCATGCCCTTGCATAACCAACAAGGGTATGTAGCTCTACCCTTTCGACCCTTAATCACAATGTCACTATTCGATGGGGTATCATCAATATGATGTCCAGAGATTGATGACAAGGGAAGTTCAGAATGCAAACATATTTCTAAGACCTTGGAGATACCAAGGAATATCTTAAGAAAATGGGATCCTTTACAAATTTTGCAAGGGAATTTCAGTTTACGCAAATTCGAAACAGGTGTATCGATGCTCCCAGGATGATGATCAGTGGCTGGTGAGTTCTTGCCATGATAGTCAGAGGCAGGGGTTGTGACCTTCTGCTTAGTGTTCTTCTTCGTACTCTTCCTTTTCTTCTTCTTCTCACCCACCTTTCTACTAACATCAAATTTTTCAGTAAGAGAAGAGGAAGAGATGGAAGTTGATTCAACTTTCGATGAAGAAGGAGAAGGGTCACCATGAGATTGATGCTCATGTGGTGAAGGACCTAGTTCGAGTCCCCAGTATGGTCGCCAGATTTGTTTGACGAACAATATACCAAGAGTGGACTTGAGACCTGATCTCCCTAGCCTCAATGTAAGACTAGAACAAATAAGATAGAATATAGAATACTTTCTTAGATTTTATTAGAGATCGAATAGATAGATGCTTTACCTTTCATATCGTCGATCCATTCTCCTTGATGTTTGCTCCAAGATTGATGGTATTTAGATCTCAGCTGCAAAACCTGTCAAGACAACACAGAACAAAACAAGTAGTAAAATGCACCTACACAATAATAGATCTAAGTAAGCAGTTAAACAGGCAAACTACACAAAACATTATCAATGCAACAATGTTTGGTGGAAAGCATTTAACGTAGCAATCAATGAATTAACGTTTGGTGGAAAGTACATAGAAGGAAGTGATTACAACCAATGAATTAACGTAGCAATCCTTCTCCAAACAAGCCAATGCCAAAGCCTCCAAAGGGATTATGGATCTCTCAAGGGATGAGTAGAGATCTCTCCTAAGCTAATTTCACCAGCATATAGATACTATATACTTCCTCCCTTTAGAATGGGAATGAGCTTCACTTATAAAGGACTAAGAGGATAGGATATTTTGAAATATGGTAGGAGAGAGTTAGGGTATCTCACCAAAGAGATAGGGAACCGAATGCCAGCTCCCCTATAGGCTAGGGATAGGGATCCACATCACTCAGCTTTGAGAATGGGCTCGAAGATGCTCTTTTATCCAATTAACTGACATCATCACAGGCTGCATTAGGACAACCTACGACGTCGCAGGTTGCACAAGGGTGAATTGCAATGACCTATAAAAATGGGTCAGTTAATCCCTTCAGTTCTGGGAAATTTTAGGGATGTTTACACTGAGTCTCAGGGTAGCAAGATTTAGGTGTAATACAAGATAAAACAAAATCCAGATGTACTATTTTGGTCCACAATATTACATCCCCAATCGGAGTCAGCATATCCAAGTAGCATCACTCCACCAATGGAAGCATACCTGAGTCCATAATAAATAGTGCCTCGAAGGTATCTAAGCACATGCTTGGAAGCAACCCAATGTTTATGTCTTGGCTCAGACATGAATTGAATCAAGATATGTCTCACTGCATAACATATGTCTAGTCTACTATGTATCAAATACATAAAGGAATCAATAAGCTATCTGTACATGGTAGGATCCACTAAATCCAGTCTGGTCACATGACTACTAGTCATAAATTAACAGTCACTTATCACCCAACCAAATTGGTCATTTATCACTTGGTCATAATGTAACACCCCTCCTTTATATCCTATTAATTGTAAATATAAATTAATGTTGTACTTGCTTACTGGTGAGGATCTCAAGGCCAAGGCCCCACCAGAAGAAAAGAAAAAAAAAAAAAAACCTTCGAAGTTATAAGGGTTGTCATCATAGATTGAGGAGAATAGTTACTCGTCGCAACCTCCTAATAAGTTATAGGGCTTATTTTATTAGTATGAAGATAACCATGATTAAATAATCCTAAGTAAACCTAAGACAAGTCATACATAGGTGGCACCCTAACCTCGGTAAAGTGACACCAAGGAAATGGGTTAGAAATATCTAAGTACTATTGTTATCTTATTTGTAGCGTCACTTCTAGGATTCTATACAGGGATATATATATATATATATATATGATAAAGATCAATTTATAATTTAACAAGATAGTATACTTGACTATAAATCCTATGGTACTATAAGTCGTATTATTTAAATAAACATATAATCTATGCAAAAACATATATATATATAATAATTATATATATGAAATTATTTAATGAAATTAAATAGGAAAAATGCCCTAGAAATATCCTTAATGCTCCTATAAGGTATTTCCTATTGTTTACATTTAGAAGAAAATAATCGAGGGATTATTTTAAGTTATGACTTGAATACTCAAATAAGTATTTTGTTATAAAATAAGTATTTTGTTATAAAACAATTATAGTACCTTTTAAATTGGATTGAAAACATGTTATAGATCATTATTAATTAAATATTTTTAGTTGTCTATTATAAAGCTGTAATACATGAATCTTGTATGAGTTAGTGATCTCATAGCTATGATCAAAGAGAATACACTCGGATTTAAGGAGAATGGGTAATTAAGTACATTAATAAAAATGCAAAGGTGAATTTTAGTTAGGATGGCTAAGGGATTACGGTGGCCTCATTAGAGAGCTGAGCTGAGCCTTTATTTAAGCAAAAAAAAATTCAATCCCCAACGAACCTTCTTCCTTTATTCCCCCGATGTGTTTCCTCGTCGAAGTGGAGCATCGGTGAGACTATTAGATAGTCTACTTGCTGGATAGTGGCAAAAACGGAATTTCCTTGGAACGCCATTTGTCACTTCGAAGGAAGGACCCGATGGACCTCTCGATCAAGGGCAGCATTCCAAGGTAGGAAGGGAGATTGACGATGGACTATATAGGGGATTCGATCATGAAACGTTAAGGGGGAATCCTATGGAGGTCAAGCGAAGCTTGTTTCCAAACTGGCCAAGAAGAAGATCAAGAAGGATCTCTGTAACTCTATAGTAGCTAGAAGCATCTCTGCGACGGTTGAGACCTGCACTCTCTAGCTGAGGTTTTTATATAGTGTTGTGGGATCTTTGCAGAGGAACAATTCGTGATAACAACAGGAGGACCAATCCATTTACTGCAGCGGATGGGAAGCCTGGATTAGGTGAGCGATTTCGATTTGTGATATTGGATCTACGCATACGATTTGGAGCAGAGCTTAGCTATTTGATTTTTGTAAGTATCGGTATTTTTCTGCTTATTGATAAAGCAATTCACAGTAACATTGACCTATGTTTTAGATCTGTGCATACTATTTGGTAATGATCCCTAGAAAAGGAGAATTCGTTTCCCATATTGTTTAACCGTCAGTATATTATATATACTGTGCCTTTTTGTCTGTGAATACGTTATAATATGCTTTGAATTGAAAAGGACAGCCTAGAGAAGGAGAGCCCGATTTCATCTCGTTGTTTCCAATATTTTTTGTACTATGCTTGAAATCGCTGATTAGAATATTGCTTAACTATTTTGACATCGATCTCTGCCCGAAATCTGAGCCTACCAGATGAAAATGACCTCTTCCTTTGATCTACATTGTTTTCTGCGTTTTGTCTCTGTTTTAGATCTACATATACTTTATTAGTATCGATCTCTAAAAGCAAAAAGATCTCTGACCTGGCGATCTCGCTCTCTGCATCTATCGTGGCCCCTGGAAATTTATGTTTGTTTGATGTTTTGTTCACCATAGTGACAGAGTCCGAGCTTTGCACTCGCTCGAGGGAATCAATATCTGCCTTGGATTCAAAAGGATCACACTGTGTAATCAATGAAGTTTAGGAAAGTACTTTCTTTGCATAGGTAGTTACATGAAAGTTGTTGAGAGGGTAAACTTTTCCACTAGCCTTGGAATAAAAGGATTATAAGGGATATAGTATTATAAATATTTCATTACATATAAATTTTGTTATAAGACGTGATCCTTAAGTTCTAACCGTAAAATAAGTTCTAACCGTAAAATATCTACCTTAGTAATTGAACAACTACCTTAGTAATTGAACAAATATATGTATATTTGCATACCTTAGAATATATCTTTAAAGTATGTATTAGAGTAAGGGATGTATGGGATGTTTCCCTTGGTTAAGATATTGAATAAATTATATCTTTAAAGTATGTATTAGAGTAAGGGATGTATGGAATGTTTCCCTTGGTTAAGATATTGAATAAATTATATCTTTAAAGTATGTATTAGAGTAAGGGATTTATGGGATGTTTCCTTAGATAAGATATTGAATAAATTATATCTTTAAAGTATGTATTAGAGTAAGGGATGTATGGGATGTTTCCCTGGTTAAGATATTGAATACATTATATCTTTAAAGTATGTATTAGAGTATCTGATGTATTTTAAAGTATGTATTAGAGTAAGGGATGTATGGGATGTTCCCTTGGTTAAGATATTGAATAAATTATATCTTTAAAGTGTGTATTAGAGTAAGGGATGTATGGGATGTTTCCCTGGGTTAAGATATTGAATAAATTATATCTTTAAAGTATGTATTAGAGTAAGGGAGGTATGGGATGTTCCCTTGGTTAAGATATTGAATAAATTATATCTTTAAAGTATGTATTAGAGTAAGGTATGCATGGGATGTTTCCGTTGGTTAAGATATTGAATAAATTATATCTTTAAAGTATGTATTAGAGTAAGGGATGTATGGGATGTTTCCCTTAGATAAGATATTGAATAAAATATATCTTTAAAGTATGTATTAGAGTAAGGGATGTATGGATGTTCCCTTGGGTATTAGAGTAAGGGATGTATAGGATGTTTCCCTTAGTTAAAATATTGAATAAAATATATGTTCCCTTAGTTAAAATCTTGGTTGATACATACGTTTTATGTATATGATCGATAAAGAGGGGTATAGCCCTAAAAGTACGAAGGGAACTTCATGCATAGTAATCAAATGTTATATATAAGACCATTAAGAGTTGTCATGTTAATATTGAGTTTTAATTGAGTTGCAGGATGTAATCTTTGTAATTTTTTTTTATAATAATATAAAGATACGACATTTTTGTGGACGTAGCCCAAGGATTGGGTGAACCATGTTAAAAGGGTCTCTATCTTATGTGTTTCTCATGTGTGTTAATTCCTTGGGATACTTATGATAGTTTTGGTGTTCCTATACAATGCATGCATGTGTAAAGTGATTCTTTGGTAAAAAAATATTTTATGGTTAAATATGTTGTTCTTATGATGTTTATATAGATGTCCTTAAGGTGTTAGGCACAATTAAGTTCTCTACTAATGGATAGGAATTACATGACGACAATCTAGTAAGATTCGATCATGAACTCATGTACTTAGATGAGTTTTTTTTACTTATATAATTATCAATTTTGTTAAGGCAATTTACTATTATTAAACATAGCATACAAATTTAATGCTTCATTGCATATAAATGCCTCAGGGAAACACAAGGAGTTGCATATGTATTACTTAAATTGATAGACTTGTATAAATATTGAGAGTTTTGAATAGAGATATTTGCATAAGTAAGTAAGGAAACAATGATGAAATTAAATAGTTACGCATATTGATTGTTTCCTTTGATTAATTGTCTTTTATCGATGCAAGTACAACGGACCTTGTTCTTATCACGCCTAACTTTCATTGAAAATATCTCTAAAGTTATTGAATTTTTTTAAATTCCCCAAAATTATTAATTCAGAAAATTGGGTATGTGACATATGGTATCAGAGCGCTAGGTTACAACACTCGGGCCTATTGGGCTCAATATGAGATAAGTAAATATGAAGGTTGATAAAACAATCAATCAAGTTGTTTTTGTTTTGTTTTGGATGCATGAATTGGAATGGACGAGGGGGTAATGTTATCTAAGTTAAAATTCAAGTTCTCCAAAAGAGTAAAGATAAGTATTTTCATCATTGTTTTTCCTTACAAAATTATGAGTCTGGTATGTTTTCCTTTTCCATGAGTTCTCCCTTGCTAGATACAAGATATAGATACTCACATTGCTGTATGGTATTTTTATGAAATGTGATATCTTGTTGAAATGATTTCAGTATATGTGCAAAGGGTTATGAGATTTACACCAGCCTAGATCCAAATCCTAGGCTCTATCAAGAGCCGAGAGGGATCAAATCTCTCGAGGAGGTGCAAACCTCTCCTTGAATAGATCCTTGAGTGCAATACCCGAGCCACATAATCCTAAGCTCTAAAGTCTCTAGTTTAAGTCTCATATTTACTTTTTACTTTGTATTATTATTTTTTGTTTATGGCCGACATAATATTTATTACTTTTTACTTTGTATTATTCTTTTTGTTTACTTTGTATTATTTTGTTACTCGACAAACACTCTAAAGTCTCATATTTACTTTTTACTTTGTATTAAAAGTAAAAAGTAAAGTCTCTAGTTTAAGCCTCATATTTACTTTTTACTTTGTATTAATTTTTTTGTTTATGGCCGACATAATATTTACGACCTAATCCTAAGCTATGAAGTCTCTAGTTTAAGTCTCATATTTACTTTTTACTTTGTATTATTCTTTTTTGTTTATGGCCGACATAATATGTATGAATTACTCAAATTTAGTTAATTTTATAATACAAGTGTGTAGGTGACGTACTATGTTAGGGAATGCATAAGTAATACTCTAATCAATACTATAACATTCTAGGACTAGTCATAAAGATCAAACTAATTGATATATGTACATTTGTTAAAAATGTTGGTTAGTTTGGGTAAGATATGCAGGAAAAATACATGAAAGGTTTGAAAGTTACAAAGAAATACTAGGATGTAATTATCTCATATGAAGGATATATCGATATAGTTGTTGTTCTTATGTCCTTTCTAAGATTGATGTGAAATGTAATGATTTTTGTATCATGATTGATTAACTTTGTTAAAAAGAATAGAAGCATTATAATATTTATGTTGGATTGTTGATTCATAATTCCATGTCATTTGGTAAGCACTAGTCTAAGAAATAGATAAAGATATGGAAAAATTTGATGAAACATGTTATTACCTTGACCAAACAAAGGTTATGAATAGTGTTTTGAACATGTAGATTAACCTAATAGGAAATTTCAAAATTGCATCAAGTAGATCCGCATTTTAGTTGTTGGTATTCTATTTTCTTTTAAGAATTACAAAGTGCACTACTTACGAACTTCATTAGGTTAGATTGTAGTATTATTAGTATACTCCAAAGAAGTGAGTTTGTTTGATTAGGCAAAGTCACTTGAACATCTTCAAATTATAATAGCTACATTTTAGTTGGTATTGCATAGTTGTTACGACAGCTTCATGGAATGCTATATCGAAAAAAATGCATTTGTAGACATTATAGAAAATAGCCTAAGTAATTAGAGTATTGATAGCAAGAATGAATTTGACATGCTTTTAGTTCAAAGGTTACAAGACATGGTTAAAGGTGTGAATGAATCTAGGTGGAAAGATAACTGATGTGTTTGAATAATATCCAATTTATGAAAATTGGTCATTTTGTTAAAAGTTAAAATTGTATTTCATTATAGAACTTCTTCTTGGTATCAGAATTTTAATGGATAAATCCTAAATGTGTATTACTGTATGGAATTGCAAGCAATGTTCCTAGAAGTTTCAATGATCTTATTTTAGAATGCATATGATTCTAATTATTTATTCTTAGATAGACCCCTCGTAGGGTTTGTTATATCTTCTAATAAAGATTGATGTGTATCAAGTTAAAGGATCTTGTTAATAGTTGGAGTTTGATTATAGGAATAGAAGAATCCTAAATCTTGTTATGATTGATTAATCATGGGATATTTTAAAAGAGTATGGAAAGATTATAGAGAAAAGATTCTTTAGATGATGAGTCTCAGGATGAAATGAATCTATATGTAACTAAATGTTTAAATTATGATACTAACATGTTTGGTTGTTAGCAGATTTGACCTCAAACTCACAATAAGGATATTGAAGAATTTAAATTTATACATCGGAATGAATAGTAGAGGATTCACAAGTTAATTGAATGAGTAGATGTGAAATGCTATTAAGATGATTATTATGGAACTAATATGTTTAGTTGTTGAGCAATTGAAGCAAAGAAATTTTTTCTTCTATACTAACATTTCAGGAGGTGAACTTGACTACGACCGATGTCATGGTTAAAGTGGAACGTTGATTATAAAATCATTCATATAGATAAGTTGAGCTAAATCATACAAGAGTAAGTAATGATTTACTTTACATTTTATTATAGTGTGGATTACAGGATTTTATATGATTGATGTTAGACTTGTGATTAATGATGTGTGATCATCAAAATGCATAGAATGTGATAAGAAAAATAGGTGAATACATTTGTTAATATTGTGTTACTATTATGTTGCATATGGCATGCAAGAAAGGATAAATGATTGTTATTAAGTAAATTTCCTGGACTCAAACAAGAAGGTTTGAGGGGAAAAGAATATTCCTGGACTTAGACGAGAAGGTTTGAGGGGAAAAGAATATTTCCTGGACTCAAGCAGAAAGGTTGCATCTGCACTCACTTACTAGTTGTTGTAGGGGGCAACTTCCCTAAAAAAGTGGTCATGTTCCCCAAGGAAGTGTAACAGATCAGGCAGCTCGTTGAATGTTAAACTGACCCAAAAGACCTAGGCAATTTTTATATCCATCAAATTGAGCAGGGGACTCACAACTTTTTCCTTGTCTTGCTGGAAACTGCTATGTTGAGCACACAAGAGATTCAATGAGGGGAATGTTGACTAATGAGTTGTAGAGTAATACTGTCAGGTTATTCTGCTGAGTTTACAGAGAGTATTATGTCTGCAAGTTTGATTGTTGACTTTCAAAAAGAACAGAACTTGAGGAAGAGTTATGTGTCTAGCAGAGGAATTGTTGAAATTCCAAACTCATGAGAGAGTTTGATGATCAGCAAAGTGTTGTTGAAAGATTTGTTTTATGATATAACAAATATTAATGATTTGTCTTGTAACTAGACTATTGCATGTCTTTTTTCAAGAATTTTATGAATGCTAGAGTAAGCAAATATTCCTCAAGGATGAGGATGAATGATGAATGTTAAACCTTACTGTTTGGAATATTGTAAAGTATAATTATGTTTACTAAAGAATGCTGGAAGATCTTGTATGAGCTATACAATGTGCAGGTTGTGAAAGGAGTACGAATCATAAATACTTGTAAAAGTCGTGGAAATTCGAAGATGATCAAGAATACCAAAGAAGAGACGACAAGTGAACTAAAGAAAGATGAATCCAGAAGAGTAGACGAACTGCTGAAATGTATGAACACCGAGGACGATGTTATTATTAAGGGGAGGAGGATGTAACACACCTCCTTTATATCCTATTAATTGTAAATATAAATTAATGTTGTACTTGGTTACTGGTGAGGAGATCAAGGCCAAGGCCCCACCAAGAAAAAACCTTAGAAGTTATAAGGGTTGTTGTCATAGATTGAGGAGAGTAGTTACTCGTCGCAACCTCCTAATAAGTTATAGGGCTTATTTTCTTAGTACGAAGATAACCATGATTAAATAATCCTAAGTAAACCTAAGACAGGTCATACATAGTTGGTACCCTAACCTCGGTAAAGTGACACCAAGGAAATGGGTTAGAAATCTCTAAGTAATATTGTTATCTTATTTGTAGCATCACTTCTAGGATGTTAGAGAGAGAGAGAGAGCTCAATTTAAAATTTAACATGATAGTATACTTGACTATAAGTCATATGGGACTATAAATCATATTATTTAAATAAGCATATAATCTATGCAAACCATATATATATATATATAATTATTTAATGAAATTAAATAGGAAAAATGCCCTAGAAATATCCTTAATGCTCCTATAAGGTATTTCCTATTTTTTACATTTAGAAGAAAATAATCGAAGGATTATTTTAAGTTATGACTTAATTACTCAAATAAGTATTTTGTTATAAAATAATTATAGTACCTTTTAAATTGGATTGAAAACATGTTATAGATCATTATTATTTAAATAGTTTTAGTTGTCTATTATAACGCTGTAATACATGTATCTTGTATGAGTTAGTGATCGTATAGCTATGATCAAAGAGAATACACTCGGATTAAGGAGAATGGGTAATTAAGTACATTAATAAAAATGAAAAAGGGAATTTTAGTTGGGATGGCTAAGGGATGATGGTGGCCTCATTAGAGAGTCGAGCCGAGCCTTTATTTAAGCAAAAAAATTCAATCCCCAACTAACCACCTTCCTTTATTCCCGCGATGTGTTTCCTCGTTGGAGTGGAGAGCCGGTGACAAACTATTAGATAGTCTACTTGCTAGATAGTGGCGAAAATGGAATTTCCTTGGAACGCCAATTGTCACTTTGAAGGAAGGACCCGATGGACCTCTCGATCAAGGGCGGCATTCCAAGGTAGGAAGGGAGCTTGACCACTGAGTATATAAGGGAGTCGATCATGAAACGTTAAGGGGGAAGCCTATGGAGGTCAAGTGAAGCTTGTTTCCAAACTGGCCGAAAAGAAGATCAAGAAGGACCTCTGCAACTCTGTAGTAGCTAGAAGCATCTCTGCAACGGTTGAGACCTACACTCGCTAGCTAAGGTTCTTATATAGTGTTGTGGGATATCTACATAGGAACAATTTGTGATAACAATAGGAGGACCGATCCACTTACTGCAGCGGATGGGAAGCCTGGCTTTAGGTGAGCGATTTCGATTTTTGATATTGTAGCTACGCATACGATTTGGAACAGAGCTTAGCTATTTGATTTCTGTAAGTATCGGTATTTTTCTACTTATTGATAAAGCGATTCGCAGTAACATTGACCTATGTTTTAGATCTGTGCATACTATTTGGTAATGATCCCTAGAAAAGGAGAACTTGTTTCCCATATTGTTTAACCGTCAGTATATTATATATATTGTTCCCTTTGGTCTATGAATACGTTATACTATGCTTTGAATTGAAAAGGACATCCTAGAGAAGGAGAGCCCGATTCTAGCTCGTTGTTTCCAATATTTTTTGTACTATGCTTGAAATCGCTGATTAGAATATTGCTTAACTATTTTGACATCGATCTCTGCCCGAAATCTGAGCCTACCATATGAAAACGGCCTCTGCCTTTGATCTACGTTGTTTTATGTGTTTTGTCTCTGTTTCAGATCTGCATATACTTGATTAGTTTCGATCTCTAAAAGAAAAAAAGATCTCTGGCATGGCGATCTCGCTCTTTGCATCTATAGTTGCCCCTAGAAATTTATTTTGTGTTTGATGTTTTTTTCACCATAGTGACATAGTTCGAGCTCTACACTCGCTCGAGGGAATCAATATATGCCTTGGATTTAAAAGGATCATAATGTGTAATCAATGAAGTTTAGGAAAGTACTTTCTTTGCATAGGTAGGTACATGAAAGTTATTGAGAGGGTAAACTTTTCCACTAGCCTTAAAAGTATTATACGGGATATAGTATTATAAAGATTTCGATACATATAAATTTTGTTATAAGACTTGATCCTTAGGTTCTAACCGTAAAAGATCTACCTTAGTAATTGAACAAATATATGTATATTTGCATACCTTAGAATATATCTTTAAAGTATGTATTAGAGTAAGGGATGTATGGGATGTTTCCCTTGGTTAAGATATTGAATAAATTATATCTTTAAAGTATGTATTAGAGTAAAGAATGTATGGGATGTTTCCCTTGGTTAAGATATTGAATAAATTATATCTTTAAAGTATGTATTAGAGTAAGGGATTTATAGGATGTTTCCCCCTTAGATAAGATATTGAATAAATTATATCTTTAAAGTATGTATTAAAGTAAAGGATGTATGGGATGTTTCCAAAGTATGTATTAGAGTAAGGGATGTATGGGATGTTTCCCTTGGTTAAGATATTGAATAAATTATATCTTTAAAGTATGTATTAGAGTAAGGAATGTATGGGATGTTTCCCTTGGTTAAGATATTGAATAAATTATATCTTTAAAGTATGTATTAGAGTAAGGGATTTATGGGATGTTTCCCTTAGATAAGATATTGAATAAATTATATCCTTAAAGAATGTATTAAAGTAAGGGATGTATGGGATGTTTCCCTTGGTTAAGATATTGAATATATTATATCTTTAAAGTATGTATTAGAGTAAGGGATGTTCCCTTGGTTAAGATATTGAATCAATTGTATCTTTAAAGTATGTATTAGAGTAAGGGATGTCTGGGATGTTTCCCTTAGATACGATATTGAATAAATTATATATTTAAAGTATGTATTAGAGTAAGGGATGTATGGGATGTTCCCTTGGTTAAGATATTGAATAAATTATATCTTTAAAGTATGTATTAGAGTAAGGGATGTATGGGATGTTTCCCTTAATCAAAATATTGAATAAAATATATGTTCCCTTAGCTAAAATCTTGGTTGATACATACCCTTTTATGTATATGATCGATGAAGAGGGGTATAGCCCTAAAAGTATGAAGGGAACTCATGCATAGTATTCAAATTTTATGTATAAGACCATTAAGGGTTGTCATGTTAATGTTGAGTGTTAATTGAGTTGCAGGATGTAACCTTTGTAAAAATTTTTGATAATAATATAAAGATACAACGGTTTTGTGGACGTAGCTCAAGGATTGGGTGAACCACGTTAAAAGGTTCTCTCTCTTATGTGTTTCTCGTTTGTCTTAATTCCTTGGGATACTTATGATAGTTTTGGTGTTCATATACAAATGCATGCATGTGTAAAGTGATTCTTTGGTAAAAATATATTTTATGGTTAATTATGTTGTTCTTATGATGTTTATATAGATGTACTTAAGGTGTTAGGCACAATTAAGTTCTCTACTAATGGATAAGTATTCCATGATGACAATCTTACAAGATTAGATCATGAACTCATGTATTTAGATGGGTTTGTTTGACTTATATAATTATCAATTTTGTTGAGGCAATTTACTATTATTAAACATAGCATACAAATGTAATGCTTCCTTGCATATAAATGCCTTAGGGAAACACAATGAGTTGCATATGTATTACTTAAATTGATAGACTTGTATAAATATTGAGATTTTTTATTAGAGACATTTGCATAAGTAAGTAAAGAAACAATGATGAAATTAAATAGTTACACATATTGATTGTTTCCTTTTATTAATTGTCTTTTATCGATGCAAGTACAACAGACGTTGTTCTTATCACGCCTAACTTTCATTGAAAAGATCTTTAAAGTTATTGAATTTTTGAAAATTCCCCGAAATTATTAATTCAGAAAATTGGGTATGTGACACATAAATTGCTTGAATTGCTTCATGCATTGGTCATATATTTAGCTAATTATTTGGTCATTAGTTGTTGTTATTTGGTCATTTATTGTCATTATTTGGTCATTTATTTGGTCATTAGTTATCGTTGTTTGGTAGTGCATTTAATCATTTATTTAGTCATTAATTGTTGTTAACTAGTCATTGATTGTTGTTAAGTGGTCATTTATTTAGTTATTAATTGTTGTTAACTAGTCATTGATTTAGTCATTGATTGTTGTTAACTAGTAATTTATTTAGTCATTGATTGTTGTTAAGTGGCCATTTATTTAGTCATTGATTGTTGTTAACTAGTCATTTAATTAGTCATCGATTTATGCAGATAGGGCACAGAGAAATCGAACTACCAATCTCTTGCCTTTAAGGAAGGTACTATTCCATTGAGCTAGCACCCTTAAATATAATTAAAGTTCACATCGAATCAATGTCCATACTAAAATTATATCACAAACTCTTGCAAACATTAACACACTACGATTCCAACTGTAACATAAAACATATCACAATATCTTAAAAACATTAAAGGTGCCATAACAAATTGCGTCTATATGATATATAAGTGTGGTCTTTAGAAATCAATGATTTTGATGTTTCATTTTTCATACTTTAGAAACTTGGTATATTTGGATTTGAAAACATTGCATGCTTGCTAAATTTAAAATCAAAGCATTATCGATGATCTTATATTCCACATGTTATTGAAACTGGAATTTGGATAAATAATTCCAGGAAACTAGAAAAATAATGATAAGAAAGAGAGTCAACAAACTTTCTATATAAGAAAATTTTGTCAAAACATAGAGAAAAAAAATATAACGATTCCAAGGTACGACTCCCTTCAAGCTACAAGTTAATTTTGATATCCCTTTATTTGAAGGCCAAATTGATGCCGATGCCCTAGATAAATGGTTGAATCTACTAGAAGGGTATTTCTCTGTCCACAATTTTTCCGACAGGGAAAAGATCATCTTTGCACTCCTCAAGGTCGTCCCCCATGTCAAAAATTGGTGGGAAACTTATTGTGAGCAAAACTCATCAGACGAGTCTAGATTATTTGAATATTCCAATCCCACTTGGGCCTCTTTTATAGATGCCGTCAAGGAACAATATTACCCTATTGGAAACTATGATGACCAGTACACAAAATGGACCATTCTGCATCAAGAGAGGGACCAAACAGTGTCGGAGTACACCAACAAATTTCATACCTTGCGCACAAAGCTAGGTATCAAGGACTCCAAGCGGCACCTAGTACTGAAATATCGCAGTGGCCTACACCGGTACATCCGAACAGAGATGGATTTCTTGGAAATCTCTTCACTCGGATCCGCCTATCGATATGCTGTCAAAATTGAGCAGAAATTTTAGCAAAAGAATAAGCGTGACTTTGGACCTGCGCAGAAGCAGGGCAAGGGAAACTCTGGCTCGCAGAACATGGGGCAGGAAAAGGACAACCAGTCCCAACCACAGGCGAAGAAGGGTAAAGAAAAGACAAAGAAAGACACTGGGAAGTGGTGCGAGTTCCACAAAAGCCCCTGGCACAACACTGATGATTGTCGCTCAAAACAGTCATTGGTTGCTGAGATCAAAGCTTCAGAATCAGATCCCAGTTCCGATTCTGACTCGGAACCTAATTTCACAGCCGCGCAAAAAGGCAAACAGATCATTGATGCAGAACCCAGTGCCGTTGTTGCCACCACACAGATTCAGCCAGAGGAGCCTGAAGAGTCAGAGGTAGAGGAGCGCCTTTTCCACTTACAGATGTGGGTGAAGGGAATTCCCTTACACTTTGTTGTGGACAGCAGCAGCCAGAAGAACCTGATCTCAGAAGAAGTCATCAAGAGATTGGAGCTACCAATAATGCCCTCCCGACAACCATACACCATTGGATGGCTAAGCCAAGGACGAAGGATCCGCGTTAGTCACCAATGTCGCCTACCATATGGCATCAATCCCTTCAAAGATGAGGTATTGTGTGATGTGGCCCCACTTGAAGTATGTGATGTTCTTTTAGGACAACCATATATATGGAAGCGTCATGATGTATATGAATCACGACCTCGCAGTGTCATTGTCACTTTGGGATGACAACTCTATCGGATACCAGAGATAGTTGCACCTACCCCAAAGGAGCAGGGAAGGAAGATAATATCCCACACAAGGAAATTTTCCCTATTCGCAATTGCCACTAAAGGTGAACATCAGATCGCGGAGACATCCACGACCTCTGCAGATTATCCTTCTACTCAGCAGAAACAAGAAAAGCACAAAGTTAGTGCAGCATCGCCTATTCGGGTACCTCTACAGTGCAAGGCCACGCATTCAAGGGGCCCCTCCAAAAAGAAACCATCCACACCAGTGCATACCAAGGATACCACAACAACCAAAACTATTGAACAGCTCCAGCGCATCCATCAACAACAATTACAAACCTTTGAAGATGTCAAAGTAAGGCAACCTTTCCACTTCAGCAAATGTCGCACCAAGACCTCAACTCGACACACAGCTCCACATATGATAAGGGATTTAACGCAATGGAGACCATTGCTTCCTAAGGAGGGAGGATTGATCCAGGTGGATATCGGTGGCGGCCCACCTCTTCCAACTGGCTCAAAACAGTCTTCTGGCAATCTTGGTAAATTACTATTTTTAGCAGTTTTTCGGGTCCTCAACTTCCGGAGCCATTTTGAGGCCCTAAACGACATTTTTTGGCGATTTGGGGGACCAAATAGTTTTCTGCGGCATTCATTTGGGCCCACTTAAAAGTTGTAAATCTCGGATAGACCTTTCCAACGGGCCACCGAGCGCCCCAAACGGAGATTGTATGCAAAAGTTATGACCCCGGGAAGTTGATTGTTCAACTAACCACCTTGGGGCCGCAAACTCTACGACGGTTCATCTTCTAGGGTTAGGTTTTTGGATGTTTGGGATTCTTTCCCTCATGCTTATGATAAATAGGCCCTTTCGGCCTCTCTTTGTATTCATCTTGGCACGAATGAGCATAGCGGCCACATCTCTTCTCATAGATAGCTACCACCATTCTAGCTATTGTATTTTACAGTTTGTTCTATTTTCGCTATTTAATAGAATATGTGTTTACTGTATCACTGTGTTATTTGCAATATATCTTTGTATATAATTCTGTATATGCTATCTTTTGTTTCGTTCCCACATAAATCCGGATCAGTGGTATCAGAGCGGTCTGCTCTTTGATTGTTTCTCGGTGCATGTCCCCGACGAGGTCAGGATACAGAGAGTTGGGTCTCGAACTAGTTTCACTTGGGGAAGACCACTCTAGCCGCCCCAAACGGCCTCCCATGGCGGAAGAAAAGAGAGACGATGGAGCAGTAGATCCTATCAAGTTGTTGCTCGAGGAATCCCTCACGCGACAGAGGAACGAGATGATGGATAATTTCTCCCAAATCATTCAACGCATGCCAACAGCGGCAAATGCACCCTCAACGAGCAGCCATTTCGGAGATACGACTCCCTTCAAGGTACAAGTTAATTTTGATATCCATTTATTTGAAGGCCAAATCGATGCCGATGCCCTAGATAAATGGTTGAATCTACTAGAAGGGTATTTCTCTGTCCACAATTTTTTCGACAGGGAAAAGATCATCTTTGCACTCCTCAAGGCCGTCCCCCATGTCAAAAATTGGTGGAAAACTTATTGTGAGCAAAACTCATCAGACGAGTCTGGATTGTTTGAATATTCCAATCCCACTTGGGCCTCTTTTATAGATGTCGTCAAGGAACAATATTACCCTATTGGAAACTATGATGACCAGTACACAAAATGGACCATTCTGCATCAAGAGAGGGACCAAACGGTGTCGGAGTACACCAACAAATTTCATACCTTGCGCACAAAGCTAGGTATCAAGGACTCCGAGCGGCACCTAGTACTGAAATATTGCAGTGGCCTACACCGGTACATCCGAACAGAGATGGATTTCTTGGAAATCTCTTCACTCGGATCCGCCTATCGATATGCTGTCAAAATTGAGCAGAAATTTCAGCAAAAGAACAAGCGTGACTTTGGACCTGCGCAAAAGCAGGGCAAGGGAAACTCTGGCTTGCAGAACATGGGGCAGGAAAAGGACAACCAGTCCCAACCACAGGCGAAGAAGGGTAAAGAAAAGACAAAGAAAGACACCGACAAGTGGTGCGAGTTCCACAAAATCCCCTGGCACAACACTGATGATTGTCGCTCAAAACAGTCATCGGTGGCTGAGATCAAAGCTTCAGAATCAGATCCCAGTTCTGATTCTGACTCGGAACCTAATTTCACAGCCGCGCAAAAAGGAAAGCAGATCATTGATGCAGAACCCAGTGCTGTTGTTGCCACCACACAGATTCAGCCAGAGGAGCCTGAAGAGTCGGAGGTAGAGGAGCGCCTTTTCCACTCACAGATGTGGGTGAAGGGAATTCCCCTACACTTTGTTGTGGACAGCGGCAGCCAGAAGAACCTGATCTCAGAAGAAGTCATCAAGAGATTGGAGCTACCAATAATCCCACACCCACAACCATACACCATTGGATGGCTAAGCCAAGGACGAAGGATCCGCGTTAGTCACCAATGTCGCCTACCATATGGCATCAAGCCCTTCAAAGATGAGGTATTGTGTGATGTGGCCCCACTTGAAGTATGTGATGTTCTTTTAGGACAACCATATATGTGGAAGCGTCATGCTGTATATGAATCACGACCTCGCACTGTCATTGTCACTTTGGGAGGATAACTCTATCGGATACCAGAGATAGTTGCACCTACCCCAAAGGAGCAGGGAAGGAAGATAATCTCCCACACAGGGAAATTTTCCCTATTCGCAATTGCCACTAAAGGTGAACATCAGATCGCGGAGACATCCACGACCTCTGCAGATTATCCTTCTACTCAGCAGAAACAAGAAAAACACAAAGTTAGTGCAGCATCGCCTATTCGGGTACCTCTACAGTGCAAGGCCACACATTCAAGGGGCCCCTCCAAAAAGAAACCATCCACACCAGTGCATACAAAGGATACCACAACAACCAAAACTGTTGAACAGCTCCAGCGCATCCATCAACAACAATTACAACCCTTTGAAGATGTCAAAGTAAGGCAACCTTTCCACTTCAGCAAATGTCGCACCAAGACCTCAACTCGACACACAGCTCGACATATGATAAGGGATTTAACGCAATGGAGACCATTGCTTCCTAAGGAGGGAGGATTGATCCAGGTGGATATCGGTGGCGGCCCACCTCTTCCAACTGGATCAAAACAGTCTTCTGGCAATCTTGGTAAATTACTATTTTTAGCAGTTTTTTCGGGTCCTGAACTTCCGGAGCCATTTTGAGGCCCTAAACGACATTTTTTGGCGATTTGGGGGACCAAATGTTTGCCCCTGGCATACATTTGGGCCCATTTGAAAGTTGTAAATCTTGGATAGACATTTCCAACGGGCCACCGAGCGCCCCAAATGGAGATGGTATGCAAAAGTTATGACCCCGGGAAGTTGACTGTTCAACTAACCACCTTTGGGCCGCAAACTCTATGACGGTTCATCTTCTAGGGTTAGGTTTTTGTATGTTTGGGATTCTTTCCCTCATGCTTATGATAAATAGGCCCTTTCGGCCTCTCTTTGTATTCATCTTGGCACGAATGAGCATAGCGGCCACATCTCTTCTCAGAGATAGCTACCACCATTCTAGCTATTGTATTTTACAGTCTGTTATATTTCCGCTATTTAATAGAATATGTGTTTACTGTATCACTGTGTTATTTGCAATATATCTTTGTATATGATTCTGTATATGCTATCTTTTGTTTCGTTCCCACATAAATCCGGATCAGTGGTATCAGAGCGGTCTGCTCTTTGATTGTTTCTCGGTGCATGTCCCCGACGAGGTCAGGATACAGAGAGTTGGGTCTCGAACTAGTTTCACTTGGGGAAGACCACTCTCGCCGCCCCAAACGGCCTCCCATGGCGGAAGAAAAGAGAGACGACGGAGCAGTAGATCCTATCAAGTTGTTGCTCGAGGAAGCCCTCGTGCGATAGAGGAACGAGATGATGGATAATTTCGCCCAAATCCTTCAACGCATGCAAACAGCAGCAAATGCACCCTCAACGAGCAGCCATTTCGGAGATACGACTCCCTTCAAGGTACAAGTTAATTTTGATATCCCTTTATTTGAAGGCCAAATCGATGCCGATGCCCTAGATAAATGGTTGAATCTACTAGAAGGGTATTTCTCTGTCCACAATTTTTCCGACAGGGAAAAGATCGTCTTTGCACTCCTCAAGGCCGTCCCCCATGTCAAAAATTGGTGGGAAACTTATTGTGAGAAAAACTCATCAGACGAGTCTGGATTGTTTGAATATTCCAATCCCACTTGCGCCTCTTTTATAGATGTCGTCAAGGAACAATATTACCCTATTGGAAAATATGATGACTAGTACACAAAATGGACCATTCTGCATCAAGAGAGGGACCAAACAGTGTCGGAGTACGCCAACAAATTTCATACCTTGCGCACAAAGCTAGGTATCAAGGACTCCGAGCGGCACCTAGTACTGAAATATCGCAGTGGCCTACACCGGTACATCCGAACAGAGATGGATTTCTTGGAAATCTCTTCACTCGGATCCGCCTATCGATATGCTATCAAAATTGAGCAGAAATTTCAGCAAATGAACAATCGTGACTTTGGACCTACGCAGAAGCAGGGCAAGGGAAACTCTGGCTCGCAGAACATGGGGCAGGAAAAGGACAACCATTCCCAACCACAGGCGAAGAAGGGTAAAGAAAAGACAAAAAAAGACACCGGGAAGTGGTGCGAATTCCACAAAAGCCCCTGGCACAACACTGATGATTGTCGCTCAAAACAGTCATTGGTGGCTGAGATCAAAGCTTCAGAATCAGATCCCAGTTCCGATTCTAACTCGGAACCTAATTTCATAGCCGCGCAAAAAGGAAAGCAGATCATTGATGCAGAACCCAGTGTCGTTGTTGCCACCACACAGATTCAGCCAGAGGAGCCTGAAGAGTCGAAGGTAGAGGAGCGCCTTTTACACTCACAGATGTGGGTGAAGGGAATTCCCCTACACTTTGTTGTGGACAGCGGCAGCCAGAAGAACCTGATCTCAGAAGAAGTCATCAAGAGATTGGAGCTACCAATAATGCCACACCCACAACCATACACCATTGGATGGCTAAGCCAAGGACGAAGGATCCGCGTTAGTCACCAATGTCGCCTACCATATGGCATCAAGCCCTTCAAAGATGAGGTATTGTGTGATGTGGCCCCACTTGAAGTATGTGATGTTCTTTTAGGACAACCATATATGTGGAAGCGTCATGCTGTATATGAATCACGACCTCGCAGTGTCATTGTCACTTTGGGAGGACAACTCTATCGGATACCAGAGATAGTTGCACCTACCCCAAAGGAGCAGGGAAGGAAGATAATCTCCCACACAGGGAAATTTTCCCTATTCGCAATTGCCACTAAAGGTGAACATCAGATCGTGGAGACATCGACGACCTCTGTAGATTATCCTTCTACTCAGCAGAAACAAGAAAAACACAAAGTTAGTGCAGCATCGCCTATTCGGGTACCTCTACAGTGCAAGGCCACGCATTCAAGGCGCCCCTCCAAAAAGAAACCTTCCACACTAGTGCATACCAAGGATACCACAACAACTAAAACTGTTGAACAGCTCCAGCGCATCCATCAACAACAATTACAACCCTTTGAAGATGTCAAAGTAAGGCAACCTTTCCACTTCAGCAAATGTCGCACCAAGACCTCAACTCGACACACAGCTCCACATATGATAAGGGATTCAACGCAATGGAGACCATTGCTTCCTAAGGAGGGAGGATTGATCCAGGTGGATATCGGTGGCATCCCACCTCTTCCAACTGGCTTAAAACAGTCTTCTGGCAATCTTGGTAAATTACTATTTTTAGCAGTTTTTCGGGTCCTGAACTTCCGGAGCCATTTTGAGGCCCTAAACGACATTTTTTGGCGATTTGGGGGACCAAATTCTTGCCCCCGGCATACGTCCGGGCCCATTCGAAAGTTTTAAATCTCGGATAGACCTTTCCAACGGGCCACCGAGCGCCCCAAACGGAGATTGTATGCAAACGTTATGACCCCGGGAAGTTGACTGTTCAACTAACCACCTTGGGGCCGCAAACTCTATGACGGTTCATCTTCTAGGGTTAGGTTTTTGGATGTTTGGGATTCTTTCCCTCATGCTTATGATAAATAGGCCCTTTCCGCCTCTCTTTGTATTCATCTTGGCACGAATGAGCATAGTGGCCACATCTCTTCTCAGAGATAGCTACCACCATTCTAGCTATTGTATTTTACAGTCTGTTCTATTTCCGCTATTTAATAGAATATGTGTTTACTGTATCACTGTGTTATTTGCAATATATCTTTGTATATGATTCTGTATATGCTACCTTTTGTTTCGTTCCCACATAAATCCGGATCAGTGGTATCAGAGCGGTCTGCTCTTTGATTGTTTCTCGGTGCATGTCCCCGACGAGGTCAGGATACAGAGAGTTGGGTCTCAAACTAGTTTCACTTGGGGAAGACCACTCTCGCCGCCCCAAACGGCCTCCCATGGCGGAAGAAAAGAGAGACGACGGAGCAGTAGATCCTATCAAGTTGTTGCTCGAGGAAGCCCTCGCGCGACAGAGGAATGAGATGATGGATAATTTCACCAAAATCCTTCAACGCATGCCAACAGCGGCAAATGCACCCTCAATGAGAAGCCATTTCGGAGATACGAATCCCTTCAAGGTACAAGTTAATTTTGATATCCCTTTATTTGAAGGCCAAATCGATGCCGATGCCCTAGATAAATGGTTGAATCTACTAGAAGGGTATTTCTTTGTCCACAATTTTTTCGACAGGGAAAAGATCGTCTTTGCACTCCTCAAGGCCGTCCCCCATGTCAAAAATTCTTGGGAAACTTATTGTGAGCAAAACTCATCAGACGAGTCTGGATTGTTTGAATATTCCAATCCCACTTGGGCCTCTTTTATAGATGCCGTCAAGAAACAATATTACCCTATTGGAAACTATGATGACCAGTACACAAAATGGACCATTCTGCATCAAGAGAGGGACCAAACGGTGTCGGAGTACACCAACAAATTTCATACCTTGCCCACAAAGCTAGGTATCAAGGACTCCGAGCGGCACCTAGTACTGAAATATCGCAGTGGCCTACACCGGTACATCTGAACAGAGATGGATTTCTTGGAAATCTCTTCACTCGGATCCGCCTATCGATATGCTATCAAAATTGAGCAGAAATTTCAGCAAAAGAACAAGCGTGACTTTGGACCTACGCAGAAGCAGGGCAAGGGAAACTCTGGCTCGCAAAACATGGGGCAGGAAAAGGACAACCAGTCCCAACCACAGGCGAAGAAGGGTAAAGAAAAGACAAAGAAAGACACCGGAAAGTGGTGCGAGTTCCACAAAATCCCTTGGCACAACACTGATGATTGTCACTCAAAACAGTCATTGGTGGCTGAAATCAAAGCTTCAGAATCAGATCCCAGTTCCGATTCTGACTCGGAACCTAATTTCACAGCCGCGCAAAAAGGCAAGCAGATCATTGATGTAGAACCCAGTGCCGTTGTTGCCACCACACAGATTCAGCCAGAGGAGCCTGAAGAGTCGGAGGTAGAGGAGCGCCTTTTCCACTCACAGATGTGGGTGAAGGGAATTCCCCTACACTTTGTTGTGGACAGCGGCATCCAGAAGAACCTGATCTCAGAAGAAGTCATCAAGAGATTGGAGCTACCAATAATGCCACACCCACAACCATACACCATTGGATGGCTAAGCCAAGGACGAAAGATCCGCGTTAGTCACCAATGTCGCCTACCATATGGCATCAAGCCCTTCAAAGATGACGTATTGTGTGATGTGGCCCCACTTGAAGTATGTGATGTTCTTTTAGGACAACCATATATGTGGAAGCGTCATGCTGTGTATGAATCACGACCTCACAGTGTCATTGTCACTTTGGGAGGACAACTCTATCGGATACCAGAGATAGTTGCACCTACCCCAAAGGAGCAGGGAAGGAAGATAATCTCCCACACAGGGAAATTTTCCCTATTCGCAATTGCCACTAAAGGTGAACATCAGATCGCGGAGACATCCACGACCTCTGCAGATTATCCTTCTACTCAGCAGAAACAAGAAAAACACAAAGTTAGTGCAGCATCGCCTATTCGGGTACCTCTACAGTGCAAGGCCACGCCTTCAAGGCGCCCCTCCAAAAAGAAACCATCCACACCATTGCATACCAAGGATACCACAACAACCAAAACTGTTGAATAGCTCCAGCGCATCCATCAACAACAATTACAACCCTTTGAAGATGTCAAAGTAAGGCAACCTTTCCACTTCAGCAAATGTCGCACCAAGACCTCAACTCGACACACAGCTCGACATATGATAAGGGATTTAATGCAATGGAGACCATTGCTTCCTAAGGAGGGAGGATTGATCCAGGTGGATATCGGTGGTGGCCCACCTCTTCCAACTGGCTCAAAATAGTCTTCTGGCAATCTTGGTAAATTACTATTTTTAGCAGTTTTTCGAGTCCTGAACTTCCGGAGCCATTTTGAGGCCCTAAACGACATTTATTGGCGATTTTGAGAACCAAAATGTTGCCCCCAGCATGTATTTAGGCCCAATCGAAAGTTGTAAATCTCGGATAGACCTTTCCAACGGGCCACCGAGCGCCCCAAACGGAGATCGTATGCAAAAGTTATGACCCCGGGAAGATGACTGTTCAACTAACCACCTTGGGGCCGCAAACTCTATGACGGTTCATCTTCTAGGGTTAGGTTTTTGGATGTTTGGGATTCTTTCCCTCATGCTTATGATAAATAGGCCCTTTCGGCCTCTCTTTGTATTCATCTTGGCACGAATGAGCATAGCGGCCACATCTCTTCTCAGAGATAGCTACCACCATTCTAGCTATTGTATTTTAGAGTCTGTTCTATTTCCGCTATTTAATAGAATATGTGTTTACTGTATCACTGTGTTATTTGCAATATATCTTTGTATATGATTCTGTATATGCTATCTTTTGTTTCGTTCCCACATAAATCCGGATCAGTGGTATCAAAGCGGTCTGCTCTTTGATTGTTTCTCGGTGCATGTCCCCGACGAGGTCAGGATACAGAGAGTTGGGTCTCGAACTAGTTTCACTTGGGGAAGACCACTATCGCCGCCCCAAACAGCCTCCCATGGCGGAAGAAAAGAGAGACGACGGAGCAATAGATCCTATCAAGTTGTTGCTCGAGGAAGCCCTCGCGCGACAGAGGAACGAGATGATGGATAATTTCGCCCAAATCCTTCAACGCATGCCAATAGCGGCAAATGCACCCTCAACGAGCAGCCATTTCGGAGATACAACTCCCTTCAAGGTACAAGTTTTTTTTGATATCCCTTTATTTGAAGTCCAAATCGATGCCGATGCCCTAGATAAATGGTTGAATCTACTAGAAGGGTATTTCTCTGTCCACAATTTTTCCGACAGGGAAAAGATCGTCTTTGCACTCCTCAAGGCCGTCCCCCATGTCAAAAATTCATGGGAAACTTATTGTGAGCAAAACTCATCAGACGAGTCTGGATTGTTTGAATATTCCAATCCCACTTGGGCCTCTTTTATAGATGTCGTCAAGGAACAATATTACCCTATTGGAAACTATGATGACCAGTACACAAAATGTACCATTCTGCATCAAGAGAGGGACCAAACGGTGTCGGAGTACACCAACAAATTTCATACCTTGCGCACAAAGCTAGGTATCAAGGACTCCGAGCGGCACCTAGTACTGAAATATCGCAGTGGCCTACACCGGTACATCCGAACAGAGATGGATTTCTTGGAAATCTCTTCACTCGGATCCGCCTATCGATATGCTGTCAAAATTGAGCAGAAATTTCAGCAAGAGAACAAGCGTGACTTTGGACCTGCGCAGAAGCAGGGAAAGGGAAACTCTGGCTCGCAGAACATGGGGCAGGAAAAGGACAACCAGTCCCAACCACAAGCGAAGAAGGGTAAAGAAAAGACAAAGAAAGACACCGAGAAGTGGTGCGAGTTCCACAAAAGCCCCTGGCACAACACTGATGATTGTCGCTCAAAACAGTCATTGGTGGCTGAGATCAAAGCTTCAGAATCAGATCCCAGTTCCGATTCTGACTCGGAACCTAATTTCACAGCCGCGCAAAAAGGCAAGCAGATCATTGATGTAGAACCCAGTGCCGTTGTTGCCACCACACAGATTCATCCAGAGGAGCCTGAAGAGTCGGAGGTAGAGGAGCGCCTTTTCCACTCACAGATGTGGGTGAAGGGAATTCCCCTACACTTTGTTGTGGACAGCGGCAGCCAGAAGAACCTGATCTCAGAAGAAGTCATCAAGAGATTGGAGCTACCAATAATGCCACACCCACAACCATACACCATTGGATGGCTAAGCCAAGGACGAAGAATCCGCGTTAGTCACCAATGTCGCCTACCATATGGCATCAAGCCCTTCAAAGATAAGGTATTGTGTGATGTGGCCCCACTTGAAGTATGTGATGTTCTTTTAGGACAACCATATATGTGGATGCGTCATGCTGTATATGAATCACGACCTCGCAGTGTCATTGTCACTTTGGGAGGACAACTCTATCGGATACCAGAGATAGTTGCACCTACCCCAAAGGAGCAGGGAAGGAAGATAATCTCCCACACAGGGAAATTTTCCCTATTCGCAATTGCCACTAAAGGTGAACATCAGATCGCGGAGACATCCATGACCTCTGCAGATTATCCTTCTACTCAGCAGAAACAAGAAAAACACAAAGTTAGTGCAGCATCGCCTATTCGGGTACCTCTACAGTGCAAGGCCACGCATTCAAGGGGCCCCTCCAAAAAGAAACCATCCACACCAGTGCATATCAAGGATACCACAACAACCAAAACTGTTGAACAGCTCCAGCGCATCCATCAACAACAATTACAACCCTTTGAAGATGTCAAAGTAAGGCAACCTTTCCACTTCAGCAAATGTCGCACCAAGACCTCAACTCGACACACAGCTCGACATATGATAAGGGATTTAACGCAATGGAGACCATTGCTTCCTAAGGAGGGAGGATTGATCCAGGTGGATATCAGTGGCGGCCCACCTCTTCCAACTGGCTCAAAATAGTCTTCTGGCAATCTTGGTAAATTACTATTTTTAGCAGTTTTTCGAGTCCTGAACTTCCGAAGCGATTTTGAGGCCCTAAACGACATTTTTTGGCAATTTGGGGGACTGAATGGCTGCCATTAGCATACATTTGTGCTCATTCGAAAGTTGTAAATCTCGGATAGACCTATCCAATGGGCCACCGAGCGCGCCAAACGGAGATCGTATGCAAAAGTTATGACCCCAGGAAGTTGATTGTTCAACTAACCACCTTGGGGCCGCAAACTCTATGACGGTTCATCTTCTAGGGTTAGGTTTTTGGATGTTTGGGATTCTTTCCCTCATGCTTATGATAAATAGGCCCTTTCGGCCTCTCTTTGTATTCATCTTGGCACGAATCAGCATAGCGGCCACATCTCTTCTCAGAGATAGCTACCACCATTCTAGCTATTGTATTTTACAGTTTGTTCTATTTCCGCTATTTAATAGAATATGTGTTTACTGTATCACTGTGTTATTTGCAATATATCTTTGTATATGATTTTGTATATGCTATCTTTTGTTTCGTTCCCACATAAATCCGGATCATCTTCCATGAAGTCATCCAGTGCAACAACAAGATAATCTGTAACCCCCACTCGTTTGATGTTGTCTAACCATATTTCTATTTTTTTTGTACGCCTTATTAAGTCAGTTCAGAGATTCTATAAAGTAAATCCTCTACGTTGGAAGGTTGTTATATTAGCAGGGACATGAGGAAGTAATGAAACACCCTTCCTCAATTATGACCATGTTGTTCTTAGATGCTAACTCTTCCTCATGTCTGACTACATACGCTTAGTAACCTCAAGGGAGTTGACGCCAAAGAGATCCACTAGCTAGAATTTACGCAGTAGCTAGTTCATCCTCTTCACCTACACCCAAGATGTAAGTAGTGCTCAACCCTTTATTTATTCTTTGGAGACGCAATGGATTTTTTTCCCAAATCAATCTACCGCATAGCAACATAATACATTATTCATACCATTATAAAATAACACATCTCATTAACCTAATCAATTCATCATGTAAAACATAAGACATTATTACATAATAGATTAGTGCATTATCCTACCCAGTTCATGATATAATGACATAATGATTACCTAACTCCATTCATAATATGGAAACATAATATTTAAGTGTAAAGACATTCCTCATATACAAACATAAAGACACCCCATTTTCAATTTATATAAATCATTGCATTGCATATAATCTAATACATTAGCACCCTCCATCATTATAAAACATGATCAATTCAAACATATTACACCATCTCTTCATTATCCAACATAATTCATTAATATAATTCAAGCATTATGTAAGATCCAAATTCATTCCCATGATCAATCCATTATGTTATAACATAATGTATTGACATTAATCCAACCATTATACAAGTCACATTGCCTTGCTATACTCAATCCATTGTAATGGAATAATATATATTACATGCATTAAACCACAATGTATTCATATACTCCATCCCGCATATAATGATCTAGTATATTAACATATAATAAATCATAATGTAGTTAATTCATTTTAATTCAATATATAGGACCAAACTTATTAACATGAAAAATGCTAGTCCACCCCAAATTCTAAGATATAAACACATTTTCATGTAAATTATAATTACTACTCATCCAACAACACAACACATTATCCAACAACATGTCACGTCCCCTTCCATCATTCCAAACGACAGAGGGAACATGTCTGACATTCCAGGTCTTAATTGGATTTACTCAGCCCCATACATTAATAAGAAATTCATGGATAAATAAAAACTTATGTGTGCAAATACATACTCAATATAAATACATCGAAATTAAATCATATTTGCACACACACAAACAGAAATGCATCATCACATCTATCATAGGCATATGACAAATCAACATGTAGATAATTCAATCTCGTTCTCATGCTATGCACAGACTTCATGTCAATTTCATTAAGATAATCATATTAGTTCATTAACATGGACAATTAACATTCAGAACAAAACACATAATGATCATAATTTAAACCACAGAGTCTAGTTATCTTTGAGATGAAGCTGTCCAAACAACTGGCTATGTGAGAGAAATGTTCCACCCAACCATAGATCTCTTTCCAGCCTATATTCTTTCAGCTGAGAGATCACCCATGAGCTGGGTTGTGTATCCACTAAGGAGGAACTAAATAGGCTCACTCACAGCCATGGTTTTGCATAAACAGTCATGCTAAGCCAACACAAAGTTGGGTTTATCAAGCATGCAGAGACAAATGAGGAGGATGCTAAGCCAGTGAGCTCAACCACAAAGCTACAGGCATCTCAAATTAACTCAACAATCATGGCACCCACAATACCTACCACACCCAACATGTAATGCCCGCCTCAGTACTTTAACTGATTAGACTAATGAGGGTATCAGTTTTGAAATGAACCGGCTAAGTAAAACACAAACCATTTGAATTTACTTTGAAAATGCTTATGATGATAAATGATAAATAATTTGTATGCTCGACTGACTGAGATACTAGAATGAATGATGTAAATATTTTATATAGTGTTGCGCTACTAATGTGCGCTTAAGTGTGTGCAGTGGCAGGTAAAACGATATACCAACTGACCCACAATGGAATTTTAGGGATCGTAAGAATGAAAAGAACACATAGGGGTACGACGATAGACTGTCGACCCTGAATTAGCAATCGATGCATGGGTCGGAAGCTTGTGAGCTGGCCTGGGGAAGCGTGTGCTGTACGGGAGAGGCCATACTGACTTGGTCATGTACGAGAGTTGAGCGGCACACGATAAGGAGAGCCTTATCCCTCAGCAGCCCTTATTCTCCAAGAAGTGTAGTTGATAAATCGCGGGTAACAACTCCCCGATCGCTACACAGTTCTCCTCACAAGAAGAAAGAAAAGAAATTGTCGGAAGGGCCCGCCGAAGAGGTACCTAGACAAGAACGGGAAGAAAGAAAATGAATTATTGGAAGGGCCCGCCGAAGAGGTACCTAGACAAGAACAAGAAGAAGAAATTGATAGACTGTATAAATGGAAATTTCACATAAGATTTAAGAAATATTTTATTCGATTTTGTTTCATTTTGTTTCATTTTATTATTTTGAATTATTTTTCAAGATTTCATTTTAATTGATTTCATTAATTTTGAATAATTTATTTTAATTGATTTTATCATCTTGAAAAAGAATTGAAAAGATTGATTTTATTTAATTGATTTTGTTATATTGAAAAAGGTTATTTGTAAAAGAATTATTTATTCAAAGGTTTTAATTTGACGAATTTTATTTTTTATTATTATTATTCAAGATTTTATCTTTTTTAATTGATTTTATTATTTTGGAACTATTCTATTCAAAATTTTATTTTAATTGATTTCATATTTTAAAAAGGGATTGAAATGAATTGTTAATAAAAAAAACTATTTTATTCAAGATCTTATTTTTAATTGATTTTATTTTTTTGGATTATTTTATTTTACTTAATTTTATTAATTCTCGATTGATTTTACTATCTTGAAAAGATTTGAAAAATATTAAAATCTAGTTAATTGATTTTATCATTATTGAAAAAGAGTTAATTTAGATTAGAATTTTTAGAAAAGAGATATTTTAATTCTTACTTTTATATTTTTAAATTTTTTTATAAAGAAAAGATTTAAAATAAATTAGAACTTTAGTAAAATCTTCTAATTCTATTTTAGTAATTAGAAAAGAAAGGAATTTAGAAAACTTTAAGTCTAACTAAAAGATATAAAGTAAACTAAATAAGAACCAAAACATAAGAAGAACTCTACTACACCTAACTCCCACTGATTTAGGGAGGAGAAGGAGAGAAAGACATCTCTTGCTCCCTAGTGTTGGATGGGCACCGGAATCGAGAATTGATCTTGTGAATTCTTGTGAGTTGGGCTTAGCTTTCCGGGGATTGGGGAATCCCACCAGAAAGCTTGCATTGTGTGTTCTTGCAACCCCATTTTCTCAGAGGTTCGAGGTGAAGAAGAATAACCCCAATACGGTAGGGAGGTCAACCGAGGGGTCACTCAGTACTTCGTCAGGAAATTGGATTGGATCATGCGGAAACCACTTCGAGGACTCCATCGATTCGCTGGACCAACCATCGAAAACAGTTTTTTTGGGGAACCCAAAATGGGGGTCCCTACATTTGGTATCAGAGCTGGATGAGCCTTGAGGGCACCAGACTCATTTTACTGAGGGGGGTGTCGGTATCTTCGTCGAAGGTCGGATCCGGACAGTTGATTCAGGCGCTACAAAAACGATCTACTTCATCTTGGACTCGACGAACAAATCAGGTTCAACGCTTCGTAAATTTCTAATTTCTGTGTTGATTAGCCGTTCTGTGTAATATTTCAGTTTCTGAGTCATTTTGCAATTTCTGTGAATTAGTTCATTTTCTGAGTAGATAGGAAATCTCAAAAGTTTTATAATTGTATATCCGCCATTTAAAACTCGTAGAATGGTTTTTAACAAATTGATAGGTAACTTATTCAATTCCTTTATTAGATCCTATACACTCAGATTGTTTACATCTTATTTCAGAATTTTTAAATTCTGTGTGATGTGATGAAGGGATTGAACTTTTCGTTGCATTCATTTTTTACGCTCTACGTCTTCCATGAGAAAGACCATTGCTATTTAGATCTGAACCACTGCGCTTTAATACTCTTCGGATCTATTGTAAACCTTTGAACTTTCGGTTGATGAAGTCAAATTGATACTGGTCTCGAACCACCGCATTCCAAGCGTTTCTTTTAAACTCTGTTTTCGTCATCCAAGACCGTGTGAAGATACTAAGATCTCAGGTCTGTAGCCTCACGATTTTTCTCCTGCTTTCTTTAGTCAAACCTGCGTGGGGACATTGGGATCTTGGATCCAAAATCTCTCAAATTCAAATTAAATTGATGTTCCAATTAATCAGGTCTGCGATTTCTTAACCACAAGTTTGGTTCTCCAATCAAATCTCTGCGTTTGAATTAAATCTGATCGGCGTTTCCAGTTTTAGATTGTGAACTGTATTGATCCATTAATATCCTTGTGTCGTGCTATGGGTTGAATCTCTGCGTTTCTTTCCATATCGACAGAGATCTAGATTGGTTGTTCTTGCAATAATCCAGATCTGGTTATGAATAATTGAATCTACACTATGATTCTTCACCTCTACGTCTTCTATTTAGCTGAGGTCTTCGTTCTTCAATCTCGACAATATTCCAGCTCTGTTTATGAATTAATTTGGATCTACACTATGTTTCTCAATCTCTGCGATTGACTGAGATCTTCGTTCCTCAATCTCTGCATCTCTCCCAATGTTGATAAAGATCTACATTGGTTAATCTCTGCGATAATCTATGATTTCATCAGCATTAATTGACCATATCGCATCTCCTAGGATCGATCCAGTCTGAAGCTTTTGTTTGATCCCACAGTGGGTTTAAATTTGTCCTTAAATTCTGCGAACCCAACTCAGGGCCCTTCGAAATCTGAAGTTTGGCGTTTTCAATTTTAAAATTCACTGTATTAAATTCAGACTTTGGCATCATCTTAGTTCAACTTATAACATACTGGAACTGAGTTTGGCGTTTTCGATTTTAAAAATTCACAGTAATTGAAATTCAAACTTGGCGTCATTTTAGATTCAAACTTATAACATGCTGGACCTGAGTCTTGGCATTTGACTTCAAAAAACAAAATTCATAGTACTCAAAACCTAGACTTGGCGTTTATCTCAGTTTCAAATTCATAATTTTCTAAGTTGAATCTTGACCAGACTTGGCGATTATTTTAGTTTCAGAATCATGACTTACTGAGTTGAATCTTGATGTTTGATTTTAAAAGTTCATAGCATTTTAATTCTAGACTTGGGCGTTTGTTTTAGTGTCAAACTCATAGCATTCTGAATCCCAATCTTGGCATCTGGTTTTAATTTTGATGACCTTTTGATTCTAGAAAATCTACGAAAACTAACCTCGATATAAGCAAAACTAACTTTACGATCCCTTATGAGCCAACCTTGTGCGTGAATCTCTCTTGAGAGATCTGTCAAACAGCTTAGATATCTAATGAGTCCACTTCCTACATAAGTTCGATCAATCTGACATTGTATCGACACACAGTAATTAATTCCTTGAAAATTTGTGACTTTTAAAATTCACCGTATTATAATCCAGATTTTGGCGTTATTCAGTATCAAACTTCTGAGATTTTTGGCGTTTTCAATTTTTTTTAAATCCACAGTATTATAATCCAGATTTGGCGTTTTCTAGTCCTTAACCGAAACCGATGTGAAGGAAGAAGAGTTATTTAAGACTTGTTAGTAATCCTCCCTTTAGTCACAGGTGTATCTACCATCGATGAGATATTTCTTCTTGAACTGGTTACAGTCTCAATGATTAGTTTTTGTTATGTAAAATCTGTATCCTCTTAAGCGTAAGTCATATTAATTATAGTATTTTTCTTGTGGCATTAATTTATAAGAATCTTAGTAATACATGGAAGTATTTTACCCTATAGGTTGTATCTAGATACATTGGTAGTTAGCGAGGATATCGGAACTTAATGTTATATTGGTATGTTTCCTTCAGTTATGTTTATATTTACTTATGAAAATAATACGATGATCTTATTCAAGAATGCGTGCCTTGTGTGTTCCGTAGATCTGTTCACCTATGTTCCAGTAGTATGACGTGGATTACTGTGTGCCCTCCTTACTCGCCAACAATTCTGCCTTGTCTTACTCGCTATGAAAGTTGACAACTATAGAGATATCTATATAGGGCAATCGACGATTGACTAGAGAGTCGGAAGTTACGATTCCAAGTATTAGTTTATGAGAGTGTGTGCTGGTAGTTTAGAGTGAACAGAATATTTATATGCCAATTAGTCATAATGAATTTCTCCATGTTTTAACAATAGGTTTTGTAATTATTAATTATTGCTTATAAGTCGATTACATAAGCCATATATTTATAATATGTATTCTCAGATTTAATTAAAAGTTTGGTTAATTGATATTTATTGCATTAAGTCGAATTTATAAGCCATGTAAACTTAATGTTTAAATGCATTAAAGAATTTCAAGCTTTTGCCTTATGAATATATGTATTTGATGATTAATAAAGAAGTAAACCACACATAAGACTTATATTTATAATATAAATATCCTTGAAATAATGATAATCACTAATGAATTTAGGATATTATTTTGGTGCAATCAAATAATTAATCTAGCTTCTTTTATCTTAGAATATACATAGATGCATATAGAATAGTTAAGTAAACGTGTGGAAGACTCATTTTTAAATATTTAAGTTTTACTTCCTATTATATGAAGGATTCATTCATTAATAGCTATTTTATTACAAAGGAGAGTGCCTTCGGATAGTTAGTCAATTATTTAGATAATTTATATGTACATGTTAAATAGGAAGGATTAGGTCTTGTCTAAAATACTTGGGACTATGACATATAATTGTTGAATAATTTATATGTGCATCATGGAAATGTTGTGAATAAGTTTATACATCTACATCATTTCATAAAAGGGGAAATTATCCAAATAGTGCTGTTATAGATGTACATTGTGCAAAATCATTCTAATAAAAGTCTATGTACAAAAATGATGTTATGGTTAAATTATATTTACGTGCATGGTAGAATTGTTATGAAAACCATTTAGACTTTAATTAATATTACACGGTTGATGCGTTTGCTTGAAGAGTTTAAATCTTTAGAAGGATATCCTAGTATAAACTAATGTAGAACATGAGTGTATCGGCGAACTTCTCACTTTAGCATTTCAAAAAAAATAAAAAATAAAAATAAAAAAATTACTACATACTTTTGAATGCAAAACCTTATGAGGCATTATCAACATGTATAGGATTAGATTTTGTAGTACATGTAAGAGTTATTATGGTTGAAAGATCACAATTACATTTATACCATAGATACATTCACACTTGATATGATTTGGAATGTAGGTATTATTATATATCATTAAATACTTTATATGTTAAAGGTTGGAATGTAAGTATTATTATATGATATTTAATATGCACAGGGTTGAAAATTACCTTGCTTTTAAGGATTCCTATGGTTAGAATCTCCATGGTACTTATAATTACATTTGCATAGATGTGTCTTATGGTTAAGTTACATATGCTTTAAGTAGTATGTTACCTATGAAATGTTAGAATCATTGGGCATTGTGGCAGGGGAATGGATTAGATAGGAATTTCAAAGTATTACTTGATTTTGTTCTAGGATTCACTTCCAAGGAAAACACCATTATTTAAATTCAAAACCATGTCGTAAGGTGATTATGAATCTTATAGATGGGAAACCTGAATGATTCTTTAGATGGATTTCAGTAAGCTAAGGAAGAGAAGATGATATGTATTAAATGATTTGTTTGAATTTATGGATTAAAGTAACTAAATCATGAGCTATGATTGTTATGCTAATTATGGTTCTATAAAAATATTGGATACTAATGGTGATAATTGTCTTCCAAGCTAAGTTCATGACCTACACTTGATACGAAGGATGTTAGTACAATTTTTTTTTTTCACTTGCTCATGAGAAGAGACCCTACATTTGGTTTCGTTGGTGATGCATAAAGATCGACATAGAAAAGTCAGAGATGCGGTTTTTACTTCTTCATCCTCGACAAGAATATTTCTAGCTTCTCAAATAGGTTAGAATTATTCTTCACTAAATTTGCTATTATAAAAGTTTGAATGATATTCAGGGTTCATATACTTTGATGAGGGGTTTTGCATCAAGAATTTTATCGATTGGCTATAAATGTTGATTCTCTTAAATCAAGGCGATGGCTTCGCATGTATGCACTACTAGTTGTAATCATGCTTTGGATTTTGAACAAAGAGAAGTTAAACTTACATTGAATTATAGAATCTTAGCTGTACTTGAGTTAGGAAGAGGAGAAAACCTTACATAACTTTGTTTATAAAAATATGAGATTATACTTTTAGTTATACTAAGTAAATGGCACTCCAGTATTTAATTATACTTTGGATTATGAAAAGAAAGAGGTTGCATGTAAGATTAGTTCAGGAATGGATAAGGTATGTATTGAAGAACAAAATTCGGAAGGATTAATTCTTATCTTGAAATTCAGATATTGTTTAAAATATATGATAGTTATACGCAGCCATAGAAAATGAAGAAATTGGGATTGAAGATTGTATTCCTTATGTGGAAATGTGTTAGTGCTTAAAGGATTTACATAAAAGATATATTTATAGTTTTGTTGAATGAAAGGAATTTGTTATGGACGATTTCAAGTTCAGTTGCAATTAATGAACCAATAGAGGACTGGTGTGGGGATTGCTACACTATGAAAGGTACGATTTAGTTATGTTGTCAATTATGAGATGTATACTTATATGATGGTAGAAAAGAGGAAATGAAATTTTATTATCAATTGTGGTTATGTTGAAGAAATGAATGTAAAAAGAAAGTGAAAAATCACCATGGAAGCACATGAGACTTAACTTCGAGATGAAGTTTTAATAAGAGGGGGTGTTTGTAATGCCCGCCTCAGTACTTTAACTGATTAGACTAATGAAGGTACTAGTTTTGAAATGAACAGACTAAGTAAAACACGAACCATTTGAATTTATTTTGAAAATGCTTACGATGATAAATGATGAATAATTTGTATGCTCGACTGACTGAGATACTAGAATGAATTATGTAAATATTTTATATAGTGCAGCGCTACTAATGTGCGCTTGAGTGTGTGCAGTGGCAGGTAAGACGATATATCGACTGACGCACAATGAAATTTTAGGGGTCGTAAGAATGGAAAGAACACATAGGGGTACGACAACAAACTGTCGACCCTAAATTAGCAATCAACACATGGGTCGGAAGCTTGCGAGCTGGCCCGGGGAAGCGTGTGTCATACAGGCGAGGCCATACTGACTTGGTCGCGTACGAGAATTGAGGGGCACGCGATAAGGAGAGACTTATCCCTCAGCAGCCCTTATTCTCCAAGAGGTGTAGTCAATAGATCGCGGTAACTATTCCCCAATCGCTACACAGTTCTCCTCACAAGAAGAAAGAAAATAAATTGTCGGAAGGGCCCGTCAAAGAGGTACCTAGACAAGAACGGGAAGAAAGAAAATGAATTGTCAGAAGGGCCCGCTGAAGAGGTACCTAGACAAGAATAAGAAGAATAAATTGATCGACTGTATAAATGAAAATTTCACATAAGATTTAAGAAATATTTTATTCCGTTTTGTTTCATTTTATTATTTTGAATTTTTTTTAAGATTTCATTTTAATTGATTTCATTAATTTTGAATTATTTGTTTTAATTGATTTTATCATCTCGAAAAAGAATTGAAAAGATTGATTTTATTTAATTGATTTTGTTATATTGAAAAAGGTTATTTGTAAAAGAATTATTTATTCAAAGGTTTTAATTTGACGAATTTTTTTATTTTTTTATTATTATTCAAGATTTTATTTTAATTGATTTCATATTTTGAAAAGGGATTGAAATGAATTGTTAATAAAAGAACTATGTTATTCAAGATACTATTTTTAATTGATTTTATTATTTTGGATTATTTTATTTTAATTAATTATATTAATTCTTGATTGATTTTACTATCTTGAAAAGATTTGAAAAAGATTAAAATCTAATTAATTGATTTTATCATTATTGAAAAAGAGTTAATTTAGATTAGAATTTTTAGAAAAGAGATATTTTAATTCTTACTTTTATTCTTTTAAATTTTTTTATAAAGAAGAGATTTAAAATAAATTAGAACTTTAGTAAAATATTCTAATTCTATTTTAATAATTAGAAAAGAAAGGAATTTAGAAAACTTTAAGTCCAACTAAAAGATATTAAGTAAACTAAATAAGAACCAAAACATAAGAAGAACTCTACTACACCTAATTCCCACTGATTTAGGGAATTAGGTGCACACTTGAGATGAAGAGACACTTGTAATTTGAGAGTAATTGTTAATAAATTATTAAATTAAATTAAATATGTGCTTGGACAGACACATGGCACACAGTCTTTTTCTATATAATGAGGGAGGAGAAGGAGAGAAATACATCTCTTGCTCCCTAGTGCTAGATGGGCATTGTAATCAAGAATTGATCTTGTGAATTCTTGTGAGTTGGGCTTAGCTTTCCGGGGATCGGGGAATCCCACCAGAAAGCTTGCGTTGTGTGTTCTTGCGACCCCATTTGCTCAAGGGTTTGAGGTGAAGAAGAATAACCCCGATACGGTAGGGAGTTCAACCGAGGGGTCACTCAGTACTTCGTCAGGAAATTGGATTGGATCGTGCGGAAACCGCTTCGAGCACTCCATCGATTCGCTGGTCCAACCGTCGAAAACAATCTTTTTGGGGAACCCAAAATGGGGGTCCCTACACAACACAAGGAAGGTCCCCTTCTCTACTGCACAATCCCTCGGGAATTCCTTCCCTCCAGTGCTCTTCAGGGTGGTCATAGAAAGGTCCAGCTGCTAATTCCTTCAAATTCTAGCCTTCACTGGGTTTATCAAACAAACCCAACCTCTACTCAGTCATTCACACTTGGATTTGTCACAATTTTGTCATCAATTAACTCAATCCCGTCACTGGATTTCTGGGCTATAAAAACTGGGTTTTTCTATGGATTTCGGGGTATCTAATGCTCTCAAATTTGCCCCCAAGGTTCATATATATGGATCCCCCATTGGATTTTACTTTCAATACCAAATTCTAGGCGTTTATGGCTCTTCAAAACATGAGTTCTTGCAAAGTTGTGATTTTTTGTTTTTCTCACTACTGGGCATTCGAAATTGGATGCAAACTGATGTTGGGATATTCAACAATGGAATGGGAATGAGGAAGAACCAATTCCCATGAGGTAGGGTGACTTGTGGTACAAGAAAACAGAGCCCATACTCTACCATACGAATTTCTGGGCTTCCCATGCTCCATTGAAGCCATGGACTGAATTCTTCAACAACTTCCTTACAACAGAATTAAATGTCAGCAAGAAAATTCAAATGGGTTCTCACAATGACATTTTGCAGCATAGGGTTCATCCCCACAACCCCGTCACCACTCCCTAGTGGAATACACATGGCCCCTTCTCATTTGTTGCTTTCCATAGTCAGTTTTGGTATTTTATTGAAATATTAAATATTTACATCAATTTACAATATTCCATGGCTTAATAGCACATGTTTCATAAAATGTCAAATGCTTGTCCATTTTAAATAAAATCCGAACATACACTAGCGGGGCCTTGGCCTTGAGCTCCATGTTAGGAAAGCATACATTGCATGTATACAATATTTACATTAAAAACCAATATTTCATAAGGGTCAAAATTGGAGTATTACACAACACAATGTCGACATCATCACCTTTGACCTTTTTACCCACAAATCCATTCCCTTATAAAAACGGGGTAAGAAAACATAATTAATTCGCTTATAAATAAATTACATGGACCCAATAAAATCCATTAAATAAAGCAAAACATAATTGCACCGAGTCTCGGTGCTCTACAGCCCAATATGGGGGAGATGTTGTAATGTTTGTTTCTAACAAACTAACTAGAAACAACAACATTAATAATATTAATGTGTCTGAATACGTCGATAGGCATAAATGGGTTACATACTATAGGAAAAAATATTAATATGAAAAGTATTTGCCCCATTTACGCCTATTGACATATTCGGACAAATTAATATTATTAATGTTGTTTTTGCTAGTAATGGGTGTGCGCATACACATATCTCCAAAATATTAATAGAATAATATTATTTAATAATTTTAAACAATACATCATTTAATTGTTTGATTAATAACATTGTTTAATTAAACAATATTATTATTTTATAATAATTAAATAGAATAATCTTGTTTAATAATTTTAAACAATACATAATTTAATTGTTTGATTAATAACATTGTTTAAATAAACAAAATTATTATTTTATAATAATTAATTAAACATAATAATTATAAAATAATTTAAATCGTATTATAATTATTTAGTTAATAATAATAATAGTTAATTAATGATTATTTAATTAAAAATATTAATAGATTAATATTATTTAATGATTTTAATGAAATCCATATTTTAATTGTTTGTTTAATAATATTTTTTAATTAAACAATATTATTAATTAAACACTATTATTATTTTATAATAAGTAATTAAACAAAATAATTATAAAATAATTTAGTGAATGATAATATTAATTAATTATTTTTTTTAGTCAATAATAATATTAATAATAAAACTATTATTTAATTATATTTTAGTAAATAAAATTAATAAATGATAATAAAAAAAAATATTAAAAAATATAATAATTACTTAATTAATTATAATTCAATAATTAATTAAATAACAATATCATTTTTAAATATAATGATAATACTTTTTATTATATTATATTATATTATATTATATTATATTATATGATTTTATGATAAGAAGATAATATTTAACTAAAATATTATAATCAAAGTAATAATAAAATAATATTGCTTAATTCAAAATATTATTATTTGACTACAATATAATTATATTATAGTATGCATACTTGATAGATAGAGATATTAAATATATTATAATTAAATATGATATTAATTTAAATATGATATGTTTAATTTAATTAAATATGATATTTAAATCAATTATATTATAATAATTAATTAAAAATAATTTCATTAAATTATAGAGATATTAAATATATTATAATTTAATTAAATATAAAATTAATCAATTATAATATAATAATTAATTAAAAAATAATTTTATTAAATTATAGTATTATATTATAATTTGATTAAATTTAATATCTTGATGAACGTCAAATTTCACATTGTGAATATGCTGCATCTAACTCTTGATGAATGCCACAATGCAACATAACCCTTGATAAATATCACAATGCGACATAAACCTTGATGAACGTCAAATTTCACACCTTGGGAATTGTCACAATGCGACATAACCCTTGATGAACGCCACAATGCAACATAAGCCTTGATAAACATCACAATGCGACACAAAACTTAATGAACGCCAAATTTCATATTGTGAATATGTCGCATCGTGGGTTGTGTCGGTATATGTGTCACATATTGGGCATTGTCGCAATGCGACATCACCCTTGATGAACGCCACAATGCAACGTAACCCTTGATAAACATCACAATGCGACATAAACCTTGATGAACGTCAAATTTCACATTGTGAATATGTCGCATCTAACCCTTGATGAATGCAACATAACCCTTGATAAACATCACAATGCGACATAAACCTTGATGAACATCAAATTTTACATCTTGGGCATTGTCGCATTGCAACATAACCCTTGATTAACACCACAATGCAACATAAGCCTTGATAAACATCACAATGCGACACAAACCTGAATGAACGCCAAATTTCACATTGTGAATGTCGCATCTTGGGTTGTGTTGGCATATGTGTCACATATTGGGCATTGTCGCAATGTGACATAACCTTTGATGAACGCCACAATGCAATGTAACCCTTGATAAATATCACAATGCGACATAAACCTTGATGAACGTCAAATTTCGCATTGTGAATATGTCGCATCTAACCCTTGATGAATGCGACAATGCAACATAACCCTTGATAAACATCACAATGCAACATAAACCTTGATGAACGTCAAGTTTCACATCTTGGGAATTGTCACAATGTGACATAACCCTTGGTGAACGCCACAATGCAACATAAGCCCTCATAAACATCACAATGCGACACAAACCTTAATGAACGTCAAAATTCACATTGTGAATATGTATCATCTTGGGTTGCGTCGGCATATGTGTCACATATTGGGCATTGTCACAATGTGACATAGACCTTGATGAATGCCACAATGCAACGTAACCCTTGATAAACATCACAATGCGACATAAACCTTGATGAACATCAAATTTCACATTGTGAATATGTCGCATCTAACCCTTGATGAATGCCACAATGCAACGTAACCCTTGATAAACATCACAATGCAACATAAACCTTGATGAACGTCAAATTTCACATCTTGGGAATTGTCGCAATGCGACATAACCCTTGATGAACGCCATAATGCAACATAAGCCCTGATAAACATCACAATGTGACACAAACCTTAATGAATGTCAAATTTCACATTGTGAATATGTCGCATCTTGGATTATGTCGGCATATGTGTCACATATTGGGAATTGTCACAATGCGACATAACCCTTGATGAACACCACAATGCAACGTAACCCTTGATAAACATCACAATGCAACATAAACCTTGATGAACGTCAAATTTCACATTGTGAATATGTCGCATTTAACCCTTTATGAATGCGGCAATGCAACATAACCCTTGATAAACATCACAATGCGACATAAACCTTGATGAACGTCAAATTTCACATCTTGGGAATTGTCACAATGCAACCCTTGAACTACTTCATCCAACCTATCAGTGCTTAAAATGTGCCTTAGAGGTAGGGCTTTTGAAGTCCCACATGCTAGCAATGGCAATATATTTTATCATTGCCACATTGAAAAATGATCTAATAATACAAAAAATTCTTAATCGTCTTCCTAGCTTGTTCCTAAATATTTTCTTCCAACTTATGGCTTCTTAGGTCAGATATTAGAACAAAATATATTTTCATTTTTCTAATCAAAACATAATTTGCTTATGACTTGACAACACACACCATCACAAACTTTCAGCCTTGAAAGCATCGGAGTCAAAATGAAAGGGGATTCTCTGATAATAGGTACATTTTTTCCTACAATTTTAAAATTTGCATTTCTTTCATTATTTTGCAATTTTTAAATCTTGGAACTAGTTAGTGTTGTTTATGAATTCCATTTCGTTTTCACCAATGAATTGTTTAAATCCATCATTTGGAGTTACTTCTTTCCAAACTTTGTAATTTTTTTATAAAATAAAACAAAATTCACTTCAAAAAAATAGCTATAGTTCCTTAAGAGGGCACAGTAGTATCAACTCTCTCCTAAAAAATGATGAATCCCACCTTCAAATCTAATGATAATTTTGATAGTGGGTCTACTTCAAAATTGTTCTGTTTGTATATATGTTGAAAGTTGATTTCTGATTTAGACTAACTGTCATGGTAGATTTTTTCTTGGCATTGTTGTTGCAGAAACATATACAACCATATAACATCATGTTCCGCAACTCTTATCCGCAAAAAAAAATGGCTAGTCCAGAAAATTGATTCATCCAAAAAAATGTCAAAGTTGTTGTTGACAAACCAGGATCTACATGCTTCTACACAGGGCACATGCCTCATGTAAATGATGCTAAAATTGAGATAAATAACACTTTGCATTGATATAAGATCTTGTATATAAAGCATTCCTTTTTGTTTTATCTTATATCATACATTGTATTAAGTACCGGTATTGATTTGGAACAGATTGCTATACAAGTCATTTGGATTTGGTTTTTCAAGCATACCAGATAAAGAGTCAAAGAAACAAAGAAGTATCAAATGTAGCTCATTAATGTACGAGCAGTAAAAACATAGAACAAAAAAAATTTGTGTCTGCAATGCAACATGTGATATCTCCTATTTTGAAAGAAGACCGTGGCAGACTTCCTGGCCATATCTTTGGCTATTCACATTGTCATGGCTTCATGTTTAGATTGTAATCTTAGATTTTGCTAATTTTGAAACAAGGTTGTGCAAACTTATGACAACATATTTGGGAAATTACATTGTTATGACTTCATTGTCTGATTCAATTTTTCTATTTTAAATGCCCACTGATGGCAATAGCGATTTTTTGTTCCAACAACATGCTTAATGATATGCAAAATCTATAACTCCTTGCAGGGAAATTGCCACTCTGTGGCTCTTCACTTGTGTCTATTTAATGTACTAAATTATTGATTTTGCTAATGATGGATTAAAACGAAATAAGCTTTAAGAAAATGTTTTAATATACATTTTTTAACCTTGTTAAGAAGTATATATGTGTGTGTGTGGTGCAAAAATATATAAATCACATATTCTATATAAATATATATAATATGTGATTTATATTTTTTTGCACCACTTATTATTTTATGGTGCTTTGCACCACTTGTTATTTTATGGTGTTTTGCACCATATACAAGTTTGTGTATATTAAATAATAATAATAATAATAATTTTGGTATTTTGCACCAAATATTCTCAATCCACGTTGGATTGCTTTTGGTGTTTTGCACCACAAAACTTCAATCCACCTAAGATTGGTTTTGGTGGTTTGCACCATACACCATGGAATGCCACATATTCATTTAACACCAAAAACAACTTTTTTACAAACACCATTTTTGCACCATAAATCTTAGCACCACTTGCGTATCCCCACATTATCACCACTTTTGCACCACTATTTGAAAATTGAGGATTTCCCAAATCCTTTACAAATAGTGGTGCTAATGCATGAGGCTAAAATGCCCTTTTTCTTATAGTGCGGGTACCTAGAAATGCAGGGCTTTCAATAGCCTATTTTAAGACGCAACTTAACTAGTCACAACTTATATCATATGGTTTCTGGGTGGGCACAGACAGATAGAGAGAGTAATAGACAGGCATTGATTCTCAACAGGCACATCACAGACATCTCTTTTTATAAGATAGAATACCCTAGATATTTAATTATGGCAGGAGATCTGTTTTAACCTACATAGAAAGATGGAAGATAGGTAAAGTAGGTGGATCTATGGAGTGGTGGAGCTGATACAATGAGTTGAATTTCACAACAAACTGAATATCATAGCGAGATGAGTTGCAGAGCTCACTTGCAAACCTAATCTGTGGAAAAAAAAACTGATAAGGAGAACTGAATGGAGGGAAATGTTTAGCGCCTTTATCACTTATTATTTTAATGTCATTCTATCGTTCCATGGGCTGAGCGAGGAAGGGCGCTTGGCCATCATGCAAATCCATCGGCCTCACCCAATTTCAAGCCTACTTAAATAATCTATTAAATAATGTTTATTTTTAACTATTAAAATAAAAAAAAATAATGTTTATTTTTAATAAGTATCGATAATTAAAAAATAGAATTATTAGTTGTTAAATTAATAATAAGATCCGGTTATCTAGTTCCACTAAAGGCCAGAACAAGTAATTCAAGTAAGATTTACTGGGTCTACGGATTAATTCTTGTACACCTATTGAGTTTAACAATGGCTAAGCTACTCTATCCTAGTAAGATTTTTATTGTTCATTATTTCTACTTTGCCTAATAAGTTATATAGAAAGTGTATTGCTATTTACTTTTCATTGATACAAGGCAGTTAAAATACTAAATTTATAAAGCATTACGCTCTTAGTGATAATTAATAGTATGCTTTTACACGTACTAATTAAGGTTTAATAGTAAAATAATGTATCTCATATTTTTAGTATATAAAATAACTCTAATCATTTTACTAAGCATGCATATTTACTTCTCTCGCGTGTAAAATTAATTATATATGAATTTACATGGTCAAAATGTTGTTGTGAAATGGTCATAGTAGAGTGGTTAAGTCAATATTGAACGAGTAAAACATGAGGTTAACAGCTCTTGTATCTGACTTAGTACTAATCTTAACCCGTGCTTCGATTAAGAAACTTTTATGATTAAGGAGTGGAAAGAAACGTACTATGACAACCGCTCCTAGTAATGCTTACTTTAGGATTAACTCCTTGTGCGTGGGCATCATGCAAAGACCAACACCATCACCAATCGCCTTTGTTTATTTTTAACTTCAAAAAAATAAAAATTTTAAATTTAAAAAAAAAAATCTGACGGTTGTGAATGTACATATGAACTAGGTAATAGTCAAGCTTTAGCCTCGACTCTGCCCAGGACATGAGTTAGCAAGGGCTAACGTTAGATGCATGACCCGGTTAGATCATTAGCAGAATACCATCCAGAAATCATGCGATTGAGAATGCTATCTCCCCCTTTTTCAAAGTCTTTTTTTGTTGTTGGACATGGTTCAACCGGTACAACAACTGCTGGAGCAAAAAGGGAATCCAATAGTGGATATTGAAAGCCAGAAATAAGGCCATCTCTCCGTTCATGCTTTTTAATATGTCGATACAATTTTACAGCAATTATTTACATCCCAATAGAATAAGATCTATTTCAAAATATGGTCTTTTCTTCATAGCACATCCATTTGGAGCTAAATACCGAAGGTAGCGACGGGTCGAAACATCTATAATGTCTGTACACTTCGACCAGGGAGCCAGTTAAACTTTGTTCAAGGGTAAGGTGAAAGATGACTCAATAAGCCAACAATAAATTAATTGAACCAACCAAATACTTAAACCATTAGATTCAAAACATTTATGTCGAAATGATGAATGGAATTCAAGTACATGTGAATAATAACAAGTGATTGTCATTAGGGTCCTACATGTTGGTTGTGGAGCCTGATCTTCCAAATTCAGAGATGTTATTCAGTCATGTTTGTACCCTAGGATTACTGTACATTTGTTCCCCCCACTTTGGGGTTGGGGCTATTTTCGCCAATAGGTTACGGGACCATGGTTTTGGGTAACCCGTGGTATTTTCCCATTGTATTTCCCGTATAAAAGAAAGACATTATAACACGGCTAGGATAGAGGTATTAGGTATTATGCATTGTAAAGATCTCTGAGATCGTGAAGAGAGACTGTGAGACAGTGAAGAGGAAGTGCAGCGGATGTGCTGCAGGTTGTATCCCTTCATTTGCTAGATGGTATAATAATGAGGACTGGCAATTTCAGTGTGGACGTAGCCCATCTTGGGTGAACCACGATATATTGGTGTCTCTTTTGTAATGTGCCCATGTGATTATATTTGTATTTCTGTTTATTGTTATTGCTCTGTGATCCTGTTTTTCTAACACTGCACATTTATGTTAATTAAATAATAAAAAGCAAGTGTTTCCATTAATAGGCTTATAATTATTAAAAAGGAAGCTTATGTGAAATGATAAAATTTAAGGCATATAAATATACTTACTCGTTGAAGTTAGGAATTTGTATTCATACATATATACATGTTGAAATGAAATTATAGATATTCACTTAATTATTCTATTATAAGGAAGTATAAATGATTTGTTTCGAGAGGAAGGAAATTTTGAGTTTGGTATGTTGAGAAAAAACATCTATATACATTTAACCATATAAGTTTTGTATTCTTACTTATTCATACAACATTCAAAAGGTCCACATGTATTCAATGTATTCAAGTAGTTACTAATGGTTTTTTTTTTTCATAGAAAAATTCAACTTACTATTGATATTCGAAATAGTAAATGTGTCCAACTGGACCAAATAGCTAAAGCATACAAACCCTGTCAAAAGAAAGACCAGGGAGAAAACTGGTCACAGCAGCAGTATGTGCCATCAAACTAGTTCAGAAATTGTCAACAAATAGTGCCATATGTCCCAACATCATCCCAATGACAATACAGAAATATATCCTGTAGCATAACAGTAGCTATATGCCACATCAACAAATATGTACATATCAAAAATAATAGGTCCAAAGTATAGACAGCCGCAGATACCAATCACCAATGGTATCGCCATCCATAGAGTAGCAGATAAACAACCCATAAACAACAGCATATAGTGAAAAAGTAAAGACGAGAATACATCCAATCTGAAAATGCCATGCAACATCTGCATAAGGCTATTATATAGGCTGCAAAAATAGAGTATAAATAAACGCCCAACCAGCAGTTGGACTCAGAGAATTTTAAGTATTTGCACACAGAACTACAAGCCATATAAGATTAAAAATGCCGCATAAAATAGGAAAAAACAAAATAGTGTAAACAGTAATGGCTATAATCAACATGTCCAATATAACTGATAAGAACCCTGTTTAAAAAGTATATCTTCCCACCATTCCTGCCACATGATGACCCCCTCCTGAGAGTGAAGAAATGGTTGCATTGAAGGTCATATATATGCTGCTAGAATAAAGGTGCAGTGTTTGTATATATATAATTGTATATTGATGACATCACAAGACAATGAATAAAAGGTTGTATTACTTATAAGTTGATGAAAATGGAGTTCATATACTCAATTCATATATATATATATATATATATATATATATATATGAGGTTGAAAGTAAACCTAAGTGATTATATGAAATGAAGGAATTACAAAATGATAAGAGTAGAACTCTTTTATTATTTTGGTTAAATGTAAGAGTTGCATATATGCATGGTTGTATTTAAGAAAGTGTAGTTGAGAAGATTGTATAAAAAAAAGGAAAAAAAAAGATGAAATAAAATAAGCATATAATAATAATATTAAATTTATACCATATTGGAAGTAAGTTTATATATATATATATATATATATATATATATATATATATCACATTTGAATTAACAGATGGTAATAATAAAAAGATGAAAGTTATAAAAATTATTTGTATTTATATAAAAGTTATATTTTGAAATTTTAATGATATTAATAAATTTGAAAGTTATATATATATATAACGTAAGTTTGACTTATGTACTTAATAATTATTGATCATTAATCAAATATGAAGGAATAATAATGATCAAATTGTATTTAACTGAAAATCCATATATATTCATAGTGTTGGCTTAGATATGCCTGGATGGACTTGGTGAGAAAAATAATAACCCCGCGAAATTGAGTTTTGAAAACTAGTTGTATATTTTATTATATATGCATAAATAAAGGATTGTGATAAATAATATTTAATTTTAGGTTAACAAAAATAATAATAATAATAATAATAATAGAGTATCTAGCTATTGAGTTATAATTTATTCTTGAAAACATTATATAACATATATGGTTGATAGCATGCATATAACTTGTTATTTTCAATCAATCCTACATGAGTTGTTCACTAATTTAAGTAATGTGTACCAAATGGATTTATGTATATATTTTATTTCTATTTAATTGTATTTAAAAATGGAGATAACAATAAATAAATGCAATAATTGACAATTGAATGAAATGGAGCGTTAAAGCTCATGATCAACTTACTAGGTAAGATTAGGTAAGAGGAAATGAGTTCAAAAAATATTGTGATAAGGATGTTGTATCATATAATACTAGTATAAATAAGTAAAATGCATGTAATGTTATGGAGTTAACACATATGGACAAGGAGAATTGATAGGTGTGAATCCAAAACTCAAATAAATAAAGTTGATGATGATAAGAGGTAATAACATGATGAATGGAAATGAGGTAAAAAGAGTAGGGAGATTGTTAGATGCATAGATAAGTTGGAAGGAGTAACTAGACATGAAATAAAGTAATAAAGTTGATAAATGAATTACAATATAATCATTGTGATGAATATGGAGGGATAATATCAATAATGTAAATGAAGGTAAACATAAAGATATAATAATGTAGGAGTACAAATTGTGGAGTCACTTAAATATGAGAAGTAGATAACAAGTACCACTTCGACTTAGTGTAATGAGGAATTTAAAAATACAAAATGTATGTATATATTAAGGACTTGGATAAGTAGTAGACTACTCAAAATCATGTTAGAAAAAAAATGGACTACGCTAGTATCCTGAGACAGGTGTTCATTAAAACCTTGTAAGTGTTAGTAATTCATCGATTCTAGTAAATGTTCATAGTACTATTAGTTATTATGGTTTCAAATTGGCGTAATCCTGCAAAGATACTAATTATCTACGAATATGGGTTCTTAATACCATTGGAATTTCCTTTTAAAGTTGTGAAAACCAAACCCTTAAGATTCTTGGTAGTTCATTGTTGAAAAAAAAATGTGTATCACAAATTACCGATTCAAAGAATTTGATAATATTATTGATTACTTCATGCGAAGTTAAATAAGTATATGCATGTTATAAAGACACTGTGGTTGCTTGATGTGTACAAACATGATTGGACAATGTGACTTTATGCATCTTGATAAAGGGTAAGAAATATTACACTAAGATTTATTATTTATATTTGACTATAATTACTAAAACAATGTAATTATACTATAGATATTCCCTATTTTGATTGAGTTAAATGCTTCTTACTTCTTAATATCTACACATGGTATTTTGATTGTAACTTTGGGACGAAGTTTCCTGAAGGGTGGGTGTATGTAACGCCCCATAATTTCACTACGCACGTTTACCTGTCATACATACTACACTCTATTTTGCTTAGTATATGTTTGACTCAGCTAGACTAAGTGAACTATATTTTTGGCATGTTAGAATTGATTATATGTTGCTACTATGTTTATGTTGTTACTATGTTATGAACTGTCACTATGACTATGATGTTACGATATTATGATGTTACTATGTTCATGTAGTTACTAGGTTATGATTATCATGAGATCCATTGCTTTTATGATAACAATACATGTTTTAACGTTTTCATTAATGGAATGTGAAATATATGATGTTGTATGTAGATTCCATCCTACGATGAAATTGATTGAATTGTTATATGTCATCCATACCTGTGATGAGCTAAAATTATGAAGTGAAATAAAATGATGTTGATGATATGGATCAATTGGTGATCGAATGGAAATGCTTGTTATAAAATGTGTATTTTGAGAAATACTAACCTACAAGACACAAGGGCTATGGGATAGACAGATACTTGATCTGATATATGGGATAAGAACTTGTCCATGCAATAAACCTTAGCAACAGAAATTGATGATACGATAACACAGTCCGATAATATTGATAGCAGTAAAGTATGATTTGATAGGGTATAGACCCAGGATGTTGAGAGGGATCGATGTATGTTCCACCCTATGTTTCTATAATTCCCGAGGTCATGGGAGGGCCATGTTGAGACACGCTCCTCAAGTTTTGTGATGACGACAGTCAGATTCCTGCTAGGAGAGGCTAGGTCTACTAGTTAGCCGATGCTACCACTCTCAGGTTCTACGTGGCCAGGTCAGTATAGCTAACATCCAATTTTGTATTAGCAGAGGAAGGATAGGGAGGATGCTGACGTAGGTTAGGGTGGGAGGATATGTTAGTACTGTTGAGGGTTGGGTATCCCTTGATCCTAACTTAGTAGTAGTAGGTGACTCTTCCTTGAAAATAATTGATTGATTAATTATTATGAACCTGAAAATATAATGATGTTATAATTTGATTGGTTAATTGTTAATGACTAAAAGATACTAAAATGCTTATGTTGAATGTATGTTTGTTATGTATGCATGGATGATTTTGATTATGTAAGTTAGTAAATACACATAGGAGAAATAATGTTTTCATGATAGTACATGTATGATCTATGCATGTGTTGGCCACGCATGCACACCTTGTACATGTATGCTAGTATTGATGTGATAAATACTTAACATGCTAAATTATTGTAATTTTATTCTGGATAAGAGTCGGTCGTGCATTAATCGAGTTCGAATAATGATTGTTTAATCATTTGGATATGAATAGATAGGTCAATTAGTTTAGTTAATAATTACATATAAGTGATGCATTAGGAATTGGCATGAGATAGTTATTATAAATAACATAGATATTGTTCAGTATACAACAATAGTATAGTTCTAATTAACGTATTTATCATATTGTTTAAACCATTGAAGGTGTTTTTATGTGGTTTTTATTAGTAGTAGTAGTAGTAGTAGTATTAATGTTTTTATTGTTATTAACATGCATAATCTTATTGTTATTATAATCGTTGTCAAGTAAACATAGCTTAATGGTTTTGCATAAATGGACGAATTTATCTCGATTGTTTTATGTGAATAGTAAAAATGATTAATATTATTATTTTAAAAACAATTGAAAGTGATTCTTTTTCAAATTATTATATTCCATATTATATTGTTATTTAAACTTTAATTGTAAATCAAACAGCATTGCCGAATCGGGATTTGGTTGAATAATAAAGACATGAGCATCCTCCATATGTAAAGTCAAGTTTGTATTTATTATATTATCATATGCATTTAAAGATCAAGCGGTGGAATAAATTCTATACTATTTAACTTGTCCCATAAGTTTAAATAAGACAAGTCATGCTTATTCTTGAATGAAAGTAAATGATAGGAAATCTACACAAAGGGACAACCTTAATTGGAATTGAATTATTTAGAGAAATAGGGAATCTGACAAACATATTTAAACATTATTTTATCCTTGATTAGTGTGATTGTATTAATGGTTTAGAATCCTGAAAACATGGAGGGATAAAGCGATGGAGTAAGTCGGAAGGCTAATGAAGGTGGAAAATGGTATATAGGCAAGAGTTTAGGGATTTGGGGGGGGGGTTGGTTCTTTTGGAGTGAGCAGTGAAAACTATAATTTGATTTGGAAGTGAAGGAGGAAGTGGGAAAAATCCACAGGAAATATTGCACTGCTGAACAAAAGGGAAGTTACTATCCAGATTATCGGCTATGGGCTCGGGGCTAGGAAACCTGTTGGTTTCCTAGGGCTAGCATGATAAGTGTTGGTTGGTAGGGAGGTTCATCTATTTGGTTGCTAAGTCTTGGACCAAATGGGATGCAGGAACTAAGAGATCTGATACAACCTACTGTGATGGGTATTCTACTGGTAGTTTAATAGTCCATTATTTATATGCTAATCTATGCATGGATAAATGTGAAATGAATAGTTGAATTATGCAAAATTTCTAAGTCTTTTAAATATATATATATATTAGGTTCATAAAATTCTAGATTACTCTGATAAGAATGTGAATAGAAAATAGGCAATAACAAAATATAAATCTGATGCAAAAACAAAACTAGAATTGTAATTAAACCAAGCTCTAAATGAGTTGTGTACATCGATTTTGACCAAGTGATAATTTTAGTGCTATGCCTGAAGGAGGAGCACTACAGAAGTGGTTTAAGGATCGGAAAGGGAAGCAAAGGGCCACGGTTATTATTGAGGACCTTTTATCATATTCTGAGGATGAAACAAAGATATCAATCGTAGGTGTGAAAGGTAATGCAATTGTTGGTAATGATTCTAACATTGGTTTTTCATGTGCTTCTAATTCTAAATATCATGACAGTTCTAAGGATAGAAAAAGGAATGCATTGTTTCATATAAGGGTAATTACAAAACAAACTAAGATTGACACACTCATAGATAGTGGATCCCAAGTTAATATTATTCCGCAAGAAGTAGTTAAGTAGTTGGGATTAACAACAAAACCATACAGGAAACCTTATCCATTAGGTTGGGTATGAAAAGATAAAATATTACAAGTAACAAATCAATGTGATCTAACGTTTGCAATTACATCCAAGTTTGTAGATGAAGTTGAATTTGATGTGGTTCCATTAGATATATGTGGAGTTGTGTTGGGTAGCCCGTATTTATATGATCGAAAGGCAATATTCTATAGAGAACATAATCAATAACATTTGTTTAAAGAAGGAATTGAGTACATAGTACATTCACATTCATTTAAAAATGACATATCATTGGGAACTACACAACAACTGAAAAGGGTTGTTAATGCAAGTCAGAATTTGGCACTTATGTCTTTGCAATATAAGGAAGAAAATAATCCTAAGCATGAAAAGGAAGTGTCATTTCACCACAATGCACCTTGTAATACCCCTCCTTTATGCACTCATTTTGTAAATGTAATCGATTTTACCATAACGTGGCATGCTATGGATAAATTTCAGATAGATTATCCTAATTACTTTTATTTAACCATATTCCGAGAGATAGTGCTAGAGAGTACAATAAAGCGAAAATGAGACTTAACTTATTAATTTAAATATTTGGTGAGCCCATCCAAATAATTAATATGTTATTATACTTGACCACGAGTTATTAGTTTATATTATGGATTTTAGTACAAACTATTAATATACTCGATTAATAGTATACCTTGTTATAAGTTATACTATAAAATAAACGAAAGAATATCTATGGATGTTTGGCATAACTAGTCATAATTATATGTTGAATAAACGTATAAATTATGCATATTTAAATATATAAATATAAATGACAAAGAATGAGTTATGGAAGGAGTTAACCTTAGCAAATAAAGGATAAGGTTAAAAGACTTTAGAATATATATATTCATTATACATATTTTATATGTATGACTTATAAACACAATGGTCAATATTATGGCTATTGTATTAGTAAAATCATTATTGAAATTAATGATGATGAAATAACCTTTGAAGTTAAAGGTTATATTCTTCCTTGATAAACTTCCGAGATTAATCCTCATATACCACGTTGTAGAGATACACATTTGAGATCGACAAACATTGTCCTCTATACACCTTCATGTTATACTTATCAAGGGATGAATGTACTTGAGATAAGGGCAGTTAAGTATACTTAATTTATTCAAAGGTTAGTTGAGCATAACTTGGTTATGTAAATACTTTAAAAATGGTTCTTCCATAAAGGGAAAGATTTACAAGATATACGGTCTATAGGGTATAGTCTTCTTAAAAAGGAAAAATGTTCTTTATAGGATGTTACACTTTGGGGTACAAAGTTATGAAAACGTAAATTACTCCATAGACCCGATTTTATAATCCTTAGTCGACTACCTTAAGGAATGACATCTTCCGTATTGAGAAGCCAAGCGCCAACTGGATGAAAGATGTGGGATGACTCATGGATAGTTTGGTTGGTAGGTAGCCGGAAAGGATCTCCATAACCCACGTGATGCTCCCGGGAAGATCTGTCTTACACATGGCATTGGTTTGGTAAAGGATCCTTCCAAGTGGAGGTACGGGTTTTGGTTTGCATTATTATATATTTAGTGGTGAGAGTATGATAAGGGGAGGCTGGATCATTTTCGGAGCATTGGATTTTAGTATTGGGGATTAGCGTTTACACGGCAAAAAGAGAAGGAAAGGGGGTCCTCCATCAGGAAGGAAAATACTCTCCGTAACTGCCATTTGGCAGTGATGTTTCCTTAAGTCTCGAACTACTACCGTTACTGGGGCGGGTGTTCCAAGAAACAAAGGATATTTATAGGAATCGATCTGGAGAGAGGAGTTGTTCTTTTTTTGGGGAAAAGATGGTGATCTCTGCCTCTTCGGAATTAGGAATTCGATTTCTCATTTGATGCTTAAATTTGGTATAGGGCGTGAAAGAAAAACGGTGATCCCCGCACTGCTATACTTTCACAGTGTTTAGAGGTACGGTCTGAACAGATTTTTGAGGTACAATCGCTGTATATATATATCCTTAAGCACCGTAGTTGTTCCTGGGATGGCAATTTCCTTTCTTTTACTTTGACAAACTTTTGAGGTGCGATCTTTGCATATACCCTTATTGATATATCAAATCTCTATATTGGACATAGTTTTTTTATATATAGCTCAAATCTCTGCATGTTAAGTTTTGTGTGAATAAATCGATCTCCATATATTAAGTCATGTGATAGCTCTATAGCTCAGTCTCTGCATTGGCAGGGTTATCCTCTGCATACTCCACATACAACATATTTGCATTGATAGAGTTATCCTCTGCATAACTTGGCTCTTCATATTAAATCTCTGCACTGACAGAGTTATCCTCTGCATATTCCGATCTCTAGAGTAGATCTTGGAATCATGCAAAGAGGTAATGATGATTCTCTGCGTAGACCCAAGACGAAAACCCAGATCTGTAGATTCTCTACGTGAGTCTTCTACATTTTGGGGATTTTACAAATACCACATCATGATTGTGTAGGTATGCTCCCTCTGCGTGAGTCTTCCTTTGCATACATTTGCTAGCACTATGTTGGTGCACGATTTTATTCCTGATGTAGTTTATGAGATCTGCTCTCTGCGTGAGTCTTCTGCATATTGTAGTTTGGCAGGGTTTCCTTATGTGATTTTTCTGTACATTGATGGTTTGATAAGCAATCTCTGCTTGAGAATCAGATTTGATTCTTGTTTATTTCATTTGCTTGTCAGAAATTGGATTTGATCTCTGCATATTGTAGTTGGGAAAGGTTCCTTTGTGTGATTTTACATACATGATGGTTTGATAAGTAATCTCTGCAAATCGGATTTGATTTCTTGCTTCTTTCATTCGCTTGACAAAAATCAGATTTGATCGGTGCATATTGTAGTTTGACAGAAATTATTTTATGCGATTTTTGTACATTGATGGTTGATAAGAAATCTCTGCATTTAATATATTGCGATGGAGTGTTTACCGTTCTGCATGAGTATTGCTATGCATATTTTATTGATTCACAAACCCTTGCGTCCAGGTTTGCTTGCTATAATTTCTAAAATCTACTGTAAGGAGCAAGACGACTCCTACAAGCTCGATCCTTGCCTTCTTTCTTTTGAATGTGTTTCATGGAGAAGGATGACTTTTATAAAGTCAATTCCAATGTGCACTGTGGTTTCATAGAGATAGTATATATATATCTATGGTTTGAATTCTGTATTATTGAATCTACGCGCAGTTCATAACCTGATAGAGCGGCACTAGGGAAGTGAACTCTGACAGAGATCCCTACATTCATCTAAATCTACAAGACTTTATATTTTATCTCAGTATAATGTATGAGGCGATTCCTTTGACTTTCTCCGTGGCTTTTATTTATTATGAAAGTTTTGTTCTATACCTTAGTGCGATAGAGTGGATCTATGCACTTTATGAAAGCATTCAAACCCTACCCTGGTGATTTCTTTGATCGCTGCCTCAACGCCTAATTTATGCTTGATGTGTTTTACCCTATCTATGCTTCGTAGGTAGTCGCTTCGGTTTCTGGTTAGTAAGAAACTTTTGGGTTGCTCCTTGTTATTAAAAACGGTAAGATAAGTTATTTCAGATTTCCCTTTTGGTTCTATAGTTGAGTTCCTAGAACCTTGTGCATAGTTAGCTTTATGAGAGTTGTGGAGAGGGAAAATAGAATCCTCACCCGTGGTAAGGCTTCTCACTTTGAATGTTAGAAGATGCTCTCCAGGAGAGAGACTTCCAGGTAATGGAAGGTAAATAATGTAACCGCTGAGTTACAAGATGTAATTATTATTTGATGAAATAATATATTGCGACGGGTGTTGTGGACGTAGCCCAAGTTTTGGGTGAACCACGTTTATATATGGTGTATGATGGTTGGTGTATTGTTGACATGTAATTGATTGTTAAAATGTGTTGAATGGTTATTATGTTGGCTTGTGTGAATTATGGTTCGTGGTTTAAATTAGCTGCTTGTGTCTTTATTACTTTCAATGTATATTATATCGAAGTATTTCATGAAGAATGAAGCGAGGAGTCTAATAGCCAATAATTACTCATGATCGTTTTATATATGTGTTCGCATCACTTCTTAGTGTGGATGAATTTGATAAGGAAAGTGAAATGCTAACCGTTTAACTAAATAGTACTAAAGCAATATGATAAGGAGTAGATGATCAATATGAAAAGAGTTCTCAAAGCTCCCCTTAAGATACTGAATCGACACATGGGTATGTTATGTCATTATGTTTTCTTTCTTTGATAATAACCAGTATCAAGAAAATGTATTATAAATAATTGAGGTCTTTTATGTTATTAAAGTATGATTTGGTTAATGGCTAGAGGACCAAAAAAATTTATTTTCTTCTCAAAATAACACTAACAGATTCATGGAGATGTTACACACCTATCATGGTTGATAGTGTTGCTATGGTAAAACATAAGCATGATATGGGTACAATATTTTCCATATGTTCAATTTTTATATTCATCTTTCTACTTATCAACAGTATATGGTTGGTTCTGACAATATTGAATGTACATTTGGTTGAAAAAGGGATTAATGTATTTAACAATATCAATGCAGTGTTGATTGTTATTATGATGAGTCAAATGTACAGTTTATAGGAAGAAGGGACAAATGATATGGGACAAGTGAAACGAACATGTCCTCACTTGAATTCTGAATGATTCAGGCTTTTGGTGGTCCAAAAGCTTCTCAGTGGGAAGGTTTGATCCAGGAGGATCTCCAAGATTGATCAAAATTAAAGTATTCAAAATTTGAACAGAAGCTTGCATATGCATATATATCGGCGAGATCTTTCCAAAAACATTTGTTTCCTGCAAAACGGACTCCGGACGTGAAATTTATCATGTTCTGAACTTTCGACAAAACAAGTAAAAAGGGAAAAAGGGGAGACACGTGGCACCACTGTAAGGGTGGCACGTTGCATGTACGGTGCTAACATGGCACCCCCACAGAGTGCCATGTGGAAATATGTAGTCCAGTTGGAAGGAAGAGTTGGCAAGTTGAGTATACAGGTGGCATCCAATCGCAGATGAGGTGGACCAACTAGGTCATGCCACGTGGCATCCTGGTTGGAACTTGGTTGTTTGGTTTACCAAAAATATTGGATTCGGGGAGGATAAAAACCCCGAACTCCTCTACGCAAAATTCTACACACTATCTTCCTGACCAGGATTCCCGCATGTTGTTTCTTAACCCTATAAACGACCACTTCTATTTGAAGTTGAATGTGTTATGTTTTGAAAAAGGGGGTTGGACCGATCCCATGTATTATGTTGTAACCATATTATATACAACCAAAACCTATACCACAGAACCACGGGCCAAGTGCCAAACCATATCCACCACAACAAAAATCATGGATATGGGGAGAGGTCTACGGGTTTTAACCCGTGAACTCCTCCCCCATTGTCAACGCCTTACCCACTCCACCAATGACGCCGCTTGTTATGGGATATGACATATAATATTTTTATATTAGTATGGAGTGGATTTTTACCCCCAAATAGGCGCACCTCCTCTTTGGCCTAAAATTAAACCAAATCCAAACTTTTATATGGTTTTTAAACCATATATATATTATATTTGGATTTTGTTTATTATTTTTCAAACAAAAATGTATTTTATGGATATTTGCCCTATTTTCTCCATTTTTTAATGGATTTTCATCCCATTAAGTTTGGGATCAAATATTTGATGATACCTTTGTATTTGGAGGTGGATTTGGTATCTTTGGGCTATTTAATCCATTTTAATTTGCCTTGGGAGGGCATTGGAAAATTTATTGAATTTGTAATGATATGATGCCAAAGTGCCTTTGAAGGCTTGTAAGCTTATGCTCATTTGTAAGAGGCTTTTTAGCCATTCTTGGGAGATTTTGGAGAGTGAGAGGACTTCATTGTTGAAGCCTAAGTCTCTTTGTAGAAGTTTGAAGAAGGAATTTTGTACCTATTAAAGCATTTGTTGAAGGCTAATGAGATTGGTCCTCATTGGAGCTGGACCCAGAGACGTAGTCCATCAGGGACGAACTTCGTTATCACATGGTGTATTCATTTTTATGGTTTGCATATCTTGTGTTATATATGTTTTTATGTTCTTTAATCCTTTCATAAACTTGTTATTAAAAGCCTTTTTACAAGTTAACTGGTTTAAGAATTCACATGCAAATTCAAGTGTTAGTAGATCTTGTCATTTTCATTTCGGATCATGTTTGGTATCATAGAAAGCTAACCAGGGAATTGCAGAGTGTGAATGTTAACAAGATCAAGGCTTAAACATGGTGAAGGAGAACTTGAATAGTTTGATCTAGAAATTGGTTCAAGAAGAAGAAATAAAATGGCAGATGAAGACTATCGAGAAGAAGATGAGAAGGCTTTCCGCAAGACTTTCTATCGGATGGCAGACAGAGTAGAAAATTTGTTTGTATATTATCAAGAGATATTGGAAAAGAAGAAAACAAAGAAGGATAAAGTAGAGGATAATACTTCGGGAAAAGGAAAAGACCCTTTTGAACCTTCTTCTGCATCTTCTTCTTCAACTTCGGAAAGTTCCAGTACTACTACTTCTTCAAATTCAAAGAAACAACCTAAGAAGATTAAGTTTGATTTACCTTAATATTTGAAACTTGATATTAAGTTTGATTTGCCTACATATAATGGTGAACTTAACGCAGAAAAGTTGGATGATTGGATCAGGAAGATTGAAGTGTATTACAAAATCCAGAATCTTGCAGATGATAATGCAAAAATCTAGTTGGCTACTCTCCGTCTTGGAGGCACTGCACTCATCTGGTGGGAGAGTAAGACACGGGAAGGCCTCCTTACAAAAGGTAAAATTATTTCTTCCTGGTATTAATTTACCGTTGTGTTAAAGAAGCAATTTTATCCATTAGGATACATACAGCAAGCCATGATGGATTGGAAAAACTTAAGGCAAGGTAAAGGTCAGAATGTACAAGAATACACTCAAGAATTCAGAAAGAGAGCTTTGATTTTGGGTATACCTCTCTACACTCAAGAAACTCTTCTTAAGGTTATTGAAGGATTACATAGTTATTTGTGTCATACAATACTTATGTTTAATCCTACTAACATGGATGAAGTGTGTGTTCAAGCCACACATATTGAATCTAAAGGGAAGAATGCTCATGATGACTTTTCCTCAGCTGAATCCAGCAAGTTGAAAGAAGGCAAGGACAAAGGGAAGAGAAAGCATATAGCTACTGTGAAGAAAGGGGATACAAAAATTTCGTGTTCTCATTGTCATAGAGTTGGACATGATGCAGAACATTGTTGGAAGCAACATCCAGAGTTGAAACTGAAGTGGTTTAAGGATAGGAAAGGGAAGCAAAAGTACATGGTTATTGTTGAGGTCCTTGGATCAGATTCTGAGGATGAAACAAAGATATTGTAGGGACTCGATCCAAAACAAGTGAATTTTTTTATTTTTTTATTATTTTTATTTTTTTTAACCTCAAGAATGTTTATTGAACTTGATGTAATCCATTTTCCATTATTGAGGTTAAATTGAACATGGGGTTAATGAATTAGTGAGGTATAATCTATTAGACACAATTAAACAATTAAGTGCCAATTCAACTAGTGTTAAGACAAATCCTCTTTAATCCATGCATGCATTATACCTATAAACATTGTTCATAAACATGTCTTAATGATTTATAATTCGAGGTCTCTTATAAAATATTTCCTAGCTCTAATCTCTTCTTTTCCACCATGCTCAGCTTTCATAATTCAATAAAGAATCTAAATGAATTATTCCTTAGATAACATTAATTTTTTACAATATTTGAGAACGCAATCTTTTGTAAAGCGTGACATGAATTAAATATTTCATTAAATAAATGTGAGAGTGTACAACATGAATTCAAATATGATTCTCATTTCCTGGTTACAATATATATACACATATACATTTTCAAATCTTAATCAGAGTAACAACATTGACTATGAAGCATCATACATCAAATTCCCATGATCTAATTATTCATATTTAAAATTAACATTAACAAGTAAAAGAAAACAATATCGATTACTATATAAATAACTAACACATATATAAATATATTATCCCACAATATTTATATATACATACATAATACCAAATCTTAATCACAAAACAACCTCATTTATACTTCCTATGTTTAAAACTTAGGATAGACATTTACAATATTTTATCACGTTTCATCATAAGCAATGTCACTACCTAACATTCACAACTAAATGCAATAACGTTCTAACGGCTTATTAACCTCCATTACTTATAATAAACAATGAATACCTTAATAAACTTTCACTATATGCTTATTCTCATATCATTTATGATAAAGTGATTTTATTGCTAAAATTTTAACAAACATTTAGAATTATCTACCTATGAAATTCTATTGTTCACATAACATTTTACGTTTCCCTATATTCTAAAAAGAATAGTTAATAAACAGTTACAAAAATATTAACAAGTGAATAACATTTTCTATTTCCCTGAAGAGATATCATAAAAACTCCTAAACGGTTGACTAGCCATTTGAAGGCATTCATACATAAACTATCATAAATAAATAACTATTCTAATTAATACAATAATAAAAGTGCATTTCCAAATGGATAATTAAGAGACATTATAATTGAACATAACAGAATAACTATTTCAACTGATAATTTATAATAACTCATTCTCATAATAAGAAGTAAATCATAATAAATTTCTTTAAAATTTCAATACAATAATTACTTTGCTATTGCTGCGACTTTGCAGAGATTTGTAATAAAAGAAGGGCAGTGATCGTTTAAACAGAGTTTAAGGAAAACACGGATCCACCAGCGATTTCAATCGTTGATACATCATTCGACTGGTAGATCACCAACGATCTGCGTTACGGGGCTTCAATTTCGGTATACACAGTGGATCGGTTTCACTAATTGACTTTAAACACACAGGGATTCACATCGATGATTACACATAATTTCATATATATTTTTATAACCTAAATGATGCATAAATTGTAAACAGAGACTATGGATTTGTAGAACAGCTAATAGATTCTCATACGCCATTATTCTTCATACGAATTCAAAAGAGTGTATAAAACTTGAAAGACAGAACTTATAAACTTGCACAATAGTAGATCGGTCCACAACCATTTCCATTTCGTGTGTATAAAAACTTGAAAGAGTGAACTTATAAACTTGCACAATAGCAAAAGTCCATGTGCTATGTGTCTATCCATGCACATATTTAATTTAATTTAATATTTTAATTTCAAGTATTCTCAATTACATGTGTCTCAATGTCTTTAGTGTGCACCTGATTCTCTAAATCAGTCGAAGTTAGGTGTAGAAGAGTCCTACTTCTATTTTGGTTCTCTTTTAGTTTACTTAATATCTTTTAGAAAACTACTTGTTTTTATTTATTTAATTTCTTTTAAATAATAAAAACTTTATAAAAGAATTTGTTTCTTTTAATTAAAATCCAATTCTATAAAAAGTTTAAAAGTTTATAATATATTTATTTTTATATATAATTCTTTTAACTTAAATTCTTTATAAAAATAATATTTGCAAACTTGAAGTTTAAACTTCTAATAGGACTTTACTATAAGACTTCTAGTTTGTTTTAGTTTTTTTTCTTTTCATAAAGTAGATAAGTAAAGTACTTTAAACTAAACAAATTGTTTTTGTTTTGTTTCTTTTTCCATTTCTAAAATTTCTTCTTTTCTCTTAAAAATAAAATAAGGAATATTATTTTATTTTAATTTTTTTTTTAATTTAAAGTCACTTGAATTTATCTTTGACAAGTTTTCAATTTCTTCCTATGTTAAATAACATTATCTTTTTCTTGTCCAAGTGCCTCTTCGGCGGGCCCTTCTGACAGTGTCATTTATTCCTTCTTATGGGGAGTACTGCGTAGCGATCGAGAGTCGTTACCGCGATCTCTCAATTACACTTCTTGGAGACTAAGGGATGTTGAGGGATAAGGCTCTCCTTATTGCACGCCCCTCAACACATCGTATGCGACCAAATCATTATGGCCTTGCCCGTACGTCATACGCTTCCCCAGGTGAGCTGAAACGGCTTCACCCATGCATGGATTGCTAATTCAGAGTCGACAATCAGTCGTCGTACCCTTAAGTGTTCTTTCGGTTCTTACGACCCCCTTTAATTCCATTGTGGGTTAGTCGGTAAATCGTCTTACCTGCCACTCCACACACACACACTCAAAGCACATTAGTAGCACTACACTATAAAATATTTTCATCATTCTTTTCAGTATCTCAGTCAGTCGATTCTACTAAATATTCATCATTTTAACATCATGCTTCGGTCAGTTGAACATGCTCATCATTCATTGTTTTATCTCAGTCAGTCGAGTGTAAAACTAATCATCATTTTTATTTCAAGCATTTTCATCATTTATCACATTTCATTCTAAAGTATTTTCATCATTTTTCATTTTTCATTCTAAAGTATTTTCATCATTTATCATTTTCTCGGTCAGTTGAGAGTATCCATCATTCATCTAATCATTTTCATTTCACGTGTAGAATTCAAAGCCCACATTCACGGTCCAAATATTTATAAATCCCGGTCACTTCAAACTAGTGCCCTCAATAGTCAAATCAGTCATAGGTCTCAAATAGTCTAACATAAGTCTAAGTCAATCATAAGTCAATCATAAGTCTAAAATAATCAAATCAATCATAGGTGCTGAGGCGGGCATTACAGATATCAATCGTAGGTGTGAAAGGTAAAACTATTGTTGCAATGATTCTAACATTGGTTCTTCATGTGCTTCTACTTCTAAAGATCTTGACTATTCTAATGATAGAAAAGGAATGCATTGTTTCATATAAGGGTAATTATAAAACAAACTAAGATAGACACACTCATAGATAGTGGATCCCAAGTTAATCTTATTTCAAAAGAAGTAGTTAAGCAGTTGGTATTAACAACAAAACCACACAGGAAACCTTATCCATTAGGATGGGTATGCAAAGATAAAATATTACAAGTAAAAAAGAAATGTGATCTAAAGTTTGCAATTGCATCCAAGTTTGTAGATGAAGTTGAATTTGATGTGGTTCCATTAGATATATGTGGAGTTGTGTTGGGTAATCTGTATTTATATGATCGAAAGGCGATTTTCTATAGAGAACGTATCAGTATCATTTCTTTAAAGAAGGAATTGAGTACATAGTACATTCCCATTCATTTAAAAATGACATATCATTGGAAACTACACAACAACTGAAAAGGGTTGTTAATGCAAGTCAGAATTTGACACTTATGTCTATGCAATATAAGGAAGAAAAAAATCCTAAGCATAAAAAGGAAGTGTCATTTCACCACAATGCACCTATCATGGTTGATAGTGTTCTTATGGTAAAACATAAGCATGATATGCGTACAATCTCTTTCATATGTTCAATTTTTATATTCAGCTTTCTACTTATCAGCAGTATATGGTTGGTTCCGACAATATTGAATGTAGATTTGGTTGGAAAAAGGATTAATGTACTTAACAATATCAGTGCAATGTTAATTTTTATTATGATGAGTCAAATGTATAGGTTCCAGGAAGAATGGACAAATGATATGGGACAAGTGAAACGAACATGTCCTCACTTGAATTATGAATGATTCAGGATTTTGGTGGTCCAAAAGCTTCTCGGTGGGAAGGCTTGATACAGGAGGATCTACGAAATCGATCAAAATTAAAGTCTTCAAAATGCGAAAAGAATCTTGCAGCTGCATAGAGCTCGACGATATATTTCCGGAAACGTTCGTTTCGTGCAAAATGGACTCCAGACATGAATCATGTTCTGAAATTTCGGCTAAATAGGTAAAAATGGAAAAAGGGGAGCCACGTGGCACCATTGTAAGGGTGACACGTGGCATGTACAGTGATGAAGTGGCACCACCACAAAGCGCCATGCGGCAGGATGCAGTCTAGTTAGCAGGAAGAGTTGGCAGGTTGAGTATATAGGTGGCATCCAGTGGCAGATGAGGTGTTCCAACCAGGGTGTGCCACGTGGAAGCCTAGTTAGCACTTGGTTGTTATGTTTAGCAAAAATTTTGGGGTCGGGGAGGATCAAACCCCTACCTCCTCTCCTACAAAGTATCCACACTATCCGCCTGACTGGTATTCCCACATGTTGTTTCTTAACCCTATAGACAACCACTCCTATTTGAATTTGAATGTGCACTATTTTGAAAAAGGGGGTGGGGCCGGCCCCATGTATTATGTTGTAACCATATTATATACAACCAAAAACTATACCACCGTAGGACCATGGAACCACGATCCAAGTGCCAAACCATTTCCACGACAACAAAAGTCATGGATATGGGGAGAGGTCTACAGGTTTCAACTCATGACCTCCTCCCCCATTGCCAACGCCTTAACCACTCCACCAATGACGTCGTTTGTTATGGGATATGACATATAATATTTTTATATTAGTATGGAGTAGCTTTTTACCCCCAAATAGGCACACCTCCTCTTTGGCCTAAAATTAAACCAAATCCAAACTTTTATATGGTTTTTAAACCATATATATATATATATATATATTATATTTGGATTTTGTTTATTATTTTTCAAACAAAAATGTATTTTATGGATATTTGTCATATTTTCTCCATTTTTAATGGATTTTCATCCCATTAAGTTTGGGATCAAATATTTGATAATCCCTTTGTATTTGGAGGTGGATTTGGTATCTTTTGGCTATTTAAGCCATTGTAATTTTCCTTGGGAGGGCATTGGAAAATGTATTGAAGTTGTAATTATATGATGCCAAAGTGCCTTTGAAGGCTTGTAAGCTTATGCTCATTTGTAAGTGGATTTATAACCACTCCTGGGAGATTTTGGAGAGCGAGAGGACTTCATTGTTGAATCATAAGTCTCTTTGTAGCAGTTTGAAGAAGGCATCTTGTACCGGTTCAAGCATTTGTTGAAGACTAATAAGATCGGTCCTCATTGGAGCTGGACCTGGAGACGTAGTCCATCAGGGACGAACTCCGTTATCACATGGTGTCTTCATTTTTATGTTTGCATATCTTGTGTTATATATGTTTTTTAGTTCTTGAATCATTTCATAAAATTGTTATGTAAAGCATGTTTACAAGTTAACTCCAGTTTAAGAATTTACATGCAAATTCAAGTGTTAGTAGATCCTGTCATTTTCGGATCATGTATAGTCTTGCTAGTTAAGGCTAATGTCTTATGTGTCAAGACAGATCCTCATGTTTTGAGGTGGTTCCTCATTTGTTGAGGTGATTCTTTTCATGTTGAATCATGTATGGTGTGTGATGTACTACTAACCATGGTTGATATATTAAGTCTCCTCTAGATACTGGCCACCTCTAAAATGAATTAATTTATCATATAACCACTTGGAATGACAGTAGAACAATATGATCACATCATTGGGAAAATGTCCTTAGTATATTTGATATGATAATTAATTAAGCTGGCACATGTGGACCATGCAGATAAGATGAGATAAGATATGAGAGAATTCGAATTGCACATCAAGACTTAATTTAGTTAAAAGAGAATTTGAATTTTTAAACTTCAATGATATTAACAAAGAATACTTTAGTCAATCAAAGGAAAACTCGAATTGTTCATTAAAGTGATGATAACAAGAAATATTTTAGTTAAGAGAGTTAACTCAGTGATAACAAAGAATATTTAGTTAACTAAGTGTTTTCACATGACAACACTTATGTTAAACTAAAAGACGACACTTATGTTAAAGTAAAAGATGACACTTGTGTTAAACTAAAAGACGACACTTCAGTTGTGACACTTGCATGATGACACTTAAGTTATCCACCTAACTAAGTGGGAAAGCTTTCAGTTAAGGGGCTAGTTCATCCTGAATTAAGTACGGTGAGTTAAATTTATTGCATGAGAAGTGAGGCGCACTTCTCCATTCAATATTGATGTGTCCAAGGTTGGAACGAATTCCAATGAAGTAAATTTGTGCATGAGACCAATATTAGTGAATTGGTTGATTGGAGTATTATTATTTTGAGTCTCTCTTCTATATCTATCTCTCTTTCTCGTTAAATTTCACCATGGTTGTTTGATGTAAAATACATTCTCTATTATCTATCAATATACTAAGGAAGGTTTTGATGGGGTTTTATCCCTCAAGTCGTAGAAGGTTTCCCCAAGGTAAATTCATGTCTTGAATGTTATTGTTTATGTTTATGATTGTTCATTGACTTCAAGTACTACTGTAATTCCAAATTAAAGATCAAAAATTAAGATAGTATCAGAGCTTAGGGCGTGAAAGATCTAATTTCAGCAGTCAAGATTGAGCCTTCGTAGATCCTAAGTGAGCATATTAATCGAAGAATTATGGCTTCGAACTCAATAAGACCAAAATATCGATTGAAGGAACTTCGAACTTCAATACTTGGAAGGCTAGGATTCTGAATATCCTGGAAGAGCATGATCTAGATGGATACATATCCAGTGCTATTGAAGATCCTACTTCTAATGCAGGGCACATTACCTTCAAGAAGAAACAATCCAAAGAAAAGAGAATCATTTATGATTTCGTGAAAGACAATTTGATTCATATGATTAGTCCATTGAAGACCATAAAGGAATGCTTCGACAATTTGAAATCTGAAGATGGATAAGGACGAAGTTGTTGCTTCCTTCTTTACAAAGATCTCCCAAGTAAGATATCAACTCATGAGAATTAATGTGATGGTCAATGATGATGATCTCATACAAACTGTTGTCGATTTCCTTCCATCTTCATGGGAGACATTCTTGGCTGCAGTAAATGGTCGATAGGTGAAACCAAACTTTAAGAGACTGTGGCATGATTTCCTATGAGAAGAAGGGATAATCCAGAGCAAATATGTTTCCTCCAAAGAAGATAAACTTTATCTTGTGGCACGAATGAAGAGAAGAAAGAAATCCCTTTCTCACAATAAATTCTCTCATCAAAAGGAAAATGATCACATCAAGAACTTTGATAAGTCCAAAGTTAAAAGCTTCAATTGCAACAAGAAGGGTCACTATGCAAGAGAATGTCATGCAAAGCAAAGAGGAAATTTCAAGGGTAGGTTTCATGCTTCTGCGGCTACAGAATATGAACCTACAGAATTCCTTTGATGATCAGGAGACAAGGAAAGAGTACTATCTTGTCTCAACCCTATCTCGATCCATTACCACTAATGTCGAAACATGGCTAGTGTATAGTGGCACATCCAAGAACATGATTGGATATAGGATCGCTATCATAGATATGAAGGAAACAAAGTTCTCCTGTAAGGTGGAGCTTGGAGATAATACCACCTATTCAATCCAAGGAATTGGATCCACTTCTTTTCAGTTGGATTTGGGAGATTTACTACATGTGGATGAAATTTTGTTTGTTCTCGGATTGAAGAATAACCTCTTGTCTGTTTCAGTTCTAGAAGATAAAGGATTCAGAGTAATATTTATGGACAACAAAGCGCTCCTATGGACTAAGCATGAAGACTTGAACTCTTCCTTTGTGATTGGAGTTAGAGAAGGAGGTCGCTACAAAGTTCCTGGAAACCTCATTCAATCCATGACACAGTCAGTCCTTGTGAGTTGTGGCATAGAAGGATTGGTATTATCCACTTCAAAGCGCTACTTGGATTGCAGAAGATGGTGAAAGGTATGCCTCTATTTAAATATGATTTTGATAGTGTTTGTAGCGGTTTCGCTCTTGGCAAGAACATCAAGAAGAGTTTTCCAAGCAGTACCAAAAGATCCAAAAGGATCCTTGACTTGATACATTCTGATCTATGTGGTTCTATGTCAGCACCTTCCTTGAGTGTTTGTTTGTGCTATTTTTTGTTCATAGATGACTTCTCTCACAAGTCTTGGATCTATTTTCTGAAGGCAAAGAGTGAAACTTTCAACAAGTTTCAAGAGTTTAAAGCACTGGTTGAGAATCAGACTAGAAAGTACATTCGTGCTTTGAGATATGATAATGGAGGAGAGTTTGAGTCTCGTGACTTTAATGACTTCTCTCGATATGAAGGAATAAGAAGATAGGTGACTGTACCCTACAATCCCCAGCATAATGGGTTTGTTGAAAGAAAGAACATAACAATATGTGAGGTTTCAAAATCCATGATGTGTGATTGGGATCTTCCCACTTCCTTATGGGAAAAATCCTCCAACATTGTTGTCTATATACAAAATGGAGGTCCTCCTGTTATACTGGGAGAAAAGACTCCTGAAGAGGTTTCCACTGGTGAAAAACCATAGATTAGACACTTGAATATTTTCAGTTGTCCTGTCTACATTCATGTACCAAAATATAAGAGGACAAAGATGGATCCCTCCAAAAAGAAAGGAACATTTGTTGGATATAGTGAATCCTCCAAAGCTTACAAAATCTATGTTACGGGACAAAGAAACATTGAAGTCAGCAGATATGTAACATTCCATGGAGAGGATTCCTCCAAGCACTCCAAAGAACTTCAGTGTGATTCATATATGGAGGAGCATGAGACTCCCTTGATGGAGGATCTAGTTTCTGATTCTCCTCTTTCAGATGTTGAGAGGGAGAATCGAGAATATTATGTAGATCCACTTGACCTTGAAGAACCAGTAGATATGATAGAAATATCTCTTGATGAAACTATTGCTAAGAGGAAATATGTATGGTGTTGATACATTCTACAAGTGGCAGAAAAGCATAGTGCACCACCAGGCTCATCCAGAGAGTGAAAGAGACCTGAAATATTTTTAGGGTATGTAGCATAGATGAGCACATCAGTGATTCAAAACCCTCTATCTATGGGGAATCCTTTAATAATCAAGTATGGACAATGCCATGGTAGAAGAATATAAATCTATCATGAAGAATGATGTGTGCGAAGTGGTTCCTAAACCTAACGGGAATTCAATAGTAAATAAGTAGCTTTATAAAATCAAGCATGCAGCTGATGGAAGTATTGAAAAGTATAAAACAATATTTGTAGCCCGTGGTTTCTCACAGAAAGAAGGGATAGAATATGATGAGACATTCGTGCTTGTGGATAGGTACACTACAATTTGAACCATAATTTCCCTTGATTCAGTTTTGGGTTGGAAATTTCTCCATATGGATGTGAAGACTTCCTTTCTCGATGGTGAATTTGAGGAAGAGTTTTACATACATCAATGTAAGAGGTTTTTAGTTCATGGGAAGGATTACCATGTATGCAAACTAAAGAAAACCTTGTATGGGATTAAGCAGGCCCCGAGGGCTTGATCCAGCAAGAATTAGGGCTCCGTAGCCCAAAGTACTACAGAAGCAGAGTATATTGCAAATAGTACCACCTACCGATAATTTGTGAGGCTTAGGAAGCTACTTGTTGGGTTGTTCGGTGAGAAGCTTGAGACTATTGTCATTTGCTCTGACAATTAGAGTTGCATTAACCTCTCAGAAAACCCAGTGTTTCATGACAGATTGAAACACATTGAGATGAAGTATCACTACATCAGATACATGGTCCAGAGAGGTGCCATAATACTTCAGCACATTGATATTGGTGAGAAAATAGATGATATGTTGACTAAGCCTCTATCTGTGATGAAGTATAGGTACTTCTGAGACAATCTTAGCACGGTAGAGAATGCCTCCCTCACTGAGAGGGAGTATTAAAATTACATCATCATAATTCATTCTCCAAGTCAATATTTTGTGTCAATATTGAGCCTCTTGTGTCAAGGTAGTGCCTTATGGGAGCCTGAGTTGGACTCAGGTGATCCGGATTTATGTGGGAACGAAACAAAAGATAGCATATACAAAATCATATACAGAGATATATTGCAAGAACACAATGATACAGTAAACACATATTCTATTAAATAGCAGAAATAGAACAGACTGTAAAATACAATAGCTGGAATGGTGGTAGCTATCTCTGAGAAGAGATGTGGCCGCTATTCTCATTCGTGCCAAGATGATTACAAAGAGAGGACAAAAGGGCCTATTTATCATAAGCATGAGGGAAATAATCCCAAACATCCAAAAACCTAACCCTAGAAGATGAACCGTCATAAAGTTTGCGGCCCCAAGGTGGTTAGTTGAACAGTCAACTTCCCGGGGTCATAACTTTTGCATACGATCTCCATTTGGGGCGCTCGGTAGCTCGTTGGAAAGGTCTATACAAGATTTACAACTTTTGATTGAGACCAAATGCATGCCATTGGCAACCATTTGGCCTCCCAAATTTCCAAAAAAGGTCGTTTAGGGCCTCAAAATGGCCCCGGAAGTTTAGGACCCGAAAAACCGTAGAAAATTGGCAAAATGGGAAACTGTTTTGAGCCAGTGGAATAGGTGGGTGGCCACCGATATCCATCTGGATCAATCCTTCCCCCTTAGGAAGCAATGGTCTCCATTGCGTCAAATATCTTATCATATGACGAGCTGTGTGTCGAGTTGAGCTCTTGGTGCGACATTTGCTGAAGTGGAAAGGTTGCCTTACTTTGACATCTTCAGAGGGTTGTAAGTGTTGTTTATGTATGCACTGGAGTTGTTCAACAGTTTTGGTTGTTGTGGTATCCTTGGTATGCACCGGTGTGGATGGTTTCTTTTTGGAGGAGAACCTTGAATGCGTGGCCTTGCACTGTAGAGGTACCCGAATAGGCGATGCTGCACTAACTTTGTGTTTTTCTTGTTTCTGCTGAGTAGAAGGATAATCTGCAGAGGTTGTGGATGTCTCTATGATATGATGGTCACATTTAGTGGCATTTTCAAATAGGAAAAATTTCCCAATGTGGGAGATTATCTTCCTACCCTACTTGGTTGGGGTAGGTGAAACTGCCTCTGGTATCCGATAGAGTTGTCCTCCCAAAGTGACAATGACACTGCGAGGTCGGGATTCATATACAGCATGATGCTTCCACATATATGGCTATCCTAAGAGAACATCACATACTTCAAGTGGGGCCACATCACATAATACCTCATCTTTGAAGGGCTTGATTCCATATGGTAGGCGACATTGGTGACTGACACGGATCCTTCGTCCTTGGCTTAGCCATCCAATGGTGTATGGTTGTGGGTGTGGCGTTATTGGTAGCTCCAATATCTTGATGACTTCTTCTGAGATCAGGTTCTTCTGGCTGCCGCTATCCACAACAAAGTGTAGGGGAATTCCCTTCACCCACATCTATGAGTGGAAAAGGCGCTCCTCTGCCTCCGATTCTTCAGCCTCCTCTGGATGAATCTGTGTGGTGGCAACAACGACACTGGGTTTTGCATCAATGATCTGCTTCCCTTTTCATGCGGCTTGAAATTAGGTTCTGAGTCAGAATCAGAACTGGGATCTGATTCTGAAGCTTTGATCTCAGCCACCAATGACTGTTTTGAGCGACATTCATCAGTGTTATGCCAGGAAATTTTGTGGAACTCGCACCACTTCCCAGTGTCCTTCTTTGCCTTTTCGTTACCCTTCTTCACTTGTGGTTGGGACTGGTTGTCCTTTCCCTGCCCCATGTTCTGCGAGCCAGAGTTTCCCTTGCCCTGCTTCTGCGTAGGTCCGAAGTCACGCTTGTTCTTTTGCTGAAATTTCTGCTCAATTTTGACAACATATCGATAGGCGGATCATGAGTCTCGGATGTACCAGTGTAGGCCACTGCAATATTTCAGTACTAGGTGCCTCTCGGAGTCCTTGATACCTAGCTTTGTGCGCAAGGTATGAAATTTGTTGGTGTACTCCAAAACCATTTGGTCCCTCTCTTGATGCAGAATGGTCCATTTTGTGTACTGGTCATCATAGTTTCCAACAGGGTAATATTGTTCCTTGACGGCATCTATAAAGAGGCCCAAGTGGGATTGGAATATTCAAACAATCTAGACTCGTCTGATGAGTTTTGCTCACAATAAGTTTCCCACCAATTTTTGACATGGGGGGCGGCCTTGAGGAGTGCAAAGACGATCTTTTCCCTATCGAAAAAATTGTGGACAGAGAAATACCCTTCTAGTAGATTCAACCATTTATCTAGGGCATCGACATCGATTTGGCCTTCAAATAAAGGGATATCAAAATTAACTTGTACCTTGAAGGGAGTCGTAACTCTGAAATGGCTGCTCGTTGAGGGTGCATTTGCCATTGTTGGCATGCATCGAAGGATCTGGGCAAAATTATCCATCATCTCGTTCCTCTGTTGCGCGAGGGCTTCCTCGAGCAACAACTTGATAGGATCTACTGCTCCATTGTCTCTCTTTTCTTCCGCCATGGGAGGCCATTTGGGGCGACAAGAGTGGTCTTCCCCAAGTGAAACTAGTTCAAGACCCAACTCTCTGTATCCTAACCTCGTCGGGGACATGCACCGAGAAACAATCAAAGAGAAGACCGCTCTGATACCACTGATCCAGATTTATGTGGGAATGAAACAAAAGATAGCATATACAGAATCATATACAGAGATATATTGCAAGAACACAATGATACAGTAAACACATATTCTATTAAATAGCAGAAATAGAACAAACTGTAAAATACAATAGCTGGAATGGTGGTAGCTATCTCTGAGAAGAGATGTGGCCGTTATGCTCATTCGTGCCAAGATGAATACAAAGAGAGGCCGAAATGGCCTATTTATCATAAGCATGAGGGAAAGAATCCCAAACATCCAAAAACCTTACCCTAGAAGATGAACCATCATAAAGTTTGTGGCCCGAAGGTGGTTAGTTGAACAGTCAACTTCCTGGGGTCATAACTTTTGCATACGATCTCCATTTGGGGTGCTCGGTAGCTCGTTGGAAAGGTCTATCCGAGATTTACAACTTTTGACTAAGACCAAATGCATGCCGTTGGCAACCATTTGGCCTCCCAAATTGCCAAAAAAGGTCGTTTAGGGCCTCAAAACGGCCCCGGAAGTTTAAGACCCAAAAAACCGTAGAAAAATTACTAGAAAATTGGCAAAATGGGAAATTGTTTTTAGCCGGTGGAATAGGTGGGTGGCCACCGATATCCATCTGGATCATCAAGAAACTTGTAGAAGAATCTTGAGTTGGACACAATAATGGATAAGCTTCATGTGTTGAGGCAAGTGCACCTTTGTATGTCAAAGTGATGATTTTGTACAGTCTTGCTAGTCAACGATAAGGTTTTGTGTGTCAAGACAGGTCCTCATGTGTTGAGGTGATGCTTTACATGTCGAAGCATGTATGGTGCGTGATGTACTACTAACCATGGTTGATCTATTAAGTCTCCTCTAGAGACTAGCCACCTCTAGAGTGAATTACTTTAGCATATAACCACTTGGAACGATAGTAGAACAATATGATGACATCATTGGGAAAATATCCTTAGTATATTTGATATGATAATTAATTAAGATGGCACATGTGGACCATGCAGATAAGATGATATAAGATACGAGAGAATTTGAATTGCACATAGAGACTTAATTAAATTAAAAGAGAATTTGAATTCTTAAACTTCAGTGATATTAACAAAGAAGACTTTAGTCAATCAAAGGATAACTTGAATTGTTCACTATAGTGATGATAAAAAGAAATATTTCTATTAAGAGAGTTAACTAAGTGATAACAAAGAAGATCTAGTTAACTAAGTGGTTTTGTGTGACGACACTTATTTTAAACTCAAAGACGACACTTATGTTAAACTAAAAGATGAAACTTGTGTTAAACTAAAAGAAGACACTTGAGTTGCAACACTTGCATGACGACACTTAAGTTAGCCACCTAACTAAGTGGGAAAGATTTCAGTTAAGGGGTGATTTCATCCTGAAGTCAATACTATGAGTTAATTTATTGCATGAGAAGTGGGGTGCACTTCTCCATACAATATTGATGTCTCCAAGTTTGGAACGAATTCCAATGAAATAAATTTGTGCATGAGACCAACATTAGTGAATCTGTTGATTGGAGTATTATTATTCTGAGTCTCTCTTCTATATCTATCTCTCTTTCTCTGTAAATTGCATCGCAGGTGCTTGATGTAAAAGACATTCTCTACTATCTATCAATATTTTGTTGGTGTTTTCTCCCTCAAGTAATAGAGGGTTTCCCTAGGGTAAATTCATGTGTTGAATGTGATTGCTTATTTTTATGATTGTTCATTGATTTCAAGTACTACTGCAATTCCGAATTAAAGATCAAAAATTAACACTAATAAGATAAATGGTCTAAGTATACATAATGGGGTTCAGGCACAAAATCATCAACAGTTTTTCGATTATATGATGCTCATAGGGAAATCCTCTCTTTAGGAAGACAAAGCACTAAAGAAATATTTGGGCCAATTCTTGCAAGCAAGCGGCCTATCTATTAATAATGAAAAATTGAAGGTCTACTTTTTTAACACCTCGCAGATTGTGTGCTTGAACATCCTAAGGATATTGAGCTTCCAAGAGGGATCTCTCCCATCAAAATATTTAGCAGCACATCAACTAGACTCCTCCATCAAAAATATATCCTTGCAGGAGCTTCTCGACAAGATGAAGGCTAAATTGTCAATTTGGACCTTTAGATCTCTAAATCTTCCGAGTAGATTAACCCTGGTGAAGTAAGTGATTCAATATATTCCCTTGTACCTATTTTTGGTCTTAGTGGATCCCAAGGGTATATTGAATAAAATAAAAACCATGCAAAGATACTTTATTTGGGGTGGGTCAGAGGACCATCAAAAATGGTCTCTTGTAAGTTGGTATTTGGTGTGCACTCCAAAACTAGCAAGAGGCTTGGGCCTTTGAGACCCAGAGGTAAGCAATGAGGTTTTGAGCGGAAATATTTGGTGGAGATGGGTCAACTACACCAATGAACCATTGGATTAGAGGTGGCATTGAAAATACACTTGATGCTAGGATAAATGAAACCTGGTAAGATACGTAGAAGAGATGCAGGGATCTCAAATTTGGAATTCGGCGCGAAAAAACAGCTACCTGATTCAAAGACATTGTTTTTGGGAGGTTAGGAATGTAGATTTGGAATATTTTGTACATGACTCATGGAAGTAGCTCCCTCTCCTATCAAATACATTTCCACTCCCCACTCTTCAAGAGTGTCTCAGAGATAGGAATTTTCTGAGAGTCAAGGATATGTGGGAGGAAGGGCTTGTAGATGGCCAATGGTGACGATGGCGAAATAATGAATGGTGATAGAGGCTAATCCCACATGAAAATATTCAAGACCTGATCAACTCACTACAAGAACAAATAATTATGATCCAGGAAGGGAAGTATAGACTTAGATGGGGTACTCCCCTTCAAGAGAATTCAATATCAAAGAAAAAACCAATATGAACGTAGGATATGTTAATATTCCCAAGGAACCTCTTAGGAACCCATGTCTTTACTTTGTTAGTATATTGTTGTTGGACGCATATGCTTTGTAAGTCATCACGTAGTATTTGTTGATCCATAGTTTGTATTATCCCATGGTATTGATCCATAGTATTGGACATATATGCTTTGTAAGTCGTCTCATAGTATTATATCTTCCATGGTATTGATCCATAGTATTGGCACCTATACTTAGTATATAAGTTTCTATTGAGGCCAATGAAAGCACCGTGAAGTTATTTGTATTGAACTTGCTCAAAGGAGGTTGCCCCCTGAAAGTGGCCCATGATCAATAAAAATATTATGTGATCTAATATATCGTGCATTTTATCAATTAATTGTTGCAAGTTCCTCACATCTGGTATCAGAGCACTTTCTTGGGCTCGTTGGGTGGAATTTCTACCACAAATATTTTTTTCGCATCTACTTCAAGTTCGGATCTGGGAAAAATCCTTATCCGCTTAACTGTCGGAAGTACTTGGGCATAAGCCCTAAAACTCATTGTGAGGAGTACCACAAGAACCTCGAAGTAGCTGGCCCATTGAGAGGACCTGCAAGTGAAAAGGGCAATGACCCCTACCTGATTGACTAGTTCCCACCTGTGAGGTAAACCAAGAGTTACCGTTTGTGGTAAAGAGGTTATCAGTTTTACCTGAGCCGTGGAGTGAGGGGTACTGCCCCAATATGCAAGCTGTTAGACATCATTGGTGGTCGAGTGAATCCCCTGAACCCTTAGGAAGTCGAGCATAGCAGGGTTCATATCTATTGGCAGCTGATAACTCGTAGTTCAAATCTGTCTAGAGTTGTTTCAGATCCATTCTGAAATCCATTTCAGATCCAGTCGTTTTAGATCCATTCTGAGTCATTTCAGATCCATTCTGAAAGTCATTTCAAATCCATTCTGAAAGTCATTTAAGATCTAGCCATTTCAGATCCATATCTATTTTGTTTTAACGCGATTTTCCTTGAAAGTTCACCGAAACCCCTACAATCCCATTCTACATATTTCATTCTTGAGGACCCTATCCCAAATTCCACTTCCCAAAGCCATAAATCGCACATTTGTCTATTTTTAGGGTTTGCCATAACTTATTCGATTTTCACCCAATTGCCTTCAAATTTTTCCATGGTGTTCATTTCCTATTTCTGCTTCTTTGTTCCTCTATGAAAAATTTTCCCATTCCTTCATTACGCTTCTAAAATCCTCATTTTCTGCTTCCCTGTCCATCCAAAAGTGTCCAAAATCTAGTTAAACCCCAATTACCCATCCGAGTTTTTCCCAAATCCAAATTGTCCTTTACTAAAACAGTTTCTGTTTTTTTCTACCCATTAAAAAAAAAACTCCTAGTTATGATTATCACCCGCACAATAGCGAAAACCATGGAGGAAGAACTTGGAACCCTCAAAACCAAACTCCAAGATCTGGATGAAAAATTTCTCGGCCTCCATCTTGAGCATTCAGCCATGATCAATAAACGACATTCAAAGTCTTCTGCAGACACTAAGTTCTCTTCTTCCAACAATTTCCATGGTTCTAAGCTTGATTTTCCTCGCTTCAATGGTAATGATCCGACTGGATGGATCTATCGGGCAGAACAGTATTTCAGTCTGCATAATACTTTTGATGTCAACAAATTTCCACTTGCATCCTTTCATTTGGAACAGGAATCCCTTCAATGGTACCATTGGTACATCAAGGCTCATGAAGAGCCCAAATGGCCAGATTTTTGCCAGCTCCTTTTGCAACGATTTGGTCTTAGTGCTTTTGATGACTTCACAGGAGCACTCAGTAAAATTCACCAAATTGGCACTGTGAGAGAGTATCAGACAGAATTTGAGAAACTAGCCAATCACACCGAAATATTTCATGATGACTTATACAGGAGTTGTTTTATCAGTGGTCTAAAGGATGCAATCTGATGTGAGGTCAAAATGTTCTGTCCCGACACAATGATGGAATCCCTGGAGTTCGCTAAGTTGGTAGAGGACAATATCGCATCCCAACAACACTCCAAACCCACTTTTGTTCCCTTCAGGAATATGGGTTCCCAACGACCTCCCATCACGCCAACTCCTCAACCAAATCCTATCAAGCATTTGTCTGAAGCAAAGATGCGGGCATGCCAAGAAAAATGGCTTTGTTATAATTGTGATGAGAAATTCACTTGGGGACATAGATGTGTTGAGAAAAAGCTCTATCTCTTGGATGTGGATTCTCTGCTTGCCTCTGAAATTGGTCAAGAATCTCTAGATACAATAGATGATCAGGTCAACATTCAGGAGCCGCCTATTGACCCTTTGTCTCAGGATTACCACACAAAGATATCTCTCCATGCTTTATCCGGAGTCACCACCCCCCAAACAATGCGGGTCAGGGGTTACTTCAAGAAGCTTCCTCTTACAATACTCATTGTTTCTGGTAGCACTCATAACTTCATTGACCCTCGGATCGCCAAACAGGATGATTTTTTTGTCCATCCTTGCTCCAACTTTGAAGTCATGATTGCTAATGGGGGCACCTTACCTTGCAAGGGGAAGTGTCACAATGTGCGTATCTCTATGGGATATTATAACCTACTCTCTGACATGTTTGCCTTGTCCTTAGGCGGATGTGATGTGGTTTTGGGCACTCAATGGCTACGCACACTTGGCCCCATCTTATGGGATTTTGTTGAACTTTGGATGCAGTTTTCAACCAATGGACAAAAAAACACATTGATAGGCTTACAACCAGGGTCTCTTAGCATCATCATTTCACATCGCATGGAAAATCTCCTTCAGAAGAATTCACATGGTTTCTTCGCCCAGATCCATTCCATTCAAATGCAACCATCAGCAATCTCCACTACTCCTTTGCATATACAATAAATTATGGATAGATATACAGGTGTCTTTGTTGAACTTGTGGGATTACCACCTTCAAGGCCAAAGCACCATGGTATTCAGCTCCTTCCTAGAAGCATTCCTCCCAACATCAGGCCCTATCACTACCCATTTCACCAAAAAACAGAGATTGGAATGCTCATTCAGGACTTACCAAAGCAAGGTATTATTCGCCCTAGTACTAGTTCCTTTTCTTCACTAGTTCTTCTTGTCTAAAAAAAATATGGGTCATGGCGCCTCTGCATTGAATTTTGAGCACTTAATCATCTCACAATCAAGGATAAGTTTCCAATTCCTATTGTTTATGAGCTTCTTGATGAGCTTCATGGTGCTCAATTTTTCTCCAAGTTGGATCTTCATTCTGTGTATCATCAAATTCGGGTTCATGAGGATGATATCCCTAAAACAGCTTTCCGCACACATGATGACCACTATGAGTTTTTGATCATGCCTTTTGGCCTCACTAATGCTCCTTCCACATTCTAGGAATTGATGAATAAAATATTTGGGCCGACTTGTGGAAATTCATTCTGGTCTTCTTTGATGATATCCTCATCTATAGTAAAACATGGGTTGATCATCTCCAACATTCTGATCTTGTAATGCAACTTTTCTCTGACCATCATCTCCACGCCAAACAGTCTAAATTTGTTTTTGGACAGAAGGAAGTAGAGTATCTCGGGCACATTATTTCATCACAAGCGGTTCGCGTGGATCCTCCCAAAATAGCTTCCATGAACAATTGGCCACATCCTTAGACACTCAAGAGCCTTCATGGTTTTTTGGGATTGACTGGATACTACCACAAGTTTGTCAAGGATGATGGGAAGATTGCAGCTCCATTAACTGCTCTATTGAAAAAGGATGCTTTTACATGGACACATGATAATGAGTGTGCATTTGACAAACTGAAACAAGCTATGTGTACTACACCTGTTCTAGCTCTGCCCGATTTTTCCAAGCCCTTCACTATTGAGAGTGATGCTTGCGGCAATGGACTTGGTTTTGTTCTCCTTCAAGATGAAAATCCCATTGCATTCACCAGAAAATCCCTTTTTGGTAAGAATTTAGCTTCCTCTACATATGAGAAGGAAATGATGTCTATTTTGCATGTCATACAGAAGTGGCGACCATACCTATTAGGGAATAATTTCTGCATCAAGACTGATCACCATCGTCTGGAATATTTCTTGGAACAACATGTATCCTCCCCAGCACAACAGAAATGGGTTATAAAATTCATGGGTTATGACTATGAGATCACTTACAAGAATCATAAGTACAATATTGTGGAGGATTCTCTTTCTCGCACATTTGATGACCAAGTTTCTCTTTCATTTATTTCTATGCCTCTTCCAAATTGGTTGCAATCTGTTCAACAGGGCTATTTCAATGACTCTTCATTATCTCAAAAAATCCAACACTTGGCCAACAACCCTTCTGTTGTACCACATTACTCTTGGGATGGTGCTTCCCTGATATACAAGGGTCGTCTGGTGCTTCCCCAGAGCTCAGATCTTCAACAGGTTGTCTTCTATGAACTCCATGCTTCTCCATCAGCATGGCACCCTGGGTTCCTCAAAATGTATGAGCGGGCACAACGTAACTTCTTTCGGCAGGGAATGAAAAGGACAATTCAACAGATGGTGGTTGAATGTGATACCTTCCAGTGCAATAAGGGTGAAATGACACTCCTTCTGGGATTGCTCGAACCCTTTCCCATCCCTACACGGATTTAGATAGAAATTTCTATGTATTTCATTGAAGGGCTCCCTAAATCTGGAGGGAAGACAGTGATTTTGGCTGTGGTTGATCACCTCTCCAAATATAGTCATTTTTGTACCCTCATCCATCCCTATACAGCCTCCTCAATCCAACAAATTTTCCTGGACCAGATCTTTCATCTTCATGGAATCCCTTCTTCCATTGTCTCACATCGCGATGCAACTTTCACAAGTCATTTTTGGATAGAACTATTTCGCCACACTGGCGCCAAAATGAAGATGAGTTCAGGGTATCACCCACAAAAAGATGGTTAGACTGAAATTATCAATAAATGCTTGGAAACTTATCTTCATTGCTTCACCTCCAAACAATAACATCAGTGGAAAAAGTGGCTCCCTCTCACTGAATGGTGGTACAATACCTCTTACCACACTGCCTCTAAACTGACTCCATATGAAGTAGTCTATGGTCAAGCACCACCAGTTCTTCTTCCATACACCCCCAGCATTTCACCAATTCAGGCAGTTGACATGGTCCTTCAAAACCGTGATCAGATTCTTCACATTTTGTGTGACAATCTTCACATGGCAAGAAATCGAATGAAGAAACAAGCCGATCAGCATCGTTCTGAGCGCACTTTTCAAGCAAGTGATATGGTTTTTCTTCGTCTACATCCTTACAAGCAATCCTCCTTGAAACTCAAAGGGTTTAATAAGCTCACTCCAAATTTCTATGGGCCATATAGGATTCTTCAGAATATTGGGTTCGTTGCTTATAAATTGGAACTTCCTCCTTCTTTCCGCATTCATCCAGTATTTCATGTCTCTTGTCTGAAGAAACTTCTTGGCACCAACATCAGAGGACAAAATATTTTACTAGAACTAGATAATGAAGGATCCATCCTTTTGGATCTGGAGGCCGTCCTCAATAGGCGCACTTGTCAGCTTCACTCTCGCTCTATCACAAAGGTCTTAATTCAGTAGCATGACATGCAACCAGAGGATGCTACATGGGAACCACTCCTTCAGATTCAGCAACAATTTCCACATCTAAAGATTTGAGTACAAAGCTTTTTCTAAGGGGGAGGGGATGTTAGGAACCCATGTCTTTACTTTGTTAGTATATTGTTGTTGGACGCATATGCTTTTTAATTTGTCCTGTAGTATTTCTTGATCCATAGTTTGTATTATCCCACAGTATTGATCCATAGTACTGGACGCATATGCTTTGTAAGTCGTCTCATAGTATTATATGTTCCATGGTATTGATCCATAGTATTGGCGCCTAGACTTAGTATATAAGTTTGTGTTGGGTCCAATGAAAGCACCATGAATTTATTTGTATTGAGCTTGCTCAAAGGAGGTTTCCCCCTTGAAGTGGCCCACAATCAATAAAAATATTTTGTGATCTAATATATCGTGCATTTTATCAATTAATTGTTGCAGGTTCCTCACAGAACTGAAATGTAAGAAAGTTTGGTCTACAAATCATTGGCCGGATATTTCCACCTTCCTATGGCTTTTGATGCATCATAGGATCCTAACCTGGGAAAATCTATCGAAAAGGGTATTTTTGGTCCGTCATGGTGTAGCTTGTGCAACAAAGAAGGAGAAACCATAGATCATCTAATTGATAGTTGTGACTTTGTGTCAGCAATGTGGGACAAAGGGGAAGCCTTTTTTGGCTAGACTTTGAGGATCAAAGGATGCCCAGATATCTCAATAACATATTGGAAGTATAACCCCTTCAAGAGTGCTCTTTTAAACCGTACTTGGCAGTTGTTTCCTAGCTTCCTTGTCTAGGAAGTTTGGATAGAGAGAAACAAACACATTTTCAAAGGAAAAGGGTGCAGCAGAGAACAAATTTGGGCCACCTTAAGTCAACACATTAAGGAGACGCTCCAACTTCAACAATGGAATGAATGGGATTTTCAATTGGGAGCCTTTGAAATGGATATATTGCATAATTGGGAATTTTTTAATATTCCAAATTACACAAGATCTTTGAGGAGTGTGCCAAGGAGGGTGGAAAACCCATAGTTTTGGAAGCAACCACCAAATGGATCCTTTAAGTTCAACTTTGATGGGGCTTCAAAAGGAAACCCAGGGACAGCCGGATTTGGAGGGGTAGTAAGAGACTCTCATGAGGATATCATCTAGATTTTTTGGGGATACATAGGGGAGAATACTACTAATATTGCAAATATAGATGGATTAATAGTGCGGATAAGATCCACGCTGGAAATATGATGGGTCTCGATAATTATTGAGGGGGACTCACATGTAATTATAAATATGGCCTAGAAGATTCAATTGGGATTAAGGCCTTTGAAGATAGCAAATAATTGGAGACTTGAGGCCCATCTAGATCAGATATATTTCCTCCTAAGAGATGGTCCATCTCTCACCCTTAGTCATGTGAAACAAAAATTCAATAGACTTGTTTACCACCTTGACAACCATGGAGTCGAGGAGAGAATATCTATGGGAGAACGATTATGGAAGGACATCCAGAATATGACTTTAAAAACTCGGTTCCAAGGTCTTACTACTCAAGATAAAATACCCCTGGAAGCAGGTGATAGGATGGGACAAACCTCATGAAGAGCCACAGTCAAAGTCACATGTTGAGGACGAATTCCCACATGGGAGCCCGGACAGGTGATAGCTTGTGAAATTTTGGGTTATTATGGAGAGCTCTCGGAGGAAGGAAAGCATTGAAGGATAGCCATATGAGGATACAGAGACAATTAATAAGGATAAGGGATGCAGGACAAGAGGGGAGCATGCGAACTGTAATGTCTCTACACCATTTGTTGAGCAATGCTCCCATGGCATGTGGAGAAGAAAGGATGAGGAAGCAGATTGGATGTTACATGCTTCATCGATTGCGACTTGGATTTCGAAAGGAGGAGAAGATTTCTATAGGATTTTATGGCGTGTGAAGGCAAGAATGCAGTATATAGAAGCTACACGATATTGGGACTATCATGAGGAGGCATATGCCTATTTAAATGAATCTCTCGGAGGGTAGATACCTATATCCACTCTACATCATCTTTATTGGTTTTATTCTCAACACCAAGGTGACGAAGAAGCTAGTGCAACAAGATTTCATATGGATCTGAGACAGTGCATGATAAGTCGTCAAGGAGGGGGGAGGTGAAGGGAGCCTCAGACAAGGGAGGTTGACTGGAATCAAATCTATTTAGAATCCACTCCCCCACATATTGACAAGGCCATCATAGAGAGGGAGATGGAAAAGATAAGAATATGACAAGAGGAGTATGCCTATGTTTTAGCAACCACCCCTTACTAGATTATGTGCACTCTACTAGAAAGAACGATGATGGAGAGGGAAATATTTTGTGATTTGGTTGAAAAAATGTTGGGCATATTATGAGAGGCTTTATTCCAGGACGTGGTTGTCATTGAAAGGGTGTTGTAGGTTGCAGAAGCTCTATTTTGACACCGCCCGATCCAGGTTGGGACTTCGACTCCATATGAGGGGAATCCTCAAGAAGCGGCCCACTAGGAGGTGGCTCCTCATACAACGACGCCAGTCTCCTCAAACCCTCACGATATGGCTCCACCAGTAACCACCCCAAGCAGTGAGTAGAAGGAGTAAGATGATACTCCCATCAGGGAGTCAAGTTAGTGTGGAACTCATTGTCTGTTTTTTTCTTTTTTATGTTGTGTGTCCAATACTGTGTCTCAAGGAATGTTTGCAGTTTCAGGCTTCCCATAGTGTTCTCAGAGGTCTTGGTTTATCTTGCGGGGCATGACGGTATTGGCTCTAATTGCTATGTTATTGCCCGGTATTTTGTATCGGTTTTTCCATGGATGTTATAGTCTATCAAGATTTTGTCCATATGGACGAAAGTAAGATAATTCTCATTATAATGCTCTTCATGAGAAGACAACTTTTGTAATGTTTTTTACTTGTATTTTCCTTTTTCAGCAATAGAAGGTTGTTCATCTTACTCAAAAAAAAGATATATGGAAACTAATGCACAGTTTACCCTCTTTCACTAAAAATGAAGCACCCTCAACCCCATAAAATGCACTTTTCACTTTTCAATGTCTTTTAATGTACATGCAAGTTCTAAATGCACAATATGATTTCAATTATAAATACAAGCTTTCCAATGCACAATGCAAGTTTAGTCTATTAAATGAAAATGGAGATTGAATCTTACACACTAAATGTGAGTTCAATCCTAAAATGTAAGTGCAAAACTACCTTTTAAAGTGCAAATACAAATTCAATTTTCTAAAGCAAATGCAATTTTAACTTTGAAGGCAAATGCAAACTTCACTTGATATACTAGTTCAAATCAATCCTAAAATGCAAAAGAGGACTCAATTTTACATACACATGCACACAAACCAAAAGCAAAACAAACAAACAAAATTTGACTTTTTTATGCAAAATACAGAGATATACTTTTAAAGAAAACTCGATATTCACACAAACACAAATGCAATTTTCATTTTCAATGAAAAATGCAAATCTAAGTCTTATAATGAAACTTGCAATGTACAAAAATCAACCTCATGAACTAATCCAACTTTGTTTTTGTTTTTTCAAATATGAAACAAGAACTTAACCATGAGCAACCACACAATAAAGCAATGCAAAAAATATCTAATATCCTTGTCAAACTCAGTGAAAGCGGCCACAAACACAAGATTGTCCAATCATACAAGAATGCAAGGTTGACAAATGTATATAAGACCACTTTTATATTCAAACAAGAAAAAAGACTTACTAGGATACAAGGTTTGGTAAATCTTGATTTTGCACCCAACTAGTGCAATCAAGGTCATACAACAACACTAAAATGATCTGAGCTTCCACCTAAAAGGATGACCAAAAGCACAAATTCAAAGAGAAAAAGAATCCTAAAACAAAAATATTTTTTTTCAAAACTTTTCAACTAAAAAATTCAAAAGTTCTAACTGAAAATAATCACAGAGTAGAGACACCACTTTTGAGAGGTCACCATAGGACCTAAACATTGAGACACTTTCAAAATGTATCAAGCAAACAATGAAAAGGACCAAAAACCAATAAAATTTTCAAAATACCTTTCACCCAAAAGATTTAAAAAACATGTCAAACTTGGTCACAGATAAGAAAACCTGACTCTGAGAGTCCTGAATGAGACCTAAAGCACTCAACCAAATTCAAAAGAACTCAAGAAACCCTACAAACCAATTAAGGTGTGAAAAATTCAACACCTACATCAAAATTGTTACTATATTCACAGTTTCCAGTGATTAAACAGCTACTATGCATATAATTGACAGCGATTTTCAAGGAAAATTGCCACTGTAAGTACTACAAGAAATTATTTTCTCCCAAGAAGTTTGAAAATAAAAATGAAAACTTATAAAACAAAATTTTGAGGTATCTACGAAGGTCTAGGACCAAACCAAACTTGAAACAAACTAAAATCAACCCAACAAATCAAAGGAATTGACCTAGAAACCCCAAAGCAGAAGGTTTCTCCCTAGTAGAGACACCATTTTTGTTGTTAATTATTTCATCCAAATGACTTGGTTAATCACCAACATACTAGGTTTAACTCATACAAACACCCTAGGGTTGAAATGCACAACTTTAATCTAAGAGATTGTGAAGAAGAAGCTAGTGTACCTTGTTTATGATGGTTGGTCCTAGCTTTCTTTGTTCCAATTAAGCTTGCTCCTAGTATCTGACCTACAAAACAAACATAACATAGAAAAACTTCCTCGAACAGATTGGCCAATAGAAATAATGAAATTTAAATTTAACATGAAATAAACTTCAAACAATAAGCCAATCGAAAATAATGATAACACTAAATTTGGGAAGGAAAAGATGTCCAATATGTATTCATATGGTATAAAATTACAATATTACCTTAAACTTCCAAGCACCTTGCAAAACCAAGACTCTGTTGATTCCTCAGTTGTGTATGTGCTGGAATAGTGTCCAAGGCAAACAACAGGGGATGAAAACCCAGCCAAAGGCTTCAGATAATCCTACGCAAGTATTACCCTATCCTCGAGCTATTTGGGCACCCATGGATACAAAGGCCTCCGCTGACACTTGTGAGTGTTTGATCCTAGAAAGGATTTGTCTTTATGTGAGGAAAGACAAGATTTTTACTGATCCTAAGAGTTAGTCTAACTTTGAAAAGGAAATATAATCTAAGTCAGGCCTATTCTTAAAGGAATGATTTGTTTGTGCACAAGACAACTTGATCTGAAAATTACTAAATCTTTTCACCAATTTAATAGACATGCAAAACTGAATCTTGACTCAGTAACTCAAGATATAATTAGTTAAAGACATTCGACCAACAATAGCTTGAGAATTAAGTGCATACAAGTCTATCCTGTATCTGGAATGTTAATTGAAAAATTAATATTAACTTACTGCTTTCTGTGAAACATTTGTAGAAATAGATAAAATGTTTTAGATAAAAACATTCATTTAAAACATCAATTACAGATATCATGAGTTGAGAGAAATATGAACTATAGACCGATGCAAGTTACTGATTGCAAATAATAAACAGTATTAGTGAATGTGTCAAAGAAAAATCACAATCCATCAAAGACATTTGACAAATTATAACAGAAGAGATAGTTGAAGAAAACTAATTGTGTATTAAGGCTTGCAAAACATTACATAGTCCGCAACAGCAGAGCATATCCAATCTCTTTTAGCGATTTTGTCCACTAACCATCCATCCCTTGCTATGAGATCTAAAACCCCTTAAATAATAATTACAAAGTAATAATTCAGGATCAAATCTCCCATGGAGTAGGGATAATCAAAACTAAATTATCCTAAAAATGGCCAAGAAAAGGTTGCCCCTTGGCCTAAAACATCTAGCAATCCTTATACATAGGAATAATGAACCAATATGTATCCCAAACTGGGCATTATATAGTTTTTAAAAGATTGCATCACATATTTTCGAGAACATCCCATCATAAGCTGAGGAGAATCAAGATAGATCATGAGCTGTTGATGGTAGTTGGCGAGGAACATATGAAATATTCCCTGGATTCACGAGGACCAGACATATCTTCAAAGACCGAAAAATCAGCTAACAGATCATCCTTTAGAGGAATTGCGGGGAACAAAGGTGGAAAGTTGATGATTAATTCCCGAATAATTGTATTATCTTGATCAGAGCATATTTTCTCTCCCTTCTTCTGCTTGTTGAAAAGGAGTCGTTCATATGTGAATTAAATATCACCATCTTCCTCTTCACTATCTGTGTTATCATCAGAAACATCAGCATCAAATGGTGCAGGAACAGGTTTAGAGTATTCCACTGGCTGAGGTTCTTTCTCAACATAATGCTTGATAGGAATACTACAAACTCTCTGCATTTTGATTACAATCATGCAATTGTTAGAAGAGATATCAAAATATCAATCAGAACTCGCATATATCTTCGTAAACCAACAAATTATTCATAGCAATCCTTATAAGAAATAAGACCATGGGATTTGACATTGATTGAATATAACTAACTGGTATGATTGCACGTCTACGATGTGCAGGTCGCAATTACCGTTTCTACGAGCGAAATATCAATCAGTCACGTGTCAATTGAAATTTGGCATAAGATCAGATAGGTTTACATAATAACACATGTGATTAATAGTCAAATCTCGGAGTTTTGATCATCAATCAATCATTGGATTCAAATATTTCACGTCTGATCAAGCATAACGCAAACGAAAAACTGGATCAACACTTGAAAACGAAAAACCAAGAACCAAAAATCAAAAATTTAAATCATTCTACCATATGCAATAAGGGCCATCGGATCATCATAAATCAATGGTCGGGATGTGAAATGCGGGATGCCAAGTGGGGGCATTCATTATTTGAAAATATATACACCCTTTCGCAATCTGCATCCTGCAATTGCGGGTTGCGGGTTGCGGGTTGCGGAACATAAAACACAATGTGTGGTCAAACCATTCTCGCATCCCGCAATTGCAGGTTGTGGGTTTGTGAACCACTTTTTATTAAAAGACCTTTCCTCATCCCGCAATCCACAATTCTGGGTTGCGGGTTGCAGAAAGAAAACTTTTTCGTGCAATTTTCTACAACCTCTTTCCGCATCCTGCAATCTGCAATTGTGGGTTGCGGTTTGCGGAAAGAAAAACTTCAGGTGCAAACAAGGAGTCTGCAACCCGCAATTGCGGGTTGCAGGATGGTCGAAATTTTTCAACTAAAAAATTATTTCCGCAATTCATACAAACACACTAAAAATGCATAAATTTTAAGAAGGAAACTTTACTAACTTAATCAAATCAATTCAAAGGCAGCAAAATGAAAGGAAAATAGGCTAAACAACCCCAACAATTGATTAAGCTATCCTTTGATATAAATTGAGGCTCCCATATTTTGGATAAAACATGGGATCTGTTATGCCGACAACAAATGGTGACAGGTTGGGAAGAACCAGTTATCTCTGAAGATGAAACCCTTAGTTATAAAGCATCCATGCCAACCAACTCATGTTTCAACCTGCAATTTGCAAAATGATCTCATGAAACACAATCAAAACAGCAGAGTTAGTCATATGATCGATACATTCCCATCCAAAACCAATTAATGATAATACTTAATCTGATAAGGTGGTCTAAGAGAAAAACAGAAATCCTATGGCTTTATGTAATCACGGAAGGGTAGATTTATAATTAACCTTTGGAATAAACTCAGAGCCATTCTGGATTAAAATACATGAATCACCTTGGATTTATTAATTATTTATTTTTGTACAAGTATATTTTTTTTTCTTTTTTTTTCTTTTTTCTTTTTTTTAGCTATAAATAAGACTTTTGTTGATATAAGGCCATTTCCCTAACTTGGTGATCAAATGTTGGCAATTCCATTCACAAACTTGATCTGGAAACTGAACAAGCTAGCTCGATGAGGAGACTCCTTGTCTTTTAGTTTTCTAGGCTGAAAGAAATTACCATGGCTTGGTGACCATAGATGGCAATTCCATTCCAAAATCAAATTCATGATCATGGTAGGGATGGCCTGTAATAAGACCCCCCTTATCCTTATATACAACAAACCATCTTACATAAGAAAACAAAAATTTATTAGTGCATAGGTTACAAGACACTACCATGGCTTGGTGACCACATGAAAGCAGTGTTACTCACCGATGCTTTGTAGATCATAAATGGACCGACCTGTGATAGGATCTTCTATCTTCCAGCCAAAGCTGAAAGTCATCTCCCAAGTTTGGTGGCTTGATGTGGAGATGTCATTCCACTTAGACATCTATGAACATAATGGGTTGGCTCGTAATGAGACCCCCCACCTCGTAATCTACTTTTATTGAAATAGATTATTATCCAAAGTGATCAGAATGGCATCCCAAATAGATAAGTCTAACCAGGCTATAAAATATTATGCCATTTACTCATGAAACACAAGGTAAAGAACTCTAATCTTCTCTTCAACTTCAATTAATCAGACAAATATTTAAAAGATGTAGATGATAGTCGGAAAATATCAATCAAGGCCCTGCAAAAATTGATTGTTTGATTCCATGAAGAGCATTTTCTGATATAGGCTGAATGAAGAAATAGCTAGCATGATACCTAAAAACTTCAGATCGTATTAATCTTAGAAACACACTGATCAACAACCTTTTCCAAATGTACGGACTTATTCGAAAAGAGAAAGAATCGTAAAAAGGAAAAATTCAATCAAAACCAAAGGGGAGAAAACAAACCACACTTTATGTACAAGTGGACCAACCTGCTCTCCTCAAACAAAGTACGTCTTGAGCAGTTGGACATTCACTGGGTAGGTTCTTAAGAACCTTCCAATGTTTGTAACCGGACAGTACCAGGACCAATCTTTTCTGTAACAATGAAAGGTCCTAGCCATAAGCATTGGAACTTAGTGTAATCATTCTTGTCATTATGTTGCTTGTCCCATTTTAAAACTAAGTTCCCCACAGTGAACTCCCTGTCAGATGAAGACTTCTCATCAAACCACCTCTTCACATGCTATTGATGTTGATACAGCTTGTTTTTAGACTTTTCCCTATCCTCCTCTAGTTTGAGTAATGTGTCAATTATGCACTCGAGTTGGGAAGAGTCATCTTCCTGTACAGACTATTCTAGTTGTAGGGAAGGGATCAAGAGGTTGGTTGGTAATACATCCTCCTTACCATAAACTAAGCAATAAGGGGAGTTTCCAATGGCCGCTTTAGGAGTGACACGGTCTACCCAAAGAGCATTGTATAACTGGATATGCCAATTTTTGGGGTGAGTAGCCACTGTCTTTTTTAAGATGTTAATTAAATTCTTATTAGAAGACTCTACTAACCCATTTCCCTTTGGATAATAATTGGCAGAAAATTTTAATTTTATCCCTTTTTGAAGGGAATATTGAGTTAATTCAAAAGAGGAGAAGTATGAAGCATTACCAAACATTAGGAATTTTGGAGCACCAAACCTTATGACTATCTGACTTTCAAGAAATGAAATTACTTGTCTTGTGCTCGCTTGTCTAAGAGGGACTGCCTCTACCCATCTGCTAAAGTAGTCCATAGCTGTCAAAATATATTTGTGTTGCGGGGAAGAAGGAGGATTAATAGGTCCGACAAAATCCATACCCCACTGCTGGAACAGGAATTGAACTGTGATTGGTTGCAAGGCAGATGCAGGTTTCTTCATTTTTCCAGCACACTTCTGACATGGTTCACATATTCTGGCGTAAGCATAGGCATCTTTGAACAAAGTAGGCCAGTAGTAACCCGCTCTTAAGATCTTGTGGGCAGTAGTTTCTCCTGAGAAGTGTTCTCCTGGAGGTCCTGCATGAAATTCCAAAAGAATATTGTCAGTTTGAGTTCTCTCTAGACATCTAAGGAAAACACCATCATAATTTTTTTTGAACAAAACACCATCTATGAATTTATATGGTGATACTTTTAATATTAAGGTTCTATGTTTTTTAAAGTCAAGGGTTATAGGAGCATACCCATGAATTAAGAAAAATTTAATGTCATCGTACCAGTCAAATGCTTAAGCAGTGATAATATTGATAGAACTTGCTGAGGGGATTTTTTCTTGCTCCCACTCAATTCGTGTTTTATAGGATCATTTGACTGAGCGGTAAGCAAACACAAACCTTGGCCTTTCACTATCTTCACTGGTCTGATCTCTAAATCATATTCTTTTAGATTTGTCATCCCATGAGCTCTTTTCTCTCCCAATTCTTTTTGAATCAAAACATTCCTGATAGCTGCATAGGGCACAATCACTTTAGTTCTAGACTTCAATAAGTACGGTCTAAAATTTTTAACTGATTTATAGACCGCATAAGCTTGTTTGTCTATTTGGGATTACTTTAACTATGATCCTTTGAATTTTGAACTCATAAAAGAAATGGGAATTTCGAGATCATCTAGGTGCTTCTGTGTAAGAACAGCAGCATAGGAAAAGTCAGTAGCAAAGGTATATAAAATAAAATCCTTACTAAAGTCAGGAGACATAAGGGAAAGAGCTTCCACAATATCCTTCCTAATCTCAGTAAAAGCATTTCGTTGTTCATCACACCATTTATACTGTGCATCCTTCTTAATCATCAATTGTAAAGGTTTAACAATTTGCAAAAAATTTGGGACAAATCTGCGAACAAAATTTATCTTACCAAGGAAATATTGCATGGCTTTGTGCATACCTGGAAACCTAATCCTTGCGATGGCCTCTTTTCACTCCAGATCGATAATCATACCTTCCTTTGAAACAACAAATCACAACAGCTTACCTTCAGTTACTGCGAAGATTGATTTCTTAGGATTGAGCAAAATTTTGTATCTTCTGCAACATTCAAATACCTATTTCAGGGGAGACAAATGTTCATGTCGTTTTTTTTGAAAATATAGTAATATCATCTAAGTATACAACAACAGAATCGTGCATAAGTCCTCTTAAAGCTATGTCCATTGCTCGTTGGAACGTATCACCTGCATTTATCAGCCCGAATGGCATTCACCTGTAGGCAAAAGTTCCCCAAGGGGTCCTGAAAGTTGTTTTTAATTGATCATCAGGAGCAAACAAGACTTGGTTATACCCTGAAAAACCATCGAGGAGAGAAAAAATTTCTGAACCTACAACTCTCTGAAAGATCTGTTCCATAGGGGGAACAAAGTAATTATCTTTCTCGAAAGCCTTATTAAGATTTCTAAAATCAACACAGAGCCTAATGTCACCATTTTTCTTGCGAACTGGTACTAAATTGGCGATCCACTGTGTATGCATGACCAGAAAAATAATCCTTGCTACAAGGAGCTTTTCAAGCTCCTTTTTTACAAAAGGTTCCAAGCTTTGATGCATCTTCCTCAGCTATTGTTGGTAGGGTTTAGTGTCTGGATTCATCGATATATTATGGTGCATGATATTGGTGTCGAATGTTTTCAACTCGTCATATGTCCAAGCAAAGACGTCCTCAAATTCTCTGCATAACTTGATAAAAGCTCTCTTTTCGTCAGGTGAGCAATCAACCCCTAGTTTAATCATGTGAGGGTTCTGTTCACTTCCCAAATTCACTTGTTCATAATTGAGAGAAGAGCTCTAAGTTTTACAATTTATCTTCTGCTTGAACTTATCTTGAAGGTCATAGAAATTTTCCAGGTTGATAATTGACTTAGGAATCAAATTGGCAGTGAAAGTAGAATCAGCTAGAGAGTTTTCATGCTCAATTTCATCAATGGAAACATCTTGAAACGTGTCCTAAGCTGTAAGAAAATCTAGAATCTATTGATCATCATTAAACACTTTCCAATTGGTTATATTGTCCGGGCTCGAAGGTCTGTACATTAATTCAATAGAAAAAGTATCTGGTGACAAACCTTCTGGAGGTATCATCCTAGATGCAGTATTAGCTAGCAGGTCAGCATCAAAATTTTGAGATCTTGGGACCGACTTAATATTAAAAGCAGAGAAAGAATTAGTTAAGTCCCTTACCAAATTTCGATAATTAAGTAAATGAGGAGATATGCAATGAAAATTGTTCCTTACCTGCTTAACTATTATTTATGAATCTCCATAACACTCAATTACCTGGGCATCCATGTCAATTGCTTTCCTGAGTCCCTGTACCAAGGCCTCATACTCAGCAATGTTGTTGGTACATTCGAACTCAATCCTACAGGAAATCATGGTTTTGGCTCCTTTAGAATCGATGAGGACACAACCTGTACCAGCTCCATATTTAGATCTTGAACCATCGAAAAACAGAGTGCAAGCATTCAAATCTAACTTAAAATTAGTATTCACACTATATACATTATGTACAACATCACCTAAGAATGGAACAGATGTAAAATTGACAATTTGAGACTGATTCTATGAACTCTCAGCGGGTGAAAAATCTGCAGGTAAGTGTTGGCAGGCGGTTTGGTAAGATGTTATTGTAGCATCTCCGATGCTGCGACAAGGTAGAAGATGGCGCGAAAGGCGACGAGTGGAATACTATTTTGTGCATGTGTGGGTCAATTGTACCGCGGATTGTGGGTTTTGGGTCATTTGGACCACATATTATGTAATGTTGAGTCGGTTATACCGCAGAATGCGGGTTTTTGGTCGTTTTTGGACTAGGTCAGTTAGATATTGAGTCATTTGTCCATAGTGTCAGTTAACAAGTTGTTAGAAAGTGGACAAGAGTTGTAACGTGGAAGCCTATATATAGATAAGACTTGTAAGTATTGGCAGGCATCATAAATTGCTGAAGAATAATGCGAAGCTCTAATGTTGGTTGTATGTTTTTCGGGTATGTTTTGATGTCAAGAGTCATTTCGGAGATCTAGTTTTTGCAGAGACATTGTATCTGGGTCGACAATGATAATATAATGAAGCTAATTTGGTACAATCTCTGTGTTCAATCTGTTTAGTTATGGTAATGCGATGTTGTACTATACAAATAATGTCATGCTTCTTTAATGCGATAATTGCTTTACAATTACTGTTTTTGCAATGATGAATGTTTTGGTTGAATATTGCTTTAATACTATGTTCAATGCTTAAAGATCTATGTCCTAGTGTTGCAATAAGTTTAAGTATCATAGCCGCAACCATCCTCCTTCATTCGACGGAAACATGGTTCTGTCTGCTCTTCCTGGACGCCTCGGGTGAGACTTCATCTACTCTGCAGGTGTTGCTGGACGGGATAAAACCTATCCGTGCCGGTGGCCAGGGAGACTGCGGTATGTGTCGACAGTGAGTGGAACCCCTGTCAACTGGCGTCATGCTAACAAATGGTTCCGTTTTCGGAACCATTTGTTAGCGCGACGAAACGGAACCATTTGTTAGCACGACGCCAGTCGACAGGGGTTCCACTCACTGTCGACACATACCACAGTCTCCCTGGCCACCGGCCCGGATAGGTTTTATCCCATCCAACAACACCTGTAGAGCAAATGAAGTCTCACCCGAGGCGTCCAGGAAGAGCAGACGGAACCATGTTTCTGTCGAATGAAGGAGGATGGTTGTGGCTATGATACTTAAACTTATTGCGAATCTGCGGTTGATGCTGGAGCGATGCCGGCAACATCAAATATCATTGAACTTAAAGAAGTTTATCTTTTGTGCACCATTTGGCATACTGTTGGGTCATATTATGTGTAAGCAAGGATTGTGGTTGACCTAGGAAAGATTGCGCTTATTCTGAGTTTGACACCACCGACTACTGTTAAGAAGTTACGGGTGACGCTGGGACACACAGGGTATTATCACAAGTTCATCAGGGGTTATGCTGCGATTACTGCCCCTATGGAGAAGTTGTTGAAGAAGGATGTGGCATTCCAGTGGAGCCCAGAATGTCAGGATAGCTTTGAAACACTGAAGGCGAATTGGCTCAACCAGGAGAAGGAGACCTTGATCATCCTATTGCTTTTGCAAGTCAGAATATGTCCTCCGTTGAAAGGAATTACACTACTAATAAGCGAGAAGGTCTGGAAATGGTCTATGCACTGCAGAAGTTCAGACACTATTTGTTGGGTGGATACTTTAAAATGTTCACTGACCATTCTGCATTGAAATACCTAGTCAATAAGCCTGTGTTGGGGGGGAAGATATGTCGTTGGCTACTTCTTTTTCAGGAGTTCAATTTTGAAGTCATTGTGAAGCCCAGTCGGTTGAATGTCGATCCCAATCATCTCTCGTTGATCAATACAGGAGAGGAGCCGACCAACATTGAAGATGGTTTACTGGATGCTCAACTATTTCGAGTTGAGGTTGGAGATGACTACTTTACGAAAATCATTCAGTTTCTGACAACGGGTACTACACCAGACGAGTTCACCACCAGTATGAAGAAGCAGTTGGTAGTCAGGGCTGCAGACTTCTAGCTAATCGCAGGAGATTTATACAAAATGGGTGCCGATGAAATATTGTGCAGGTGTGTCCTTCCGCATGAGCAAGCACGGATATTAGCAGAAGCGCATGGAGGAGTAGCTGGAGGACACTATGGCGGTCGAGCGACTGCTAGGAAAGTGTTGCATGTCGGGCTGTGGTGGCCCACACTACATACTGATGCGACAAACTATGCGCATTCCTGCGATGTCTGTCAGTGAACTGGAAAACCATCCTAACGTGATGAGATGCCACTCATGCCTCAAATGACATTGCAGCCATTCGACAAATGGGCAATGGATTTAGTATGACCGATCAATCCACCAGGGAAGCGCACGAGTGCGCGCTACATTATCACAGTGACAAAGTATTTGACTCCATGGGCAGAGGAAACACTAGTAGTTGATTGTTCCGCAGCAACGGCGGCGTGATTTTTGTTTGATAACATCATCACTCATTTCAGCTGCCCCAAGATACTGTTGAGTGACCAGGGAAACCACTTTCTCAATCACACCATCAGCGCATTAATGGAGGAACTGCAGATACAGCACAAGAAAAGTGCATGTAATGTCCCTTATTAGGAATTTTATTAAAATGGCAATTTTCCACTTTTTTTTCCCTAGTTCGACCTTTGACTAGTTTTGATCTCTAGGTCCCAAATTTGCCCCAAATGATCCCAAATCTTCTGAGAAGGTATATGAATGATATTAGAACATAAATATGTGTTTCAGGGATGCCTTTGGACCTTTAAAATACTTTTGCAAATCCTCTTTCAATTCTGATCAATGTAGGTAACTTTACTAGTGATTTTCCTTTGACTAGTATTAGTCTCTAGGTCTCAAATTGACTCCAAATGCCTTCAAATCTTCAAGGAAGGTTTATGAATGATATTAGAACTTGAATATGATGTTTATGGATGAAATTTTTCCACCAAAAGACCTCTGAAAACTCTCTTAAGATTTTGGGCCAATTATGCAATTTTACTAGTAATTTGGGGTTCAAATCCCCCTGGGGTAAGTACTGAAAATGGCTTCCCAAATGCCTCCAAACCCAATAAAATTTATGAAAAGAGGTATGTAATGTGTTAAGTATTTTATTAAAGTCTCATATTCACCATTAATGGATTATTACAACTGTTCTCACCCTCTCCCATTCAACTGCAAAAATCCCCAATTCGACCCTTGGGGAAATGGCACTATTTCACCTCCCAATACAACTAAACTGAGTAAAAATGCTTCAAATGCTCAAGTACAGTACATGAAACTTGTATAATACATCCATGGAAGTATATTGATCACAAATATATCATAGAATCATCCATTCATTCGAAATCATCATCAATACATTGGCTCACAACAAGGTAGTGGGGAAATTGCATTGTTCTTCCATTAAAAATGAGATTTATACATTTCTACTTGGAATTTCGACCTGAAACTTTTTGGAGATGAAGAACAGAGTATTTACTTAATATTACAAAAGAAATGGGGCATTAAAATCTTCCCCAAAGAGTACAATAGCTCACCAAAAACGCCCTCCCTCAAGGATCAAGAATATGCCATCAAAACTGGAAATGGTTGAAGGAGTGAGCTGCAATAGAAGAAACCATGAGCTGCCCTGTAGATTACACCTGCAAATAAAGAATCCATTAAATCTCCAAATGAAAGGTCTGAATGGCCTTTCCAATTACCAACTTGGATGGGAATCTTTCACCCTCGAAATTGGCTAAGGCAAGAAACTAGTCATCCACTAGCTCTCCCTCTTCACAAATGCAATTGCAAATTATACAAATGATCAAAAGCTATTATCATACTTCATTTCTACATTTTATAACCAACATTATCCTTCTAAGGGTCAAAATCCTCTCAATACATTCAATAGATTTCCATTTAGGAAATATTCCACATTTGCCACTTGTCTCCTAGTTCCAACCTTCCATCTTCTCCCAAATTTGATTTTGAGTCTCTTTGGCTTCTCCAACTCCCAAATTCGCCTTCCTTGAGACTATTTTTGGGGATGACATGTCATAGTGGTCAGATGTCAGAGGTCAGGTCTGCAATTTGTCATAGTTGTCATAGATGCTCCATCATTGGTGTCATAGGGGCTAGGGAATCTAGCCCAAGTGTCCACAAACTTCCACTTTGACTCTTTATCTTCCATGGAGGTTACCAATCCTTCCCAATTCGACCTAATATGCTCAATGACATGTGTTATAACTTACCAACTCACCCAAGAGTTTTCACATTCCCATTAATTCGAATTTGCAAAAGAGAGATACCATGCATTATGAAAAATCAAGCTAGTGTGGGTCCCACATCCTCCATATGTCTCCAAAACCATTTGTCACCTAGGATTTCTCTTGAATTTCTTTATTCACTCTATTTATTAAATACTTGAACCCTTCTAATGTCTAAACATTATTTATTATCCCCCTTATTCCAAATCCCAAAGCTTCCACCCTAAACCTAGGAAACTAGTAATTTTCCTCCTTGGCAATTATTTGACCCTTAACATCAATTTTACAAACTCTAATGAATATGGCTAATGTGATTAGGCCATTGTGACCCAATTCCAAATTTGGGACATGACAGTGCACCATATCATCCGCAAGAAAATGGCACGGTGGAAGCCTTCAACAAGGTATTGGAGCATGCGCTGACAAAGGTGTGCAATACGAACTACGACGACTGGGATCTGAAAATCCCAGCGGTGTTGTGGGCCTATCGCACCACGTGTAAAAGGTTGACAGTTCAAACACCATTCAGGTTAGTATATGGACAAGAAGCAATTATTCCCATGGAGTATATTGTCCCGATTCTGCGCATCGCGGGCCGCAATATGCCTGGTTGGTGCAACGGCACTAGATGAACGTCTAGAGCAGTTGGTGAAGTTGGAGGAAGATCATTTCATCGTTGGGTTCCACCAGGGGGTAGAGAAGGATCGCCAGAAGGCATGGCATGATCGACACATCAAAAACAAACAGTTTCAGTAGGGTGACTTGGTGCTGTTATACAACATCAATTTTATGCAACATCTAGGGAAGTTGCAAATGCATTGGCTTGGTCTGTATCGCATCAGTAGTATTACTTCAGGGGGCGCGGTCAACTGCAGCAGCTGGACGGGGCGATGCTTCCATAACTGGTGAATGGTCATAGTTTGAAGCCCTATCAGTCGGGTTTGGAATAGTGTGATGACTGAGTCGCATGAAAAAAGAAAAAAATGTGTGTTGCAAGATGATTGGTGGCAGGATGGCGCACCGACAGAAAAATAAATACGCAAGCAAGAGGGCTTGTGTTGCAAGTAAAGAGTGGCCCACAAAAACTGGTAGTGTTACGATTGGGTCAAATCAGTAATAAATTCCAAAAGCTCCGACAGTTAATTAACGGCGCTTGTTCGAATGATGGACATTAATGATGGATCTGACTGATCGACGGGGGATTTTGGTAATTAATGTCGAAATTCAGTTGAGTTAATGTAGGATTTAGTCATGATTATGGAGGCTTGGGATGGAAGCTATAAGAATGGGTGAACGTCGGTTGGAAGACAATGAGAAATCAGTTGTGCAGTGTTGTTGCAGAGTGCAGTCGTGAGTTGAGCAAGGTTCTGGTCAGCATATAACCAAGTGCTGTGAGGTATGCTAGGCAAACTAGAGATAGTCGATATTAGCAACGAAGTGGAGTCTCCCTTCATCTCGGTGGTTGTCGAGCAAGAAGTTGTGTCATCCGGAGCCGTTGATATTGGAACCAAAATTGCAAATATGCTGGTGGGAGCATCAGTCATTGCTAAGCGGCGGCGGGGGGGTCAGCACTCTGAGTCCCCGCAGAGTAAGAGGGTGTTTCGGTCATCCGCCGTGATGGTAGGCGAAGCTCAGGAATAGGTGGGGCAGTCAAGTCACCGCATTCGCAAGTATGCCCCATGGGCGGGACTGTCAGCCGGTGACATCCTTGGGTATATCCCTCCCATTCGGTCGGATTCCACCCCACGCAAGATAAACCCCAAACCGAAGTATGGTGTGAAGATGTCGGTGCTCCCGACTAGAATGGAGTGCTCTGTGGATATTGGGTCGACGTTGATGCACCTGCGTTACGAAGACCATGATATGGTGGCCTACCCTGACGTTGCATCCGCCCCATATGTGACTGCGACATGCCTTTCCCCAACACCGACTATACAAGACTGGGCACGAGGATTGAAGCAGGTCGTCTTGTTAGGGCTTATTAACGTGCCACATATTGGGTGACTGGCAAAATTTAATGCATGCGTGAAGCAGCTCCTTGCGTGCTTTCATGGTGGTTCATTGTGGCTGGACAAAGAAATCCCAGTCACCATCGATTTAATTTCGCACATAACCGACTTGCCTAAAAATGGAGTCAACCCATCGCAGTTCATCCAAGGAAAAACAAATGACAAAAAGTGGGCATTGTAGTTGGCTCAAAAATATGGCTTAGAAATGGATGGGCATGGGTATCGCACCAGTAGCTGCAATGATCACACGGTACTCACGGGCATTAAGATCCTATCCTGCAAGGTGGTTATGGGTGGTCAACCTAACCAATGCAACTCGGGGATTGTTGCATGCACAGAGTAGTGCGTGAAAGGAGTTCAAATGAACTGGTCTTTGTTTCTCTTGAATCAATTAACATAGGATGTCGTGGTGGTCCAATCGGAAAAGGGTGCCTTCACATATAGTTGGTTGTTGTTTTTCGTCACCTTCGTCGCATGGAAAGAGCCCAGCACGTACCAGGGCATGGACATTCTGGCTGTAGCAGAACGAGGGGGTGCGCGATATCATAATATGTGGTATGTATGGGAGCCAGAGAGACTCTGGGATTGCCAATTGCAGTTTTGGCTATTTTGGGAGATGCTTGTGCTGCGGGAACACAAGTCCCGCAAATATCTGAAGAAACTGAAGCACGGTTCAGACTATTCATGGCATTTGCAATTCGGCCACATACCATACATATACAAGCCCGCCGTGATCCTGATCGGAAATGGTTGCAGACCTCGTATAAGGTGAAGTTCGAAGATTTAGAGGCTACTATGAATGAGTGGCCGGAGGCATAGTGACAACCCATGAGTTTAGCAAAGATAGAAGCTGGTGGCCCGACATTGGGACCAAATGATCGGGCATCGACCCAGGACTAGCAGAGTCACCATGACTCAGGGAAAGAATCAACCAAAACAATATCGGATGATAGTGACCGATCCCTTGAAGAAACCCGATCGAAAAGGTATCAGGAGCATGCAACGATCAGCGGGTTGTCCTTGCTAGCCGAGGCACAGTTGGGTCGCCTGCTCACAACTCTCAATAATGCATCCTCTGCGGCAGCGGACAAGATGTCAAGGAAAGCGGATGAAGGGTTCCATGCGATCACAGCTCGGTTAGAGTCTCTATATGATATGGTTTCCGTAAAGGCACCAGAGGAAGCAGCGGCACCAACCTTTGGCACAATCAGCACTGCGCCACGGGTGAGGAATGTGGAGATTCCCCCGATTGCGATTGTGACTGAAGACAAAGCTTCCAACACCATGCTGTAGCAACTGAAAACAGTGACCATTAATGTGACTTCCTTTCCCGAGGAAGGGTTGACCACTCTACAAGCTACTACCAGCAAGGAAATGACAGACTGACTGCGGCAGATCAGTGGTATGTGTGTACGAATACAGGCAAGTGAGGCCGATGCGAAGCACACTATCGAAGAATTAACCGCCAGGGCTGCTTCTGTACAGCAGGCCATGGATGACCTCGAATCACACATCAAGGGAGAACGGGCTGAGAAGGCACGTGAAATCGAAGGACTGAAAAAGGAACACGATTTCCTTATTGCGGAGAAGGCTCGTATGTGGGATGACAGTGTACGAGTTGACCGAGCGATCATGGAAGCTTGTCAACATGTGTCGAAGCCCACTGAAGAGGTGGACGTGCTCAACTGGGTGCAGCGACTGGGGGATGCCATTATTCAATTGCAGTAGGAGAATCACGAGTTGAAGGCCAAGATGAATCCGGGTACGCCTCAGGCTCAAGATGATGAACGAAGAAGGCAAATTGAGGAATTTGTCGCTCAGATGGAGGAGATGGAGACGCAGGAAACCAGGCTCACGGTTGACACTGTACAATTTTGGGGCTGCATTATTCATGATGAGCAGGTTGAACAACTGACTAAGTATCAACAGGAAGCTGAGGGACAGTTGGCCACATTGAAAGTGGCAATGCGCACTATGACACCACTAAAGCAAGTTGCTAAGTCTCAGGAGCTAAAATATTTGCAACAACGTGTCGCCAAGGCGGACAAATGATAGAAGATACGTGTGGCACAGTTAGAGGAGTTCCAAGACAGCAGTGGAAAATTCATGATGCAAGATAGTGCATCTCTGCAGGTAGTGCAGAAATGTCGATAGCAAGTAGTGGCAAAGCTTACAGATCACCCATCTGCCGAAGACATGGTCGACAGTCAGTCATCGGCTATGGAAGCCAAGGAGATGGTGCAGACAGTTGAGCAATCGTATGAGGACTTCAAAGTCAAAACGACGGAGTACACCATATCCAGTTGACGTGACTCAAGGGCAAGCCACAAGATTGTGTTGGGGGCATTTTGGAAGGTAGTTTGGTAAGATGTTATCGCAGCATCTCTGATGCTGCGACAAGGCAGAAGATGGCGCGAAAGGCGATGAGCGGAAGACTATTTTGTGCATGTGTGGGTCAATTGTACCACGGATTGCGGGTTTTGGGTCATTTGGACCACATATTATGTACTGTTGAGTCAGTTATACCACAGAATGCGGGTTTTTGGTCGTTTTTGGACTATGTCACTTAGATATTGAGTCATTTGTCCATAGTGTCAGTTAACAAGTTGTTAGAAAGTGGACAAGAGTTCTAAGGCGGAAGCCTATATATAGATAAGACTTGTTAGTATTGGAGGGCATCATAAATTGTTGAAGAATAATGTGAATCTCTAATGTTGGTTGTATGTTTTTCGGGTATGTTTTGATGTCAAGAGTCATTGTGGAGATCTAGTTTTTGCAGAGACATTGTATCTAGGTCGACAATGATAATATGATGAAGCTATTTTGGTACAATCTCTGTGTTCAATCTGTTCAGTTATGGTAATGCGATGTTGCACTATACAAATTATTTCATGCTTCTTTAATGTGATACTTGCTTTACAATTACTGTTTTTGCAACGATGAATGTTTTGGTTGAATATTGCTTTAATACTATGTTCAATGCTTAAAGATCCATGTCCTAGTGTTGCAATAAGTTTAAGTATCATAGCTGCAACCATCCTCCTTCATTCGGCGGAAACATGGTTATGTCTGCTCTTCCTGGATGCCTCGGGTGAGACTTCATCTGCTCTACAGGTGTTGCTAGACAGGATAAAACCTGTCTGGGCTGGTGGCCAAGGAAACTGCGGTATGTGTCGACAATGAGTGGAGCCCTTGTCAACTGCTGTCGCGCTAACAGTAAGTCTCCAAAAAACGTATCAAAAGTGAAATGTTCCACATGTGAGCTAAAGTATGCAGCAAGCTCACTGGGGTCATTCAAGTCTGTAACAATTTGCTTCATATAAGGCTCCCTGCTGATCTTTATCTTGTTTGGCCTCCCATTGTAAGGAAGCCACAAGTGAGACCTGTCGGTTGCAAAGTAGCCCTTAAGTTTTTTCGACCAATCTCTGCTTAGCCACATCCCATACATCTCTGGGATGTCAACCACAATGATATCCACAGTCTGGTGAATCCTGGGGTCAGCAGATAAAGTTAACATAACATTCCTTAGTTCCCCCACTACTCTCACTTTGGATTGGTCGAGCTGAACAATCTAAGTAGGACATGGCTCCCAAACAACATTTAATTTCTTGCAAACTGATAAGGGCATCACAATGGATGAGGCCCTTGAATCTACCATACAATTATGAATGTTCATGTTAAAGATCTCAAAGGTTAACAAAAAAGCAGGTGTCTTTTTCCCAACAGGTTTTGGGTTGTTGGTTTTGGTGTATGTCTCCATATTATTATTTCGAGTCTCCCTAGGTTTGTTGACAATTATGATTTTGGGAAAACTGTCCCTCATAGCAAGGATTTTCAAAAGTTCAAATACAGAGATATTATCTTTCATCTTCTTTAAGTCATCAATCAAGTTGTATTCTATCTCAAGAATAAGTGTATCCTTTTGTATGGTTGTTTTGACTCTGTTTGTTGTGGGCATAGAAGTAGAAGATTCTTGAGTTGGTTGTAGGGGTGTTGGACATTAAATATTGTTTCAATCTCTTCTTCTTCCTCAGCCATGGGAAGTTCTGCAAAGAAACTAATAGTATTTATCTGTTGGTCTTCTTCCTCATCCAGAGGTTCAGGATCTTCATTCTCCTGTAGTTCTTATTTAGGGGGATGAGGAGAATGATGAGATTCTGAAACTAGGGATTTAAAGATAGACAAACTTTCCTCAGAGTTCAACCCTTCCTTAGGATTGGGTGGAACTTGGTTTTGTTGAGGTTGATAGGATCTTCTAAATGGTTGTCTGTTGAACCCCCTGTTTGTGTTATGGTTTTCAGTGTTAGTTCTCTTGAGGTCAACCATTTCGTTAGAGATATTCTGGAGGATTTTCTTCATGTCACCCATTTCGATAGGGTCTTTATCCTATGCAGCAGGTTTTGTGGGAACATCACTTTTCTTACGTGAAGTGGAGGGTTGATATGCTAAAGTATCTGGATTATCCTTCAAACCGAAAATATCTTTCTCAACTTGAATGGACTCAGCAAAGACCTCTTGCAAAGTTTCTTTATGTGCCTATTTAACCCACATAGCAATGGGAACTTGTAAACCTTTCACATAGTATGCAACCAAGAGTTCTTCTACGGGAAGAAGAGTAATAGGAATTCTATTTTTTAGATAGGAAAATATCTGATTATAATATTTTACTCTTTCTTTACCTCGGATTTTCATAGAAGACAAATCGATTACCAAGTCTTCGGGTGTCTTATCATCTCCAAACTTTTGCACGAATATTTTCTCAAATTTATCCCATGAGTGATAGACCTAGCTTCTAAGGAAAAGTACCAAATGGATGCTTTCCCTTGGAAGGTATATGGGAACTACATCCTCATGGATAACATTTCTAAGCCTGATGGCTTGCATGAATGTCTTTATGTGATTTAAGTGTAGGCGACTTTTCATCGGGATTGAACTTAGGCAACCATTTTTCAGGATTTTTAGGGAGTCTGTGTTGGTCCCCTAGGATAAAAATCGCATCCTGGCCCAACCAGAGTGTATTTTGACCTTCATCCATTGGTATGTCCTCTGAAGATGAGCTCAAGGATGAATCACTATGTGAGGATTCTTCAGATGAAGACGGAGGTGGTGGCAGTGGTGGTCCACCTGTTGCCACTTGTGGTTGATCTTCTTGCGTTTCCCCAAATAATGTGTCAAGGTTAAAATCTGGGAGCAAATTGTGGCGGGGTGAATTGCGTTGTTCAGGATTTTGGTCACCTGAGTTTTGATTATCATAATTATTGGCTTGCGGCTCATTGTTTATGGTGATCTTGAATTGCTGCTAGTCCTAGATTACGCTCTTGAGCAATTCTTTGTCGCAACCAAGAAACACTATCAAAAGAACCTTTGAGTATCTGTTCAAGTGTAAGGGGTCCCCTAGTGGGTGATACGATAATAATGTCTCCCCTTCTGGTTTCCTACTCAATTATAGGGGTGGCAGGAATATTTTGAGAATTATGTATGGGTGGAATTTGAAGCTTGGGTATGGCTATGTGTAACAACCGGTTCTCTTACTGGAGGAGGTCTGTTTAAGTTCTGTTTAGGCATGATTGGTACATGGACCTCCTTCTAGTGCCATTTGTTTATACCTCAGTTGTTTATGTGCTGGAATAGTGTCCAAGGCAAACAACAGGGGATGAAAACCCAGCCAAAGGCTTCAGATAATCCTACACAAGTATTACCCTATCCTCGATCTGTTTGGTGTGGTTAACACCCACGGATACAAAGGCCTCCACTGGCACTTGTGAGTGTTTGATCCTAGAAAGGATCTGTCTTTCCGTGAGGAAAGACAAGAGTTTAATTGATCCTAAGAGTTATTCTAACTTTGAAAAATATATCTAATCTAAGTCAGGCCTATTCTAAAAGGAATGATTTGTTTGTGCACAAGACAACTTGATCTGAAAATTACTAAATCTTTTCACCAATTTAAAAGACATGCAAAACTGGATCTTGACTCAGTAACTCAAGATATAATTAGTTATAGACATTCGACCAATAATAGCTTGAGAATTAAGTCCATACAAGTCTATCCTGTATTTGGAATATTAATTGACAAGTTAACATTAACTTACTGCTTTTTGTGAATCATTTGCAGAAATAGATAAAATGTTTTAGATAAAAACATTCATTTAAAACATCAATTACAGAGATCATGAGTTGAGAGAAATCTAAACTATAGACCGATGCAAGTTACTGATTGCAAATAATAAACAGTATTATTGAATGTGGCAAAGCAAAATCACAATCCATCAAAGACATTTAGCAAATTATAACAAAAGAGATAGCTGAAGAAAACTAACTATGTATTAAGGCCTGCAAAACATTACATAGTCTGCAACAATAGAGCATCTTCAGTCTCTTTTGGAGATTCTGTCCCCTAACCATCCATCCCTTGCTATGAGATCTAAAACCCCTTAAATAATAATTACAAAATAATAATTTAGGATCAAATCTCCCACGGAGCAGGGATAATCAAAACTAAATTATCCTAAAATGGCCAAGGAAAGGTTGCCCCTTGGCCTAAAACATCTAGCAATCCTTATACATAGGAATAATGAACCAATTCGGATCCCAAACTGGGCATCATACAATTTTTAAAAGATTGCATCACATATTTTCGAGAACATCCCATCATAAGCTGAGGAGAATCAAGATAGATCATGAGTTGTTGATGGTAGCTGGTGAGGAAAATATGAAATCTTCCCTGGATTCACGAGGACCAGACATATCTTCAAAGACCAAAAAATCATCTAACGGATCATTCTTAGAGGAATTGCGGGGAACACAGGTGGCAAGTTGATGATTAAGTCCAGAATAATTGTATTATCTTGATCAAAGCATCTTTTCTCACCCTTCTTCTGCTTGTTGAAAAGGAGTCGTTCATATGTGAATTGAATCTCACCATCTTCCTCTTCATTATCTGTGCTATCATCAGAAACATCAGCATCAAATGGTGCAGGAATGGGTTTAGATTATTCCACTGGCTGAGGTTCTTTCTCAACAGAATGCTTGACAGAAATATTACAAACTCTCTGGATTTTGCTTACAATCATGCAATTGTTAGCAGAGATATCAAAATATCAATCAAAAAATCGCATATATCTCCGTAAACCAACAAATTATTCATAGCAATCCTTATAGGAAATAAGACCATGGGATTTGACATTGATTGAATATAACTAACTCGCATGATTGCACGTCTACGATGTGTAGGTTGCAATTACCGTTTCTACGAGCGAAATATCAGTCAGTCACGTATCAATTGAAATTTGACATAAGATCAGATAGGCTTACATAATAACACATGTGATTAACAGTCAAATCTTAGAGTTTTGATCATCAAGCAATCATTGGATTCAAAGATTTCACGTCTGATCAAGCATAACGTGGACGAAAAACTGGGTCAACACTTGAAAATGACAAACCAAGAACCAAAAATCAAAAATTTAAATCATTCTACCAGATGCAATCAGGGCCATCGGATCATCATAAATCAATGGTCGAGATGCGAAATGCGGGATGCCAAGTGCGGGAATTTTTTATTTGAAAATACATACACGCTTCCGCAATCCTCATCCCGCAATTGTGGGTTGCGGGTTACGGGACATAAAACACAATGTGTGGTCAAACCATTCTCGCATCCCGCAATTGCGGGTTGCAGGTTGCGGGTTTGTGAACCACTTTTTATTAAAATACATTTCCGCATCCCACAATTCGCAATTGCGGATTGCGGGTTGCGGAAAGAAAAAAAAATTCGCGCAATTTTCTACAACCTCTTTTCGCATCCCGCAATCCGCAAATGCGGGTTATGGGTTGCGGAAAGAAAAACTTTAGGTGCAAACAAGGAGTCTGCAACCCGCAATTGCGGGTTGCGGGATGGTCGAAATTTTTCAACTAAAAACTTATTTCCACAATTCATAAAAACACACTAAAAATGCATAACTTTTAAGAAGGAAACTTTACTAACTTAATCAAATCAGTTCAAAGGCAGCAAAATGAAAGGCAAACGGGCTAAACAACCCCAACAATTGATTAAGCTATCCTTTGATATAAATTGGGGCTCCCATATTTTGGATAAAACGTGGGATATGTTGTGCCTACAACAGACTCCAGGTCTCCTACTTGTCTCCTCCAATAATCCCAACCAATATTCCAACTGTATAAGGGAATGAAACATCTGAGGGAAATAGTTTCATAACATAGGGGATGGATATCAATGCACAGGGCTACTAACCAAAAGGGATGGAGATGAGATCATTCCTCTAGCATAACCTTACATAGGAAAAAGTATTCTTGCATGGAATATCTCTCTTGATTTTATAGTAAATGGAGATAGTTACCATCGGGTAGGAGGAGGTTGTAACGAGATAGGTGGTTTCCAAAACCACGCTATCTTCCTCAATTTTTTAAATTTTATTTATTTTTCATATTTTTTGGAGGAATTTTCTCTCAAACCAAGAAAAACCAATGATTATGTGATATACAAAGCTATTACGGCATGTGATTTCAAAAAATTTAGTGAAATGGCAGGAAAACCAAAGGTAAGACACAATTAAATCGCATATTGCATGACCTTTGGGAGCGATTATTCTCTTTGTAAGGGATTTTACAACTTCCAGGGAAATGGGGAATAACCAAGGATTAATTCCATTGATAAAATCCATAGAAATTGAATTCAAATCAAGGCTCTTCAATCCATGATTGTCATTTTGTGTGACAAACGACACCATTTTGAAGTGTCATCATTGAACTATTGTCACAAACGAAGAAGTGTCGATTTGGGCTATAACAGCTAGCCATCATGATCAAAATCTAATAGGGGGTAGTTGGGTTATGTTGGAAAGATAAAAGAGATCATTCAAGTGGACTTCTCATCTTTCCAATGTGTTATATTTAGGTGCAAGTGGTGGGACACCTTCAACCGGAATAATGTAAAGGAAGATCGTGATACTAGTCTAATATGTATCAACTCTAGAAAGATGTGGGATGAAACTAAGGAACCTTATGTTTTCCCAAAACACTGCAACCTAGCGTTTTTTTTACCTAGATGTGTTGGATAGGGATTGGTGGTTCGTATTAAGACACGACCCTAGATCAAAACATGTTTTTTACAACAATAGTGCTATCATACAAAGCAAGGAAGATAATCAGGGTGATGGAAACGAAGAGTGATATGTACATGTTTTATTTCATCATTTACAATGTTGATGTATCATTTTATTATTGGTATCTTTAATTCTCTAATTATATTGTTTATTTTAAATCTTATGGCAGTCAAAATGGAAAGTTCATTATCGTATGTTTTCAAACAATTTTAGTTGGTTAAAAATCAATCCGATGTGAAATGTGTTTGTCTATCTAGTAATTTGTGATTGTATGGAATGAATTATTGAAAAATAATTTTATTTTATTTGAAGGTATTTATATGTCATTGCTTATTTAGTATAAAATGTTAGAATTATTGTGGGACCATTATTATGGCATTTCAATATTGAAAATATATAGGTGTTGGAATATTCACACCATCATGCAAACATGCAGTCATGTAGGCATGCAATCATGTAGGAATGTAGGCATGCAATCATGCATTTGCATGCAGTTGCATCCATCCAATCATCATATGGATGGTCCTCCCAACACCTAGAGCTCTCTTTCAACTCCCCGGATCATGTCTTTAGCCCCCATTTTGACTCCTACCTAACCTGATGCGCCCTCCTTGACTGTTCTACATGGCAAGGGTGCCTTTTCTCACCTTCCACACTCAGTTAGTGCGCCCTTGCTCACCTACCTTCAGTTATCACTCAATTAGAGTGCCCTCATTCACCTACAAGGATTTATCACTCAATTAATGCATGGATTGAGTAGTTCTTCCACTGATTGTCCATGCTGACTGCTTGTAGCTTCTAGTTAGCTAGTTTTGGAGTTCCACTTGACTATTTGACAACCTCATGCGCCCCGCTTGGAGTCTCCATTCCCTTATTTATGCCTAGATGGTTCTATTAGACTCAGTTGGACACACTTGACTGACTATTACCATTTATGGCTGATACTATTGACTGGATGATGTCTCCATTGTTATCCAAGCTAGACTTTGCGCTAGATTCGAATGCCCTACTTGGCTAATTCGAATCCTATATGATGCTACATCATAGTTTATTGTATTACATTCTTTACATTCATTATTTCACATAGTGTCAGCTTACAGCTGATGTATGAGACTGATATTGTCCATTATTTTGTGTTTATGTGTGATTATTGAGTGCGTGCTTCTCTTCTTCTTTGCAACATTCTTGAGAGTTTGAATGTGAGTTTGTTACAGTTGCTAGATCCCCTCCAGATTATCACATGGTATCAGAGCAGTCAACAGCTATTCGAATTGCATCCATTGCAACAGTTGCAGCACTTCTTTGAGCAGCTATCTTTCACTTGAGCACCAGAAGCCTCTAATTTTCCATAGCAAATCCTGGTGCTATTACTTGAATTCATTGGAGAAATCCAGTGAGGTCTATCTAGGTGTGAAGGCCTTAGTCTATGTGCTCAATGTTCAAAAGGTAGCATTCATTCGAAGTGTAGCATTCTCCATCAGCAAAAACTCTTCTTGTTTTGCAGGTTTATTCACCCGTTCAAATTCTTCTCAACAATTTGACCTTCTCTGTTCAGATGGATCTAAAGCTCACATCTTCCAACTATTTTGAGTGGAAAGCCAAGATGGCTCTCTTCATGAGATCCAAGAGCTTTACCAGAATACTCAATGGAACTATGGTAGAACCTCTCAGTGCAATCGAAAAGTCCAAGTACTTGGATAGGCTTGATGAAGCAGTTGGCCTCCTCCTTCTCTCAATTTCTGAAGATCTTCACTTCCATGTCATCGATTTTACATATCCTAAATAGGTTTGGGACAAGCTTGAATCTCTTTTTGGACAGAAAGATTATATAAAAGGACACAAATTGGAGAATGAACTCATCTCTTTGAGTCCTGACAGCTTCGAATCAATCAATTCCTTCCTCACGAAGTTCAAAAGCTTGATATCATAGTTGAAAAGATATGAGATAGTGAAATCATACAAGCATCTTATTCTTTCCATTCTCTCAAAGTCGAGGCCAAAATTCTCAATTTTTGTCTCTACTTTCCAGTCAGCTAAGATGTCCATTCCAAAATGGAAGTTTCCCTCACTTGATGACTTCATCCAATCTCTTACTCAAGAGGAAGAGAAGTTAATCTCCATGGGAATGATCAAACCCAAGTTGGATTTGGCCCTTACAGCTGTTGAGGCCAAAAGGGCGAATGGTAAAGGCAAGAAAAAGATTTATGAGAAGAGATCGAATGATACAAATCCTACAGATAGTCCATATGAGTCAGATGGGTCTTTGAACTCAAGGAAGACAAAGCATTCTCAGAAGGAAAGATCCAAGTGCACATATTGTCATAGAGGTTTTCATCTTGAGAGTACTTGCATGAAGAAGACTATAGATTTGATGGCTCAGTTACTTGAGAAGAAAAATATTCTTGTACCTGCATGTGCAAGGAAGAAAGATACTGATACTGAACCTTCTAGATACGAAGACAAAGAAATATGTCATGCCCTCATGGAAAGTGCATCAACAGACTCTTCTTTCATCATAGATTCAGGAGCTACAAGACACATGCCTTCCTCCAAAGATCTCTTCTCCAGTTTCAAAATCTCAGTTGGCCCTTCCATCAGATTGGGCAATGATTCAGAAGTCTCCTCTCAGGGGATTGGAAGAATCGATCTTGACCATGGTTACTTTTATGATGTGCTTTATGTTCCTTCTCTTGCAGCTAATGTTCTTTCAGTGTATCAAATGACTCATATTGGAGAGCCCAAAAGAGTGATCTTTTTTCCAAATAAAGTTGAGGTACAGCACATGGTTTCAAGGGAAATCATTGCAAAAGGAGTTGCAAATCATGAGACAAAACTCTATGAGTTTTCACACTTCTTACCTCTCTCAAAGGAGTCTTCTCTTCGCTCTCATACTGATGAAGAGAGTAGACTATCTCATCTCAACTACAAGCTAGCTCGAAATGTGGTTGATGGTCTTCTAAATGGCAAGTTTTCTCATGGCACCTTCAAAGTTTGCTTAAAGGGAAAAGATACATCAAAGGAGATTGATAAAAAGAGGACTCTTGAAGAAGTGTGAATGCTAGATCCAAATCCACAAGAACCTGAAGATCTAGCACCTAGTTGTCCAACTCCTACTTCAAATTGGGCCACCACTATTGCATCCTCCCTTGATCTTAATGAAGATCCATCATCATCTTGTTCTAGTTCTTTTGATAATTATCTCATCCATGATGATTCCAATGAGATATCAAAGGAATACATGCACATTCTGAAGCAGTTTCATGATATTCACATTTTTGGATATGTTCCTCCTTTGAGTGATGATGAGCAAGAGAGCACAACTTCTCCACATGAGATTTCAGATTCAGAGTTTGGATGTAATGATGAGCCAATTCTACTTGCTCCTCCGCATGATATTTCAAATTCATATTTTGGATGTGATGATGCATCTTCACATGATATTTTAGATTCAGAATCTGAAGATGGATATGATGATGAGAGAATGCTAGACCCAGATCCACAAGAACCTAAAGGTCTAGCAACTGATGATGAAGATGAGCGAATGGAAGATCCAAATCCACAAGAACTTGAATATCTCTCACATGTTTGTTCTCTTCTTCCTTGATGGGCAGCCACTGCTTCCCGATCTTCCAGATCATATTTTCAGCATTAAAGGTTTCATCCTTCTCACATTACTAATCTTCTTCCTCGATGGGCTTCCACTGCTCCTCAATCTTCTAGATCAGATTTTCATCATGAAAGGTTTCATCCTTCTTACTTTACTGATCCTCTTCTTCGATGGGAAGCCACTGCTCCTCAATCTGCCAGATCATATTTTAAGCATGTAAGGGTTCATCCCTGTGACATTCCTGATCCATTTCAGTTCTACCCATCCTTCTTTGAGAAAGAAGGACACTTACCTCCTTCAGGGGTGAGTGATGATATGCTACATTAGCATCCTTCAATCTATTTTAAGGGGGGACTTTCTTCCCACTGGGTTTTCCCTCTTTCCTCACTTATTTTATTTTAGATTGATTGTATAGGGTGACCTTTGGTCTTAGTCACCAGGGCCCTATTTTTCAGATTTCAGTTATTATCTCATAGTATAGCTTGTGGGGGGGTGTTGGAATATTCACACCATCATGCAATCATGCAGGCACGTAGGCATGTAGGAATGAATTCATGCAATTGCATGCATCCAGTCATCATATGGAAGGTCCTCCCAGCACCTAGAGCTCACTTTCAGCTCCCCAGAGACTGTCTTTAGCCCCCATTTGGCCTACTACCTACCTAATGCGCCCTCCTTGACTGTTCTTCATGGAAATTGCTCCTTTGCTCACCTACCACACTCATCTAGTGCACCCTTGCTCACCTACCTTCAGTTATCACTCAGTTAGAGTGCCCTTCTTCACCTACCAGGAGTTATCACTCAGTTAGTGCATGGATTGAGTAGTTCTTCCAGTGATTTCTCATGCTGACTGCTTGTAGCTTCTATTTATCTAGTTTTGGAGTTCCACTTAACTATTTGACAGCCTCATGCGTCCCCCTTGGAGTCTCCATTCCGTTATTTATGCCTAGATGGTTTTGTTAGACTCAGTTAGACACACTTGACTGACTATTACCATTTATGACTGATACTACTAACTGGATTATGTCTCCATTGTTATCGAAGCTAGACTTTGAGCTAGATTCGAATGCCCTACTTGGTTAATTCAAATCCTATATGATGCTACATCACAGTTTATTGTATTACATTCTTTACATTCATTATTTCACATAGTGACAGCTTACAGCTAATGTATGAGACTGATATTGTCCATTATTCTGTGTTTATGAGTGATTATTGAGTGCATGCTTCTCTTCTTCTTTGCAACATTCTTGAGAGTTTGACTGTGAGTTTGTTATAGTCGCTAGATCCCCTGCAGATTATCATAATAGGTCACTATGTATATCATATGTGTGTCAATATTTAATATGAATTTCTAACAATATGGAAATAGTCATTTTATACTAATTATATTAATATTAACTAGTAAGTAATAAATGAATTTTGATATTAATTCGAAATGTATAGTTCATCTACAAATTAATTACACTTAAAAAAACCCTCTATAATGTGTGAACGCATTTTATTTATCTGTTAAGTAACACTAACACACTCTATCATTCGATTTCATTCTATTAATTTACATAATATTAATGCCTTCACTAATCACAAAACCACTTTCAAACTCTAAGAATTCAATCACATTAAGTTTTTGCTAAATCAAGTTATTGATAAAAATTCACCAACTCATCATCACTAGCATGATTAATTCTTCAGTATGACATGAGGGATATTCATTACCAATCTCCTTGTATATTGAAGGGAAGTGCATACCTAGATTCTTGACCCTAATCTACACCCATCTAATAGTATATCCTATGCAAACTCTTTATTGGGTTTCTACATGGAAAATATAGTCAAATTCATTAATCTAGTCAACCTTAATTCATGTTTGGAATTTATCCCCACAAGAACACATCCACTCTCCATACTATGCCTTTTTGACAATTCAATGCATAATAAACTTGTACCCAAGAAGAGTATATATCCATGTAACAACTAAGTGATTTCTCCATTCTAGTTATAAATTAATAGAGTCCTTGTATCATTTTGACAACAAAATTTGGATGTACTTACATCACTATTTTCTTGAACTAATCATATACTTCTTAAATCCTCATATAAAGTTTAAATGTAATAATCAATGGCCATGTGCACATTAATTGTAATATTTGCAAGAAGCAAATGTACCATATTTATAATATCTTTTTTGACATATATGTTAATATAAATGAGAAATGTTTAAAAAGAGGATGGCTACATTGAAATTAACATGGATAGACTTATTGTCAACCGTCATAGATCACATTATTATTTTATATTTAAACTATTAAATCACTTCATGAATAAGAAACTTAACCTTCTCAATCATTTTACAATTTTTATAAACTTAAAATATAGATGGATAAAATTAAGATTATGATCATTAAACCTAAGAGAAAAAGTATCATCTTATTTTCTATGGTGGTAACACCCTACATAGGAATCAATTTAAATTGTCATTTAAGATAGAAGGGCAACAGAGAAATCATTAATAAAGGAACATGGATACTACATAGATTTATAAATCTTAAACTTAATGATCAAAACTATTTTTCCAATTTTATGTGCATAAAGGACAAAATTAATATTGTCAAAATTAAAACCAATGGGACTCATAACCTCTATAATGAAACTACTCAATAATCTAGCCAAAAACAGTAGATCAGGATGATTGATTTTGTAAAATTTGTGATAAATAGGAGGTGAAGAAAGAACATAATTTTCTTTTCACATGGCCCACATTTAATAATGTAATCGGAAACTTTACTTAGATCTATATATAAGTTTATCTTTCTCCTTACCAAAAGCACTATGAACTTGGTATTTCCATTTCTTATTGCTCTATGTATATTGTTATTGTAAATTATAATTGTAAGAGTATTGTGTGACTGTACACTTGTAACTGAAACTGAAATTTGTAAATTTGCAAGTTTGTATTTTGTAATTGTAATTTTTTAATTTCGTAAATTATTTTGTAATTTTGCAATTTTGTAAATTATTTTGTAATTTGTAAATGTAAATGCAAATTTGTAATTGTAATTTGTAAATGTAAATGCAAATTTGTAATTGTAATTTGCAAGTTCTGATTGTTACTCTAATTGCAATTTGTGATTGTAAATTTGTAGTTGTAATTTTTCAATTTGTACTTTGTAATTTGTAAATATAATTAGTAATTTCTTATTGTAATAATTGTAGTTGTGAAATTGTAATAATGATTGTAAATTGTAATTGTAGCTAAGATTGTAACTTCAATTATAACTAAGGTTGTGCACAATTTGTAATTATAATTATAGCTAATGTAAAAGGCATCAACATAAATACATAAATAAATAAATAAAATTGCATCACACACATGAATCATACTCGTCGACATAATTAACAAAATACATCATACACATGGAGACAAATATCATAAAATCATTTGACAATACATTCCTTCCATAAAAAAATAAGTCTATATATGCATAACAATAAAAAATAGTACAATGTGATCATCAAAACAATGGCCACCACCACCATCACATAACATCATGTAATGTACCATTATCTTCATCATCATCATCATGACCACTTAATAAACATAAACATCATCTAACATAGCCATCACACATGTATGACAAACATTATCTAACATACACATCTATCATCATCTATCAAGCATAAGGACCATCTTACATACACATAAAAAATTAGCTAACATAATTTAACATACACATAAAACATCACTTAACATACACATGTAAACATTACCTACCATCATCTAACATATACATTTAAAATATTAAAACATCATCTAACACACAAATCTAATAATAACATCTAACAAAATGCAAGCTACATTATCTAACATAACCATCACACACATCTAAAAAACACCATCTAACATACACATATGTCAAGCACACCTAGCAAACATATCTAACATGGCTTAACATACGCATCATCGTCAACATATAAATCAGCATTAACATCAACATCAACATCGACCATGTGAAATGTAGTATGTATATATATATGAACAATACTATCTAACTCATTATGCATGCCAAATATACATCTTGAGTCCAATAAATGCTATCAGATAGCTAGTCCACCTCTAGAACCAAAGGCATCACTACCTATGCCAGTAAAGCTAGAGGCATCGTCACCCCCAGCAACAGAGCCAGAGGCATTAGTACCTCTACCAGGAAACAAAGCAACATAGTTTATATCTCCCTAATGATGTATCTCATGCGTTGCAGCCATCATATCTAGAGATTGGGAGATGGGTGGAGTAGGAGATTGTGCATGGTTGGGTTGGTGACGAGGAGAGGTTGGTTGATTGATCGTTGGATCATGAGATGGAGATGGTGGTGGGTCGACTAGGTGGGTAGTAGATATTGGGCAGTCATCATGGCGAAGAGGAGGAGGAGGAGGAGGTGGATGAGATGTTGAGGATACATCCTCATTGTGAGGAGGAGGAGGAGTAGGATGCCAACCTCATCATATGTAGAATCATCCTCTGACCTCCAAGCATCTAGAAAGATTGATGCACCAACGAAATACTGCATCAAATGCCTCATTTCATGAGGAACCATCATCCATATCTCTACTAGGTTAGGATATCGCATGATATCCTGCACCCATACAAGCTAGACTCCTCGTCAAGCCAACAATGTGGACAATATATCCACCACATCCTCTCAAAACCTATGATTTGGCCTATGTCCCATGCTAGGTATGAGTAATGTAGGCAACTTAGGATCTTGCATATCCTTAGAAACCTGAACTAGTAGAGGTCCCTTCCCATCGTACATGCCAAGTTCTACAAAATATATAACACACAACCAAAATTATACAATTTCATTAAACAATTTAAACAAAATGCTAGAATAAATTTCATTTGCCTTAAGTAAGACAATAAAATGCAACTAGATTAATTTAAACATAGCGCTAATATTGCCTCTGTCATTTGGTGGCTCATCCTGGATGAAAAATATGTTGTGACAGACTCTCTAGTCCAAACCCATGTATGGATATGGCACAAAGTCCAATGGATGGTCCTCCTTGCTAGATAGAATCACCAACACCTATGATGTGATCCTCAATGGGAACTCTATTTGGCCCCTCTTGAGCAGAATCTATCCCCATATGTGCATCTGTACCTCAGTCATCTGCTTAGGAGGGCGGTGGTCAAATGATGGCATTGTGGCCAGAAACCTCTCAAAAAATAAATAGAAAAGCTTTGAACCAAAATGGAATTTGACCCTACCCTCAAATTGTGCATGGCATCGATCCAGAGTAAAACAAAACTATCGCAAAAAAATGGCATACCACTTAATGAATCTAGGCCTCTGCACTAAAGACCGGTGCATCTAAGATCATATCATGCACTAGTGTTTGTTGTGCCTCTTAGCACCAGGGCACCAATAAAAGAGATGCACTAGAACATGTTGATGTATTTGTAACTTTGGAATGTATTTCATATATGTATATTGTATTCCTATAGAGATGTTATTATTCCTCTATACGAAAGTGTCGTCATTTATATTGTAAGTGTCATAACTTATACTTGATGGGTTATTAGACCACCTTAATGGAGTCGACCCTGTATAAGTCATGTGGGTAAAAGGGTTATTAGACCACCCTAGTGGGGTCGGCCCTGTCAGCATTATGTTAAGTGATTAAGTTGAGGCCGGCCTAGTAAAGGTTATTAAGCAAATCAAGTCAAGTATAAATAGAGTGCGGGAGGCACTCTATTTGATCATTCACTTTCTCACTCTTACACTCATTGGAGAGTGGCGCACTAGTGGACGAGGCGAAGCTGCTGCTAGGAGACTATCTCTCATGCTTGGGTTTTGTATCATTGCTCTATCTATCTCTGAGGAAGTTATTGGGGTTTTTCACCTTTATGGTTTTCCCCAAGGAAACTCTATGTGTCTATTGTCTCTTATGATTTCTTGTTGTGATTGATATGCTTGATATGTTGTACATGTTATTCTCTCAGTAAAGATCCTAGAGTATGTTGAATTAATGCTCAAAAATTAACATGGTATCAAAGCTAACCTGAGAAGAAGACACTGTGCAATTGCGGAAGCTAGGGCTTCTTGTTTTTGGGTTTATTTCCACATATCTTAAAAGGCAGTAGGGTAGATTAACTCTCTTCATCAAGGCGCATCTTTCTGTCCAATCAGAATTCAATTCTGGGCACTTTCATTTTTTGCCCTAAAAATTTAGGGTTTCCTCAAAAATAGGAATTTCTGAAATCTGAGACCATGGCTGGAATCTCCTTGGAAAAATCGAAGTTTAGAGCTTTGGATCGAACTTTTTGGTTGGGTGAAGCTTCGGGAAAATCAAACCCTAGTTTGGGGTCCTCTTTAGTGAAGGCGAAAATTAGGGCTTCTGCAAAAGTTGGAATTTCTGAAATCTGAGACCATGTCTAGAAGATCCTCTGAAAAATCAAAGTTTAGAGACCAAGATCAAACTTTATGGATGGATGAAGCTCCAGGAAAATCAAACCCTAATTCAGGGTCCTCTCAGTGAATCCGGAAGTTTGGAAAGCAAATTTGAGGGGTGAAACTTTGCAGTTTTCAAATTCTGAGTATACCAGCTTGATTAACTCAGCAAGGCGCATCTTTCGATCCTTTCAGAAGTTTGAAATTCAAAGTTTGAATTTTTAGGGTTTCTCTGGCAAACCCTAATCCAGCTCCAAATCCAGATTTATGCAAATCAAGTGGTAAGACCTAAATATTTTCTATTTCATTTGAATTACTCTTTAAGATGTCTTACCACACCAAGCTTGAGGATAAGCTTGAAGGGGCTGATAACTTTCGAGCATGGAAGTATAGGATTGGGTTAATTCTAGAAGAGAGTGAATTGGACACCTACATAAGTGAAGGGGTTCCTGTCCCAGAGGGAGAAGAGACTGGGGACTTACACAAGAGGAACTTAGTCAAGGATAAAAGGATCATTGTTGATTCTATCAAAAACCATCTCATGCCACATGTGTCATCTCTAAAGACACCTAAGGAGATGTTTGATTCCTTGACCAAGCTATTTGAAGGGAATAATATAAATCGAAAGATGACCTTGAGGAATCAATTGAAGAATATCAAGTTCCAGAATGTGGAGACCATGCAGTCTTATTTATCAAGGGTCTCCCAGATAAAAGAACAACTTGAAGCTATGGGAGAAGTTATAGAGAATGGAGAAGTGGTAATGACCACTCTTAATGGCCTTCCTAGGTCATGGGATTCCTTCATCCATGGAATTTGTGCTAGGAAGAAACTTATCTCTTTCAGCATGCTATGAGAAGAATGCTCACAGGAAGAAGCTCGGATTATAGCTCGAGAAGAAAAGATGGGGAATGAAGATCAATCTCTCACAGCACATACCAAGGAGAGGACACTTTTTCTTAGATTGTCCTAAGAAAAAAAGGAAAAACAACAACAACTACTACAAGCAATTTGACAAGTATGACTTACAGGTATGTTTTGAAATATGTTCATGATTAAGTTTATAATATGATTGTCTTCATGTTATTGATTTTAGTAACAATCTTGTTTAATTTTATACTTGTCTTATCACCCTAGTAAAAGTATGAATGCATGATAGAAGACATTCATTGATTAGGGTTATGACACTTATGATTGTATTATGATTGTACTAATGCACTGTGGTATTGTATGAGGAGAATGTTATCTGCTAACATGAAGGTACAAATCAAGTCCTATATCAATACCATAGTGACATGAAGACAAAGACTCATCCATAGTCATGGATCACATAGAGGTATGTATAATTTGGTTCTACAATGGTTAACTTATGAGTTATGCAGGTCATTGAAGAGAACAAGAAAAACATTTTTAGACATAACTAGCAAATATGATGACCAGGTATGTTTTTCCTATATCAAGTTAGAATCCTACCCTATGTAAGGATCTTATACTTTTGTATGATTGATAATGATTACTCATGAAGTTACAAGTTTGAGTAATCTAGGGTTTATGCATATTATGTCTCTTACCTTGATTGATGATATGACTAACCAGAAGAGTTCTATGGTCAAATATGAATATGCATGAGTAAGAGAAGTCTTCCCTGAAACCTTGAATGCTAATGCTTATTATCTGTGTTTGAAATATTCATGACTATACATGTTTAAGATTATTGTGTTTTGATAGTATTAAGATTATACTAATGAATGTATGATTATGTATGAGATCTCGAGGATAAAACAATGATGATACTAGTAAGCATGCATAGTGATCAAGGATGGATATAAGTTCAAGGACAGGTAATTCAAGAAGCAAAGATCAAGAGAGAGCACACTCCAGTAGTTCCTACAAGGAAACAAAGATTGAGAGGGAGTCCACCCAACAAACAAACAAATATAAGTATTGTCATTTCTTGTATATTTGATTGTTTAAATAATATTGTTCAAAGATGTATATACTTATGTTCCTAGACTTAGGTTGTGTATTATGCATATTAGAATAATTGAATTAATGAACAGTATACTACTAATATGAATGTAATAGGTAAGTGGCCTATAGCACTATACAACATTCCATTGCTACTTATCTAGAATGAAACCTCTTTGCTGACATGTTGGGAATTGTGCACACTCTTAACAATGTTCTTGTAGAGATTGGAAGGCATCTAGAAAGTTACGGGATATGGATAAATGTTGTACTGAAGCATTGGCTAAAATAATTGCATGACTGTATGACATATTTCTTTATGTGTAAGAATTTGTTCTGAAAACTATGAGATGTTTCTAATCATGCAATTTAACTTTTTTTTGTAGGAAAGATCATATACGAGTACCTACAAAAGAAGGACTACAACATTTACTCCAGCAACAAAGCTATCTATTGAAGAATCTGAAGTTTCCAGGATCTGAGATGAAGTAATGATCGAAGAGTACCAGTCGATCATGAAGAATGATGTTTGGGATGTGGTCCCAAGACCTGAAATACAAAGCGATATTTGTAGCTTGTGGCTTCTCCCAGAAAGAGAGAATAGACTATGAAGAGACTTTTTCTCATGTATCCAGATACACTTCCATCAGATCAGTACTTGCTCTAGCTACAGTGATGAAATCGAAGATACACCAAATGGATGTCAAGACAGCTTTCTTGAATGGTGTAGTCAAAGAGGAAGTGTATGTGGAGCAGCCACTTGGTTTTGAGACACATGACAGAGAGTCATTTGTGCGCAGGTTAAAGAAATCCTTGTATGGCTTGAAGCAAGCTCCTAGGACTTGTATGGTAGGATAGACAGCTTTCTATCCAGTTTGGGATTTACCAAGAGTAAAGTGGATTCCAACCTTTACTACAAGGTTGAGGAAGGCAATCCAGTGATACTACTTTTGTATGTGGATGACCTGTTTGTTACAAGTGAGGATAGATTGATTACCGACATGAAGAGGAAGCTTGATGCCGAGTTCAAGATGAAGGACTTGGGGATGATGCACTACTTTCTAGGCATGGAGGTGTGGCAGAGTGCAGAATGAATCTTCCTTGGACAAGGAAAGTATGCAGTAGAGATCCTGAAGCAGTTCGGGATGATGGACTACAAGGCCATGGCCACACCTATGGCATCGAACTTGAAGCTTCTGTGTGATGCTTCATCTGATCCAGTTGATGTCACTGTGTATCGTCAGATGATTGGGTCCTTGATGTACCCGACGAACACTAGACCAGATATTTGCTTTGCGGTGAACACATTGAACCAGTTCCTGATGGATCTTAAAGGTGTTCACCTGGTTGCTGTAAAGCATATTCTGAGGTACCTGAAGGGTACAATTGATTTTGGGCTCAAGTATGATGCAAATCAAAAGTTTAACCTGCAAGGTTATGTTGATTCAGACTGGGCAAGCAGTGCTGCAGATAGGAAGAGCACATCTGGGTGTTGCTTCAGTATGGGATCGAGTGTGATATTTTGGTTTAGCAGGAAGCAGTCATACGTATCACTGAGTACAGCCGAGGCAGAGTATGTTGCAGCTTGTTCGGCTAGTTGTGAGGCAGTGTGGCTCCGGAAACTACTGTCTAAGTTATTTGATCTCCCGTTGGAGGCTACTAGTATCTTTTGTGACAACCAGAGTTGTGTGAAGCTGTCTAAGAACCCGATGTTCCACGATAGGTCGAAACACATTGAGATCAAATATCACTATATCATGGATATGGTGCAAAAAGGAGGAGTGAAGCTCCTGGATGAGCAGGTTGTAGATGTGCTGACGAAACCACTAGCCAGAGTGAAGTTTGAGTACTATAGAGAGAGGCTTGGTGTTCTTCATATTGACGACACTTCGAGGAATAATTGATGGACACATTTGTAGGAGCCATTCCAAGCATGGTGAGAGGAGGATCTTTCCCATGGATGTCGATGTAAGCACTGGATGATGAGCATCAAGACAATGCTCCAGTTACTGCTTTGTATGCATCATGTTGGATGCTTTGTATGATCGGTTGGATCATGTATTTGTATATGTATCAGGTGGATACATTGTATGATCAGGTGGATCATGTACGATGGTATGTATCAGGTAGATACATGATAAGCATCAGGTGTACGCATTGATGATCAGGATGATCATACTATGATGACATGCATCAAGAGGATGCTTTGACATGATCAGGTGGATCATGAGTGCTGAGTCTGAAGACACAGATGCATAGAGCCTTTCCAACATGGTGGTAGATGTGTTCTCCCATGTGTGTTGATGTAAGTGCAGAGCCTTTCTGACATGGTGGTAGATGTGTTCTGCCATGTGCATTGATGTAAATGCAGAGCCTTTTCGACATGGTGGTAGATGTGTTCTCCCATGTGCGTTGATGTAAGTGCAAGGCCTTTCCGACATGGTGGTATATGTGTTCTCCCATGTGCATTGATGTAAGTGCAGAGCCTTTCTGACATGGTGGTAGATGTGTTCTCCCATGTGCGTTGATTTTAGTGTAGATCCTTTCCGACATGGTGGTAGATCTGTTCTCCCATGTGCGTTGATGTAAGTGCAGATCCATTCTCACATAGTGGTAGATGTGTTCTCCCATGGTGCAGATGTAAGGGCTGGGCCCATTTCGACATGGTTGAAGTATGTCTTCCCATGGTCGTTGATGTAAGAGTTGTGCCATTCGAGCATGGTTGAAGTGTGTCTTCCCATGGTTGTGTTATAAGTGTTGTTCCATTCGAGCATGGTTGAAGTGTGTCTTCCCATGGTTGCGATATAAGTGATGTTCCATTTGAGCATGGTTGAAGTGTGTCTTCCCATGGTTACGATATAAGTGTGATACCATTCTAGCATGGTTGAAGTGTGTCTTCCCATGGCATAGATATAAGTGATGAGCCTTTCACGGATGGTTGAAGTGTGTCTTCCCATTTCAATGAATGTAAGTGTTGTGTGATGTGCATCTGGGTTGTGCTTCGTGAACGATGTTATGATCAGTATGATCATGAGTATCAGGATGATACTCTATGGATATGGACAGGTTGTGTAGTGGCATGTAAAAGGGTCCTAGGAGATCCGATAGGTTGAGTTGTGTGCTCATAATCAATCCTGGGATGCTCTTTCGACGTTTTGTAACACATGTAATAAGTCCTGAGGATTCCACAGTATGGCCAGTGATGATGAAGACCTACAGGTGGTGGGCCTACATCCAGCATGAAAAAGGGTTGGCTCTGTAGAACTTCCTATGATGAGCATATTAGAGATTGATTGAGATAGCAGCAGCAGAGACAATGACGATGATTCGATGACGATGATCCAGTGACGATAATCCAGAGAAGAAGACTTGTGCTAGTAGATCTGTGTCGAGAAATACATTCCTAGTTAAGAGGGAGTGTTGATGTATTTGTAACTTCGAAATGTTTTTCATATATGTATATTGTATTCCTATAGAGATGTTATTATTCCTCTATACGGAAGTGTCATCATTTATATTGTAAGTGTCGTAAATTATACTTGATGGGTTATTAGACCACCTTGATGGGGTCGGCCCTGTATAAGTCATGTGGGTAAAAGGGTTATTAGACCACCCTAGTGGGGTCGGCCCTGTCAGCATTATGTTAAGTGATTAAGTTGAGGCCGACCTAGTAAAGGTTATTAGGCAAGTCAATTCAAGTATAAATAGAAGCTGTTGCTAGGAGACTATCTCTCATGCTTGGGTTTTGTATCATTGCTCTATCTATCCCTGAGGAATTTATTAAGGTTTTTCACTTTTATGGTTTTCCCCAAGGAAACTCTGTTTGTTTATTGTCTCTTATGATTGCTTATGGTGATTGATATGCTTGACATGTTATACATGTTATTCTCTCAGTAAAGATCCTAGAGTATGTTTAATTAATGCTCAAAAATTAACACATGGTTGAATAATTAAACATGATTTTGATTTGTGGTTAGACTAGTGAGTTTAAAATCATATCATGCATCAGTGCTTGTTGTGCCTCTCGGCACAGGTGCACCTATAAACGTGATGCACCGGAACATGGTTGAATAACTAAGCATAGTTTTAGTTTTTGGTTAGATCAGTGCGTCTAAGATCACATCATGCACTAGTGCTTGTTGGGACTATTGGAACTAATGCAACGATATAAGTGATGCACTTGTACATGGTTGAATAATTAAACATGTTTTTGGTTTGCATTCAGATCGGTGCGTCTAGAATCATATCAATCACCAGTGTATGGTGTGTCTTGTGGAACTAGGTTGATAGTGAAAGTGATGCACCGATACACAATTGAATAACTAAACACATATTTGGTTTTTGGTTATCCCATTACGTCTAAAATCATAGCATGCACCGGTGCTTTTTGTGACTATCGGCACTGGTGCACTGATAAAAGTTAGGTACCAGGAAGATTTTTTTTATTTTTAGTTTCATTTGTGTGGTATGTTACTCAACACATAGCACATTGTATTAACAATGTGCTATGGTTGACGAGGTTTACCATCCCCACAAATGGTGTGCCTTGTAAATTTTCAGGGTGTACTGTTGTCACGGTGCAAGCTAGACAAGATGAACGCACCATGGAGAAATTTTGTGTTTTTTTAACTAACTAAATTTAAGGTGAATTTGAAAATTTAATCTACTAAAACTTTAAATTAAAAGGTAACAAATATATTACCTGGAAATTTGCATTTTGGGTAGGCATGATTTCCACATGGACCAAAAATCCAAATTTTCCCACCATTTGGAAAAATTCCAATGCCACATAGTGAGCAACCGACAGGAGAAATTCAAGCATAGGCAGGACCAATGCCAAGGTTATTCAAGGAAGCAAGAATTGCACCAATGCTTAGGATATCTACAGCCGCTAAAAGACAGTAAAAATTATTTTAATGGTTGGTAATTTTTTTTAATTTTACTATGTTACGGTGCACTCGATACTGAGACGCACCGGTGTGTATAGTAGTTTTAAACGCATCGGTATTCAATATGAAACAAAAAAATTACCCACAATTTTTAAATTTAATCATATTCTAGTGCTCTCCACTATACAATGGACCAGTGCATTTGAGTTACCTAAACACACCGTGAGCAATGTTAAATTATTTTAAAAAAAATTGTTGAGTTTTTTAATTTTAACCTAATGCGGTTTTCCAAAGTATTAAACGCACCGGTGCGGTTTATAGATATAAAATCATTGTTAAAGAATATAAAATACAATTTATGCCCAGTAATTCTTTTAATTTAACCCTTCTTATGTGCCCTTAAGTATAGAACGCACTAGTGCGGTGTAAACAAAGGAACGCGCCGTTAAGGAATTTATTAATATAAAAACATTGCTTTCCATATGTCCTCTAATATAAGCAACACACCAATGTGTTAGGTATATAGAATGCATCATATTTGATGTTATTTTTGTTTTTTGAAACATATATATATTTCTAGGGGAAGGTTTTTTCAGCCAATAATGATGCTTTAAGTTTTGGTATGCACTGGTGTGTACGTATGTATCGAACACACCGATTTATGTTTCAGAGTTAAATATAAAAAATGATTTCCTCCACATTGAACATGGATTTTTGTCATCGATATGTTGTTTATCTAGGAATATCAGGGCATACATAGTGAAGGCACACCAATGTGTTTCAAATGTATAAAATCACCATACAAAAACCTTTTCCCAATAGCCTCCGCTAGAGACCTACACTATAAACGTATATTTGGGCTCTTTTTATAGGAGCTTTTGCAAAAACCTCTACTAAAGCGTGTTTTCTTTGTAGTGTTAAGTGGGGGACTTCATGGGGGTTCTTCTCTTCCTTTGGAGATAGGGGTTTTGTTAGGGATCTTTTTGCATTAGATGGGTCAATTGTTGAGTATGTGGTGAGGATTTCGTGTTGGTGATGAGGTGTTGAGGGAATGTAAAGTTCAGATCTTGTTGATTCTAAGGGAGGGAAGGAGATTATGTCTTGCATAGTTTTAATGAATGAGGGATCGGTGGCTCTCATTGTTTGATTGGGTGTTATGTTGGGTGGATATTTGTCCCCCACACTTTGTTCATAATGCTATCGTTGTTCCTATCAGTCAAATTATAAGGTAATAATTTATGTTACATTTATCATCAATTTGAGTTTGTAAACTTACGAGGTGCAAGGAAAAGTATATGTGGAGATAATTTATAAAGTGCTTCAAAAACTATAAAATCAACTCACCAATCTTCACACAACTGCAAATCTTACAGATAGAAAGAAAATTAATTCATCCTAATATATCTTTCAATATTTATTACATTCCATTATGAGCTCCTAAGGTAGAAATGTAGGTTGATTCATATATCCTGATGATCAGTAGTACTCTGTGAGTCCAATTTTAATAGAGTGGACAATGCTTAGAAAGACATATGCTATGCCAAATCTGAAATCAAACTAACCAAAATCATGAACCCTTGAGATCAATATTATCAAGCTATGAGTTGTTAAAGTAGAATCCTAGGTTAGCATGCATAGCTAAAAATACTCTACAAGTTTGTCTTTTAGCTGATATCAATTCAGAAATGCATGAAGTAAAACTCTTAATTATCACACCAAATATAATATTGAATCTGTCATAATCAAAACTAAAACTTATATCAAATGGTATTCTACAGGAAATATGTATTATAGAATTAAATTTTACAGGAAAACAAGTGTTGCAGGAACAAAAAATAGGCGTTGTAGGAACAGGAAAACAAGAGTTGAAGGAGGTGAAGCTATAGGAAGAACAGCATTGTAATAATAGAGCAATGTTGTTATAGGAACGAATGATCTAAGATCTGTAACACACTTCCTATGCATAAAATTAGAATCACACACATGTTAAGTTTAGCCTAATTTCACAAGCAACATCACTGAAAGAAACACAATCACAAGATAGACAAAGATTTACCCTGGGAAACCCTCATGGGGTAGAAAACCCAGCAAATATTTCCACAATATAGATAATCAACCCAATACAAGATGTAGTCCTCAACAAGAGCTCCTTCTCCTCCTATGCAGACCTCTCTCTCCTCTATGCGACAATCACAAGTGAGTGAATGAATGAGATAAGTGAGGAACACACCTCCTCTACTTATACTCATCTCCCGAATGACTTTTTACCCTAATGGGGCCAACCTCTCCTAAGAGAGTCTAATAACCCCTAAATAACTAACTCAGGGCCAACCTCACATGGAGATCTAATAACCCTAGTTACCACAATCTCTCGGAGGAATAAACATCTCCAGATACATAACAAAGTCCCATCGGAGGAATGAAACATCTCCGGAATAATAAAATACAAATATAATATTCTTAGAAGTTACAATATTTCAACAACACACACACACACACACACACCAATCTATAAATAAATAAAACACACTAAGGCATTATTTCTATCAGGAAGGGGGCCTGCCTCCTCTCGAGAACAAGCCCCTAATTAAATTAGAAACTTAACTCACCAAAACATCAAATATGAAACCAGTCTTCTATTAAAAATCATAATAGGTACAACGTTCAAATCCATAAGTATATGATTTTTCCTTCTAGCCTCCTACTCTAACTCCCCCCAAACTTAATGATATTTCCCAAAATATACATAACAAAGTCCCATCGGAGGAATGAAACATCTCCGGAATAATAAAATACAAATATAATATGAAACATCTCCAGATACATAACAAAGTCCCATCGGAGGAATGAAACATCTCCGGAATAATAAAATACAAATATAATATTCTTAGAAGTTACAATATTTCAACAACACACACACACACACACACACCAATCTATAAATAAATAAAACACACTAAGGCATTATTTCTAACAGGACGGGGGCCTGCCTCCTCTTGAGAACAAGCTCCTAATTAAATTAGAAACTTAACTCACCAAAACATCAAATATGAAACCAGTCTTCTATTAAAAATCATAATAGTACAACGTTCAAATCCATAAGTATATGCTTTTTCCTTCTAGCCTCCTACTCTAACTCCCCCCAAACTTAATGATATTTCCTTATATTTATGCATGCACTTTGTGAGAGGAAAAGAGGTTACAAGGGATAAAATCAATCCCTAAACAAGTGGATCTATGACACCAAAATATGAATCACATATTTGACATCATTGAATGGTGTTTAGATCATTACTCTTGTTCTTATCTTGAGGCAGTGAAACCATTCCAAACCATGAGCTCATAGTCATGATTGGATTTCTAGGAGTGCACCTACAGAAATTTAGGAAAAAATCATAAAAAATTGTTTTAAGATCCACCAAGATCTCCCAAACCATTCTTGATTTCAATAAACCTCCCAATTTAAACTCAATTTACCATACTTTCAATGAAACCCATGTTTTATTTTTCCAATATTCGTCTTCATCACTTCGAAAATTGTGCCTAAAGTTAATTGTTTGAAAATTGTTGCTAATTTTGACCAAGTGCTTGGAGGTTCACACGTGCAACCTGGGCATGATATAATGGACACATAATCATCTAGAAACGTTCAGTTATAACACTTATTTGCTCATTACTCTATTGGATAAGTGGAAGTATGAGGAACAATGATGGTGCTGCAAGAATTGAACTACACTGCAGGAACCTAGAAGTGACTGTTACAGGATCTCGTTTCTGGAGGAACTAAACTTCACACAACCATCATGAGTAAAACCAAGTATAATCCTTCTTCATTCATTTAAATTAAAGGATATTAATGATAATTAACAACTTTGCACTTTATAAGCTTGGAAAGGCACATTTACAAAGGATTATGGTGAATATGGTGATAAATAGGTGAAAAGGTAAGGCCAAAATGATAAAAAGGAATGACTCTATAAGGTGAAAAGAGAGACAAAATGGCGACCCAACATCCCCCCACACCCGATATTTGGCATGTCCTCATGCTAATGAAGTAGGGACCTCATAATCAAGCAAAAATGATCCACTTCAATTGTGTTTGCTTAATATATTTAGCATACTTTGTATGATATTAAAAGCTTGTGCATAAATTACATATGTTTGAAGAACTGAGTTCCTTTCCCTTTTCACTTTTGTTTGTGACACATTTTCCCATTCTAATGTACTTTTTTTTTGCACATTTTATTAGGTGGTACTTTGAATGCATTGTATATACTATTCATCTTTTTAACATGGTAAGCGATGAGAACTATATCTTCAAATTCTTCAGTGTTCAGATTTATTACTATCACAATGAACACATTTGAATCTTGATTTTTTATGAGTAACAATAACTCATCATAATAAAAGTATTATCACATGGGATCATGTTGGATAAAAAAAATGGAAAGGATTATGAATGAAGGGAATGGTTTTTTTACAATGGTATAGTAGAATGATAAGAGTATCAAAGGTGGAGGATAAAGCATATTAAAAAGGTAGGTTGGAAAGTTAAAGATAAGGAGACAAAAGGAAATGGTAACATAGGTTAAATTATAGGAATGGCGAGCTTATAGTAGTCCCTTATCATAATTTCTGAATTTTTAATAAAACAAAAAGTCTTAAAATATGTTTTACCTCAAGTTTATCTTCATGAAAGATGAGAATGATGCATGTTGAAGTTGGAACCACATAAGAGAGGGATAGAACCTAATATTGATGTGTACTTGGAACCATATCAAAAGAATTGAAGTTATGTATGTTTAACTAATATTGATGTGTACTTGGAACCATATCAAAAGAATTGAAGTTATGTATGTTTAACTTGAAATGTTACATGTTAAATGGAGTGGATGGGCCGTATTCTTGATTGTTTAATGTTGTATTGATGCTTGGAAGAGGGTGTTGTTGGAACATAACAAGAACCAATATTTTTAATGTTGAAAAATGGTGCAAAGAGAGCTATTGATGCTTGAGTGAATGAGTTATATGTTGTGGGAATTTGTTGCAAGACTTTTGTTATAAGGATCATGTGACAACTGAGAACAGTGGTTATAGGATTGCTTGATTGTTACAATACTACCTATATCTTTATGAGAATGATTGGAACATGGATGTTGAATATGAAATGGAGGAATGTGAGGCTAGAAAATCAACATCTTTCAAACACTGAAACATTTTCAAGATCCGAGAGCTAGGACATTGAACTTTTTGAAGATAACCGTGTTGAATTTCACATGCTGAAGGTTGGAAATCAAGCTCTAAACTCTAGTATTTTTAATCATGAAATGTTTATTCTAACTTGGTTGTTTTGTATAGAAATACGCATGGAACCTAATGTGCTTGTTGATCCATTGTCCCCCACTCATGCCTTTGAAGTAAGTGAATGATGAACTCAAAGTATTTCAATCTAGTGACTAATCCTCAAATCTACTTATTTGAAAGAACATAAAAAATTACTGATGAAAATGAATAAAAATAAATACATGAATAAAAAGCATTGTTATGTCAAGAATAGAGACTTATTGTAGGAACATAGGTCTACTTGTTGCTTATGTCGAATAGTGTTGTACTCCTTGAATTTTGTTGTTAAATTTCAGTCTTTCACATGTTGGTACAAGGACCAAAACTCTTATACAGGAATGGCATCTCCCCCCCACACCAAAGATCTTGCATGTACTCATGCCAGTGAAGCATGGGAGATGTGATAAGGATTGTTTTCTTAAGCACATAAGTGGACTGAATAACCTTCCAAGCAACTCTTAATGGTCTACTCTTTTATTTTCAAAAATTGAAGGTTGCAATTGATTTTTAATACACTACATAGTATCCAAGTATTGTTGAAGCATGGTACAATCATTTCCATGCAAATGAATGTGTTGAATTCGACCATGGGAAAAATCATTAGATTATTGGCAATTAGTGTATGTCGTTAACCAATGTGATACCATTCACTATTGATGTCAATGAGTGTCAAGGTACCTTAATGCATCATGTCAGGAATGAATATATGTGTTGGTGTCAAGCTACCTGTAGGATTTAATAGTCATGAGGCATTGATTCATCCCCACTGATATTAGTGAGGAGACCTGTCATTGAGGCATATAAATTCCAAGGAATTATAAATATCTCTTGATCTTGATCCCAATTAGAGTGTTGAAGTCAATGGGACAAGACCTACTAGAAGGAAGGCCTTAAAGAATCCCACACCATCCAGTACCTACATAGAACCAAAATATTTGAAGAACCATAATAAATTATTAAACCAAAATGCATAACTTTATTGTGAGTTTTGTCCACTAGTAACCTGGTTTTCAAGCAAAACTCATGTCCAACTGTGTTAGTAAACTAGTTTTCACTACTAGACTTTGTTTTATCTTTATTATTTAATTCATTTTTTCATTCTTCTACACTATCCTACTCTACTTGAAAATGAAAATTTATTTTCAAGTGTATGAATATTTCCAATGGAGCCATTTGCATAACAGAATCTCAAAGATACTCATACCCAAATCTGTAAAATATACCTGAATGAATACCAAGATATGAAAGACCAACTTCTTTTGTAAATATGGTGCCCAAAGTTGTTGAAATATGGAGTGATACAAAGGAATATTGATTGATTGAAACCAAACTTTAATATAATGTCCGTTTCCTTAATTTCATGTGGTTGTCATGTCATGAAGTTCTTCAAAAATTGGATCTTCATATTTCTAAAATCATAAGGGATCTAGATCTAAGGATAAATATGCAAGGAATTCTTCAATTTTTTGCTCCATTTTTTGTTCTTCCTCGGATGTTGTCCATGAATCATTGATCTTGTATTAGTGTTGATAAGGATTAGAAGAAAATTCTAAGTCCTCCTCTTTATTTTCTTCTATTTTTTTTTTAAGTTTTGAATTTAAAACCTTCCCAGACCTTAGATAAATTTCTTGCAGTGGTATGGATGAGATAGAATAGGTGGGGAAAATTTGCAGTTCAATGTTGTAAGTAGGTTGAACTTATTTATTGTTGTTAGGGTTTGGGATGGGATGAGCAGGAACTTGTGAAGGGAAAGGAGAATTTTGAGGGGAAGGTAAGTGTATTAGGTATGGTTCATTAGTTTATTGTTAAAGAGATTGTGGAAGTTATGGAGGATATGTTTGTGCTACAGGATGATGGAAATCATCCATGCCATCATAAGATGGGCCATGTCAAGTTGGTTTCCAAGTTTGGTGGGGATTATACTGAGGCTTCCACGAATGCCATGGTGCAAGAGTATTCCATGATTGATTATGAGAATAATAAAATGGAGAGATAGAATTTTGAACCATACATGAAGTCTGAGTTTGTCATGGATTTTGTAGTTCTGCTGCATAAATTGAACTTGCAACTTCTGGTTCTCCTTGATATGTTGCTTTAATATCGGGTAAGGAAGGGAAGCTATCTGTGGAATGGTTCAAGTCACATATGCCACAAATTTCAATACTATCGAAAGGAAAATCCCTTGTGGGATGTTTCTGAGGGGAAAATATGGATAAAACACTTTCAAATTCCTCCTGATTTTTCTTAACCTACAAAACATATAGTTGTGAATTTAAAGAGCTAATAATATCAATTTTCAAATTTTTAAATAAATTACCAATACTAGCTCTTGCAACTCCTATTCTTGTAGCATATTTTACGAATATGATCCTTCTTGAACATCGTCTGCCTAAATCGCATATCTCTTCATATGTTGGTTGAGAAACATCCCATGTTCCCATTAGATTTGAGATTTCTAAAAATTCATCTTGGATTCCTCTAAGCAGGACTTTTCGCAATGTCTCTTTGCCCACTTGTATTTGTTATGATATTTGAAGGTTGTATTGGAATCGTTCCACATATTCTTCCAAACTTTCATCCTCCCCTCATCTCATTCTAAAGATATATTCTTTGGCCTTGCAGTAGTCTTGATATGTTTCCAATAATACCTTCTTCATGTCTTCCCAAGTTTAAATTATATTCCCACAAAGGACCATGAACCATTAGAGAGATTCTCCTGTCAAAGTAGTAGGAAACAACTTCAACTTGTGAGCATTAGTATAATAATCATAACTTCTACAAAGCACATCAAATTTAAACAAGAATGCATCTGGGTATTCACTTGCCAAACCATGAAAAATTGGTAGAGTAGATGGGGGGATGTTCTTTAGTTGTGCTATTTATCCTAGATATTTGATAGGGAATTAAAGGTGATAGTATATTCCTTGTTAGATCATGCATATTCCTCACCCTCCATCTATTCCAAAAATAGAAGAGGTTCTTCATGTGCTAAAGATTCTTCAAAGACTGTTGGTAGCAATTTTGGATCTTGAATTGGATTAGTTTGATCTTTTATCTCAATATTCCCACCAAATGATGATTCTAAGCTAGCAAGAGAAGCAATCTATGATTCTATGACATGGGTTTCTAAACGGTCAACTTTAGGCTGCTCCTTCAATATTTCATCTTTTACCTTTGAGGTCTTTCCTCCTTCAAATGTTTCTTCCTTTTGGTTAGTAGATGTTGGAGTTTTCAAAGTTCTCCCGAAAGCAGATTTTGGAACTTCTTTATTTTTTTTTTAGAAAACCTACCTTTACTATCTCTATCCCTATTCATGTAGTGCTATTGTATTTCAAAATGCAACAAAACAAAAAAAATAATTGCAAATTCTTACCTTCATGTTTTATAGTATCTAATATGGGGCTCTACAAAAACCAAAATAATTTAAGTATTAATTATCATATGACATGTCTTTTATTAAAAGACATGTTCCTTCTGTATCGTCCATATATAACATTGGCCCATTATCATCGTATTCATTATCGATTTATAAAAACATTATTAAATATAAATATATTGAAATATTGTTATTTCACATACCAACATGACAAGGTCTTGGGGAATCCCACTAAAGTGGGTGTGTTGGGCTATTACACCATGGAAATTTTGTGGTGGCATCATATTTGCATCTTACCATTTCTCCTACTTCGAGTCTAAAATGTTGGACCTGCAAACATCATAAAAACACACACTTTGGCACTATCCCTTTGGTACCTCCCTAGCAACGGAACCAAAATGTCAATCAAATTATAAGGTAATAATTTATGTTACATTTACCATCAATCCAAGTTTGTAAACTTACAAGGTACAACACAAAGTATATGCAGATAAAAGTCCTAAAGTGCTTCAAAAACTATAGAATCAACTCACCAATATTCCAAAAGTATTGAAAAAAAATCTTGCAGATAGAAAGTAACTTAATTCATCCTAAGATATCATTCAACCTTGATTACATTACATTATGATCTCCTAAAGTAGAAATGCGAGCTTATTCATATATCTCGATGATCAACAATACTTTATGAGTCCCATTTTAATGGAGTGGACAAATGCATAAAAAGACATCTTCTATGCCAAATTCGAAATCAATCTAACTACAATCATGAATCCATGGGATCAATATTATCTAGATATGAACTGTTAAAGTAGAATCCCATGTTAGCATGCATATCTAACAATACTTTGGAATCTTCTTTATTAGTTGATATCAATTCAGGAATGCATGAAGTAAAACTCTTAAATCATCATACCAAATCAAATATTGATTCTACATAATCAAAAGTAAAACTTATATCGGATGGAATTCTATAGAAAATATGCGTTGTATAATTACATGCTATAGGAAAACACGCATCAAATAGGCGTTGCAAGAACAAGAAAATAATCTTTGCAGAAAGTGAAGCTATAGGAAGACAAGCGTTGCAAGAATAGAACAATGTTGTTACAGGAATAAATTATCTAAGATCTGTGCCACACTTCTTATGTGTGAAAGTATAATTACACACACACCAATCTATAAATAAATAAAACACACTAAGACATTGTTTCTCGGAGGAAGGGGGGCCTGCCTCCTCTCAGGAACAAGCCCCTAATTAAATTAGAAACTTAACTCACCAACACATCAAATACGAAACTAGTATTCTATAAAAAAAATCATAATAGGTACAAAGTTTAGATCCACAAGTATATTCTTCTGCTTCTAGCCTCCTACTATAACTCCCCACAAAGAATGATCTTTCCTCATATTTATACATGCATTTTGTGAGAGGAAAAGAGTTACAAGGGATAAAACCAATCCTTAAACAAGTGGATCTACGATCCCAAAATATGAATCACATATTTGACATCATTGAAGGTTGTTTATATCATTACTCATGTTCTAATCTTGACGATGTGAAATCATTCCAAACCATGAGCTCATGACTAGATCTCTAGGAGCGCACCTATAGAAATTTAGGAAAAAATCATAAAAATCCATTTTAAGATCCATTAAGATCTTCCAAACCATTCCTAATTTCAAGAAATTGTTGAGGTTATACTTAACTTATCACACTCTGAACAAAAGCCATGTTTTAGTTTTCCAAGTTTCGTCTTCATCACCTTATATATCATGCCCGAAGTTAGTTGTTTGAAAACTAGTGCTAATTTTTACCAAATCATTGACCAAGTGCTTGGAGATTCACATGTGCGACCTGGGCATGATATGATGGACACATAACCATCTAGAAACATCTAGTTATAACATCAATGTGCCCTGGTGAAGGATTGCTCAACTGCGACGACCGCAAGATTCCTCTCAACAATGTGGTCACCAGGTTCGAGTGCCCAAAAATACTGATGAGTGACTAAGGGACTCATTTTGTTAATCAGACAATCGCAGCAATGACAGAGGAATTTCAGATACAATACAAAAAGAGCACCCCTTACCATCCGCGGGAAAATGGAACAGTGGAAGCATTTAAAAAAAGCCTGGAACATGCGCTCACAAAGGTATGCAACACGAATCGGGACGATTGGGATTTGAAAATCCTTGCGATACTTTGGGCATGTCGCACAACTTGAAAACATTTGACTATCCAAACACCGTTCAAACTTGTCTACGGGCAGGAAGCCGTAATGCAAATGGAATTGTCCCCAGTCTATGGATTGCAGTTGTCACCGGCACGAGCGACGATGGGGAATTAGAGGAATGATTGGCCCAATTGGTATAGCTCAATGAGGACAGGTTCATCGCAGGCTTCCATCAGAAGGTGGAAAAGGACCGACAGAAGGCATGGCACGATCACCATGTGAAACAAAAGCAATTTCAGCGAGGGGATACAATTCTTCTATATGACAGTAAGTTTTCTAAGCATCCAGGTAAGTTACAAATGCATTGGTTGGGTCCCTATGTTATATATTTTGTTACTGACGGAGGTGCGGTACAGCTGAAGAGATTAGATGGCACGCTATTGCCTAAGTTAGTAAACGAGAATCGATTGAAACCCTATCGTCATGATCAAGCGCATAGCAGTTGAGAAACACAGTAAAAAAAAACAATGATGCCAAAAAGGGGGGAGAATTCGAGAAGCATGACCAGCTAGGTCGCTTGCCGATGCTTCGCACATTTTAACACGTGGAAAGCATGGCCATCTAGGTTGCTTGTCGATGCTTCGCACAGTTTAGCACGCAGGAGTCAAATACGAGTATGATTACTGCAGATTGGCATCACCCGCAGACAACAGTGGAGTATGATGACATATTCGATTAATTTGTGGATAATATTTTGCAAATGATGAGCAAGTTTCAAGAACCAAGCATAAATACTAGCATCAGGATTGAAGAACGCAAGTCAAAGTATTGGAAATCCAAGAAGGGAAGTAATGCACTGTCTAATGTGACTCTGTAAGTTAGATGCAGAAAGTTAGGAAGTTCAGTAGGAAAGCCCGAGGAAGTTGTGGAAAAGGGTAGTGAGATAGTTTCAATCGTGCACTTCATTTTGAGCGGAAGCACCCCAGGTGCGCTAAGAGTAAGAACAATGACTATGCATGAACAGCCAGCGAAGGAAGCAATGCGAACACTCGAAAGGAACAGAGACGAGGTCTCACCCGAGATGTCTAAGAGTGTGGTAGTAGTTATAATGGTCAAGGTTTCCCCAACCACCAGAACACCAAGGGCGGAGGCCCGCTAGCTCTAGTAGTGCACTGTCAAATGTGTGAAACAGATGTGCCAGAGCAACTGGCATGTTTCACAATTTGGCAACAATGATGAACTTGTCCCCAGGTCGCAACAGGCCTGAAGTACCCGAGAAAGAGAAGACAAGGTAGATGATAAAGGTTTCAAGATACTGGAGGATGAGTTCGAGGTAGATGATCAAGGTTCCCAAAGACCGATGGATGAGTTCGATAAGCACATGACAGGGAGCTCCAGACGTTAAGAATAGCTTCAAAAGTTTACCACAACGACAACAAAGAGCAGTACCAGCGGTGTCCAACTGAGATGGCTCGAGGGAGAGCCACAAGTTTGTGTTGGAGGCCTGTTGGCATGGGATTAGTCCACAGGAAGTGCGGAAGCCAAAAGCCGCGAAAGGGATGATCTGCAAAAGAAAGGGTCATTCGCGGAAAACACGGAAGCTCGGAAGTAGATAGTTAGTTAGATAAGGGTCATGTGGACCATTTTGTAACCACTTAGTTGGTATAATAGAAGTATGATTATAAGCCTAAGGGCATCTAAGAATAGATCTAGCGATCGGATTATGAATAGAGCGATTGACTTTGTAAGTTTTGATATGTTTTGTATCCGCAATATGATGTATTGATTGTTTCTGTGAAGGTCATTCCATAGGTTTTAATGAATGCATGAAGATATTCGATTATGGTTTTATCTTTGTCTTTGTTCCTGTTGAATGATGAATGCGAATGTCTAATGAGATGTTTAATGCTTTGTGGGTTTAGTAATCATTGTTTATGCGATAGAGTAATCAGATCATGTTAATGCAAATGTATGTTATACGTTAACTCTGCAATTGATGAATATGTGAATGATGAAATGTTAGCGTAGTGCGAATGACATAATCTATGGTTTCTACGAGTGCAATGTGTGTTTGATGCATTTCCTCAACTCCACTACGAAAACTTGGTTCCTACAGCCCCCTTGTGCATCTCGGGTGAGACTTCACTCGCTCTGTGAGTGTTTCTGGAAAGGTTAACACCTTTCTGGGTCGATGCGTAAGGGAGTTTGGTTGATGGTTTGTTGAGGACAGTGTGTAGTGAACCCCTCTCGACATTCGATGTGTCAACATAATGATATATATATATATATATATATATATATATATATATATAATAAATGCATAATGGGAAAATAATAAGATAGAGAAATAATTATGTGCATACTTAAGATTAAATGGGGTCTATTAATCCAAAAAGAAAAGGTGAGATTAGTTCATGGATGACAACTGTCATCCATCCAGATAAACCTTATTTTTAATAATAAGGAAAATGGGCACTTTTAAGGAGAAGGGAGGACTTCATGGGCGTTCTTCTCTTCCTGTAGGGATAGGGTTTTTGTTAGGGAGATTGTTGCATGAGATGGGTCGATTGTTGTGTATGTGGTGAGGATTTCGTGTTGGTGATGAGGAGGTGTTGAGGGGATGTAGAGTTCAGATCTAATAGATTCTAAGGAAAGGAAGGAGATTATGTATAACATAGTTTTTATTGATAGAGGGCTTAGGGGCTCTTAGTATTTGATTGGGGGTAGGTTGGGCACAGAGTTGTCTTCCACACTTTATTTCCCAGTGTTTTCGTTGTTCCTAGAGTTGGTTGTTGAGTTGCTAACCCCATTGTGGTAAGTATCACCTAAATTCTTCTTCATTACAAGTATGCATGTATGCCATACTCCTAGTTATTTTTGTTAATTCAATGACCATTTGCTTGATTCATGTTTAAATGTATATGAATGTAACATAGATGTTGTTCTTTCTATATATTAGACTTTTTCTAGTAAAATGATTGATTTACTAGTGTCACATTTTAATTGGGGTATTTGTGGCTAAGGTTAGTAACTTAGCTTGAATTGGGTAGGCCTTACACTTCTTAAGGGAAAACATCAATAGAACTATAGAGAGATAGGACATGGATGCAATTGGTAGAAATATCATGTAGGTTACAACAATAAGGATTATGACAACTAGACCAACAAAAATAAAGATGATGATAGGTCATAAACTAATAAAGGTAAGAAGAACAAGACTTATTGATATTGTGGAAAGGAAGAACCTATTGAGAAGTATTGTTGGAAGAAGACTAATGACCTTGAGAAAAATGCAAAAAATGTGAAGGTGAGTTTTTGACTAATCAACCCATAAACCTACATCACGGACTATTGGAAGGTAAGGGAGATAACTATGCCTTTTTTGTTTGTTATTCTCAAGCATTACATGCTCACACTTCTATAGTTGAGTGGATAGTCAGTTTTGGTTGTACCCATCATATGACTAAGGAAACCTATATATTTTATTCATTAAATGAGGCTACAAAAGGAGAAATATTTTTTTATACAATTATTCAGTCGCTATTGTTGGTTGTGGTGGGATTGAATGCTAGAATGGTGTGATTATTGATACATGTTGTGTGCCAATTATAAGCGCAAATTTATTGTTTGTACCCCAACTATCCCAAATTGTCAAGAAGGTTAAATTATAACCTAGTAGATTTGTTGTGAGGGATATTATTAGTGGAATTAATTTTATTTCTAAAGGAATTCTTGACCCTCAAGACAAATTGTATAATTTATATGATTTCCCTGAGCATTATCTAGGACACACTACACTCATAGGTATTGTTGGAAACCTAATCCTTAGGGATAGGTATATTTTGTATTATTACTACCACTATTCACGTGAAAAGTCACATGTAAATATGAAGAGTCATGAGGAGTCCAAGAGACCTCTTGGAAATCTAAAATGAAGGGAAACTTCATCGTGTCTTTATATGTACATCATCTTAATGAAAATGCAATTCACACTTATCTCTATATGTCTTTGTCTATCTATTCATTTTGGTGGTTTTAATAGTGGTATCAGAGCATAGAATTTTTTCCTCGCCCCTTTTCTCCATAGAACCTAAATTTATCTTGAGCCTCCCTAAGTGTATCTTACCTTACTACTCACCTCCACCAATTCGTTCTTAAGTACAGGGCAATAAAAAGCCTCAGTTCTACAATGTATGATTCTCTCTCGAAATCGGATTGCAAGAAAACATCCTTATTACCATAACTATTGCTACAAATAATTGGTTTCTTCTCCAAATAGTGTTGTCTAAGTTATCAAACCATACTCACTTGTAGATTCCAACACTCTTAGTATTCCAGTGTTCCCCATTAAAACCCCTCTCAATTCCTTTTCTGCCAGTAATATCGTAGGGTTTCTTAGTAAGGTGTGCCTTCCTCTCTAACTTCTTTCTCACTCGTTGCGTCATCCTACTTCTAGTATCCTATGGCTCATCTCTCAAGCCCTCAATAACATCATCCCATCATCAACTATGGCAGAATATATAATAATTGTCACTTCGGTAAAGAATATGCTTGATATATACAAACTTTGGTGATTTACCATGAGATATTTTCAAAAAAAATTATATGACATTAAGAAGCATAAATAATCTATGAGGCCGTGAGATGTTTCCTGTGAGATATTGACTTGTAAGGGCGTAAAAGTATTTTCCCGCGAACCCATTGAAATTCAGACAAGTGAGTTGCACAGCCCACGTATGGTGATTGAAATTGTGGAAAGTCTTTTATCCCATCTAAATCTGGACTCCCATAGATGACAGTGGTATGTGTCTATTTTCTAGTTTTTTATACAAATATTTCAAACTTAGATTCACATTAAGATACTATGATATAGTTAATTTTTTTTAAGACAATGATTGCTATATGGTCCCAAGTTCAAAACTCTGTGTACATATGCACATTCGAAAGTTCACATTGCCACAAGAAACTATGAGAATATAGACACTTTTGGTTGTAGAGAGTAACATAACATTTAGATTCTAACAACTGTTGATACTGACTCGTAAAGTGTTGTGCCAAACTTTGTATAAAGAAAAACTTGTTTACAAAGAGGATGGTTCAAAATCGATTTTGTTGAAGTGATTAATCATTTTCATGTGAATTCAAACTCGTAAGGATTGTGTACTAGATTTCGATTGAGGTGGAGTCATCCCACATTGTTCTCCTCAGTTTAGACCAGGTCCAATACAACATAGATTATTATTATTTGCAAGGATCATGATAAAGGAGGTTGTATTGTGAGAATCAATTGGTATATTATTTGCAAAGATCATGATAAAAGAGGTTTTATTGTGAGAAGAAATTGGTAGACAGTATTGTAGAATACAATGGATTCTTATGTGTTTCAGTGGCCTTAGCACCACAATGGGGCATCAATAATCACCAAAGTAGTTTGAGGTAAAGAAATCATCTTTTAAAGACTAGTTATGCTTCATATTCAACATCAAATTGTAACTCAAAACAATTAGTTTAGTAAGTTCACTTGTACTTTGGTACTTGCAATAGTTTTTTTTGCGAGTGTCAAATCATAGTTAAGTTGAACTAAGTTATAGTTATATATTCGGTGCATTCTCGATAGAAACCAACACCCTCCATTTTTTAATCTTAGATTTCAATTATTGAGACTTATTGTTAAAGGGTGGAGTTACAAAATGCCCTCTAAGGTATGAGTAACACACCCAACTATAGCTCAATGACACACCCATCACCTATACCAAGACATCACTAGTCCCAAATCCATATATTGCTCATCATCTGAGTACTAATAATTATTTGGAGACGTTGTCTCACCAATTTCCATAACAACTCCTGACACTAAGACTCCACCAATATCTACCTCAATAAAGTCCCATGTCAACTAATAACACTTCGGTCCTCATCAATGGAGACACCCATGTACATAAACTAATTTAATGTTTTAGTTTTGTTTTAGCTCTTTTGATTGGATATATGTCATTTCGTTATTTCCTCATACCTTGATTTCATTATAATTTCCAATCGGTTTTGGAGACCTCCTATCACATCAGCTTCACTGATGCACTAGCCATTGGCCTCGACCATTTATTGTATGTCACACATAGTGCTTCATCAAAATAGTACATGTCTCATAACCAAAACCAACAACTAAGCATAGAATGATGCAGTGATTAGTTTACTTACCAATGTTGTTACCCTTCACATTGATTGCTTACAAGTCCACTTAGATTCCTAGTTAATTGTTGCATAGTTAAATCATTTATATGGTTTATGCATACCTCACATGTTCCAAATTAAATATCTACATGTTAGGCTTCAACCATGACAATTTGAAACCTCACACTCACTCATGTTTCTAGAAATCTTAATGGCTATGTAGATAGCTTGGAAAACCAAAATTTGGATTAGAACATTTCTTATTAACATAAGCATGAAAGCAAAGCATGTACACTTGTATGCCATTTTTATCTTAGATTTGATAAATATACATTAACATATAAAAATAGTTTATTTTGTTGTTTAAAAGTTACATAGGGCTTGCTTGACCAGTAAGTAGGTGCATTAGGGTTTATTCATTGGTGAGAGCTTGATTAATTTATTTTCAAGTGGTACCATTACTTCCTTGTCCTTTTTGCATTAGTTTCTTAATTTCTTGATTTTAATCATCATGCCTCCATAGGTTGTTTTAGTTCCTGACTTACTTGCAACTAACTATCTTGTTTGGAAGAGAAAGATGATTGGCATTCTTAGGAGCAATAATATCTAGTGTATTTTAAACGGTGACAACAAGAAACCAACCAATGACAAAGACTTAGTTGTTTGGTAGCAAAATTTTTCATATATATATGATCTCAATTTTTTGCATCCATATTTTTGATAAATATTTGTATGCTCTTACAAACTGGCATTTTTTTTGTAAAATAAATTTCATGTTATTGTATCTTCCGTATCTTTATCATCAACTTGTGGGAAGTTTGATATATTTGACACATGACAAGAATGATCTCTCTTTTGACGTTAGCATGGTCTCTAGGTTTATGCAAAATGCCATTGGAAAGCAGCCAAGAGAATCCTCAAATATCTTCAAGGGACTTTACATTCTGGTGTTTTATATTCTAACAGGGCTTTGGTTTCACTTCTTGGTTATACAGATTATGATTGGGAAAGGGATACTACATATAGAAGGTTTAATGCAAGGTACATCTTTCAGCTTGGTTTAGGTCCGATTTCATGGCCTAGTAAGAAGTTGAGAGCGCTTTTTATTTCTTCTTATGAAGCATAGTATAGGGAAACTAAAGAAGAAGTGTGGATCCAACATGTTCTTACCAAGCTTGGACTAGTTCATAACTATCCTACTGAGTTAATATGTGACAATCAGAGTGCAATTCAACTTGCTTATAATCTAGTGTATCACTCCAATACCAAACAAATTGATCTTGATACTCATTACATTCGAGATCTTGTTGTCGGTGGTGTTATTTGTTTGGAATATTGTACCAAGGAACAAAAAGTGGCATATATCCTCACCAAATCCATGACAAAGGCGAATTTTGTGCATATTCACAACTTATTGGGAATGAGGGGAGTTCTCATCAAGGGGTAATGTTAATGTAATTACATCTTCCTCCATTTGTGTTCTATCCCTTTCGTCATCATTAAGGGGAATGTTAGAATGTGTAATGATGTATAGTGTGATGTCTAGTAGTCTCGTTTATTGTTGTGCAATCCTAGATAAGGCATTTTGTAGACATTGTGAGTTCTACTTAGAAAAGAAGGCATAATATTCTTCATAACTCTCTATGTTATGAAAAAATAGTTATCCCACATGCACCATGGAATAAAATTATCCTATTACCATTCTTTATATAAGAGAGGTGGAAAACTATTTATCCCATATGTATTATGGGATATGATCTTCCATACATCTAGCATATATAATAGAGGAGAAGGAGACCCATTAGGTCATATGTTGTGTCATGTTGAGAAATATTGTAATGTTGTGATGTAAAGCTTATGTGTGGGTGCCAAGCATCGTAAGAGTGAAAGTTTCATGAAGAATAGAAGATCAACCTTATGCAGATGTTTCCCCCATTTGGGGTTTTACTACGTAAAATCTATCCTCTCTTCTCTCTTTCATTTCTTGTATATTCTATTGATTATGTGATGCTTGTTGATACTAGATTAGACTAGTAAGATTATGGTTATTGATTTAAATGTTAGCAAACTATTGTTATATGCCAATGCATATTTATCAAATCTAATATTTTAACCATCATTAAACACAAATAAAATGACACAAAATGTAGAGAAGAAGTGACATAAAAACCATATATAAATATCATGATCATAACTATATGTACATATAAACAAAATCTCTCAAAAAATATACTTAAGGTCAAGACACAAAAATGGGGGCATTCAACTAGTTAGTCATAATACAAAACAATCAGGTTATCCCCGAAATAGGAGGAAACACCATGATAGGTTGGTCATGGGACATATAATGCACGATCTAAGCCACTAATGCCACCTTCCTAATCAAATGTCTCGACTTAGATGGAATGCCTAAGCAATCCTCCAATCTATGGTCCTCCAATGTCCTCCAATCCACTTATGGGATCTCATCCATCAAGACCTACAGCTTTAATTGAATTGTCTCAAGATACCCCAAGTATTTTGCATCTCAATGTTAGTGCTAGGCCTCTATCCTGAGTTTTCCCTCTTCTTGTGCCATGTCCCAAAAAATTTCATTGGGTCACAATGGCCTAAGCCCCTTGGCCATACTCATGATAGTTTTTCAAATGGATGCCTAAGTGTCAAATAAATGCCAAGAATGAAGTCCAAGTTAGTAATAATGTGAAATTAGATCCAAATGTACAAGGTGGGTAACATTAATAGAAATTCCCAATTCAAAGTTGTAATACCCATCCAAATGAACTGCCATGGAGGAAAATTACTACTTCCCTAGGTTGGGGGTGGAAGCTTTGGGATTTGAAATAAGGGGGATAATAAATGATGTTTTAACATTAGAATGGCATAAATATTTAATAAAGGGGCTAAATAAATAAATACAAGGTAAAATCAAAGTGGAAATTGATCATGAAGACACATGGAGGATGTGGGACCCACACAAGCTAGATTTTCTGTGCCACATGGCATCCTCCTCCTGTCATTTCGAATCCATAAGAAGCCCAAGGTTCTTGGGATGAGTTGGAAGGTAAATATACTTGGAATTAATCAATTAAGGTTGAATTGGAGTGGAAGAGTACCTCCCATGGAAGAGGAAGAGTCATTTTGGAGCTAGTGAGACACTTGGACTAGATTCCCTAGCTCTATGACAACAATGATGAAGATGCTATGACACATATGACACAAATCAGACCTGAAGGATGACATCTGACATATATGACATTTCAGGGATAAAAATAGCCTCCAAGAGGGATCTCAAGTGAGTTAGGGCAGCCAAAGAGACACCAATTCGAATTTGGAGAAGGAGAGGGCTAGAATTGGAAGGACAAGTGGCATACTTGGGAATCTCTTCCCAACTTGAGTTGGCATGAAGATATTGGGAGGAATTCGACCCATGGAGGACCTTATAGGTTTATAAAAGACAATAACAAAGAAAGATGGTATATTTTTTATCATTTTTAGAATTTTCATTTTGCATTTGGGAGAGGAGAGCTAGTGGAGTGCTACTCTACTTGCCTTAGCACCAATTTCGAGGGTGAAAGATTCCCATCCTAGTTGGTAATTGGAAAGGCCATTCGGACCTTTCATTTGGAGCTTTAATGGAGTCTTTATTTGCAGGTGTAAGCTACAGGAAAGCTCGTGGTTTCTTCTAGTGCAGTTCATTCCTCCAACCATTTCCAGTTTTCTTTGCATATTCTTGATCCTTGAGGAAGGGTGCTTTTGGTAAGCTATTGTTCTCTTTGGGGGAGATTCTAATGCCCCATTTATTTTGTAATAAGATGTATATGTTCTTTTCTTCACACTCAGAAATGTACCAAGTCAAAAATCCGATTGGAATTATGTAAATCTGATTTTTAATGAACAAATGGTGCCATTTCCCCACTATCTTGATGTATAGCAATGAAATATTGATGAATTCGAATGGAAGAGAATTTATCTAATGTATTTATGATTAATAGAATTTCATTAATTATCTTCACAAGTTTCATGTTCAGTACTTAAGCATTTGGAGCCATCTTGCTCAATTTTATACCATTTGAAGAAGGTTTAATGCCATTTCCCCCAAGGTCGAAACTAGTGATTTTGTAGCTGTTGGGAGAGGGTTATAACAGACTTCAAAAACTAAATAATTATTCAAATGAGATATTAATATTATCCCTTAGACATCCTCTGCCTCTGTTCATAAATTTGAGTGGCTTTGGAAGCTTTTGGAGAGCCATATTTAGCATTTACCCTACGGGGATTTTAACCCCAAATTGCTAGTAACAACTCCTATCTTGTCCAGAATATTAAAGGGGTTTTCAGAAGTATTTTGATGGTCCTAAATCATCCCTGAACATCATAATCAATTCTTAATATCATTTGGATAAATTTGGAGACCTAGACCTCAAAACTAGTCAAAGGTCGAACTAGGGAAAAAAGTTGAAAAAATCACTATTTTAATAAAAATCAAGAAAGGGACATTACAATGGTATCAGAGAAAGATATTGGCACCTGATGTGGTATGATATTCATGAGGAAAATAATTCAAGGACCACCTTTAGATATGGAAACCAAAAGTGTTTTTGTTGAAGAGGAAAAAGTAGGAAAAGAAGATCAATTTGTTTAGGAAACTATGACTAGGGATAAAAAGGGAACCTCAGATCATGGTGAGAAGCTTAGGAAAATCATAAAACTTTGAAGACATTACAAGTGGTATCAGACACATGAAAAAATATATGATGAAAGGATTCTAATTGATGGCTAGCCAACTTGGAAGCAAAGGAGAAAGAGGAGGCAGCAATAGTTCTCATCATGAGGAGAAGAAGGTAATGGGTGAGCATATTTTTTCAAGCATAGGACCTCATAATAGAGATAATGAATTTCAAAGTGAAGCAAGGCCTACCACACCTAAATTTATTAATTCCAAAGCAAATATTAATACTCCAAAAGATGTGGAGTTAGTGAAGAAAGGTTTATTCCATTCATGTAAAAGACCTTGGAGAGAAAATCATATATGTGTGAGTGAAAAGATCAATGAAATATTTGAAGCTTCAAGGAAGGCATGTATGTCCTAATTGAGGAGATTTTTGGGGAATTCTTCAAAAAACGATTCCAAATATATTGATCTTAAGGAAACCAAAGGGAAAAATGCATCATCTTGCTTGAATATCAAAAGGAGGAGACCCATGAACCACCTATTTCTGAAATAGATGAAGTAGAAGAAGCAGTACATGAAGAGGAACGAAAGTCACTCCCAAGTGACTCTAAAAAATATGAAGGGACATCACATGAGCATGAAGAAGGTTCTATTTAAAGTATTGAATATCATTTCGAGACACATTCTACCTTGGAAATGAAACAAAGAGCATATATTGATGGATGCTTGAACTATGAAGGAGTACCTACTGATGGGTGCTCACACCTCTATGTTGGTGACATAGAGATCACTTTTGAAAGTGTTTCTAGAAGCCAAAGTTCCATTAAGCATGATAATGAAGACCTTGTAGTAGTTGAAGAAGAACCAATATCAACTTCCCCATCACCACTTGAGATTCATGAAGTTGGTCCAAGCAAGAAGGAAGAAGATGAGGAGGTTCATTTGCAAGAGCCTCATTTTCTTGAAGGGTCCTTGAATATGAATGAAAAGAAGATCCAAAGAGCAATGTGCAAAATCAAAGGTAATTTCATGTCTTTTCCTTTTGATAGAAACAATTTGTATGAGTTTAATTAATTATTACATGATGCATACTTGAAGAATAATGAGGATATTCATAAACTCAAAATTCAAAATGAGAAACTTCTTGAAAGGTTGCAATATACTTGTTCTTCCTCCTATGTTTCAAATTGTCATATGGTAGATTGCATGGAGGATTCTCATGACATGGTAGATCATGAGAAACATGGAAAGTTTCATGTGCTTGATGTGTTTGAATATGAGCTTGATGATATCCAAGCACTTGATGTGATGGAATAGGAACTTGAGTTTCCTCTTGGAAATGGTGACACAATTTTTGAAGAAGTTGATTCTACTACCTTGGAACCAACCTATGAGGAAAGTTCTGCACTTTTGAGGGAGGTGCATGATCCTATCATTGTGGAGCATTCACATGAGGACACTTATGTAATTTCTGATCAATTGGGTGAGTTGGTTCATTCTCCTACATCCTACACTTCCATATTTTACAGCATTCATCCTAATGAAGTATGGGTGACAGGTTTATTTTTTATGAAGCCGCATGAGGAACATGAAACTCCTATCTTTCCTTTATATGATGACATTATTGGAGCCAATTATTATTTACATTTGCAGCAGCATTCCTTGTTACCTTATGATGAAACACATGTTCATGGAAGCACAAATTCTACTTATGTGAGCCCCTTGAAGGATTGTTGTTTTCTTTGCTCCCTACTTGGTTCCTATTTTAGTGGAGGTTCTTCATTCACTTCTTGGATGAAAGAACACATGGCTGATTATTTTGATGCATATCGCATCATTTTGGAGCAGCATTATAGGAAATGGGATCCTCACCTATGTCATTGGAGAAGATTTGATTGGTCACCTGAAGCTTTTATGCACTTGGCAAATGGTGGTCTACTTACTTGGAGGTATAAGCACTTTCATGATTCTTTGATGAGGCACCTCCTTGATGTACATTTTTATTATGTTGTTATGTACTTTTATGATATATCTTTTGTACTCATGATGTTTGGAAGAATTTATACAAGAAAATGGGATCCGGGAATTCGCTTTCCTAATGGTATGGGTTGGAGAGCACTCTTATTGTTGGAGTGCAATACAAGCAATGGGACCCTGGGATAATTTTTAGTCCCATTGATTTCAATGTTTTTGGGAAACAAGTAGTATGGGAGATGGATTCACCACTTGATAAAGTGATTTTAATTAGAGTAGTGCAGCATCAAGCATGGTGGTTCCTCTCTAAAATCTTCATGGAATCTCGAAGACTCAAAGTTGGGCAACTCAGTGGAAAATTCAAAGAATTATGCAGTGGTATCAGAAAGGGTTTCCAAAATATGAAAGAGTTAAAGAGTAATGAAAACATGGTTTTGATGGATTTAATTAACATTTTGGTTTTTAGTGGTGATGTTACAGGGAATATCAAAATGAAAAAGAAAATCCACATCTCCTTGCTTTTGGAAACACACAATTGTAGTGCATGGGTGGCTCTACTCAAGGTTCCAGAAGAGAAGTTTTGGGAAGCAAAATTTTGGAAATAAAGCAGGTTCTTCCACATACATGTGTTGAAATTTCTTGAGGACAAGTAATATTGGGAAGGGAGGATTTGTCATGTCCCAAAATTTTGCATTGGGTCACAATGGCCTAAGCCCCTTGGCCATACTCATGATAGTTTGTCAAATGGATGCTAAGGGTCAAATAAATTCCAAGAATGAAGTCCAAGTTAGTAATAATGTGAAATTAGATCCAAATGAACAAGGTGGGTCACATTAAGATAAATTCCCAATTCAAAGTTGTAATATACCCATCCAAATGAACTGCCATGGAGGAAAATTACTAGTTCCTTAGGTTGGGGGGTGGAAGCTTTGGGATTTGAAATAAGGGGGGTAATAAATGATGTTTTAACATTAGAATGGCATAAATATTTAATAAAGGATAATAAATAAATACAAGGTAAAATAAAAGTGGAAATAGATCATGAAGACAATGGAGGATGTGGGACCCATACAAGCTAGATTTTCTATGCCACATGGCATCCTCCTCTTGTCATTTCGAATCCATAAGAAGCCCAAGGTTCTTGGGATGATTTGTAAGGTCAATATACTTGGAATGAATCAATTAAGGTCGAATTGGAGTGGAAGAGTAACTCCCATGGAAGAGGAAGAGGCATTTTGGAGCTAGTGAGACACTTGGACTAGATTCCCTAGCTCTATGACAACAATGATGAAGATGTTATGACACCTATGACACAAATCAGACCTGAAGGCTGAAATATGACATATATGACATGTCAGGGCTAAAACTATCCTCCAATAGGGCGCTCAAGTGAGTTAGGGCATCCAAAGAGACACCAATTCAAATTTGGAGAAGGAGAGGGCTAGAAATGGAAGGACAAGTGGCATACTTGGGAATCTCTTCCCAACTTGAGTTGGCATGAAGCTCTTGGGAGTAATTCGACCCATGGAGGAACTTATAAGTTTATAAAAGACACTAAAAAATAAGGATGGTATATTTTTTATCATTTTTGGAATTTTCATTTTGCATTTGGGAGAGGAGAGCTAGTGCAGTGCTACTCTACTTGCCTTAGCACCAATTTTGAGGGTGAAAGTTTCCCATCCTAGTTTGTAATTGGAAAGGCCATTCATACATTTCATTTGGAGCTTTAATTGAGTCTTTATTTTCATTTTTAAGCTACAGGACAGCTCATGGTTTCTTCTAGTGCACCTCATTCCTCCAACCATTTCCAGTTTTCTTTGCATATTATTGATCCTTGAGGAAGGGCGCTTTTGGTGTGATACTGTTCTCTTTGGGGGAGATTTTAATGCCCCATTTATTTTTTAATAAGATGTATATGCTCTGCTCTTCACACTCAGAAATGTGCCAAGTCGAAAATCCAATTGGAATGATGTAAATCTGATTTTTAATGAACAAATGGTGCCATTTCCCCACTATCTTGATATATAGCAATGAAATATTGATGAATTCAAATGGAAGAACATTTATCTGATGTATTTATGATTAATGGACTGTCATTAATGATATGCACAAGTTTCATGTTCATTACTTAAGAATTTGGAGCCATCTTGCTCATTTTTATACCATTTGAAGAAGATTTAATGCCATTTCCCCCAAGGTTGAAACTAGTGATTTTGTAGCTTTTGGGAGAGGGTTATAAAAGACTTCACAAACTGAATTATGATGCACATGATAGATTAATATTATCCCTTAGACATCCTATGCCTTTTTTTAGAAATTTGAGGGGGTTTGGAAGATTTTGGAGAGCCATATTCAGCATTTACCCTGGGGGGATTTGAACCCCAAATTGCTAGTAACAACTCCTCTCTTGGACAGAATGTTAAAGGGGTTTGAAGAATTATTTTGATGGTCCTAAATCATCCCTGAACATCATAATAAAGTCTTAATATCATTCATATACCTTCTCTGAATATTTGGGATCATTTGGAGCAATTTGGAGACCTAGACCTCAAAACTAGTCAAAGGTCGAACTAGGGAAAAAAATTGAAAATTTCACTATTTTAATAAAAATGAAAAAAGGGACATTACATCTTGAATTTATCGGCATTTCCAATGATGGATCCTTATGCTCCAGGTGGTTATTTTACCCCCACATCTACACAAACCACAATGATATCCATCAAATAAAAATAAAAAAAACATGTGCAATATTAATTAAACAATAGTTACTCACCAAAATCACTCCATGTTGTCCCTAGGGAAATGGAAGGAAAATCTATTAGAAAAATATCTTGGAGGACTAGTTCACAAAGTCCCCTCAAGCCCACATTTTCCAAGGGGTAGCATCAACTCTTCCCACTACACCATATGTATATCCTAGGTTCCTTCATTACTCACCAAAACAGAAGGGTGTATCAATGGAACCTTCTAGAATAAAAATGAGTTAATCAACATTGCAAATAAAATTGACCACACTAGTGACTTCGCCACTCCCTTATCTAGAAGCACACTTGTTGCAACATGATTGACCCTAGTCAAACCTCTCTTCACCAAAGCATCTCTTATTGAACTTTGGTTGCCATTGATGTCAACTAATGTCAAATATGATTTCAACCGATTCAGTTTGAGTAATTGATGTCAAAGCGGATACAGCATTCCTATAGCAGTGGAAGTATTACAGTTAGCACATCGATAGTCACAGATGTTGTAAAGACATAATCACATAGACAGAACCGAAGCATGTCAGATGATGCACAAATGTCTAGTTGATGCATATAATCAAAAGTGAAAGTGTGTGAAGTTGAGAAGACCATTTGATGCACGACAACAGGATAGCAGCAGGATCCAATAAGTGTGTCATGATGAGAATGATCTGAGACAAGTTTGTTAAACCGAACGGATGAATCATTTGATCCACAGGATGTCACACTTAAACAGAATGGACACATCAGTAAGTGTGCAGTTCCATCTGTAATTGGTGCATGATTTCATAACAGCAAACTATCAATTAAAAGCACAGTATCAGTTGGATAAAGCAGTAGCACCATAGAAGAATGATAGAGAATACCTCAACGCAGACTGTAGTATCAATGAGCACACAGTACATGAAGTAAGTCATTAGTAGAACCGTGAATTGAGAGGAATGAGAAGTCAAGTGATGTATGCAGCTCAGTGACAGAGAATTGACTGCATACGAAGGTAGCACACAGCAGAACTACTATCAGAAGATCAGAAGAGTGTGTGGAGTTGAAGTTTAGTAAGATTGAATAATACTTTGGACATCAGGGTGTCAGGTGTTAGTTTTTCAGAATTTACTTCAATATGATCTAGGATATTAACTTATAGAACAACATGTACAGTATATCTACAGCATATTAATCATGGACACAATAATGCAAGCACACAAGAGACACAGAGTTTACTTGGGGAAAACCATAAAGGTGAAAAACCCCAATAACTTCCTCAGAGATATATAGAGCAATGATACAACCCAAGCATAAGAGATAGACATCTCCTAGCTGCAGCTTCTCCTCCTCCACAAGTGCGCCACTCTCCAAATAGTGTGTGAGAGAATAGAATGATAAAATAGAGTGCCTCCCGCACTCTATTTATACTTGACTTGACTTGCCTAATAACCTTTACTAGGTCGGCCTTAACTTAACCACATAACATAATGCTGACTAGGCCAACACCCAATAGGGTGGTCTAATAACCCTTTGACCCACATGGCCGACCCCCAATAGGGTGGTCTAATAACCCTTCGACCCACATGACTTATATGGGGCCGACCCCAACAAGGTGGTCTAATAACCCATCAAGTATAAGTTATGACACTTACAATATAAATGACGACACTTCCTTATAGAGGAATAATAACATCTCTATAGGAATACAAACACTTCCGTATAGAGGAATAATACCATCTCTATAGGAGTACAATATACATAAATGAAATACATTTCGAAGTTACATATACATCAACAGCGGGACGGGGAAAGGAGACAGGGATTTGGAGCTTCCTTCAGGTAAGTTCCTGTAAAACAACAAGGAGACAGGGGTTTGTAGCCTCCTTCCAGTTTGTGCTGGAGAAACATAGGGATTTGGTGCTTCCTTCAGGTCGGTGCCTATAAAACCAGGGGGTTGGTGCCTCCTTGCAGTTGGTGCTAGTAAACACATGAATTTGGTGCTTCATTGAATGTATTCTTTCTCATTATAAAGAAGCATTCTGTGGTTTTATCCCATTTTGGTTTCCACGTAAAAATCCTGTGTGTTATGTGTTCATTGTCTTAGTGCATATATAGATGAATGTTTTGTTTATTAATGCATAACTGAAGATAAATATTAAGTAAAGGCTAATCTATTAAAGAAGGTAAAAACTGTTGATAATTGTGTTAATAATGATTCACCCCCCCTCTTAGTATTAAAATGATTCCAACAATTGGTATCAAAGCGGGTGTCTTCGGTAACAGATTAACATCTGGAAGTCAGATCCTTGCACATAACCTAGAAGACATTGATTCAAAATATGAACAAATGGCTGAAATAGATTTTGAAGGAGAACTAGTCAATGCTCTGGATGAACTAAAGAAGTCAAGGAATAAAATCAAGCTCCTGCAGGAATATCTTATGATATTGGAGGTAGAAACCACTAGGCAGTTGAAGTTGAAGGATGACAAGTGCAAAGGACTAGAAGCTGAAATTGTTTCTCTAAGAAGCGAACTCCAAAGATTAAGTTTTCAGCTGGAGAAGGAACAACGATGTAGAAACAGCATTGATGGAGAATCATACTTTGTTAAAAGTTATGTATATGCTCTCAAGACTCCACTATCAAGAACACATCAAAAATTTGAAAGAGAACATAGAAGGACAAATCATCCAAAAAACAAGCTTGCGCAGCCTCAGAGTTCTTATCCTATAAGGTACCAAAATATTTTCTTCGGAAATTGCTATTACTGTCACAATTTAGGTCATAAAGCAGTAAATTGTAGAGCTCGTGCATTAGCATATGAAAGGAATAATGGTCTGTGTAATCATTTGAATCCTAAATGGATCATCCCCATAAAACCGACTGAATATTTGAAAGAGAACATAGAAGGCCAAATCATCCAGAAAACAAGCTTGTGCAGCCTCAGAGTTCTTATCCTATTAGGTACCAAAATATTTTCTTGGGAAATTACTATTACGGTCACAATTTTGGTCATAAAGCAATAAATTGTAGAGCTCGTGCATTAGCATACGCAACAGATGAATCCTAAGCGGAGCATCCCCATAAAACTGACTGAATTTTTTTATTGAAAACCCCAATCACTTCAGTATTTTAAGTTCAGAAGATGAATGCTATGAAACCTCAGAACATGATACTCAGGATTGCAAGAAATAGTAGCAACCTGCACAATTCATAGAGATAGTTGATGACCAGAAGGATCGAGTTCATTAGGAATCATGTAGCCTAGCCTTACATGCACATAGTAAAAAGGGGGAAATGGCATATAGATAGTGGATGTTCTAAGCAAATGGCAGGAGATAAAAAACACCTTTTTGAAGTTTATAGAAGACAAGGGAGGCAGTGTCTATTTTGGGGATAATGGCTCAGCCAAACTTCTAGGTAAAGGCCTGGTAAGCCTAGGAAACAAAAGGACTAAGGAAGAAAATATTATGTTAGTTGAGAACATGAAACACAATCTTCTAAGTGTCATCAAGATGTGCGACCAAGGACACACTCTCACTTTTGACTCAGAAAAATGCAAAATCAAGAATAAGGGTGTGGCATCATCCTCCAGGGCTCCTAACAATGTCTACATTTTGGATGAGGAAAGAGAACGAAAATGTTGCATGGGAAAAACTGATGAAAGTTGGCTCTGGAATAGAAGAATGGGACACATCAATTTTGAAAATCTGGTCAGGATCAGTAGGAAACAAGCAGTGAGGGATATTCCAAGAATTATTAAGCCATCGAACTCATTTTTCAAACATTGTCTACATGGGAAACAAACTAGAATTAAGTACCCAACAAAAAAGTACACTACCTCAAGACCCTTGGAAATGGTTCATTCATATCTGTGCAGCCCAATGAGAACCATAGGAATGAATGGTGAGGAATACTTCCTTGTGTTTATTGATGATTTCACACAAATGACATGGGTGTTCTTTCTTAAGTCAAAATAATAAACATTCAAATGTTTCAAAACTTTTAAAGAAGCAGTTGAGAACGAAATAGATTTAAGAATAAAGTGTTTGAGGTCTGATATTGGAGGAGAATATACATTAAAAAAGTTTGATAACTACTATGAAAAACATGGAATTAGAAGATATTTTTCAATAGCCAGAACACCACAGCAAAATGGGGTGGCAGAAAGAAAAAATAGAGTTGTCCAAGAGATGGCCAGAACAATGTTAAATGAGTCAAAGCTATCAAATATGTTTTAGACACATGCCATTCATACAGTTGTACAAATTCTCAACATATGTTTGATCAGAACGAACAGTTTCTCAACACCATATGAACTATGGAAAGGAAGACCGGCTACAGTTAAGCATTTCAGAACATTCGGAAGCAAATGTTACATCCAAATAAATGATGGTACTATTGGAAATTTTTATTATGGATCAGATGAAGGAATTTTCCTTGGTTATTCCTACAAAAGAAAGGCCTACAAATGCTATAATTTGTGACTTGGGAAGATAGTTGATGAATTACTGACTCATAGAAGAATTGAAGAAGATGATGATTTACCCTTGCTAGAGCAGATGTATGAAGAAAATCAAGATACAGAAGTTCCAAAGTAGGAAGTGTATCATCACAGATTAGAAGAAGGAAGACCAGAAACAAAGGGCCCCCTAAAGATGTGTCCAGAAAAATCATTTAGAAAACTTCATTATTGGAGACAAAGATGTCGGTGTAAGGACTAGAAGGAGTTTGAGCAGTCCAATTAAAGAAGTGCATTTCTCATTATTGTCTCAAATAGAACCATAAGGAATTGAACAAGCCAAAGATGATGTAGGTTGGATGAAGGCCATGAATGAGGAATTATATCAAATTAAAAAGAATGAAACTTTGGAACTTGTTCCAAGACCTAAGAATAAGAATGTAACTCGAACAAAGTGGGTATTCATAAACAAACTAAATGAAGAAGGGAAATTTGTTAGAAATAAGGTGAGACTGGCGTGCAAAGGGTATGCGCAGATCGAGGGAATATATTTTGAAGAAACTTTTGCTCCAGGAGCACGAATGGAAACAATCACGTTGTTCCTAGCATATGCATGTGCAGAAAATGTCAAAGTATATTAGATGGATGTTAAATCAGCATTTATGAATGGAGATCTTGAAGAAGAGGTATACATTGAACAACCAAATGGTTTTTCACTCTCAAGCGACAAATATTATGTGTGCAAGCTAAAGAAATCATTTTATGGACTCAAACAAGCTCCCAGGGCCTGGTATTCAAGGTTGGAAAAATATCTGCAAAGTCAAGGCTTTAGAAGGGGCAATGTAAACAGTAATCTCTACATCAAAATTGAGAATGAAAAAATGATAGTGGTGGAAGTATATGTTGATGATATCATTTTTGGAAGCAATGATGACAAAATGAGTAAGAAATTTTCAAAAGACATGCAAAAGTAATTTGAAATGTCCATGCTCAAGGAATTGTCCTTTTTCCTTGGGTTACAAATTTGTCAATTAAATGATGGTATCTTCATCTCTCAATCTAAGTATGTAAAGGAAATGTTAAAGAGATTCAACATGGAATATTGCAAGCCTATATGTACACCTATGGTCACAGGGTGCAAATTGAGTAAAGAAGATGAGGCTAAGGAAGTTTATCAGAGGCTTTATAGATCTATGATTGGCACTCTACTATATGCAACTGCTTCAAGACCATATATCATGCAATCGGTTGGACTTGTCGCAAGATTCCAATCAGCACCCAAGGAAACACATGTTCAAGAAGTCAAGAGAATTTTTAGGTATTTGAAAGGGACCATGTATCTTGGTCTATGGTATCCACACAGGAAAAACCTAAACCTGGTATCATACACTGATGCAGAATGGGCAGGAAGTATTGATGACAGGGGAAATACTAGTGGTGCTCCGTTTTTCTTAGGAAACTATCTTGTGTCATGGATCGGCAAAAAAATACCATCAATTGCATTATCTGTAGCAAAAGCTGAATATATTGTTGCAGTTGCTTGTTGTCCATAACTATTATGGATGAAACAAACTCTGAAAGATATGCAAGTAAATATAGATCAACTGATACAAATACTATGTGACAACACAAGTGTTTTCAGTATCTCCAAGAATCTTCTTATGCACTGCAAGACTAAGCACATTCCCATCAAATATCATTTTGTGAGAGAGCAAGTAGCTGATAATGTTGTCAAACTAAAATATGTTGATACCAAGGAACAAATCGCAGATATATTTACAAAACCTCTTCCATGAAGTACATTTGAATATCTCAGAGAAAAAATGGGTGTGGTTCGCAATCCTCAACATATTGAGAACCCAAATAAAGAGGCATATATTCGAAAAGAATCAGCACTGCGCAATTGGAACGAAAGGATGTTTGTATGGATCATTACGCAAATCATAATGAAGTGTTGTGACAAGGAGAGGAAATCAAGATGAAGGAATAATGCAGTGTATGTTTCAAGAAAGCAATCAAAGATAATTATGAAAGGATATCAGTACAGAATTACAACAAAGAAATGAAGCATGAATTCAGGGGGAGTCATCCCTAAAGACTATTGAATTTGAATCCATTGCAAAAAAAAGGTGAGCATGCATTTCACAAGTGATGGCACCTCTTTTCCATTGATGTCGAAGGGGGGATAAATACATGAATTTGTTAGACATGAAGCAGAAATACATGAAGCTGAATCAAGGAGAGATGCATTAAGCTGATAGGACTAAAGTATAATGCATGAAGTTGGTTGTACATGTAACGAATGCAGCAAAAGAACCATCATGATGATCATTGAAGAAAAAACTATAATATAGCAGATGTGAAAGAGTGTGAAGTATATAGAAGATGTGAAAGAGCGTGAAGTATACCATCTATGTGGTCTATGTAGTAGTAACAGAAAGTAGACGTAGTATCGAAAATAGAAATCGCAGTAGCTAAAATCCCAAAGAACTTGGGGGGATCATATATACAGGAGGAGCACTACGACAAGGTACAAATGAAGCATACAGTTCAAAGAAGATCATGCACAACTTCATAAGGTGCTGACATCAATGCCAAAGGGGGGTATTGTTGAAATTTGGTTGTCATTGATGTCAACTAATGTCAAAGATGATGTCAACTAATTCAGTTTGAGTCATTGATGTCAACTAATGTCAAAGTGGATGTCAACTGATTCAGTTTGAGTCATTGATGTCAACTAATGTCAAAGTGGATACAACATTCCTACAACAATTTTAAGAAGTATATGGAAACCACTTTGAAGAAGTATCTGTGCAAGATGGTGAAGGTGACAAATATGTATTCTAGTCTAAAAAAGTATATATGTTGCATCCAGTCTAAAGATGTGTGTCCAAGGATACATCATGTAGATCTAGGAGTACATAAGGAAGGTGCATCATGTAGATCTAGTTCAAGAAAGCGCATAAGAAATATATCCTAATGCATGTGGTACCTACGTAGACATCAAGTCCACCAAGTCATACTCTCATGATAATAGTCAAAGGACTGGTTGGAAAATGGTACATGTGCACAAGCAGCCAAGGTGTTTGTTGAGAAAATGGTACAAGTGTGCAAGCATGTTGAAAGAAAACTCTAGAATGTGAAATCATTATTTGGTCAAAGATCGGGAGTGCGTAAACAGTAAGAAACAACTTATGGTCAGACAGTCCTGAAAGCGCACAAGTATAAGCCAATATAAATATTATTTCATTTTAGTAAAGGGAGCACAAGTTCCAAGAAGAGTACAGCAATTGAAGTAATTCTATGAGAAAATTCCATAGTCGATGGTACATCAGGTGTGCATGTCCCACAATTAATGATGTAGAAAGGGTCGAAATCCCACCAAGAGGAAGTTGGTGTATGCATAGATTCCACAAAGCATTCATACATTAAGTGCACATTACCAAAAAGTGTTGAAGCGGAAAGGGTCAAAGTCCCACCAATTAAAGGATGGAGTATGTGCAAATTTCGAAAAGCATCAATGCATTAAGGGTGCAATACCCATAAGGGATAGTACAACAAGGGGCATAAACTCATCAGGTTGAAGAGCAAGGATGTGCACATATCTAAAAGCTATGGTACATCAAGAGAGCAAGGGAACACCACCAAGGTCTAAGTCCCACTAATTTGTGGACCATGAAAGCGCAAGGCACATAATGGATGTGTTGATGCCCCGAAGATCACAGCATCAAGCAGAAAGGGATTCTCCCCGGTAGACTATCCCAATTAGATTGTCCACCGTCTGGTATGGGGAATCCGTCTGGTTAGCGGTTCCGGCAACCGTTAGGTTTGGAGATTTGCTTCAATTACACCAGTTATGGCCCGATCCACCGTTCTTTTTTATTTTATGGTTTAAAATTATATGCAAGTGCCTAAGCTAACTTAATCTAAATGCAGAACTCGAAACAAAACTGTATCTAAAACCGAAATAAACCTAAACTATCCCTGCAAGGAGCAAAATTATAAGTATGAGTAATGTGCTGGAAGAAGTATCTAAAGATTAACAGACAGCCATTAAATCATAAAGATATATCTACAGCAAGAAGGAAAAAGATATTAGAAGATAGCTTCCAATTCACATATAACACATTCCATTACTCATGTAGGAGAAAATCATTTGCACACGAAACAGTAAGATCATTCAATACAGAGAAATAATTCAAGATAGCAAAGAAAGATCTCACTGTAGAATATGAAAGTCACAAGAATAATCCAGCATACATCCAACATCCATTTCCATGCAAAAGACATCCTCTCCAGGCTCTTATTAGGCAAATTTCATTTTCTTGGAGCAAATGCAAGATAGCTCGTACAAGTTAAGAAAATTCTTTTCCCTGTAAAAAGTCCTCTACACTATTCCCTAAGCTTCTATTTATATCTTTACAAAATGCCTCTTGGGCTGCCACCTAGCTCTTTACACATGTCCTCTATAGACTTTTCCTCTTAATAAACAAATCGTGGCCCTTTTCTTAAAATAGAAAATTTCTCAAAAATAGAAAAGGACAGTTGTCTAGTGATTCTACGCTTCAAACATAGGGAGACCAAATGAAAAATAGGAACAACGCCTTAAGATCAGCGTGTTCACCCTTGGGAAGGCACTCCTGCTGGGAGGGAGGTGCTTGGACCGGTTGCTACTGCTGCTGCTGCTTTCTTTTCCTCCTCTGCTATGTAACTGAACCAGATACCAGTGTCTCTGATAACCACATTTGCTGGGGAAGGGAGCAAGATCTTCTGGGAAGTCACATGTTTACCAAGTTCTGCTTCAACACCATGAATTTCTACAACTACTGCTTGGTGGATTTCTTTAAGCAAATGATTGTATATTGATGACAGCCCAATATAGTGATGGAGATCATCAGTGGCTAGGACATCAATCTTATTTACATATTCTATTTGAATGCCTAGCTCTTCCTTCAAGTCTGATAAACGTTGCTCTTTGCTTGGAAACTCATCGAGGGACTGAGGAAAACTCATCGAGGGACTGAGGAAAACTCATCTTGCACTTATCATGTACTTCATGGATCTTTTGATACAGGCTTTTACTTTTATCAATTGTTCCCTGGATCTTAGCCATTAGTTTAAGGCCACAGTTCCTGCAGAATTCCATAAGGGCTACATCTTCTTTAAAATCATCTACCGACTTGAATGGGAGATGCTTGGGGAAATCAACCTTCCCTTCTCTCCATTCCATCTGGCTCAGGATGTTTGATTTAACCCGAGTGTATTTTCCCTTAAGCCTATTGGCCTCTGCATTGACTTCTTTCAATCTAACCATCATGGCTTTGAGCCTGCACACTTCCTCAGTAATCAGCTCCTGTGTAGTGTGCATTTGTCTCAGAATGTCACAGGACAGCTCATGAAAGGGAGACATATCTATTGCTCTGCTTTCTGCCTGCTCTAATTGATCAACCATTTCTTGCTTATCTGCTTGCAGATGAAAAACTCTAGCTTCAGAATCGTTCTTTTCTGCTTCTAGAACCATCATCTGGATTGCCAGGTGCTCTTTTTCTTCTTCTAAATGGTGATACTTATCTGACAATTCCTTGTGATCAACAGATAGGCGATTATATTTATTCACTACGAGATCCCTCTAAGCCTGCTCATTAGCCACAGTATGTTGCAACATGCGAGCTCTCCTCTTTGTTGACTCAAATTCTCTAACCATGTCAACCACATTGTCCTTTGTTGCTTTTTTTGCTGACACAACGGCAGATGCCATGGCTATGGGAGCCTTATTTGTATTTTGCATCACCATGGTCTCCCGCCAGGTAACAATATCTTCTTGGAAGAGTCTCTTTATCCTCTCTTCTGATTTCAAGACTACCGCCTTCCTCTTCTTATTATACACAAATTCATCCCATCGGGACACAGTATGATCTTCTGATGGGGTGTAAGGGATGATTGGGAGGTCTATTACATGTACTTCTGTCTCTATGGGTGGGGTCTGTACTACTTGAGATGTGTCTGTTTCCACATTTTGGGTGCCGGAGACACCTGCTTGAGATGTTTTTGTTTCCATATCTTGGGTGTCGGAGCCACCTTCCTGGGCATCTTCATTGGTCTTGAGTTCTTCCTCCGCCTTTTGTTCCTCTTCAGTTTTACACCTTCTTTCTTCTTCTTCAGCTTACTGCTGATTTTCACTTTCCTCCCTCTGCTCTCGATCTTCTGCTTCCTTCTGCAACCTTGCTTCTTCAGCTTCACTCTGCAACCTTGCATCTTCTGCTTCCTTCTGCAGTCTTGCTTCCTTAGCTTCTCTTTACAACCTTGCTTCCTCTTTCAATCTTTTTTCTTCACGGGCTAGGGCCTCAGCTACTTCTCTCTCTTTCTGTAGACTGGCTTTTCGGGCTGGGGCAGAGCTAGAGCTTGCTCCACTGCCTTGACGACAAATCTGCAACTCAGTCATGTTGTTGATGCCTCTGAACACTTCTTCCTCTGCATCATAGTAATGAGCATATTCAAAATGATCATATACTTCCTTGCAATGTTCGGCAACCTTGCTCCACCTATCATTTCTATGGAAGATCATTTCACCGAAGTGGAAAGCTTTCAGCTCTTGAACGTATTCTTCATCTGTTGCAACCCCTGAGAATTTGTAGGCTCCTACGCAAAAGGGAAAAGGAGGGAAAGAAGCTTTATGTTGCTTGTTAAGCACCCCCCCTATTCCATCAAAGAAAATTTGCCTAACTGCTTCCTTGAGGACTACATAATCAGTAGCGTAATTTGGAAAAATGTATGGCGCTTTGGTACCTCCAAACATCCTGATGTAGGTGCCCTGCTCTGAGAAATAAAAATTGCCATAGTTTTCCATGACCTCCATGGCATTTTTTTATAGACAATTGGGCTCTTCCTTGAACATCTGCTCATATAGAGGCATGATGAACTCTTCACAGATGAGCTTATAGTTTTCTCTTTAATTTTGAGCCCACATTATTTTGTAAGCAGTGTATATCGGGGTGTTGGCTTTATCCCATGTGCAACCTAGCCTGGGGAAAGAGAGCTTGGCCAAAATGCAGTCAATGAGATAGGAAGACATGTAAAATTCTGACTTTTTTAAGGCCAAACCTTCTCTTGCAGCGGCCATTGTGGATGTCAAACTGTCCGAAATGATAGTAGCCCAATCAAACACAGTTCCTTTGAATGCTATGAAGTGGATGATGGGAGCCCATTGTATCCTATATATAGTACCATCGGGCATGCCAAAAATTCTGCATAACATCAGGGTGATTAACCTAAAAGGAGGTCTTAGGTTCTGAACATCATATTCATCATTATCTCTCTTCCTCAGCTGTTTTCCTGTGACCAATAATTTTTTGGCCATCTCGGTATTATTCATCTTACCCAACCATTCATCACTTAGAGCTTGTTGGGGACGTGAGAATTTGTAGGCTGCTGCAATATACGCTGGATGGAATGAGGCGAAAGGCTCTCCCTTGCTATCATGCAACACTCTTGTCTCTAGGTTGGCATGTTCCAGTATCCATCCGATCACTTCAGAGCATGGGAAAAATTCAGGGCGAGTAGAAGCCCTAGCTATGCCGGAAGTTCCGATGTTGAGGTAGATTTGTTCTTCTTCCAATAATACATCTGGGATATCCTGGTCCCTGATCATCCGGTAAACATCTCCCCAACAGACCTCGGGAGGAACGCCAGTGGTACACTTAGTGTCTTGAAAAATAGTTTCAGTTCTTAGTTGCACTGGCTCAGGTTCCATCACTTTAGTTTTCTTTCTACCACCTTTTGGCATCGTGGCTTATCCCTGCCAGCAACCAAATGTGAATCATTACAAAATTTGCAACACGTTATGAGAGTGTAACATAGAGTAGGATAATTTTAACATGCTAATGAGAAATATAGAAAAAATTATAAAATTACATGTTGGGGAAGAAAACTAAACATTGATCATTCCAGAAAAGGAAATATGGTCTTCAGACTTGATTATTCTAGGGAGACAATGCCTAGTCAAGAACTTTTGGAATGCTTCCGAAAAGGTAAGCATACGACGTGGAAAAACCTACTTCCTTCCTAGTCCTTGGAGAAAGGATTCCCTTCATCGTAGCACTTCTAATGGTCAATGGTGGGTTGGCCTGGAATGGAAAAATCCTATGAATAAACAATGAAAACAAGGAACTGTTTTCCACAGTGATTAACTGAGCCGAATAGGTGAGTGGTTGAGTATCCCAACCGACCACTACTGTCATTGATAATACTTGCGAAATGGTCTGCAGCCGGTATGAAGTTTGAGTCTGGGTAGGAAAACGATCGGAACGCGGCCAGTGAAAATTAAAAAACTCGGATGTTCATGGCTACGGCTTTCAGTTGGTAGGAATGAGAGACCTATGGGACCACGGCGGTCGTAAAAACAAAAATGAACTATGCTACCAATGTCTACCGGCCACGTTATGAAACGGGAAAACTCAAAAAGTAACTCGACGTGAAGATGAGACAAAGATAACGGTTAAAAAACCTACCTGGAGACGAGACAGTGGTGGAGTGAGGTGGATACGGTGGTGGATGCGCTGAGCTGGAGCGAGCTGACGCGGTCTTCCCAACGGCGTTCTTTGAATCACAAACTAACAATGGGACCAACAAAACCCCACCGCCCTTATATAAAGTTAGACACGTGCGAGCATTTAAACGGGTAGGTGCGATTTAAAACAGGATTTAATGCTCGTACGGTGTAGTCCTTTCAAGCCGACTTGGCATTTAAGCGTGACCGTCGGTTGCGGGGCGGACTCACAAGTTTCATCCGCAATTGCGACCAGAACTCAGGAGTTCCTCCCGAAAGGCGAGAAACTTTATTGCGGAAAATAGACAAAAAAAAACACTCCGCAGTGGCGAAAAAAGATGGCGAGTTGTTTCGACGTTTCGGGAGCACTTTGTGAGTTCTTCCGAAATACACTCTCTCGGAAGCTTATCGCGGCCGGTTTTGCCGAGTCATCCTGAAGTTTCGGAAAGACTCAGAAAGTCCTTCCACAATTCACGAATAACTTTGTTCAATTTTTTTTATCAAAATATAAATGGTCAAGTAACCTAGGGACAACTTACTACGGCAACATTTGGTGAAAGCTTCCGCAATTTCGGGAGATAATCCCAAGTTCCTCCGTAGTTTCGGGTAAGTTCGCTGAGTTCTTCCCCAGTTTCAAGAGAGAAATTTGAGCTTCTTCCGCAATTTCGAGAGGCAATTTTAAGTTCTTCTGAAACTTTTAAAAAAAAATGCTAAGTGTTTTCGCTATTTCAGTGAGTAACTTTAAGTCTTTCCGCGGTTTCGGGAGAGAATCCTGAGTTCTTCCACAGTTTCGGGAGACAATCCTGAGTTCTTCCACAGTTTCGGGAGAGAATTGTAAGTTCCTTCCGCAGTTTCGGGAGAGAATTTTAAGTTCCTTCCGCAGTTTCGGGAGAGAATTTTAAGTTTCTTCCGCAGTTTCAGGAAATCTCGCTGAGTTCTTCCCCAGTTTCGAGAGAGAATTTTAAGTTTCTTCCGCAGTTTCGGGAGAGAATCGTGAGTTTTGACTTAGAAGAAAAACTTCAATTTTTAAGGCAGATTCCTCAGTTGAAACAAAAACTAAGTAAAAAGGAGAATTAACTTCTTTAGGCAGTCTTTCTAGTAAAATGCAAAGGAGGGGCCCCAATATGTACAAAATTTGGGGGGGGTGTTGCTGCAACAACAGGATGACACATCAACAGCGCAGAAGATGACATGTGGCATATGCGCAATCCGTGAAGTATGGAAGAAGGGATGCCACAACCAACTTGCAGACATACATGTTAAATTTTTGATAATTTCATTCAATATTATCTAGGATCACTAAGAGAATAACATGCACAACATAACAATCACAAGAGACAATGGACACAAAGAATTTCACCGTGGAAAACCAAGAAGGTGAAAAACCCCGCACTTCCTCAGAGATAGAATAAGCACCAATACAAATATCACAAAGATCAAACCCCAAAAGATAGATGTCTTCAACAGTTACTCCTCCTCCACTTGTGTGCACTCCTCTCTCTCAACTATGCGAGTTGGATGAGTGAGTGAATGAGTAAAATGAGAGAGACACACTCTCTATTTATACAGCAACTTAACCTGCCTTTAACCCTAATTGGGCCGACTTCCTAAGGAATCCTAATAACCCATCCACATGACTCATACCACACTCATACAGGGCCGACCCCACACAAGTGATCTAATAACCAATCAAATATAAGTTACGACACTTACAATGTAACTTGGGACACTTGCAAATACAAATGACAACACTTCCAATTGGAGGAATAATACATCTCCGTTGGGGATACAATAAAGTAAAAATGTAATACATACAATATACAAGTGAACATCTTCTGAAGTTACAAATACATCAACAATACAATCCATGCAGGACATGTATAAATAGATATGCAAGTTGGAGATTTTAAGTAAGCTTGATGGCAAGAGCAAAAGAGCTTCAAGTAGAAGTTTCAGTTTGATATTTGGGGCATCAAAGGGCCCGAGAACATAATAGCATGATATAGCAAGGAGCCAAGTGCACACATGCAGCGGAACGAAGTATTGATGGTGCATGGAATGATGTTGTATATCTGTGACAGATGCGCAAATACTGAAAGGAATAAACATTGAAGTATGCGGAAGTGCTTGATGTTTTGAATGGAAGTATTATTCTCAGTACATCGATAGTCATAAATGTTGTAAAGACAGAAGCACAGAGACAGGACCGAATTTTATCAGATGATGCGAAAATATCTAGCTAATGCATATAAGAAAAAGTGAAAGTGTGCGAAGTTGAGAAGACCATCTGATGCGTGACGAAAGAACAACAGCAGGATCCAGTAAGCGGGTCATGGTGAGGATGATCTGAGACAAGTGCATTAAAATGAACGGATGAATCATTTAATGCACAGGACATCGCAGATTGTCTAAGAGACTATAGCACTTAAACAGAACAGACACATCAGTAAGTGCGTAGTTCCATCTGTTACTGGTGCATGATTTCAAAACAGTAAACTATCAATTGAAATCACAGTCTTAGTTGGTGAAAGCAGTAGCGCCATAGAAATACAACAGAGCATACCTCAGCACAGACTACAGTATCACCGAGAACACAGTGCATGAAGTAAGTCATCAGCAAAAGTGTGAATTGAGAGGAATGAGAATTCAAGTGATGTATACAGCTCAGTGATAAAGAATCGACTGCATACGAAGGTAGCGCACAGCAGAACTACTATCAGAAGATCAGAAGAGTGCGTAGAGTTGAAGTTCAGTAAGACAGAATAATACTTTGAACATCAAGACATCGGGACAGGGCAAGGAGACAGGGATTTGGAACTTCCTTCAGGTATGTGCCTGTAAAATATCAAGAAGATAGGGGTCATAGCCTCCTTCCAATTGGTGTTGGATAAACACAGGGAGTTGGTGCTTCCTTCAGGTCTATACCTGTAAAACCAGGGGATTGGTGCCTCTTTCCAATTGGTGCTAGTAAACACAAGAAGTTGGTGCTTCCTTGAATGTATTCTTTCTCATTATAAAGAAACATTTTGTGGTTTTCTCTCGTTTGGTTTTCCACGTAAAAATCATGTGTGTTATGTGTTCATTGTCTTGGTGCATATATGGATGAATGTTTTGTTTATTGATGCATAAATGAAGATAAATATTAAGTAAAGGATAATATGTTAAAGAAGGTAAAAATTGTTGATAATTGATCTAATATTGATTCACACCCCCCTCTGAGTATTAAATCGACTCCAACATATCTCCACAAGAGAGAGCACAATACCAAACATGCGATGAGTAGAAAAAGACTTGCTAATCCCAATTATTATATATGTAATGCACTTCCCACCCACTAACTCGATCCCCTTTATGGAACATCTACCTTGATCATTCATGGGCATCACACACTATCCATTGTGGCCTATAGGCATCCTCATCTCCAAGTCCACCACCTCTTTCTATGCTGGAAAACTAGGAAATATAAGTTGTAGAGGGTCAAATCTAGATGCTACCACTCCACATTGAAGTACCCATCGAAATTCTACATTCCAAGAATGTGGTTTGGTAGCTTCGGGCTAGTATATATTAGAGGATTTGGATTAACTTCATAAATCTACACCTACACAAGAAGTTGTGCATGTAGAATCCCCTCAACGAGTTTCCACAACCCTTCATTATCTTTATCTCACCACTAATAGGTCATAATACCTACACACATTTAAAAAAGTAGTGAAAACTAGACTAAGAAACTATCATTTGCCTCTACTGTGCATATTGCATAACACTATCAAACTTACCTTGCATAGTTAGTTCCAGTGTGTGGGAGATACATGCATCTCTTGCACATTGTCCCATTGCGCAACCTGTAAACCTAGTATACAATGCCTATGCATGATTGTTGAAGAAGTATTTGTGTGATATAGTGTGACTATTTTTTTCATACCTATATAGTTCACCAAAAACCATAACATATGAGTTTACAAGCCAAAAAAAGATTAATTTTGAAAATGAAACCACTAAAAACATAAACCAGAAGAAATGCACTAACCTAGTGGAAGTTTTTAAGACCCAATGTCTTGGGTGATTTCATTGTTATTATTATATTATTGTTGCCATTGTTAGTTGGCTAGTCTCATTAGTTGTAATTGTACCCTTTGTCTCATATATACTAGGAGATCTATGTTTTATGGATCGTCAAAAATTACTTGTAAACATAAGATGTAAAGGAGTTTTCCCCCTTGAAGTGGAATTGTTATTCATTCACTCTTTATCATTCTCAAGGTGTGGCATTGCTTATTCTTTTTGTTTATTCTATTTGGGTTATTTGGTCCATAACATTTGGTATCAAAGTGGATGGTCCTTGGTTTAGCTCCTTCAAGTAAGTCATGTTAACATTTTCACTCTAACTTCTTTCGAAATATTTTAGCTAGTGAATTTTTTAGGGTGGCTAGAGGATATATAGCAAAATACAATGTGTAAAAATTTCAAAATCAGGTCTACTACATTTTCAAAGTTACAAGTTATGTAAGTTAGGGTTTTGTCTAATCCTTAAACTAGGATTAAACAAGTGGTTTTGTTAAAATAGTCATATCTAAATATTGCTAGCTGAAAATCAAGTGCCAGTAGTGGCATTGGAAAGGATATAAACCATAGTTTTATAGATCCAAAGTTGAGACTTGTGAGGGAAATATTGTCAAAGTGGTAGTCCATACAAGTTCACTCCCTTGAAATAGGGAAAAACAAATAAGTTACGGTAATTCTACCATAAGATTCACTTGGAAGTTCTAAATTGCATGGGATTAGTGGAAGTACGAAAATGACATGTCAGAAGATATCCTATAAAAATTCCATCAAAAAAATATTAGAATTGAAGAAGTTATAGTGGGTTAGTTAGTGGAACAGTCTCCAAAACCCTAAGCCCTTCATGTCTAGACATGATAAGCTAAATGAAACTCTTGGAAAGGATTTTAAAGCCTCATACTTGACAATCAAAGAGAATTAAGAGGTTTGAATTAAAGATGTCCAAGTTGGAAGGAAGAATAGAGATCCTAGAATCTATAATGGCAAGAAAGGTTGACATCGTAAATATGGTAAGTAAAACAAAATTCCAAGATTTTAAACACGGTCTCAAAAATAATATTAAAGGTGATCTAAACTAGATGACAAACAAATATGACCCTAAATAAATGGCCAACAAAGATGATTTCAAAGAGATGTACAACAAATTAAATGATCTTAAAGAAATTAATGGGGACTAAATATCAAGGAGCTAAAAAAACCTCCTTATTCTAAGTTGAAACTCCAACATTGTCTTTAACTCAACGATAGCATGAGCATAAGTATGCTTGACTCATTGAAGAAAAATATAACATGTTTATCTCACATATTGTTGTCTTGCAAGTGGCCTCCTTTCTTTCTCCAAGGTTAGGTCCCCCTCCATGGGGCTCTTTCTCTTTATTTTAGTTTCAGAATATCAACTATGATTTATTACAATTCTACACTTTTGCTCCTAACCTCATGCATTAAAGGGAACATGTTATCACACATTTTTCACAGATCATGTTATCGATCAAATTAGCACTTCTCCATCCATGACCACATTGCCTTTTCAGTCACACAAAAGGACATTATGGATGGAAGATATTACCTTGACCCTAGATGACCTAGAGCTAAACCTTGCAATCCTTTCCTCAGAAGCATCTTTCTCTGCCTATTTTAATACATAACCGCGACCCTCATGCTTTCCAACCAGCAGGTCAGTCATGGGTATTTCTATTGACAACCTGCGGGTGTCAATTAAAAAGATGCACCCGCTAGATGCAAGTTATGACACTCATGAGTCACTCGCTAGTTGTTCTATATCATAGTCGCAGGTGTATTAATAAAAAATTGAAAAATAATTAAAAACACAAATTGGGATTAGTTGAGGCAGGTACCCAAACTACCCCAACTTCCCAACTCAACCACCTTTCGAACTTGCCCTCCTTGCCTTGTTATAAATATAAGGGGAGGGGCTTGAGAAAGGGACCTTATGATCATTGGAGAAAGCTATGTTGGAGAAATTCATAGCTAAGAGAGAGGAGCAAGAGCCCAAGGTCTGGTTACGACGGTGCCGGTGCAGGACAGGTATAGCTTTATGTACTTTTTGCATTTATCAATAAATATTTGGACATTCTTCCTTTTCCAATAGATTTGTTTATGTCTATTGCAATTTTATTACAAGTTGATGTTATGCTTTTCTTATTAATATCAATCTCTTATTTTGAGGAAGGTCTTATGTTTGTTTTGCAGGTTGTTGCATAGGAGAACAAAGGGATAAAAGCTTGGATCAACCTTCGAAATAAGGTACATACTCTCCTAACCCCAATCCAATTTGCTTAATAACAATGTTTGCAAATATTTAAATGTCTATCTGATAACCCCAGTACGTTGGTAGTCTTTCCCCTGCTATAAGAGTAATTTTCCTAACAACAGAACTGGCAAATCCATTGGTCAAACTAGTTTGAGGAAGGTCTTATGTTTGTTTTGCAGGTTGTTGCATAGGAGAACAAAGGGATAAAATCTTGGATCAACCTTCGAAATAAGGTACATACTCTCCTAACCCCAATCCAATTTGCTTAATAACAATGTTTGCAAATATTTAAATGTCTATCTGATAACCCCAGTACGTTGGTAGTCTTTCCCCTGCTATAAGAGTAATTTTCCTAACAACAGAACTGGCAAATCCATTGGGGAGCACCATCTATTTTCTGCTTTGGGGACTCTTGTTGAGTTTATTTCAGTCTTTTATAACTTGTTCGATATCTATAGAGGTGTCTAGGGTATCCTTGACCCTTGTGCCTGACTCAGTTATGTTTTGATCTGTAAATTTCTTTCTTTTTTAAAAAATTTCAGAGCCCACCCGCGTGTTTCCTGTACTTACAGGCGCGGTTATTTAGTTGCACTCGCGAGTTGCTTATATCAGTTCCCTCGGTTATCTAGTCGCACCTGCGTGCTTCTGCATGTTACAATCGCCAAATTTAGCTAATACTTTTTTTATATATATTAGGGTTTGGTCTTAGGGTTGTTTTTCCTGGCTTTGGAAGTTTGTTTGTTGGTATGACACCTGTTTAATGCTTTTGAGTGTTGTATGGGTCTTTTCTACAACCACTTTAACATATCTCCTTTGGTTTATTGTGCTTGTGAAGTTACCCCTTACTTTCTATCCCATATTGTGTTTGGCAAGTGCTTGTATTTCATCCTCTTTAGTCACTGATATTTAGGAACAGACTGATCTCTGCATAAGACTCTTTGCTTTCTGTCTTACATATCAGTTATCTTGGCTTGGATTTTTTTCCAAAACTTGAGTTACTTCCAGGTTTCCTGAAGCAACTTGTTGGGTTGGTCTTTTTCAATCTTATAAAAGTTCTGATTGCTTTGGTTTTGGGTCATCTTCTCTTTATTTGCATTGTTTGATAAGTCTTGTTTGTTCATTTTTATTTGTATTTCTTTCAGAGTTGAAGAAAAGGTCAAATTTAAAAAATAACTTTCCCTTTATAGCAATATTTGTCATTTTATTTTCGAAGTAGTTGTATTCATTGCACTATCATCTTTGAAAATACAAAAAAAAAAAACTTTTTATGCTTAAGTTTACTTTATTGATTTCATGTTTTGAAAGAAAAGCAAAATTGTGAAGTTTTTACATTTCATATACACATTTCTTTCAGTTGTAACCATCGCACACATTTGCACTATCCTTTGAGTAAGTAACAACCTTTAAAAAGAACCATTAATAAAATTTATTAGTAACTTTTTCTTTTTAGGTTACACACAAACCAACTAGCTTAGGCTAGGATTTTGGAACAGAACACCTTTAACTTTTTGAAACTGTTCAAAATCTCAAATCGTAGTACAAACTATCTCTAGGTAAATCCACTTTTGTGGAGGTGTTCCAGGAAGCTCTACTCAAACCAGAGTGAACCACGAGATCATGTGAGATTGGATTGTTGGGGATACCCCCCCACTTTTCATTCGAGCATACACCAGAGCCAATTCGCGTACGGGGATCCATTAGAGCCTTGTGTACTCTTGGATTTCGTGCTTAGTTACCGTGCCCATGCATCTTGGTTGGACCTGCGACTTTCCCCCAGGAATATTTCTACAACTACGGTAGCCTTTAGTATCTTTGACCTTTAGGGCTCTACACAGGTGACAATGGAAGGATATTTCCACTGTACCTAGGACAAACATGGGAGGAAATCCCTTGCAGCTATTTGGGAAGGCGGTTTGGTGATTCAAATGCTTGCACCCAGGGACACTGTATTGTGGACCCAGGGTAACTATCCTTCGTCACTCTACTGTATTTTTCTAGGCCCTCATCATCCCAAACTTGCCTTTGAGAGTTCATCTTTGTTTGCTTGGTTTGGATCACTATAGGACATTTTTAGTGGTGTGTTGTTTGTTCTCTCTGTTCTAGTGACCCCTAGTTTTAATACTTAGTATATTTTCAAAACAGTTGTGGAGGACCAACTTCTTTGTAAGTCACGAAGGTTGAGAAACCTTCCTCCACTCACCATGGAGCCTCCACCGCCACCACAGCGCCGGAGAACAGACTCTCGTGGTTCTTACTACCTCATGGGTACGACTGAACCCCCCAGAGAACCTCGCTTGATCTCTCAGGGTCAACCAGTTCAAGAAACTGTTGGGATTGAAGACTTGACTTCTTAAGATTTTAATACACCCTTCAACCCTCCATTAACAGGACCCAACGATCTTTTGTTGGAAAGAGTAGTCTCTCTAGGGATTCCAGAACTAAGTGTAAATCGGTTTACACCTGGTGCTTTCATGGATAACACAGGGGATGCATCGGGAGTTATTTTTACTCCCACCACAAATATCATTCTAGGAGGAGTATCCCCTACACATGTACACACATCGATACCGAGCTCATTGCAGTTCACTTATGCTTCGAGTCCTTCTTCCATCTTCAATGTTGGTTCCTCGAGTTTGTAGAACACTCAAGTTACAAAAACATCCACTCCAATTGGTTCCACCATTGGCCCATCCATTATTCCCTTTTCAGGGATACCTTCTGTGTATTTCACATCTTCCCCTTTTATGCATCAATTCCAGGTTAACCCCCACCATGCTCCTTTTAGTCACAGATTTCCTTGGTTTGGAGGACACATCACTCCTTCAGCACCTTTTGTAGGCTCAATGCATGCTTCGTCCACTGCATCCATGTCAAGGTTCAACCCCTTCACGAGATTCAATGCACATTCATACAATGTACAGAATTATAACATGTCTGTAGGGAGTACTCCCTTTTCACTATTTGGTGGAGCAGGTAGTAACAGTTATGTCAACCCACATTTCAAGGGTGCTTATACCCAACCACAATGGACGATTCCACAAGGAAGCAATCCTTTAGATTACGTTTGGAGCAACTTTAATAATGCATTTTATTCACAATCGGTGACTGGGGGCAACCCCAACTAACAGTATAGGAACCAGGTTTCGAGTGGTTCCCCCTACCAGGTTCCTCCCCATTATAGTCCATTGTCAAGACCTCATTTTCCTTTTCTGGAAACATTGAATTTTCCATATCTTTCAAAACTCACCAATGATATGGTGCGGCACAACACTGCATGGCCCCCAGTCCCAACCAAGCTTCCTTCGGACATTCCAAAGTTCGAAGGTAAGACTGGTGAAGACCCTGGAGACCATGTTACAACCTTTCACTTGTGGTACTCCTCCAACTCGCTTAATGAATATTCAATTTGGTTGAGGCTCTTCCAAAGAACCTTAACAAGTGTTTCAGAAAAGTGGTACATTGAATTTCCTACTGCAGCATATGATAAGTTTTGGGACTTAGCGACAGTCTTTTTGAATCACTTCTAGCTTCCCGTCCGGTATGATGCCGGTACAGATCTTCTGTCTACCTTCAGGTAGAATAAAACCACTCACCTTTATGACCATATTCAGGAGTGGTGAAGACAGAAGCAACTCATCAAGGCTGAGATCCCTCCAGAGTTCCTTTTAGAGTGGTATATGAAATCACTCCTTCCTTATATTTCTAAGTATTTTTCAACTTCTAGGGTTACTTCTGAGGAGAAAGCAATCCTTAGGACCCAACAGCTTGATTTGATCTATGCACAATCTGGGATCCTTTACGAGATCATTCCGGATGTACCGAGGTCTAATATAGATCTTGGTAAACCTAAGCCTGGACCGCATGTCGATGGCATTGTCGGTTCAGTTGATTCAGCAGCGCTTAAAGCTTTAACCAAGCAGGTTCACGCACTTTCTATGGAGCAGTATGCTACTGAAGCAACTACGGTTGCAACCTTCCCTTCTAAAACAGAATCTGTACAAAATGTGCAGACAAATCAAAAGGGTCCTCAGCAACCCAACAACAAAAAGAAGGGTAAGAAAGGGGAGGGGAACCATCAGAAACCCAAAAACATTGAGAATGCTGAGGAGGGAAAGAAAGAGAAAAAGAAGGTAAATTTTCCTTGCAATCTTTGCAAGGATGACCACCTTACTCATTAGTTCCCTCTTATGGACGAAGCCCAAAAGCTTTTACGAGAAAAGAAACCGGCTGTCTTGAAGGATCCATTTCCTCATGGACAACTCCCATCTTTCGGTAGCTCTAATGCTGGGGGCACTTGTGCCACTCCAGGTGATCATTCATTCATCAACATGGTTAACTCACACATGCTACTGCAAACCAGAGCCAAGAATTATACCCTGTACTTGCAGCAGAAAGATAAGGAAGTTCCAGAATCATCTAATCCTCTCCACATCAAGAGGCCAGCAGCCTCTTTGCTGAAGATACCTAAGGGTGTCTACAAACGGACTATGCACAACCCTAATGCGCGAACCACTCCAAACCACTCTGTTGTAGAGGACCTAGCCCAAACGCCTTGTGCAATGTCCGCACTAGAATTATTGCAAAGCTTCCCTTCACGGTGGAATGCACTTCTAGTGAAAATCGGGATCATGGATTCTTCAAGTATGCTTGCACGGTTTGATATGTCAAATATCAAACCCCGGTTACCGTATCACGTGGCCTTCCAGATTGAAGTAGTCCATGGTCCCAAAACCATTGGACAAATCGCTGTAGATGAAGGCGCGTCAATGTGTGTAATGTCAATATCCTACCGGAAATCCCTTGGCTCTCCTGAGTTAGCCCCTTCCAACACACTACTTACGGATTTTGACGAAAGATCGTTCCTCCCACATGGAGTCTTGCCCGCGTTCGAAATTCAACTTGCCAGTAAGTTAGTGTCTATGGAGGTTGAAGTTTTGGATGCCCCCCTCGACTACAATCTGTTGTTGGGAAGGAGTTGGACGTATGCTATGCAAGCTATCACATTGTCCGTTTTTCGAGTACTCATGTTCCCACATGAAGGTAAGATCATCACGATTGATCAACTTTCCTTCACTCGGAAAAACAACACTACTTTTTTGGATTCAACTATCCATTTGATTGATCAGACTCATCGACCTAGCAAGAGTCTGGGAGTAGGCATGTATTCATCGTTGATGGGAAAATTTGACTTACCTGCCCCCGTAAAATACATTGGTTCAATGAGCACCACTGACATTTTGTCTCGGGAAATTTTCACGATTAGTCGAACAACTGATTCGTGGGTTCTCCCCACTCAACAAGAACCAACTGTGCCCCTATCTGTTGCAGAAGTGGCATACCAAGCATCACAAAATGTTGCAACAAATTTTATCTCGATTTCATTTGTCTCCACGGAGTTTGGTCGGTCAACTCTATCCATTCTTTTGATTGTCTAGATATTGTTTTTCCTTCTAATGAGGCTATCCTAGAAGCCATGGTAGGTCTGGATCATCCGTGGGAACACATGCATCACAGATCCTATTTCCTTCCAGATTTGGACAAGATAGAGAATGGTGAGTTCTCAGTGAGACCTGTTGGTGATATCGATTGTCCATCACTCCTTCTACTAAGCAAATGATTTATGTTGAAGGTAACATGGAAAACATAACAACGACTATACCGATCGATATCTCCACTAAACCTAACGTTGTGGAAAACATATTTATTGGAGCAAACTGTTCTCCTCAGGAGATTGCTTTGTATACCAACCTATTTAAATAGTTTCATGATGGTTTGGCCTGGTCTTATGAGGATATGCCAGGCATCGACCCTGCTATAGTTGAGCATGTTATCACGACTTACCCTAATGCTAAACTAGTGAAACAAAAGCTTCGTCTGGTAAACCCTCAAAAAGCAGCAGCCATTAAGGCTGAAGTTGAAAAATTGTTTACAGCCGGCTTCATCTATCTAATCGACATGACGAAATGGGTTTCCAACCCAGTCCCAGAAGAAAAAAAGAAAGGAATTATATGTGTCTGTATGGACTTCGGGGACCTAAACAAAGCATGTCCAAAGGACAAATACCCCACACCTTTCATAGACTAGATCGTTGATGCATGTGCGGGCCATGAAATCTTTTCTTTCATGGATGGTTTTTTAGGATACAACCAAATCTAAATAAAACATGAAGACCAACACAAAATGGCTTTTATTTTTCCTTGGTATACCTTTTCTTATCGGAAGATTCCATCCGGGTTAAAGAACGTTGGAGCTACCTCCAGCGAGCCATGAACTTCGCTTTCCACGACATTAAACATGTAGTCGAACCATACCTGGATGATCGCGATCTCGTAAGAGACGAGATCATCCTGATCATTTGAGACTCATGTTTAAGAGATGCAAATACTATAAGATTCGTTTGAATCCTAACAAATGTGTATTCTGCATTGAGTCCGGACACTTACTAGGTTTCATTGTGTCTAGTCGTGGCATTATGGTTGACCCATTGAAAGTAGAGGCCATTGTAAATTTGTCTCCTCCTCGTACCCTTAAACAAATTCAGAGTTTGCGGGGCATGTCAAACTTTCTACGACGTTTCATTATAAACTATGCTAAATCACCAAGGGATTCATGAGATTGCTCAATCAAGACACCCATTTTTTCTAGGATGAGGTTGCACAGACTTCGTTCGAGGCCTTGAAAAAGGCACTACTATCATCCCCCTTGTTGATCCCTCCAAATTATACTAAGGACTTCCTTTTATATCTTGCGGCATTTGTTTCCACAATTGGTATAGTCCTTGTTCAGGAGGATGACAAGATCCAATAGCATGTCATTTATTATCTCTCATGCGCATTGGTCACTCTTGAGCTCATGTATTCTCACATCGAGAAGTTGGCATTAGTTTTTTTCCATGTTGTTCAAAGGTTGCGTCATTACATCTTATTGCGAACAACCACAGAGGTCAATCCCTTTCAATATGTATTAACCCAACGTATCATCAATGGGAATTTCAATAAATGGATTGTCATTCTACAGGAGTTTGACCTAACTTTCCAATATGCCAAATCAAAGAAATATCTGGTGTTCGCCGAGCTTATTTCTGAGTTCCCTAGTGATGTAACAAACAATGAGGAAGATTCATCATTTCCGGATGAACACACTTTTCTCATTGCGACCTATGACCTGTGGTATGGAGATATTCTAATATATCTCCAGACTTTGAGGTGTCCCCCTACTTTCTCTAGGGATGAACGACGGAAAATTAAACATCATGCATGGAATTACCTCATCATTTCTGACACACTTTACAGACGTGGGGTAGATTCCATTTTACGCCATTGTTTAACCCTAGAGGAAGCTAAAATAGTATTGAATGATGCCCATAGTGGAGCCTGTGGGGGTCATCTTTCTGGGTTGGAAACAGCCCATAAATTACTGTGTTCTGGCTATTTTTGGCCCACTATCTTCAAAGATTGTGTGGAAGCTGTGAAACATTGTCAACCTTGTCAGTTTTTCACCAAGAAAATGCGAGCACACCCGAATCCTCTCCATCATGTTATCACAGCAGACCCCTTCACCAAGTGGGGGGTTGACTTCATGACATGTAATCCAGCTTCGGAAGGAGGACACCATCACATCATCATTATCATCAACTACTTTACGAAGTGGGCCGAGGCAATTCCTACTGTGAGAGCAGATGGAGAAACGACGGCTTATTTTGTTTTCAACCGGATCATTGCTAGATTTGGTATTCCCAAAGAGATCGTCACGGACCATGGTCGACACTTTCATAACAATATGATGACCAAGTTGTATACCATGCTAGGTTTTCGACAGGAACATCCATCTTCGTTTTATCCGCAGGCGAATGGTCAAGTTGAAGCAGTCAACAAGACTTTGAAAACCATCCTTCAAAGGATCGTTAATGCTAGTAGATCTAACTGGCACATCATGTTGTATCCAGCTCTTTGGACATATCGATCCAATTTTAAAACTGCTACCCGGGTTCTCACCTTTCCAACTCGTTCACATGGTGGAGGCAGTCATTCCGGTGGAATGCGAGATTCCATCGTTGAAGTTGGTTATCCAACTGCTTCCTGAAACTTCAGCTTTGGAGGAGCGTTTGCTTCATTTAGAGAAATTAGATGAATAGCGCCACGATGCGCTTACAGCAAATGAAGCTCATAAATCCGAGTCAAGCATCAGTACAACAAATATATAAAACCAAGGGTGTTCTAACAAGGAGACCTTGTTTTGCTCTATGACTAGGAAAAAGATCCCTTGGGGGCAGGTAAATTTAAATCTATGTGGCTTGGACTGTATATTGTCTCTAAAGTTCTGAAGAAGGGATCTTACGAGCTAACCAATTACGATGGTTGTAAGTTGCATGAGCCTAGAAATGGGCTCTACCTGAAAAAGTATTATGCTTAGGCTTATATGCTTTTCTTGTATTATAATTGTACATGTTTGTAGATTTAGTCTTTTATTTTGATTTTTTGCGTCTTATGTGTCTTTTGGATTGTGGTTTCAGATGATAATTGAATGCTTTATAGGATTCGTTGATGGCGCTAGTCGCCACACCCGTCAATTGGCCTCGGCAGCTTGGGTTATTTACTCACTGTCTGGCCAACTTGTGTCTTTGGGAGGTGCTTTTTTGGGCCCTATGACGAACAATGTAGCTAAGTATAGTGCAGTCATTAAGTTACTCCGAGATGCTATCCATCACGGCATTTCATGTTTGGAGGTAATGCTCAATTCGCAGTTAGTAGTACTTCAGTTGATGGGTGAGTACAGGGTTAGGGATCCTTCTTTGCTTCGTCAATTTTGCGTGTTAGATTGCTTTAAGGACAATTTTATTTTATCACATAGCAACACATTTCAAGGAATTTTAATTCATTAGCTGATTCATATGCAAACTATATATTAGATTGGAATATGTACCATACACAATCACATTAAACAGTCACACACATAAAGACAAACACATGTATATGAGTATGGTTCATAGGATGTCGCAGTGTCATAATATACAAAAATGGGCTCAAAGGCCTCAAAAATATAATATTTCTCTCTCCCTATGGAGAGGGAGGTGCCTCTACTAACTCTGCCACAGCCTCTCTATAGAATATGACTAGCCTAGCTACTTTTCCAAGTAGTCGGATCCATGCTGGGGGCACACCTACTACATGCTCCTACATCTCGAGCAGCATCGGCTAGATCTTGTACGTCGGGATATCATGATTCAAACGACTCATCTTCCCCTCGAGGTTCACCAGCATGGCATCTGCTACACCTAGCTCAGTTGGTCTAATAAATATCCAAGGGTGTCTGGCAGGTCTCACAGGTCCCACATCTCCTCAAATCACACTATCAGCACTCATACTCATCATAAAAAATTATATATACATAAAGCATAAAATTGAAATAAATTTCAAAATCATAAGCGCATTTTACCTATCTCTCCCGAGGATGATCCTGGAGGAAGCACGAGCTTTGGATCTCCTCGGAAATCCATTCCTGTGTACAAAAACTGCTCCAGAGCCGGCACTTGGTGGCTCCACCATGCTAGATAGTCTTCGTCAGTATATGATAATTGTGTTTCCCCTCCACCCTGGCGCAAGAATATATCACCCCACCGAGTCATCAATGGATCACGGGAGTTCAACGCTGGTAGAGCCATACCCGGACTTAGATCGGGGACTCTCTAAGAAGAAGAAAGAGCACAAGATACTTCCATATCTGAAGTTCTTTTTCTTCCTAGTTTTACACTCTGTCAACTGGCGTTTCATATTCACCAGTAGGACCGAACACCAATCAAATATCACACCACGTAGACACTCGACTCCTATCTACATATAGTTTCGAGAGGCCAAATGTTATGCGGCACTCCCTCCAATCCTGTTAAGTGTGCTCAATATCACTTTCAGCGGGAAGCTCGCAATAGACCCAATTGGAACTTGGCTTCCGCTTTTCTCGGTGCCAGGAAAGTAGTAGGCATTGATGTAGTCTTGGATAGATAGAGCACCTACCCCTCAAAATTTTCCCTTGAGGTTGACTCCCTCACCTCTTCGGGATAAACCGGTGATGAAATATATATCATCTATTGTGATATCAAGCATCTCTCCTTGGAGATCAAACATACCCTGATCAGAATCCCAGCAGTTGATGAGCATTTGGAGTAAGTGCATTTGCACATGCATACTTGTTGTTCAGAAAAATTTGAGAATCTCGCATCTTCGTAGTGCATTCAAGGTGAGTGGATCCCCCATGGCATCCCTATCCATGGATTCATGCTCTCTCTCCCTCCAGGTTAAGACCATCCTACATCATTCACCCATTTCATGCATTATTTTTTTATTTTTTTTCATTTTAAACAGCGCTACCCGCGGCTTCACCTGTGCAACATAGGCGGGTACCCGCTGGTCAGCTTATTCTAAACCCATGCACTTTCCATGTATCCACGATTTTAGCATAGCCAGACTCGCGGGTGCGAAGCACTAAATTTTAAACTCATATAAAAAATCAAAAACACCATTAAAAAATCAAAATAATGATTGAACTGATGGACAAGGGAGAGATGACTTACTTGCAACTGATAGAAGCTGATTTGGTGACCCAGATTGAGCGCTACAAGCAGTTGAAGGGGGTTCTTTTGCTCTTTTTCTCCAACAAAATGACTTTGTGAGTTATGTGGACATTTTGGCACTATTTATAAAAATTACTTTAAATTTTTACCCACTTTTACAAACTTTCATATAGTTCCAAAATTATTTTTTAACTTTATTTAATACTAATGACTTTTTCAAGTTGTTTTGATTAGGTGAAGTTCTAAAAGGCATTTCTCGCTATTTTTGCAACGGTGATCGTATAAAGGTTTGATTTCCTTTATGGCATGTTTGTTTAGTTCAGTACTTCCTGTCGTTTTATGTCATATTGAAATCTATTTTGATCATGTTTATATGTCATTTTCTACTAATCCGGTGGTCTTCATGATATCTACAACCCTTTCATCATTTGACATATCAAGGGTTTTATACATTATATCTCATTTTTACCTAATATTAAGTTCCCTGGTATCTATAGAGTCTTTTTTAAGCCCTTGTTAGACTCTTTAAATACAAACAACATCGCCGAGTATACTTGTTCACTTCAAACTCGCTAAAGGAATTGAAGGGACATCCACTTAGGTATAAGTTTACCCCTTTTCCGGATCTTTGTGGATTAATTACGAAAAAGGTATACTCTAGTCATACGTGGCTAGAAGAGTTCTTCTCTCATTGTTTTATACTTTTTTCGGGTGAGGAGACTAACTCTATGAAAAAGGACTTTTTGGAGTCTTCTTTAGGGTTTTCAGACTCTCAAAACATGAAAACACCAGGGAGCATTCACCAACTCGGGATCGATGTGAAATCCACAAGTAGGTATATGGAGTTATTGTTTAAGTTTTTCAGACTCCTTAAATATGAAAATACCCGAGAGCACATACCAACTCGGGATCGATATTAAAATCCACGAGTAGGTGTATGGAGTAATTGTTTAAGTTTTTCAGAATCCTTAAAATTGAAAACACCAGTGAGCATGAATAGATCCAGGCTCGATATTAAAATCCATGGATCAATGTTATTGAGTATTATTCTATCTCTTCTTCAAAATTGTTAAGACATGAAGAAGGTCTTGAGTTTCCCTCCAATGGACTCGTTAAATTACACGTGGTTGGACTTATATCAACAGTCTTCTCCCTCTTTCTTTAAGCTTGTTTCAAAAATGAAGAATTACTATTGAGTTTTCTTCCTTGGACTCATTAAAACTAACAAGAAGGAAATTTTTTAAATAAAAAGAGAAAGGGAACGGAAGAATTTCAAGTATCTTTCAGTATAAAGGCAGCAAGTCAATTATGTCCTTGAACACAGCACCTTTTTGAGTCTTTTTCAAACAAGTTGGGTTTTAGTTTTGGCCTTAGGATGAACCTTATCTCATATTTTTTACTCCTCCGATTGGTTACTCTTCCAATCATATGGAGAATATGTTAATGTCTCCTAAATTACATATTTATATCATGGTCCCTTTGTCTTTAAAAGATTCCTAAGTCACTCTTGTGTCATGCTCACAGTTCAAGGACACCCCTTGTGTGGTCCATTCTGCAGTTACCTTGACCTCATGTGCCGGCCACTCCTTGGTGTCAGTATGTTTCATCATGTACTCAGTCCTATTCCAGATCAAATCAACCTTTTGATTATATCTCGTGTTGGATGATGGAGGATGCCTTAAGGGCTCCCTTCTAGTGGACTTCTTCCCATCGACTTCAACTCGTCTTACTTTGGGAATGAATTTTAGAGTTTCGGGTAGTACCTTGGGAATTGCAGTCATCAGTGGCAATTTCCCTTGTTGTTGAATAGTGGAAATACATCAATGTCCCCTACTCGATGTATTCTTCAAGTGTTTGACTTCAATACCTCTTATTCACTCTTGTTAGAATTTACTAGGTACCTTGGGCCCCATTTCCATTAATGATGGGTGCCCTCGCGTTTGTTAACGGTCTACATCATTGGTCGATAATCAAACGGTATCCTCCATGTTCGAACTCAGCTCATTTATTCGCATGGTTAGGATTCGTACCTTGAGACGGTTTGGATGAAGACCTTCGAACTATAATAGCATCCTCGCATTTTGTTATTTCCCAAGTTGCACAAGACTGAGTCACACCCATTTTTGGCTCTTGATGAGACATAGATCCAGTTTGTTTTTATGGCTATGATCTCCTGTTTGACATGGATCCATGCTTGTATTTCAATGGCCATGCTATATACATATTTCAGTTATGTATTGGATATTATGTTCTACCATTCTGAACATCTCCTGATGTCAAGATTGTAAATTGCTTGTTGACTTTGTTTCTGTTTCAGGTATTGTTTGTGACCTCATCCTGCGGCCTCTCTGCTCCTCCTCTGCTTGGATTGTAATGTATTTCGGCCATCGCTTCCCTATCACCTCACACATTAGGGGTCATTTGTTATCAGTCAAATTAGCACTTATACGTCTGTGACCACATTGCCTTATCAGTCACACAAAATGAAATTATGGATGGAAGATCTTACCTTGACCCTAGATGACCTAGAGCTTAACCTTGCAATCCTGTCCTAGGAAGCATATTTATCTACCTATTTTAATACATAACCGCGACCCTCATGCTTTCCAACCAGCGATTCATCTACGGGTATCTCTACTAACAACCCACGGGTGTCAATTAAAAAGCTACACCCGCTAGATGCAAATTAGGACACTCGCGAGTTACTCGCTAGTTGTCCTATATCATAGTCGCGGGTGTATTAAGAAAAAGTTGAAAAAATAATTAAAAACACGAATTGGGATTAGTTGAGGCAGGTACCCAAACTACCCCAACTTCCCAACTCAACCACCTTTCGAACCATCCCTCCTTGCCTTGCTATAAATACAAGGGGAGGGGCTTGAGAAAGGGACTTTATGATCATTGGAGAAATTTATGCTAGAGAAATTCATAGCTAAGAGAGAGGAGCAGGAGCCCAGGGTCTGGTTACAACGGTGTCGGTGCGGGACAAGTATAGCTTTATGTACTTTCTTCATTTGTCAATAAAGATTTGGACATTCTTCCTTTTCCAATAGATTTGTTTATGTCTATTGCAATTTGATTACAAGTTGTTGTTATGTTTTCTTATTAAAATCAATCTCTTATTTGTGGTCAAACTGGTTTGAGGAAGGTCTTATGTTTGTTTTGCGAGTTGTTGCATAGGAGAACAAAGGGAGAAAAGCTTGGATCGACCTTCGAAATAAGGTACATACTCTCCTAACCCCAATACTATTTGCTTAATAACAATGTTTGCAAAGCTTTATATGTCTATCTGATAACCCCAGTACGTTGGTAGTATTTCCCCTGCTATAAGAGTAATTTTCCTAACAACAAATCCACTCATACAAATGAAGCCAAAAAGTACTATATCGATACAACACTTTATTTATTTAGGCCATGCAGTTTTCACATGTAATCCTTCAACACTCACCATGGTCTTCTTATATGTCACCAAGTATCAATTTTTGCATTTTGGTAGTTTCCATACACCCTCATATATGGGAAAATGCTCAAAAGCTTGTGTTTTTGCTAGTTGTGATAAATTATTGAATTTAAAGTGTGGCATCCCAAGGAAACATTCGTAGGAACCAGATGGATAACCACTAAATTAGGCTTTCAATTCCAACCCTCAAAGGCCATATCTCCACAATACCAACAAAGGAAGTCTCTCAAGGCGGACCGAAATTAGAATTAATGCATACCATTTATGAATTAATAGAATGCAATGAAATCTAAACAGGCATGGATTAAACAATTTCATGGAATCTAATATCCTATGTTCATAATTAACCATAATACACACACAACATCTGGCTATAAAATTTTCTATAAACATAAAATAATATTAATTTGTAGATTCACAATTAGAGATAGAACACTTCTCTTTTGACCAAATATAGTCCAATAAATTAGCTAAGTATGAGCAATTTTCTACCCAACCATGGGCATATAGTGCAAATACCACCCCCAAGCTAGACTTATGTGAGGTAGCTAGGGTAAAGGAGCTAAGATACAAGCTTCTAACTCACTTAGCCCAACCCATTTTCTCTCATACTTAACCAATTATTTCATTATATCGTATTCCAAACATGTCATTTAACCATCAAAAAACCATGGAACTCTATTTCACTGCCCACACAATATAGGGGAGATATTCCCTTTCTTTTCTCAACAGTTCCTCAAGGATATTCTTCCTTGTAGTGTTATTTAATGTGGATAGAAAGATCCCAACCTATTGAATGCTTTATAGGAATTGCTTGCAATAATAATATTTGGCTCTCATGCATCCAAGGAAGAGTGATTACAAATTGGGTGAATGATTCCTAACTAGCCCAACTTCTATGCTCACATGTAGCCATTTTTCTTTTGTCTAAGGTCTATAATACTTCTTCACAGTGTTGATTTGGTCAATTTCAAGATTAGTAAAAAGTTGGCAATAGAAGGCGCTACATGAGTAATGCAATATGTAAGATTGATCAAACGAATGAATGCATGACAATGAGAGGCCCAAGGGATTATGGCTAACATTCCTTCTAACATAAGAAATATAGTACTCTTACACTAAGTCATGATTCATTAACTACATGAGAAGAATCCCCCACCAAACTCTTACATGCATTCAATAATTGTCTTTATAAGTCATTGTAGGTGGATAGATTCATTTAAGGAACATGATGGAAAAAACATAAGGCTGACATTTGGAAATAGGGGATTTACTTTCCCGTATCCCCTATTTTCCTCTTCCCTTCTTATGTCTCTGTAGCCATCTTGGACCATTATATATAATATTCCACATCAATATATGCATAGACTAAGTTCACCATGGAAAGACTACTACGTGGTTCATATAAGTATATTCATATCATTTATAGGTAGGGTCATTTATTTAATCTCGCATGGCTTAACTCTTGACATTATTGCCACACATTTACAATATATACATAACTTGGTCAAATACATTATTGGGGTCAAAACCAAGCTATTACACAAAGAGGAAATTATGTGGCCTAAATCAGGAAACACCTTCAGTTCCCATGCATGACATTCTCCAAAGAAACCCAACAAATACAAGGATATCTCAAGAGTTCCAAGAATTCAATGAATGTAAGGTTATGGTGTAAAAGTCTAATCATGAATTTAGGCATATGCTAGTTCCATTCATTGCTTCTTATTGGTATCAACATTGAGCATTTTCTTCCACCACCTAGGAGAAACTTTCTTATGGTTAGTCTTTGCTTTAGAGACAAAAACTCAAATATGATGGGACTCACCTCAAGAGAAAGCTTGAAGGTCATCTTAATGGCCACCCCTAGGAGACATTGTTCTTAAATTTTTAAACTTCTTCCATGGCATTTGTCAGTATAGTTGTTGGGTTCTCTTCCCCCCATCATAATTTGTTTTGTATTGGTTTTTTAATCTTTGTATTGATTTGATTTATAATATATTAACAATGTGTGAAGGTTTCCAATGTCATTTGTTACTGTGATATCATGTGCAAGATCAAAGAGGAGGTTTTGGTTTGAAGGTCCCCCCTTATCTTACTCTATCATCATCAATCTACATAAGGAGTGACTCAATCAAGATTTCATTTGTCTTATCTCATACTTTTAATCATTGAATATTAGAGGAAAGAAGTAATAATGCCTCGAGCACCCTTTTTAAACACCCTTCAAACCTTTTATCAAGAGTAATAGTTACAACCTATCGATGGAAATTTTTTTGTACTTGTTGGCACAAAATAACACAAAGCAATGCTATAAGTGTTCTCCATGCATCACGTAATGATCAAATTGGCATGGTCTCCCTAACAAGTAATATACATTTATCACACAATATATCATCTATGTACTCACTAATGTGAAAAATATACATTGCAATGGTGAGTTACAATTACTTCATATCATTTTTAGAACCAAAACAATTTATAAGGTCATGTATTCTTTTGTCATGTTAATCCTAGTTTCTTTGCCATTTCAATTGCCTCAATAATTTGTGTACTACCGGAATCAAGCACAACCTTACAACACTTACCTCTAGGCTTGTAACTAGCTATGAACATGCTTTTCCTCAACCATATGTGTTCTTGTATTATTTGTTATTCTAGTGGTGTAATATTTCCTCCATGCATCATTGGGTTCTCTCCTCTTTATGTTGTTACCATGACAATTTAATTGCATACTTGAATTTTTCCTCAGGGTAACTATGTTCTAGCCTTGTTAGCTCATGTGCCATCCCTATGTGGGAATTTAAATGATATATGTTCTTCATGTCCAAATGTGTAAATAGTGAATCTTCATTTTGTATCCACCAGTATTTTAGTCTCTACCTCAATATCCATCTCGAGTTCTACCATTGTGATTCATCTGACTCATCGGCCTTCCCTTTGCATAAACCCTCTATGTGTGATGTTGAACTATTTTTACTACCTTAACCACCTCTTACTCTACCATTGTCTCTCTTACCTCCCTTGTGCACCATCTTATCTTTTGCAATAAAATATGCCAACTTATATGTTTTTTTAGTTGTGACTCTCTTATGTAGGCTCATCTCATCATGGACCACAAACCTCAATCCATTCATATATATTGAAACTCTCTTATTATTCCCATAATGATGACCCACACAAATAGAAATTTGATAGAATTCCTCTATATGCTCGTACACACTTTGGTCTCTTTGTTGCAAGTTCTACATGTTGTCTGAAAAGAAATTGTTTATAGCAATATGGAAGATTACCTCTCTCAACTTGGATTGCAACTTACTCTAGTTCCTTATCTTCTCCTTACCATGGAAAAAATTGCTTGTGCTACACAAAATACCACTACATAGCAGCATGACCTCTCAATCAATTAATGTTAAACTTTAGTTTGTTTGGCCTATCTTCTCAAAATATATTTCTAGTTTACTCATAAATCTACCAGCTCTCCCACCCTTAGGATTCTATCACATTATGAAACTTTAACCTCGACTACTCTTTTACTCCTAAAAAATTACAATTATTTGGGATCCAAAGTCTCCTTCTCATATAGATTATTGTTCTTCTTCATTTCACGACTGTAAACTACTGGCATCTACTTCTCCACTCTATTCTAGTTTGTTTCTAGTTCTTTAATTTGTCGTCTCATTGTTTGCAATTCTTGGTTTACACCAATCCTACCACCCCTTTTTGCCATTGCTAAAATTCTAACTCTTTTGATTCTATAAACTCTAGGGAATTCCACCCTTAGAATTTCTTTCAAATGCCAAAACTTCTCAATCATCAATTCTCCCAAGGATTCATTGTGCTCTATCACAAAAAAACGATGCAATTGAAAGGGCATGAACCCAAAATAATCACTATGCACTTGATTTTGAACCTTATAAGCTATTGTAGAAAAGAATAAAAGACATAAATGCATTCTCACACAATACAAAATATAAGATAAAATAAAATGCTCAAAAGGGTCTACATTCTCATTAAGCTTTGTCAAATTACACATACATAGGCTCAGGAACATTTCAAGCTTACAAGTTCGTTAACCTCACCCCCTTCTACATATGAAATACCCTTTGTCTGCCACTCCTTTGCACACAATTTGCAACCTTGAACTTTTCTCTCCTAAAAGATGCACTACTTTCACAAAACTCTTACTTTTTTGTATTCATCCTCTTTCAACATCTAGCCATTCAAGTACCAAACTTCTTCTTTCAACAACTAATCTCCTTTGTTCTCCTAATAGCCTTTTCACACCTCTTTCACTTTTGTAATACCTCTTGCAAAGAGTTATGCCTTCTCTTTGACATTATGACTCCCTCTCTTGAAGCTAACTTCGTAAAGAGTACCAACTACTTCTCAATGGCCGAACTTCTTATGGAAACCAACCTGGTCACCTATGCATTGCATTGATGTATTATCCATTAGTATGTATCTTGGGATTCCAACAATCTCACTTTCTTCTTTTAACAATTCACATTCATTCTATCTTGTCATGACACATCTGTCACCTCCACCTTTCAATTTCCTACATCCAACTCATTACTTGTTCTACGTGCACTTCCTTTTCTCTTGCATGCACATTGTTTTGTGCCTTCTATTTCTTTTGTGCACCAACACACTATTTCTTCCTACACACAAACATCATCCCTCATATTTTGGAACCCTACATATGAACATGCACCTAAATTCTCTTGCTTTACTACTCAAGTCAAAATATCTCTTTCCTCTCTCAATAATTATTTCTCTCATTTTTCAAAAAACGATCATAATGGCCATGTAACCTTTCTCCATGTAGCATTTTCTCTTATATTTTTATTTTCATATATTTTTCCATGAAATCCATATATTGGAGAAACCTACCAAGTACTTCTCATTTAGATGATGATAAATCATATTCTATATAAGCTCTAGGCTTTTTCAAAATAGGCTTAAGACCATTACAACACTATATTTATTAAGAGTTCAACATATCACTTGTTAGAATTGAATTTAAGTAAAGAGGATAATAATTGTTGATGTAGCCTAAACATTTGAAGATTTTGCTCGTTCTCGATAGCATTTTTTGATGCGATTTTTTATTGAATCTAGTAAAAAAATTTCAAATCTCAAACAACAATGTTTGAACTTGTTTAATATGGGTGCCCTGGGGGTCTTTGAGGGTATTGAATCCATTTATGCATTAAGAACAGTGATTTAAAGAACACATAATCCAAATTTTTAAAAAAACTTTCATCGGATTCTAATGAAAAACTCGTCGAACTCTTTCATAGTTATTCCTTCAACCAACTAAGTCAAACTTAATTTACTATATATGTAAATATATACATACATCATAATCTCATATATATACACATCATAATCTATTGTATATATATAACTAACTTGTTTTAGACATTTGGATAGAAGTTTTATGTACACTTAGCTATTTATTAGCAATGGATTTTATTAGCAATGTCAATCCATTTTAATTGTGTAAGATTAAAATGTAGAAAACTTAATCATATATTGTTATGTTGATGTTAGACAACCTTCCAAGGCAAGCAAACACTCTCACCCATGGTTGTGGACCTACATGTAGAGTATAATATCTAATAAATTAACAACTATAGAGTATAATTGGTAATAAATTACAATAACCTTCAATGCCAAGCAAGCAAATATGGTCAACAATCGTTGTGGACCGTACATCTGATAAAGTATAATGTGATCAATTATACCTCCACTTACTTTATAATAATAATTAAAAAATGAGAGATTCAATGGTTTGAGGTTTCTAGTTTTTTTAACAACGAAAATGTAATGATGTTTGCATGGCTTTGTCTATGTGGACCAAGGCCATTATTACGTCCAAGTGACATACATTTAGAAAAAAACAACAAATAAGAATATTCCATCTTGAGGAAGGAGATAAGGGCTTGGTAGTGTTTGGAACACTAAAACAATCAATTTCGTATTATAATTTTTACCTTCGTAAATAAAAAATTTGTATAGAGTTATAGTGATATTTTATTAATAAAAGTTTTTTTTGTTAATTTATTTGATTAAAGTGTGGGTTTTGTTAATAAGGTGATTTGAGTTCAATTTTTTTAGGGGTGATTTAATTGGTAGGCAATATTTAAAAATCCAGTCAACTTGAAGTTGGTGTGGTTTGGGTCAAGTGCGATCTTTAGATGATTTTGACAGCTTAAATACCCCTGAATCATGGTTTCTCAAATTATAAACCACTCCAACAAATCAAAAAATTCAAGCAAACGAAAAAATTATTAATAAAAAATGTAATTATATAATTTTTTCAAAAAATAATTTATTTGAAAATATTATCAAAATTTTAAAAACTTGAGTTTTTAACTCACTTTTTTCCTTCCTTTTCAAAAGAAACATGAAAAAAAATGAATGATGGACCATGTTGAAATGGCCCAACAAAGAATTTCATGTTCTCTTTCTTTCCTTTTTAGGAGGAGCATAAAAGAAAACTTTAGTGGGTATAAATTTGATAGTCAATATTGGGCCTTTGTTAATATTAAAATCTGTCTTTTGATGTTGTTATATCAAAATAAATATCTATGTTTTCATGTTATCGTGATCTAAAAACAAAGTCTGTATACCTTAAATAACATGTAAGGGGTGTGAGTGTAAAGATCATACCACATTGTTATATTAAAATATGTCTTTTTCAGGTTGTTTTTGTGATTTTAAGGCTAAGAACGGTGTCAATCTCAAGGTTATTCTACCGTTTGAGGCAGTGACAATATCATTTTCAAAGTTTATAAGGTAACATCATATGATACATGAGACATGGCAAGTATGGGCACCTTTCTTCATGAACTATTATTCTTTCCCTTAATTTCCATAAATGGTGGAGAGGAAGGAATTACATCACATTCACTTTTAAAATAGGAAAAATGCACGATTATTAACCAAAGTGAAGGTGGTTATTTAATGGTGTTAAAAAATGCATGCAAGATAAGAGATCTTTAATAGTTTTATTTGAGAGGCTGACACTGGTAGAGAGAAGGACATGTGTTCCCAAATTTCCTCCCTTCCCTTCAATGTATTAATGATATGATCATTATTTGTGACCTTATGTTAATATTTTATTTATAAAAATATGTTTGTTAATATTTTATTTATAAAAATATGTTTGAATAGTAAGAAGTTTATTTCATCATAATTATATATATAAATAAATATTATAGTACTACTCATATAAAGTAAAATGTTTAATTTTTAACTAATGTTGTTAGTTGTACTTCATTAATGATGTTCATTTAATGTTGTTAGTTGTATTTTATGTAATTAAGAAGATAAGATTTGTAATTAATGATGTTTATTGTAGTTTATGTGATTGAGAAGATAAGATGTTATCTTTTTTATTTAGTTCAAATCTTACTTCTGATATGTTAAGTGTATTAATTATTATTTATTTTTCTCATTCTCATATTCATATATATATTTAAAGTTAGAGCGAGTTATATTAATTTGAAAGTAAAACTTTTACAAAGCATTAGTTGTTTGGTCTGTTACATAGGAAACCAAATCAATAATATAATAAAATATTGTTATTGATAAACGGTTTGATGTTAAAGTTTAGTGCAATAGGAAACCTTAAACAAGGATCAATCTTAGAAAAATTACCACATCACTATGATAGACCTATAATAACACGGGACAAAAAGAGACTAACAGGAGTCAAACTAGATGATTATATCTTTATCAAAAATTGAGATTTTGACCACCTCTTTGTTAGGAGCAGGCTTAATATCCTTTTCAACAAATTCCAAGCCAGTAGTGGCTTTGAGCATGATGTTGAGCTTAGAATGCAAATGTCGAATCTAGTCGTGAGCCTTGTCCAACTGCAACAATAATTTATGGTGCTCGACCTTGTTTTCCATCAGTTCTTTACTCAAGAGAGCCTTCATTTGCCAATATAAAGAAACCGTCTTAAAGTATTTTGTTTCTCTTGACCTAGTAGAGTTAACACCTTGAACCCAAGGGCCCATTTCTTTCTCAACATCCTCTTGGAACATATACTCCATCTCAGTTTTCACCTATACTTCATTCAAATTAATTCCTTTCTAATAATGGCGAGGGTATGCTACCAATATGTCACATACGCTTATGTCGCTTCTTTTATATCCCAATTCTATGAACCAACCATGTTTCCCATGGTACCACGATGACCATGAACACTACTAGTCATCATTAGAATGGTTTGGGACAAGCTGGCAGCATAGAGAAGGTTAGCTTGGCTAGGAGCAATATTGAGACACAAACTTGGCTATAAGACAAAATCATAACATATGTCTTGCCATGTGATCCATATGGATATAGGTGGCCATCCACCTATTCTAATGGCTCAAAACAGTTTTCCATTTTGGCAATTTTCTAGTAATTTTTCTACGGTTTTTCGGGTCCTGAACTTTCGGGGCCATTTTGAGGCCCTACACGATGTTTTTTGGAGATTCATGGGGCCAATGGTTTCCATTGACATCCATTGGACCTAGTTGAAAGTTGTAGAGCTAGGATAAACCTTTCCAACGGGCTATCGAGTTCCCCAAATGGAGATCATATGCAAACGTTATGACCCCAGGAAGTTAACTATTCAACTAACCACCTTGGGGCTGTAAACTTTATGATGGTTCGTCTTCTAGGGTTAGGTTTTTGGCTGTTTAAAATTCCTTCCCTATTGTTTATGATAAATAGGCCCTTTCGGCCTCTTTTTGTATTCAACTTGTCATGAATGAGCATAGTTTCCACGTCTCTTCTCAGAGATATAGCTACCACCATTCTAGTTGCTTTTATTTTACGGTCGGTTATGTTTCATTCATTTTAATAGAATATGATTTTACTGGATCACTGTGTTTCTTGAATATATATGTGTGTGTGAATATATACATGCTCTTTCATTTCTATCTCACATAAATTCGAATCAGTGGTATCAGAGCAATCTACTCTTGTGGTTTCTCAGTGCATGTCCCCGACGAGATCTGAATATCGAGAGTTGGGTCTCAAACTAGTTGATCTTGGGGAAAAACACTCTTGTCGACCCAAGCAGCCTCACATGGCGAGAGAAAAAAAGAGAGATGATGGAGCAAGAGATTCTATTAAGTTGTTACTCGAGGAAGCCCTTGCATGACAGAGGAACGAAACGATGGATAATTTCGCCTAGATCCTTTGAAGAATGTCGACGGCGGCGGATGCACCTTCAACGAGCATTTGTTTCAAACGTGCAACTCCCTTCAAGGTACAAGTTAGCTTTGACATCCCCTTATTTGAAGGCAAGATAGATGCAAATGATTTGGAGAAATGGTTAAGTCTGTTAGAGGGTTACTTCTCTGTTCAAAATTTTTCTGACTGTGAAAAGATCACCTGTGTGCTCATTAAATCCCTCCCACGTATTAAATATTGGTGGGATGGGTACTGGGAGAGGCATGCGAAAGATGAGTTTGAAATATTCAGGACAGAATCCACTTGGGCAACTTTTGTCGATGTTTTCAAACAGGTATTCTACCTTTCCGAGTACTATGATGACCAATACACTAGGTGGATGACTTTGCACTAGGAAAGAGACCAGATAGTGCCGAAGTTTACCAACATATTCCATACCCTACGCTCAAAACTAGGTATTAGAGACTCCGAACGACACTTGGTCCTAAAGTACCATAGTGGCCTACACAGGTACATTCAGATAGAGATGGATTTCCTGAATATATGGAGTTGCTTCTAGATATGATGTCAAGGTTGAGCAAAAATTTAAGCAAAAGAATAAGCAGAATTTGGGTTTGCAAATCAATATCAACAAAAGCTTGGAAAATGTGGCCTTAACTCACAAAGCAGAGGACAAAGAAAGGACGGCCAAAATCCTAACAACCATCCCAAAATGCAAGCAAAGAAGGGTAATGGGAAATTGAAGAAGGACACTAGAAAGTGGTGTGAGTTCCACAAAATCCCTTGGCACAACATTGATGAATGCCACTCAAAACAATCATTATTAACTGAGATTAAATCCTTGGAGCCGGACTCTGGCACAGACTCTTATTTAGAACAAGAAAATGGAAAGCGAATCATTGATGTGAAACCTAGTGCCACCATTGCAACCGCAAAGATCCAACCAGAAGAGTCGGAGGAGCCAAAGGAAGGGGAGCGCCTCTTCCATTCACAACTTTGGGTGCAAGGGAATCTGCTACATTTCATCATTGATAGTGGTATCCAGAAGAAACTCATCTCAGTCGAGATCATCAAAATATTGAAGTTGCCGACAATTACCCATCCCCAACAACACACCATCGGTTGGCTAAGCTAGGGATGAGACATTTGCGTCAGTCAACAATGTTGCCTATCCTACGGCATCAAGCCCTTCAAAGACGAGGTAATGTGTGATGTTTCCCCACTTGAAATTTGTGATGTTCTTTTAGGACAACCGCATATGTGGAAACATCATGTTGTGTATGAGTCTAGACCTCGTAGTGTCATCATTACTTTGGGAAAGAAACTCTATAGGATACCGGAGATAATTCACATTACGGTAGTGTCTCTCATAACAACTAAGCAGTGCAGGAAGGTAATTTCCTAGACATGGAAATTCGTCCTCTTTATGATTTGTTTTGAAGGTGAACAAAATATCACGAAAACAACTACCACCTCTACATGGGGTCTCTCCACACAACAGAAGCAGGTGGAAAAGATAGTGGAAGCATACCGAGACATCTTCACCACACCTACTCGGAAAATGGAGAAATCAAACGCTAGATTCAAGAATTAATCCAAAAGGGGAACATTCAACCCAACACCTCACCTTGTGGGAGCCCAATTGTGTTGGTACAGAAGAAAGATGGAACATGGAGACTCTGTATTGACAATCATTTGAAGAGATGAAGCAGTGCTTATGTTTGGCTCCCATCCTTACCTTACCAAATCCACAATAGCCCTTTGAGATTGAGGAAGATGCTTCGGACTATGATGTTGGTGCAATCCTCACTCAACATGGCCACATAGTGGCATATCACAGTGAGACGCTTATAGATACAGTACACAAGTACCCCACCTATGACAAGGAAATGCATTCCATTTTCCAATCCCACTGCTAATGGAAGCATTACATCCTAAGAAAAGAGGCGGTCATCCACACTGATCACAAGACCCTACACTTCATGAAAACCCAAGAAAAGTTACAGAATGACCGCCACCAAAAGTGGTCCACCTATTTGTAGAAATTCCACCTGAACATTAAATATAATAAGGGTAGCACCAATCAATTTGTTGATTTCCTCAGTCAAACTACAGTAGTGGCATTGATTACAGTGCTAAACTCTTTTGGCCACGAGACTTCTAGGTGGCCTCAACTATATGATTATGTTCCTGAATTCACTCTTATATATCAAGAACTATGTTCAGGCACACCAGTGGCAGACTTTCATATCCAGGAAGGATTGTTATGCCACCTAGGTCATCTTTGTGTTCCTTCAAGAAAGCATGTGAAGCTGATTTGGGAAGCACATTACATTTAGGTGGCAAGGAGCTTTGGCACTGAAAATACAGTGTTGGTGTTGCAAAAGAATTTTTATTAGCCCAAGCTCCGACAAGATGTCGGTCGATATATCAGATCCTGCATTGCCTGCGCCATCACAAAACCTACCATCAATAAGCATGGATTGTACACCCCTCTGCCTACTCCCAAAAGGACATGGGAATCCATCTCCATGGATTACATGTCAGGACTACCTTCAACCAAGCATGGTAATGACTATGTGTTTTTGGTCATAGATCGCTTCTCTAAGATGACCATTCTAATAGCTTGCAAGAAGAGCATCTCTTCCAAAGCCACTACTAAGCTCTTCTTCGAGAGTGTTTGGGTTCATTTCAAGCTACCAAAGACTATAATTTTATATTGGGACAGCAGGTTCCTAAACACCTTTTGTTCTATCCTATGGTCATTGATGGATACCAAGCTCACCAAATCGACTACCTTCCACCCCCATACTAATGGACAAACAAAGGAAGTCAACCAGGTGATTATGCATATTATGATAATGTACAATTCTAAACATCCTCGAACATAGTATGAGATCCTTCCATATGTTCATCATATCTATAACATATCCATTCATATCTCTACCGGCCACAGCCCTTTTCAGGTGTGCCTAGGGTGCCAGCCACTAGCCCCAATTGATATAGTTGCCCATTGCATCTACACAGGAGGAATCTGCTCATGCTCAAACTGAGGCCGATAAGGCCACCATATTTTTTGAACAATTCCAGCACATCCACTAACAGGTCCATGACATTTTGGAAAAAAATAATAACAAGTACAAGCAATGACATGACCAACATTGGGTTCCACACAAGTTTCGGGTGGGTGATAGGGTTTGGTTTCATTTGCAGAAAGAGAGGCTCATAGGACCCCATTGCAAGCTTTTAACACTTCGATATGGGTCGTACACCATCACCAAGGCAGTCGGTGAGAATGATTTCAAATTAAGCATTCCTCCATTCCTTGGGCTGCATCCAATATTTAATGAGGAGCTCCTTTGTCCATATTTTCTGCCATTTCTAGACACATCAAAGGTGGCAGAGCAGTTGACACCTACAGAGCTCAAACCTGATTGCATGGAATAAGCACCAATTATTGGATCATGGACACATAGTTTAAAGGCACCCACTAGCAGAATATTCAACTATATCGACTTGTCAAAGCAAGGCAGCTACTCCACCAAGGCAAGTGGCTCACCAGGAGTCAAGTTCAACAAAATTTTCCCCACTTTATGGGGGAACTCAATGCAATGGATTCCATTAATTCATAAGGGGGTAGTATTGATCCAGGTGGATATAGGTAACCACCCACCTATTCTACTGGCTCAAAATAGTTTTCTACTTTTGCAATTTTCTAGTAATTTTTCTACGGGTTTTTGGGTCCTAACTCCTAAACTTTCGAGGTTGTTTCAACACCCTAAACGATGTTTTTTTGCAATTCAAGGGGCTAGTTGTTTCCCTTATATAAATTTAACCCTAATCAAAAGTTTTAGATATCGGATATACCTTTCCAACGGGCTATCGAACGCCCCAAACGGAGATCATATGCAAAATTTATGACCCCGGGAAGTTTATTGTTCAACTAACCACCTTCAAGCCACAAACTTTATGATAGATCATCTTCTAGAGTTAGATTTTTTTATGTTTAGGGTTTATGCCCTAAGGATTATGATAAATAGTCCCTTTCGGCCTCTTTTTGTATTCATCTTGTCACAAATGAGCGTAGTCGCCACATCTCTTCTTAGAGATCTAGCTACAAACATTCTAGTTGCCTTTATTTTACAGTCTATTCTGTTTCATTTTAATAGAATATGAATTTATTGTATCAATGTGTTTCTTGGAATATACCTATGTGTGTGAATATAGACATGCTCTTTCATTTGATTCTCACATAAATCTGGATCACCATGGGAATGAATCAGATCCTTCTCCTACCTTCGATAAAAAGATAGGCATGCTCCTCATTGTGAGAAGGAACCCGGATTGATCCAACTGAACACAGAGCCATAATGTATATGCATGCAAATTAGGAAATGACTCCATGACTCATCACAGATAAGACTGATCCCAATATGAAAGTTTCCAATGTGGAATGTCATTCCCATCACCATTATTACCAAAAACTCATAATAACCTCATGTGTATCGTCATCATTAAGAATGTCATCATGGGAGAATCCATATTACATGATTTTGGTGTGAACTATCTCATGTCATGATGATGGATCACTACTAGTACTAGGGTTGCACAGAGCCTCACCACCACACAAATTTCCTTCATCCCCATTGTCTTTTCCCGTCGCAGGTTCTCACCATCCGATAGCTTCATATGGGGGATGGCTTGCCATGTCATGCCATCAGCATGAATGATGGGTGGAGCCATCATACCTCCCTATCACCCCATCCAAGCAAATATAAATTTGATATTATTAATCACTTTAATTTATATTTGTTACAATACGAACCTTCTTTACCTTTAAACTCATCAAAATTATTAGAAATGTTTCTCTTAAAGCTTAAAGTTGCTCACTATCTTTTTCAGGTCACATGTGAAGAAGCTTCACGCTGGAACAGCTGCGGCTGGCCACCGCAAGCCTGCGGTTGCTTCCTGCATGTGAGGCCTCACGCTGAAACGGGAAACAGATTCAGCCGGCCCTCAAGCTTACGGCTACCCCTGCATTTTTTGCAATGATGACCAGCTTTGCCTCAGTTTTCCGTACTTCATGTTCATCCACAACCAGAGGTTCGATCCCGATCTCGCTCTCCAATGGGGAAAAGGCAGCCTGTGGCCAGTCTCCCTTTTTGTTCAAGAAATACCTGCAGTATCCATTTCGGTGGTAGAATAATCTCTTATTGAAGCAAGGAATTTCACAGAGTCAGCTTTGGCTTGTCGATTCAATGGGTTCTAGCCTCGCCTGGTTGCTCTCCATAAGTGGATCTCGGAGGTATGGAAACCCCTTGTTTCTGAGGAAATTTCTATTTACCCCTTTGCTCGGGGTTTTTTTGTTGTGGATTTCGATTCTCCTAAGGATAAACAGATCATTCTTGACTTTGTTCCATGGTTTTGGGGAAGTTCAGGGCTATTCATGAAACCCTGGAGCCCTCTTTTCGACCCAACTACTCACCAGATCTCATCTGCTCCAGTTTGGGTTCAGCTCCCAAATTTTCCTTTGCATCTCTGGAACTTGGCCTCGCTTAAATCTACTGGAAATGCATTGGGATCCTTTTATGATCGCAGTCCAGAAACGAAGGAATACATCAAAACAACCTTTGCTCGCATCTGTGTGGAAATGGACTTTAACACTCGCTTTCCTACTAAGATACATTTGACCAGCAAGGATTATGTGTGGGTGCAAAAGCTTGACTAAGAAAATGTGATGTTCAGATGCAGATCTTGATTCGCAACCGGACATCTTGTAAAATATTTCCCAAAATCCTCTCAGATCCCCAAATCCAAAAAGCTTCATCAAAATCCCACTTGGTGGGAAAGGAGCAAACTCCAAGCATTATACAGTAAGCAGAAATGAATATCTTGCCGAAGAGGCTCCATCACAAGCTAAGGATTCTTCTCAGGCTAAAACAAAGGACACTCTTGAAGAACAAAGGACCCCCGAAAACGACAAAGACCCACCTGTAGCTCCACAAGTCAATGCTATCCAAGCTCCTCAGGATGCACTCAAAAAGGCAGTACCCATTCTCGAAGCCTTTGTCGAGCCATCAGATTGGATCAAAGTCGACAAAAAGAAAAGAGGAGATTCACCCTCTTTGAAGCCAAAAGCATGTTTAACTTCTCCAAGAAAAACAAGAAGCCAACAACCTTCATATCGTTAATTCCTAGATTGTATCGAGTTGTATGAAAGAAGTAGGACAGCAACAATTTTGGACTTGCTAGTAGCGAATGTAACCCAGCTCCTTCTTGGGCAGTAGGTTAGAAGATTCAGTCTACATAGAATAGGAAAGTATCAAAATAAGTCAAGACTGGCTGTAGATGATCAAGGAGCCATGGACGTAATCGTCTCTTGGGATCAGTCTGTCTTCAGAACTATGTAATCTTTGATCTACTTTTTCTTTTTATATATATAAAAGCTCTTAACCGTTTTTGTAAAAAAAAAAACTTAAAGTTGCTCTAAATGGACATTAATCATATTCATCTTTTAATATTGTTGTTTTGTAATATTAAATGAAGAAAAGTACATTTTTTAATAAACATTCAACATATATTTTATAAAAATAATATATAATAATAATAAATTTATTTTTTCCTAAAATATATTCACTCACACATCTTTACATGTGTAATTAAAATATTATAAATATATATACATCTCGTGAAATAAAATATAATATAACTACTAAAATATATTATAACTCATAAGAAAAATATATATTATAACTCGTAATCACTAATCTATTTCACCATTTAAGAATATAACTCTTCCTAAGAATAAGGGAGGTGGGGGATGGATTGAAGGGTTACGAGGGATATTCTTTACAAAAGCCCTAGTCATGAATAATGTCGAAGATGAACAACCCATGGACTATAATGAAGACGCCCTATCTAAACGTGACATTTTTGTAACTTCAGGGATGGATCTATGTGTTAAGGGATCTACCAAATATTCTAGGACCCGCAATCTGGTAGCTTCGAGAACTTTTTCCCTATATTACACAACATTGGGTGACAACAATTACAAGGGTATCTTTGATAATATTGTAGTACTATGAGATCCACATTCATTTGATGGAAGGTGAGTTATTACTCCCACTGATGGAGAAGTACCACATGATGCCATGATTACTCTTTCTATAGTTGATTCCAAGGTTAATAACTCCTCACCACCTTTGATTCACATACACACAGATATTTGGATTATTGCCCTTTATTTTCTTCACAGAAGCAATTGGGAGCCAACCCTACTGGTGCAACGTAGGATGAGTTTTCAAGGATTTCTCCCCTTGTGCTTTCCAAAGCTTTGGGTGTGGGTGTTATTGACCAGGCCTTAGATTTATCTTGTTTCTCCATGATATTACTTTTCGAGTTGCAGTTGAACAAACAAATTCCAATACGCCTCATGCATCGCAGAGTTATATGGAAAAATGAGTCTCCCTTGATAATGGTCATGGGAGGTGATGTTAGGATCAAGCAAATTCTGCATATTATAGGTACGACACCAATCGGTACATTTTTTGGTAGGAGGGCCTTGGTGGAGAGTCTCAACAACTGGATTCAATAGCATTGGAAGACTCTTAATGCCTATGGGTTTTCATTCCACATCCTAACAAAGGGATGTATCAGTTTCTCTTTAAGGACTATTGGTGATGTGGGAGTAATTTTAAAGGAGTGTGGTTTTGGGGTATGTATTATCTTACTCTCAAACCTTAGCACACACCTTTTGATTTGTGCTCAAAAAAGACAACTAGAGTCCTGATCTAGGTTAAAGTTCCTAGTCTACCTCTCAAATTATAGATTGAAGGCTTACTTTTAGACCTATGGAATCATTTAAGAAAAATGCTTTGGGTTGACGCCTCTTTTAAGACAATTAACCTCTACTCGATCCTCCGACTACTTGTAGAAATCGATACAAGTGATGGCCTTTAAGACAATGTGGAGGTTGAGATTGGAGGTAAGACTCACCTTCAAACACTAGATTACCAAAATCTACCTTTTCGTTTTGTACGTTGTCACAAACATGGGCATGTTGTTGTTGATTGATCCAAGCCTTTTCTCAAAAACAACTGGAGGAAAAAAGGAGTTTTTTATCCACAAGAAAGGCCCAAAGGAATTACTTCTAGTGCATTAGTGGCAGTTGAAACCATTATTGCATAGGTTCTAATTAATCAACTACCTAAGATGACAAGGGTGATGTTTCATGGGGGGTTCCAAGGAAGCAGAAGCATAAGCGTGGAAAACTATTCTTTTGGACAATAATGTTGTGTCGTCTTATGTTAATGGTTTCTCAAATAGTTTAGTTGACTATAGCATAGCTCAATTTGACATCGATGGGGGACAAATTATGAGTATGCATTAGTTGTATAAGACTCTAGTGTAAATGAATCACCTCTTACTACTAGTATGTCTCCATTACACTCCTCATACATTCATGTTGATTATCCTTTGAAAACCTTGCTATTGTGGCCTACACTAGCGGAGGAGGTAAAAAATTCGAAAAGGGAAAGGGGGACTTAAACACTATCACCTTCAGCACTGGCCTAATGACTAGCCACACATCTCATGACCCCCCGACTAAATCTAACTCAACATTTGTTGAGGAAAAGTTAGAAATTGAAGGTATTCTAGATCCAGGAGGTGGTGAGGAAAAAACCACCTACAAAGGGCACAACCCCTACCTTTTATGTCACAAGAAAACTGATACTATAGCTATGGCCTACATTTAGCAGGGGGTCTAGGGATTGATAAGCCAAAATACCAACCCAACACTACAAGTATAAATTCATAACTCCACCATGCAAAGGAAATAGAACTCTTAGAAGTTCAATAAGGAAAGAAAGCTTTGGTCCTTAGATCTTACAGCCCCAATACTGGGGTTACTCATTGATTGTCCTATCTCTTAACATCCTAGGGATAGGAAGCTAGTATAAGTGCCTAACTCTTCATATATTACTAGAATGTGAGAAACCAAACATTTTGCTTTTGATAATGAGTGGTGGTGATGGTTTAGTTAGTACTTAAAAAAAAAAGTCTTAAAGGGTTGGAACTTCATTTATGTTGATTCTTTTGGTCTGTCTAGAGGCCTCATCTCTAGTTGGAATTATTCCTTATCTTTCATAACTCCTTTGTTGTTTGTTCAGGACTATGCACAAATATCCTATGTAATGGAATTGGACAATCTCTTACAGTGCTTAATGTGTATGGTCCCTTTGTTGGGAAACAAGATTATTCGGACCGCTTCTTTTCCCTTGGGATTATGGATGTTGGTCTGGTGGTTGGTGGTGCAGATTTGATTTTTACTCTAAGCAAACAGTAAGTCTGGGGAGAAAATGCTTGAGTGGATGGATTAGTTGGTCATTTAATCCAAAATATTGAAGCTAGAGGATTTATTGATGTGTCACTTTATACTCTCAAGCTCACCTGGCAGAATAATCGACGGGGTCAAGATAGTGTGTCGAAGCATCTTGACCAGTTCCTTATCTCAAATCAGATTTTTCAGACTATTGAGAGGTATAGATATTGGGTGATTGTGGATGGCTTGTCTAATCATTGTCCTATTGTGATTTAATTAGACCATGGGGATCAAAAAACCATCTAGCCCGATCAAATTCAACTCAGGTTGGATCAAAGAAAATGATTTCCAGTTGTTAGTAAAGGATAGTTGGTTTGCACATTATCCTATTTTTCACCTATTTGCTAGTGAACAATTCGTGATGTATTTAAAAAAAAAAGGTAAAAGAGGAGGTAGTGATTTGGGTAGTAGAATGACACAAGAAAAGGGACAAGAAATTGCATGATATTGAAAAAAAGATCTTAAAAAAAATTAATGAAAATTGCATGGGCATTTTCAGTGAAGAAAATGTAAGTAGGTTAAAATCTTGTGAAACCTACAATAAGAAGTTACTATCAGATATTGAAGAGGAATGGAGATTAAAAAGCCAAGTTACCTAGCTAGAGTTGGCATTGAAAATACTAAATACTTTTATCAAGTAGCTCGAAAACGCCAAAATGTCAATACCATTTGGTATTTGTAGGGAGTGGTCGGTGATATAGTGAGAGAATTCAATGCTTTGTCACCTCTTCATGTTCCTTGTTTTGAATATCTTTGTAAGGAATTGCAACGTGCCAATATTGTCGAGGTTAAATTTGTGCACCTATTTCCCTTAATTGGCCACTAATGAAGACAATCATAACTTGATGGAAGAAATTACCAATGACGAGTTGTTGTCAGACATGTCATCCTTTCAAAAAGACAAGAGTCCCAGGCTAGATGGTTGGACTATTGATTTTTTTCTAGGTTTCTTTGATCATTTGGGTGATGACATTATTAGAGTGGCTCAATAGGTGAGATCAAATGGTCGGGTATTGGCCTCATTTAATACTACATTCATATCCCTTATTCCTAAATTGCATAAGCAGATGTCATTTGATTAATTTCAATTGATTTCATTATGTAATTGCATTTATAAGGTCCTCTCCAATATTATAGTTGTCTGATTGAAGAGGTTTTATCAAGGGTAATGTCATCATAACAATTCAGGATTTTAGAAGGAAAATTTATTCATGAAGCCATGGGATTTTCTCAATAGGTACTCCATAATATGAGGTAGGAAAAAAGACCCACGACTGTGATGAAAATCAACCTCTCCAAAGCATACAATCGTACTAGTTGATTGTACCTACATCCAATTCTAGTAGGTACTAGTTGGTTGTAGATACATCTAGTTGGTTGTACCTGAATTGCAATGTCAGCATAACGATTCAAGTTTTTAGAAGGTAAATTTATTCTTGAATTCGTGGGCTTCTCTAAAGAGGTACTCCATACTATCGTGTAGAATAAAAGACCCACGGTTGTGATGAAAATCAGCCTCTCCAAAGCATACGATCATACTAGTTGGTTGTAACTAAATCTACTTCTTATTCTCATTGGCCTTAATCTTCAAGTGATAAGTTGGGTCATGGGTTGTGTAATGTCTGTCAATTTAATTGTTTTAATCAATGGTGCGGCTTCACCATTCTTTAAACCTTCCAGGGGACTTCTACAGGAGTGCCCATTGTCCCTCTACCTCTTCCTCTTAGTTATAGAGGGTTTAAGTGAAGTTATTATGGCAAAAAAAGACTAGGTACAATCCTTGGTATTAAAGTTATAGGTTTGGAATTTGTTACCCATTTGTTTTTTGTTGATGATATCATAATATTTTCTCATGGTTTTGTTCGGGAGACAAGGGCATATCATGATATCCTTGAGTTGTTTTGCAATGCAACTAGGATGGAGGTAAATGTTTAGAAATATTATATAAGTTTTAATGGGTTGAGACAGGAGACTATACAGAGCTCCCTTCAAGTTATTTACTTCAAGGCATTAAATCTTAATGAAAAGCTAAATTACTTGGGGTTCATTTTGAAACCTTGTGGTTATTGCATCAAATATTGGAAATGGATGGTTGGTTTGGGGTTCAGATACACTTATGGCGCAACCATTGGTTTTCAAGGGGAGTTCATTTGAATTTGGTTAAGGCAATCCTGGAAGAAAAACTAGTTTATTGGTTTTTATTAGCTCGCATCCCCAAAGGAGTGCGAGAGAGGATATGCATATTGTGCTTCTATTTCCTATGGCAGGTCAATAGGGATAAATTAGGATTACACTTGACAAGTTGAATTTCAATTTCAATACCTAAGCATTAAGGGGGTTTGGGTTTGAAACAACTACATCATTTTGGTCAGGATCTAGTAACCAAGAGCCTCTAGAACTTAATAACTAAACAAGGTTTGTATAAGCGAGTAGTCACTTAAAAATACTTGGCTCCATCTACCATTATGGACTGGATCAGGGCACCTATGAAAATATTCACCAATGGTTCAAATCAATGGAAAGAATTAGTGGTATATTTCCCACTTGTTGGAGAACATCTTGCCTAGAATGTAAGGGATGGAACATAGATTAGACTCAGGAAAGATTCTATCATGGGATGTAATAATGCAATCTTCCTGTCATAAGAAATGGTTCAGCATTTAAGAGATCACGGGTATTTTACTTTGAACCAAGTAGCTAATGAGGCTTATTATGATCTATGGAAATAAGGATAGATGGAAGCCCCACTCTTACATATTTAAGGAGAGTTTGTTGTTCATTGGCTTAATTTTACCAATTCTTTATAAAATGGTCATGTTTGCTTGAGAAATGGTAATGATGAATTAATATGGCACAAAAACGAGGGGTGTATATATATATATATAGTGAATTTGGTGTTAGACTATTGAGAAATATGTATTAACATATAACAATAGATTACTAACATGTAAATCAATAACCATAAGCTCGAATATCCTATCAATATAAGCAACACAAAATAAAAGACATATTCAAGAAAGGAAGGGAAAGAGAAAAGAGAGGACTGATTTTATGTGGTAAAACTCCAAATGGGGAAACCTCCATGGAAAGCTTGATTTCCTTATTCTTAAGGAAACTTTCACTCTTACAATCTTGAGCAACCCTACATATGCTTTACATCACGATTTAACAATATTTATTAATATGTCACAACAACTTTCATGTACCCAAAGGGTCTCCTTCAACTCTATTATATATGCTAGAGGGATGGATATTCCTATCTCACTATACATGTGGGATAAATATTTTCCATCTCTCTTATATAAAGAACGATAATAAGAGAATTTTACTCTGTGATGCATGTGGGATAACTCTTTTTTCATAATATAGAGAATTATGAAGAGTACTATACCTTCTACTTCTAAGTAGCACTCGTTGTGTTTACAAAATGCCTTAGATAGGCTTGTACAACGATAAATGAGACCGCTAGATATCATGACATCTCACTAGAGATTATTACACATTCCAACATTCCCCCCCAATGATTACGAGGGAGATAGAACAGAACTCGAGGAAGATGGAATTACAATACATTTCATATTAATGACAACTTGTCGCATTCCCAGTAAGTTGCAAATATGCACAAACTCTTCCTGTATCATGGAGTTGGTGAAGATATTTGCATCTTTTTGTTTCATGTGACAATACTCCAAACAAATAACACCATCTGCAACAAGATCTCGAATGCAATGAGTATCAAGGTCAATGTGTTTGGTCTTGGAGTGATACACTAGATTATAAGCAAGTTGAATTGCACCCTGATTTTCACATCTTAAATTAGGAGGAGAATTCTGAACCAGTCCAAGCTCAGTAAGAACATGTCGGATCCACATTGCTTCTTTAGTTTCTTCCTTAACCGCCATGTACTTTGCTTCACATAAGAAAGAGAAAGCATTCTCAACTTCTTACTGGACTATGAAATCATACATGAACCAAGCTGAAAGATATAGCTTGTAGTAGACCTTCTATTTGCAGTATCCCCTACCAAATCAGAATCTGTATAGCCAAGAAGTGAAACTGAAGCCCTGCTCAAATAGAAAACACCCTAATGTAATGTACCTTGAATATCTCTGAGAATTCTCTTGAATGCTTTCCATTGTTTTTCATGAGGATTTTTCATAAACCTAAACACCATGCTAACAACAAAAGAGATATCGAGCTTGCTATGTGTCAAATATATCAAACTCCCCACTGAGTGACGATAAAGAGTGGCATCAACAAGAGGAGTGTCACAATCAACAATTAATTTTACCCCGTATTGAAATGGTGTTGGTGAAGGCTTACAAACACTCAAATGAAATCGCGATAGTAAATAAAAAGCATACTTAGGTTGAGAAAGGAAGATCCCATTAGCCATGTGCCAAATCTAAAGACCCAAAAAAATGCAATATGCCTAAATATGTCATTTAAAATTGTTGCTTAATATCATTCTTTAATTCATTTATTAATGAAAGTTGGTTGAATTAAATCATCCACATAAAGAACCACAATGAGGAAATCACCATCAAAGAACTTAACATATAAATTTGGATCAGATCGCCCACGGGGGTGTAGCTCAACTAACGATTCGTTTGATATGAAGGACATGTTGTAAATGGAGGTCTCAAGTTCAAATCATCCTGGCTTACCTGTGCCCCATGCTTGTGGGTTGTTATGGGGAACCTAGGGGTATAGTGGTAGCGGGATTGGATCCCTGAAACCCGTGTCACGCGAGTACCAGCCCGGTCCCCAGTTGCTGATTCCCCTAGTACAAAAAAAAATGGATCAGATCTACATCGCTTGAAACCATTATTCAAGAAATAAGTATCAATTTTCCCATACTAAGCCCTACTTATTTAAGACCATATAAAGACTTGTTCAATTTCAATACCAAACTTGAAGTTTTAGAGGTGATAAAACCAGGTGGTTGTTGCATATAAATGTCAAAAAGAATAAAAAAAAATTATATTACAGTGGAGGATTCAAGTGTCACATGCCGTGAAACTAAGTTCCAAGCACAAGGAACATACCCATGCAAAATTAAAAATGCAAAAAAGGGACGTGTAGGAAGTGGACACTCATAAGGATTGTTCCCTCCGTTCATGATTTTGAGTAGTGGATACAATAAATGCAAAGGATTATGGATAATGAGAATGTGTGAGTTGTGAGCAATGAATGGCAAACAAAAAATGCATTAGGCTCAATTAATGCAAGCAGCGTTATGCAATGCGATAACACAACTGGAAAAAAATTGTGGGAGCCCCTATAGGTAATGGCTAACAAGGAGATGTAGAAGAGAAAATGTGGCTTCAATATATATAGTCATGACAGTGCTACAAGGGACTCCCAAGCCTAATAGATATCTTCAGCATGGGCACTAGATGATTAGCGAGGAATTATCTAGGGTACCCATGTTTCATGTAGGATCTAGTTCATCGGTTATGACACTTCATTGTAGAGGGATAATGTTGCAACTTAATGAACGTGGATCCTAAGGATGATGTCATTCAAAACTGATAATGCATGTATGCAAGAAGAGTGAACCTATCATATATTCCATTTAGAAACAATGTTACCTTTTCACCACATAAAATGTTGTCCTGAGTGAAAATATCGCATAGCGCCACTTTGTCTTGACCCAACATTAGTTCTCAAGTAATAACATTAGTAGCAATGTTCAAAAATAGCAATAATAATAAAAATTACACACTTTGGGAAAATAATTCATTTCAAAAAGTTCATAATGGTTTAAAATTTATCTCTTACCAAACCTTTTGAAAAAATTTCCAAATTTGACCAATGCACGTTTGATTTTCAAACCCAAATTGCAGGCTCATCACTTGTCGGAATTAGACACTGTCACCACCAGGTTTTAAAACTTGAACTTGTGCATATGTGGGTAGCAATCAGATGGGGCATGTACGTATTCACCTATCATGATTGTTACCTGCATACACTTAGCCCTATATCTGGTTGTCACCATTATAAGGCACGTACACCATCGAATAATGCAAAACTTCAAAATACCACACTAATTTTGAAAATTATATCTTTATCGAACTTGCCCATGGATATCCAATGGAGAGAATGAGATCATGATCAGATAGACCAATAGGTGGTGGTCGATCCTACCGCATTGGGAGAATTCCTAAAATGTGGTTTGTTGAAATTCTTTTAATGTGAGGATATAAGATCCCATTTGAGGCTACTCAACATGCTTATACATTACTAGGATGCAGATCGAGAGGCCTTTGTTATATATGGGCCCATCCTTAGTATCAAGATTGAGGATATTTGCTTCCTTACCTGATTATCTCAAGTGGGGGAGAGGTGAACCTCATGATAATGTTATAGCATATTCTTCCACATCATTTGTAGATATTCTTATTTTGCCATTTTCTATGATCTTCCCCTCTTGCAAACCCCCTTATCCTATTAAGGACCAATTATATTATCCCTTCTCAGGGAAAAACCTTAGAAAACCCCATTTTTATGCTCATTCGTGCCTTTGCAATATTCTTCCCGCACATACATACCTTGGTAGTGTACAGCATGTGTATGAACTTGTTTTGAGGTAAAAAATATATATATATTCTCAGGAAAACTAAAATAAATTTCACAAGTTCTAATCTCCTTTCTCCCGTGAATAACTACCCTAAATTCCTTAACTGCCTCCTCAAAAGTATAAAAGAGGCTAAAGAGAAGTTGAGAATACCTATAGCATCCTTATGTTGGCATTTTGTGTATAGATTCCACAACCCTTATCTCAAATCTACAAGAATTTTTCCCTTTTATGGAAATCTACATTTCTTGTAGCCTTCATTCTTTATCTTGTCTGAAATCCATATTCTTCTTTTCTTGGACTTTCCCTAAGTTAAGGACAAAGAAGTGCTGCAATTGTATGGCCTGGGTGGAGGAACTCGGACTCTAGTTTTAGAATAGTTCCACAGTAGGTTACAGGTGAAATCATTTTTGTATTTCTTGTTACATTTTATATAAAGATATCACATTTATGTCCAAAATTTGTATTAAGATTATGTTCTTTGATCATAAAATCCTTGTTACTTAACGCATTAATTTGAACAGGTACATATAATTGCTTTTATATTTGCAGTCGTCTACTATTAGTTTTTGTCTCCTTCTTGATTGCAAGTGATCAAGGGAACATTGGGACAAAAAGGATCAAGAAGTGGATCTTCGTCAAACGTTGGATCACAAGCAGGTTTCTTGATCTTTTAATTCAGTTCTATTTTGGTTATAAATATGTAATTGAATTGTTTTATTTTGGGATTGAGTGATATATTTAGGCCATTTCTCTGTGATGGTTTTAACCTATGCTCATTAGGGGATTTTCATCGAAACATACAAGACCTCGTAGAGATTTTCAGTTTGCGATTATGTCAACACATACTGTAGTGCCAATGCTGAGAAGATCAATTCTCAGTTTCCCATCGAGAAGATCACAGATCTTGGATTCAAGATCATCGTCCTCACTATGGATAAGGTGGTCGATTTGGATTCCCCTCACTTGTATTCTTGTACCCAAATGTACTTTGTCGATGAGTGCATTGGCCTACTATTTACGATTGGTGCTTAGATTTTTTGAGCAACTTGAGGTCTCATTTGATACAATGCAAGACAAGTAGACTTCGGTTGTTTGGTTATGGGACCCTTGTGGTCTCCTTCTTCCTAGAGCGAGTCACTATTATGCACCCACACACTATTATGCCCCCTTTTGACCCTAGGGAACCATGCATGAGTGTGTGGGTGGCATGATGAGGAGGCTTAGACGAGAACAAGTCCTACATGCCTTCAATGATGAGTTCTTTTACTGGTGGTGCTCTCAGATCATATCCATTGATGACTATCCTTGTGGGTTGATGGACTTCCGCAAATACCCAGAGCTGCCATTCCCACCAGATGCACGTTGGGGGACCATAGGTAAAATGTTTTGTTCTTTATATTATTTAATTTTTATGAATTTTGAAAGAGATATATCATTTTTTATGAAATTTCATGTATATATGATTTTTTGTGAGAGGCTAATCCAATAGCAAGTTTTCATCTTCCAGATCGTGGTACAATTCGATTGACAGGTCCTTGTCACGGGAGGATGTGATGAGAGGAGGAGGAAAGCTCGACTGATGTTGCTACATCTACAGTGCTTTACACTTTAGAGGGGAACCTAGAAGGTTGACCAACTGATTCCCCATGGCTCGAGTAGAGGATTTGATAGAGTGTTTGTAGAATCAGCATGTCGAAGCTTGGGGAGTATGGGTCCTAATACTTTGGTGAATTTTTGTATTTTGAACTTGATGGATGTCCTATATTATTAATGAAAAAATATCAGCCACTTTTCTATTTACGAATGTGTGTTTTTGTGTAGTTATGTTCTTGATTATTGGTGTGTCAAATAAAAATCTAACACATAATTTGCTAATGCATCAGTTAGATAATTCAATCTCCTTGGAATGTGTACATATGAAACGCATTCAAATGTCTCTCAAGAAGATGCACTTGTATATATTTTTGTAAGAGACTATGGTCGCCGACATGGTACAATCCATTAAGTTGTGACACTTCCAATTGCAAGCCCAAGTGGACTACTAAACTCTCTATACTATGTGACATGGCATCCAATAAGAGTTCAATTACTGCATTGTATTCAACAACATTGTTGGTTGTCAATCCAAGGCATATCCCCTAAACTTACCAGTTGACCTATGGGCAAGTAAATCACCCAAGCAGTGGATGTCAGGTTCTAAGTGTGGTGGCTAGAACCATCTGCATAAGCAATAAATACAAGTGTTCCTGATGACATATGACAATTTAGCACAAATCACGATGAGTGGTGCATCAAAGTAACAATAATAGTACAAGAAAAGAAAACTATTCTATTTATAATACAACAAGTTCAGGAATTTCCCAAGTGTTTCTGCCTAGGCATAATATCTCTTCAAGAATATCCCATTTCTTCCACCTAGAACATTCCCTTCCAAATATTCTAATTCATTGACTCCTTTACTTAGAACTTGTCTCACAATGTAGGGACCGAGCCACATAGAGTTAAACTTCCATGATCCTAATTCATTGTGATCCTAGTCATAAGAAAGTACCATGTCTCCTTCAGAGAATATACGGGGACAAACCCAATTATCATGCTGAGCTTTGATGAATTTTATATGTTCTTCATTGGTGGTAGCGGTGTCCCTCTTATGTTCATCTAGTTGCTCCAGATAAACTAAGTGTTCTTCGAATTGTCTAGTGTACTCATTACGAGCTCAATAGCAAGTTTCAACGAAGGAATTTCAAATTCAATTGGTAGTATAACCTTGAATCCATGAATGATTTGGAAAGGAGTGAACCCTATTGTAGTCTTCACTGAAGTTTGTTATGCCCAAATAGTAGGGTATAACATGATGTGCCAATTTTTTTTACTCCTACTCAACATCCATTGCAATATGGTTTTCAAGTATTTATTTAACACCTATACTTGTCCATTTGCTTGTGGGTAGCATGTGTTGATGTATTTGTAACTTCGGAAGATATTCACTTGTATATTACATTTGTACTTTATTGTATATACAACAGAGATGTATTATTCCTCTGATTGGAAGTGTCGTCATTTGTATTTGCAAGTATCGTAAGTTACATTGTAAGTGTCGTCATTTGTATTGATGGGTAATTAGACCACCAGTGAGGGGTCGGACCTAGTTAGGTCATGTGGTTGGGTTATTAGACTTCATTAGCAAGTCAGCCCTATTAGTTTATCAGCAGGTCAAGTCAGTGTATAAATAGAGAAGTTGTGTCTCTCATTCTATTCATTCACTCACTTCTCAAACTCGCATAGCTAAGAGAGAAAGTGGTGCACAAGTGGAGGAGGAGGAGTATCTGCTAGAGACATCTCTTTGGGTTTGATCATTGTGATCTTGGTTTGTGGCTTATTCTATCTCTAAGGAAGTTGCGGGGTTTTTCACCTTCTTGGTTTTCCCCGAGGAAACTCTGTGTCTATTGTCTCTTGTTTTTTATGATTGATATGTTGCACATGTTATTCTCTTAGTGATCCTAGATAATATTGAATGAAATTATCGAAAAATTAACAGCATGGTGAAGATAGATTTTGTTGTAAAACAATCTTTTCAACAAATTTCGCCATCATTTTATTCTAAAATTGACTGCCATTAACAATGACAATATCTCTTGGAATACTGAATCTATCTATGGTAAATACGAAATGTCAAGTTGTTTCATAATCGCATGTAAAGGGTTGCATAACTTCAACACACTTAGTAAAGAAGTCCACATCCATAATAATGTATTTATGTCCCTTCACCAATTCCAGGTTACAAGTCATGTAATCAATCCTCCATTTTATGAAAGGACCAATAGAGATAACAAGATTTAATGGAGCGGGGTGCACGTGCATCTTTCTAGTAAACATTTGACAAGGATTACACCTCTCAACTTCTTAAACACAGTCTTTTAATATCAATGTCCCAAAATGCAATATAATTTGGCTTGTCGCAAGCCATGATAAGTGTTGTGGGAAAATTTGCACAAAGGAGTGCAACACTTCCCACTTTGGAAAAGTCTTTGAGGTTATCAAAAAGGCCCGGTATTGTGGTACAAAAAGCAAATGTGAGTGAGTGCAAATTGATCCTCTAAGGTTCTTGTTATCAAAATAAAAACAAAACAAAACAAAACTTGAAAATTAATTGAAATAAAGCAAAGGGATGAGAATATGCAAACAACAATTAGAGCCAAATGCTAGAACCAGTTTATATTGCCCAATGGTCAATATTGTTACATGAAGTGTCACCTAGGAGGTTTCAGCTTCAAGGGAAGCCAACAATCTCCCTTAGGGAGGTCCTTTTTTTCCACATTGGATGCTAAATAACTTGAAAGAACAAATGGGAGAAACACTTGCCCCTTGGAGGAAGGTGGCAAGGGATATTGAAGGATGCTAGTTGGTAAGGGAAGAGGTGGAAGAAGTTCCAACACAATTCTAGCAACATAACCTTGCTCTAGATTTCTCTTATTAGATGCATGCCCATAGATTCCTTTTATATGCCAAAAGGTGGCCAAAAAACAACTAGATCCATTGATGTGAACCCATTGACTCCATGATCTAGCTCTAAAGTACACAAAGGGGTTCCATTCAATGAACCCAAGTACATGAGGAGCCAAATTCGAATTCTTAGAGCTGATGGAGCTATATTCAATGCAAGGCGGGTAGTTGGGATCTTTCCATTTTGACAGTCGCACAGATTTCAAATGAAAATCCGCGCTAGTGTAGTGTGGGAACAAAACTGATAATATGCATAGTAGTGTGGGTTAACATGGGTGTAACCGTACTACCTCTTATTTTAACTACTTTTGGAATTTTTGGACTCATGTAGTTTGTTGCATTGATGAGGATGTCTTTGGTGGGATACATGTTATATGTTGATGACACCTTACTAAAAGATTAGCCAAAATGTCGCATGTGTGTGAAATTTAGGAGTTTACGGATGCCCCCTGATGTATGAGGTTTGGAGGGTACTGGAGAGTCAATAATGCATCACCATTTATTTTGTGTTCTCTCATGTTCTTAGAAGTTCTTCAGTGAGTGTGGACGGAAAGTTCCCTTTGGGAAATATTTCTAGTGACAATCGCTGAATTTATAACAAAGAATCGTGTTGTATACAAACGAGGCGGGCATACCCATTATCGTGAAAGTCTATCAATAGGACTACAATGAGAGGAGACTAAAGGGTCAAATACTAATATTGTTGGTACATGGATGAAGGCGGCTACAATCCATGACAGCAAATGATCCTTGAAATGATGTTACAGGTGACTAAGAAGTGGAACTACTGATCACCATGATAATCACACAAGGTGGGGAACCTGGATACTGGTGAATTTTCTACATGGAGAAATTCATTGTATTGCTACTATAATGATTTGTAAATGTGAACATTTCTACCTTCGAAATGTATGACTCTTCCTGATGTGATAGATGTGTTGATGTTGAGCATAGGAGATACCACTAAGTTAGGGAGCATTGATGAATCACCCTAACTAGTTCGAGGTGATCCCTTATGTTGATTGAAAGGGACCCCAAGGTACAACTGCAACTACTACAATTCTCAAAATATAAGGATTTGGTTTCGATGAGAGCTAAAGTACATGATAAGACGAGGGTCTTATCCTTAGAACTAAGATCATTTTGTAACCAATTGTTAGATTGACATATATGACACAAGAATGGATGGTAAATGTGGGGCTCATAAATTCCTTTAATTGATGTCAACTTGGGGAGTGACTAACGACAACATTATTCAAATAAAGGTACAAAGTATAACGAAGGGAGATAGACTGCAAATGAAGGGCTTTGTTGGAGACACAACACTGAAGGTGATGGTGGCTGACAAAACTAAAAATGCTAGGAGTAGGGAGACTCAATGACATCGATCAAAGAATACCAATGTTTGCTGCCAAAAGAATTGTGGTGTTCACATGGTTTTAAGTGCATTGGGGAACAGTCTGTATAGAAAGAATCAATGGTGGGGTCCCCACAATTTTGGGTGTGTCGGGGGACCAATTTGATGATGGGTGGGATTCCCGTGGTTTGGGGTGAATCGAGGAATCAATTTGATGATGAGAGAATCTCCCACGATTTTGAGTGGTTTGGGGGGAATTTTCCATGATTATGTGAGGGTTGTTTACAAAATGCAAAGACAGGTGCCCCATGAATCAATGCCATGCAGAGTGTTCCTGTAGGAATAACTGAATAGAATTAGTTTATGTAGAAGGTGGGGGGGCCATTTTTCTTTGTGGGGGTGATGATACGAAGACAAGTGTAGATGGTATATTTCTCATGGAGGTATGAGTGGTCGACTGTGAATATTTATCGTCACATGTGACGAGGAATTTGATGGCATCAACTTTTGAAGGTGGGGGAGTAAATGTGCAACTATAAAATAATGAACTATGGGTTGCTCGGTTCTAAGTGTATCAAATTCCTTGGACTTATGGGGCTTCAACATCATGGGTGTCAAATTATGACATGGATGCAATGGTGCACACACCCATGGGGGAAACATGCTATCTGTAGCAATTATGTTGATGGCACTTCATTGCTCAGAGTTAGGACTATATGTTTATTAGCGAGGGTACTAGTAAATGCAATGTAAACAGAGGGAAAATGTTTCCTATTTGTTAGTTTCAGGTTGATACTTGTGATTGAAGTCATGTACCATTCTTGAAATGGTTTGATTCTTAGCGTTGCTGGTCATTTTCTTGCACACATTATGCAGATACCCAAGTGTAATAGATATCATGGGGAAGGTATTGACAATGCAGAAATAATAACCAACAACATAATGCGCCTTTGAATTGCATATGAAAATTTGATGCCGGAAGGAACATTTCAAATCAAAGAGTGAGTCAAGTCAGTGGGAAGATTGCAACTTTCTAATCACGATGGTGTGAACGGTGCGTCAAATGGTGTTACAGTGTGGTCATAGTGAGGGTTTGAAATTGGAGTCAAATGTCTATAAATAGGGCGGAGCCCGTTTTTCGAGGTCAATTGTATTTGTTTGTATTTTTGTGATTCCCGAGCCGCGAGATACAGGTAATCCTAAAAATCATCCTAGTCATTTGGGTTGGGTTAGTTTTTAGGTTCAGGAGTCCCCAGGGCCTTATGACCCTTTTTGTTCTTAAAAGGGCGACCGCACATGATTTTGGGTTTTCTCAAGCTATCACGCAGGGAAACCCATCATCATGCACGACATACTGCGCATGAAAAATGATAATCATGCTTGGTTCCCCGCACAAGAAATCAAATATCTTTGCGCACCACGCGAGGACACAATGCTTTGGCCATGCGTTGGTTTAGTGCAACTTGTGCTAACAATGCGGCCAAGAAAATTAATTCCTGCGCAATTGTGGTCGTGCGGGAGATCATCATAGATCCATGCTACACATGATGGTTGCAAAGCGATAACATGCTACTAGCACTGATTTCTGAGGGAAACTCGTGTCAGCTTAGGGTAGGGGGTATTTGGCATTTTGGATGCCAAGATGAATCCTAATTCATTTTTTTTTTTGCATGTGTTTTTGCATGATCGATATGGCATACGTTGAGTGGTGAGAGTGCCACTTAATGATTTATTGACCCAAGTGGCGAGGTATTTAGTGTCCACATGGACACTTCAAGATGTGGGTGTCTTGAAGTTCTTCAAGTGCCCCTTTCTCTAGTCAATGGACTTTTTGCTGCAGAGGATCATCCGTATGTGGGATCCTGATAGGAGGGTCTTCCAAGTAGGGGAGCAGGACCTGAGTATCACACAGCATGATATTTACTTCTTGGTGGGTTTGTCTCCCCATGGGGTCGTTGAGATGACTCGACCTCAAATAGGATCTTATCAAAGTGTCCTGGGTCTAGTAGACTAATATTGTGGAGGATATGCAGCGATAGTGAGCTTAGGGAAGATCCTAATCAGTCATATTCGAAGTTGTGCTTTATGGGCAGTAGTGACTGTCGTTATTCGAGTTCTAGGGGTATCATCCACTCACATGATTACTGGTGGCCAAATTGGGTTGGTAGAGAGGGTGATGGTCGGGAACTAGGTGGCTTGGGGGGCCATATTGTTGATAGTGTTGAATGGGAATTTGACAAATGCTTGTCGAGGTACAGGCGAGAGGACATTTCTCCATGGGAGTTTTCTATGCTCATTATTATTTTAGCGCTTTCCTTCCTTGAGACCATAGATGGTGGTACCTTCTAAGGGGCCCCATGAGCCTAAGATGATGTACTGGGGGCGGGTGATGCCCCATACTTGTGGAGGGGACATATTCCATGTCTTCACCACTCATTATTAGATCTATGGGAGAAGCGGATCAGTCACATGGAGATGTACCCCTGGAGAGGGATGGATTATAGGGGGGACCTTTAGTTACGCATTTCTGACCACGTGTGGGACCTCACAAGTATGACATGCTCTATTTTTACACAAATGTTTTTGTACATAGTTTTGATTATGCACATGTTTTTCATGTATATTGGATACTAACTGTGGGTTCTTTTTTGTGATGCATATGTTGGTCCGTGGAGACACCTACGGGTTGCAAGACAATGTTGTGTGTGTGACAAGGAGGTTGTACCTATAGGAGGTACCAGTGCCACTGTTGGTGCAGTGAGTAGAGCTACAGTTGGGGGACCTCCCACCAGGGGCGCTGCCTTAGGAGATCATGTAGTGGAGATGCTAGTTGACCTAGAGAGGCGGATCAGGATGATGATGGAGGGTGTTGATGACCGAGATTTGGCCCCTACTCTTCAACTTCCAGTAGAGATAGGGGCTAGAAGCAGGGTTGAAATTCGACGTCCTACTCTACACGCCCATAAATTTTTATATGACGTTTTAATTTCAACATTGCCTTCCATTTGACATTTAAATATTAATTTTACCCATCATAATAAGAGTTGATCTTTTTTTAAATAACATTTAAAATATCTAAATGAAACATTAAATTCTCATATCTTGCCTCATATAATGCAAAAAAAAAAAATTACAAAAATATAATAAACAAAAAGGCATACTAAACATAATGACTAAACCAAGCACACACAATGACAAAGAAGTTTTATCGTGGAAACCTTTAAATAGGCTTCTTCATAGGAAATACAATGGGTCATTACCATGGGCCCAAAAAACCATGACCGAGTCAAGTTTACCTAACAAGGAGAGATACAAAACCATCACAAAAATCAAAATTTCCATATTAAAAAAAAAATATATATATATATATATATATGTGTGTGTGTGTGTGTGTGTGTGTGTGTGTGTGTGTGTGTGTGTGTGTGTGTGTGTGTGTGCTTGGCATATAGATATTAATGACATGTAAAAAAAAATGCACTTCAAAATCATGGGTGAAATTAAAATTCACACTTCATTAATGACGTTTAATTTTATGAAGTGGCAGTATTTTGACATGTAAAATGGAAAATGACTGTTATTTACCCATCAAATTTCAACACTAGATGGATGGAACCGATTGATGAGGAGGGTGGCCATAGCGGGTCATCAGGTACGGGCAGCATGGGGTGGACAGGGTCCATATCCACCAACTGCAAAGAGGCCACATCAACGGCAGATACCTGGTTTGAGAGCACAATTGGGGGAGGTTGCAGGGGAAACAACGAAGGCATTGCTAGAGGTAGTGATGTCTTTGGTGATCCGGGGGCATAATTATTCAGGGCCTTCGGTTTAGATGTGAGGGATTTGTCACTCTATATTTTGTATAGGGCATTGATCCCTATTTTGTATTTTTGTATAGATAAAGCCTATGGGAGGCCGATTTTTCATGTACACCCATAAGGTAGTCAATTCTATTTGTATAATATATATATACACACACACACACACATACCCCATTTTGGATGCATGTTTATGATCTTATGTATGTATGTGATGTATGTAAAGATAATGTTTATATGCATGTTTGATGTTCTCTATGTGTAGTAGTAGGTACTTGCACATGATTTTTATGATGAATGACACACATTTATACATGCTTCGTTTGTGTATGCGAGGTCAAACAGATGGTTTATGTATCATATGCCAATCCAACACCTCATTTGTGACATGGTCAACGAATGCATTGGTTTCCCTAGGGACATGCATGAATTTGATGGTTTCAAACTATTTTACTAGGAGGCACACTCGCAAAAATTTATGAAAGAGGAGAGGGTTGAGGACACATAATACATCGTTGCATTGGGAGACAACTAATTGGGAATCTAGATGTACATGTATACGACATATGCCAAGATGGGTGGCATCACTTAAAATCCCAATGACGACGTTGTATTCTACTTGGGTGTTTGTAAGTTCCCCTAGGAAAACTCCTCTGGTGTGTTAGAGAGTTTGGGAGGGGTTATAAATAGTCAAAGCAGCTGAGGCTAGATTCTTTGACCAACAACTTGTGCCATCTACGAATCCAACATAGTTATCTAAGCGGGAGACCATCTGCATTCCAATCAAAGGGATCGAAAATACTAAGAATAGAGTGATACATTATTCATTTTAATGTGTCAATGGGCAATGTCAATGGTAAAAGATAGTTTAACCCTACTAGCGGTGGGGACCCCTTAATGTTGGAACCTAGAGCTAGATCTAAGCGGTATAATGGTCATAAGGATTTAATGGGTATCCAACATTTGAAAGGATATCCCTTAGTGTCTTAGGCACCAGGAAACGACTGTCGAGGATACAGGTCTTCATCGAAAGGAAATGAATCGTCACTATTAAGTAAACCAGCCAAGGATGATGTGTTGTTGATGGTATCTAGCAGAGGAGAAATAACCTCCTCATCGGGTAATCCTAGCGAGAGTACCCTTGGGTGGGAAATTTCTTCTTGTATCTGCATAAGTTTAATGCGGACCTCATGTTCGGAACGTAGGACGGGGCATTGAAACGAGAAGTGAGAAGTGTCTCCACATGATCAACATGGGTGTGGGATCCTCACAATGATAGGAGCATGTGTCGAATTTAGGTTTGGGGTGGTGTTGCAACTGCAACCACCTTCCCCGGTTTTTTTCTCTTGAAAGTTGGGGCCCCTCATATTTTAACCTGAGATTTTGCTTGATCCATCATTTTAGTTTTCCTTTAAAAAGGTTAAGTACTGCTTAAAGTTGTATGTTTCATGGTCAAGTACTTAGGCAAGTTTTCCTTGGAATTCAACATCTTCTTTTCCCAAATTTAATGTTTCAGAGAGTTTCTCATAACATGCCAAAACGTCAGGGAGATTTTATTATTGCGACGAAACATCGAAGAAGTTTTCCACTTTTTTTCTGAAATGGCTGAGACTTTTGTAAATCTCTTTGAAATATTGGGAAGTTCAATGAGTTTTCATTTTCGCGTCGAAACGCTAGGGAATTTTTAGTTTCTATGTTGAAACGTCGGAGAACATTGTCTAATCCCTCTGACATGTCACTCTATTTTTCTTTTTATCACTAAAACCTTGCAAAACTTGGTTTTGATCGTTGAAATCATTTCTGATTTATAAAATTTGGCAAGAAAATCGAATGTCTTCGCTCAAGCCAAGTTTCGGGGTGATGACATAGTTTTGATGGATTTATGGTTTCCTCTCCGAAGATGATCGGTGAGATTTCCTCTTTTCTTTGAAACTGATTCGGCATGAAACCTGGTTTTTCCAGTTTGATTGTTAGAGCTTAAATCGATTCTCCACCGAAGTATATCGGCAGGAGATGAAATTTAACACTAGTACGTTTCGACAAACATACAAGTTTACCACCAATCTTTCATCGCAAAAGACAATGATTAGCCTCTGATATGCGTCGCAGTGAGTTGTTTTATAACCTCCAAAATAATTTCTAGGGCTTTTAATGAACGATAAAGACACCCTTTTGGCTCATTTTAAGCACATTACTTAGGGTTTCATACGAGAATGCATTTTATACCCAACCCCTGTTAGCAATCCTGTGCCTTGTTTCTCTTCGACGTCGTTTGCATCCTTCATGCCATTTGGAAAAGGAACGTTGGCCAACACAACTGCAAACTAATCAGTACATGTGTCATCTATCCTAGTTAGCAATTTTGTTCTCATCTTGGACGTTTTTTCCAACTTGGCGTTAAAGGATTTGTGTCATAAAGAGTGAGCATGTGATTGGTTGCTAGGGTATATTGTTTCTCTTTGGGGTTTTCTCTTTCATTGGCCGACTAAAATCCGTTACAACCCTTGGGATTTAGTTTTAACATCTATGCATACGTTTCTTTAAAACCATAATACTTGCACATTGTCACTGAAGTATTGTGAGGAAAGAAGTGTTTAAAGCCTAGTATTCAGATATGTTTCTCACCTGCGTTTTGTTGAAAAGTTTCAAGAATTACCTTAAACCCTAGATGCATGGCGCATATACCATTCGTGTCTTTCAAAGGGCTATGGATTTCACGATTGTGTTTTCTTGAGATGGATCTAACGTTATTTACACTGACAATATATTATACATTCAAGCCTTTAGGAGCTTTGTTCATTGAATATTTTATAGCTACTCCTTGTCTGCTTAAGTTGCATTTAGTTTAAAGTTTTAATGGATTCTATGCAACATAATGATACTTATTTTGCTTCGTAGGATCCATATATGTCAAAGAGGGGTCCAAATTGTTCTTCTAAGGTGATATTGAATTTAGATGATGAAGTTGTCCAAGAAATAGATTTAGAAATTCAATTTGATGATAATCAATCAATCACGGGAGTATCCCCTGAATTCAAGTGGGTTTAACTGTATCATTTTATGAGAGACCAAAATGTACCTGAATCAACGATTGAAGAGGATTTGATCTACCAAAATATTAAGAAGTCGAGGATTCACAAAGTTGTTGCATGACCATAATTATTCCCATGTGTCGAAATGATAGGGTGGATTCTCCCCTATGTTGAAATTAAATCTCGTATCATTGCAAGTGCTACAAGAACAAGCTTTGCTTCATTCCATCCAGCCCATATAGGAAAGGATTACAAACTCCCAACACCAAAAGTCTTTTTAACGGAATACTGGATTAAAAAATTAAAGATAGATTATGTAGAGCATGTGAAGATGTTATTGCCTGGGAAACAGTTGCATCAAAGAAGTAGTGGAGAGTATGAGACTAAGTTCCTGAAAAAACCTTTCAAAATTACTGCCACTCTCCTATGTAGAGTATATGGAAGATACATCTCCCAAATACAAACTCATTTGGATGCCTCTACTATATCACATCACAATGCATGGTACAATGTTCAATTGGGTCGATATTATCTCTGAGAACATGGTGCAGGCTATCAACGATGCACATAAAGGAATTAAAGAAAATAAGGTTGAATTTCATATGTTATACTACCTTGTAGATTGTATTATGACCCTCAATCTTTTTCTAGGTCTTGGGTGCAGGTGGAACCCCCGTGAAACTCTGGTCTACGTGGTGTATCAGATTCTATGGATTCAGAAACATGCACATTATTACAATCAAATTTGTGAAGATTTCTTGGTCCCATTATACAAGTTGATTTTTTATAAAGAACCAAATCGTATGTCTGATGAGGCCCTTAAAGTAATCACGCATATGGGATATTATTATTTGACTGTTGAAGGTACTTATTTACGTATTTATGGAGGTTCAAAAGGTCCAATATTGATGCTGAAATATGTCACTGATTACATCATTTTAAATGAGATAGTGAGACATACATTTATAAATGGTGTTGGCGATTTCTTACATGACAATAAGAAAGCTTCTTGGCCCCCACTCCCACTCACAGTGGGAGAATACAGATTTAATAAGGTTAAGGAAGCAATTTGTGAAATATTTAGATCCTTATCATTTTGGTGAAAATATTTTTGTCAAAAATAATAGCCACTAGAAAGTGGCTTTACATTGCCAATCAGTCATGATTAATTATGAATATGTAGATCAGTTCTTATGAGAGGAATAAGTGTATAGACGGGTAAAGAATCTTCCATAATTAAACAAAAGGATCAATAAAAGGAAAGGGGCAAGTTCTAGCAAACCGTCTGACACAATAGCACAAGAAGACCTAGACGAAGCTGCAAGAAAAAAGGCAGTAGAAGAATCTCTTTTGGCATAAAATACTAAGAGATTATAAGAAGAAGTGAAAAATAAGGTAGGAGAAGAGAAGAAAGAGAAGGAAAGAACTGACGAATCATAGAAAATGGATAAACAAGATAAATTTGAAAAGTTGGTTGTCGAACAAGAAGAGAAAAGACTACAAGAAGAGGAATTGAAGAAGAAAAAAGAAGAAGAAGAATTGATCAAGAAAGGTGTGGAATCCCAAAACCTACAAGAAGGTAATGGAAACAAAGATATGCACATTGATAATACAATAGTTGGCAACACAAAATTTCCTCTTACTCAAGTACATATTCCTCTAGTTGAACTAAGACTTACGCCATTTACAACATAGAAGCAACATGCAGTTGCTAAATTGGAAACTATAGTATATGATCCGAAAAGAAAGACCATTGTGAAGAGGACAGAAAAGAGACTCAAAGTTGTTTCACAACACGATGTTGTCACTATAGAAGAAGTCACAGTAGTTGAGGGAACAAATAAAGATCCAAAATTCATGACATCTGTTAATGTTTCTACATCATTAGCTAACAAAGACAACATACACAAGCTAATGGAAAACGTAGAAAACGGGAAGGACAAAGTGGTAAAAATGAAAGATAATTAAGTGCAGGATAGGAATGAGGGCATTGAGATAAGATGCTAGGGAGATGCCTTGGATCTACAAAAGGAAATATCCATGCAAACCATACAAAATTTAGAAGATGAGATGGACTCACTTAATGTACAAATAATAATATTATAAGGTGAAAAATGGATCTCCGATCTCAATTGAGAGGGATACAAGAGAAGGAAAATAAGTGGGACCAACACGTGGAATATCTTACCATAAAGAAAGGAGCTCTGCAAGAACAAATAGCGAAGCTTAACAGAGAAAAGGAATCATTGGTGATACAATTAAATATTGCACAAGAACAAAAGCAAAACTTGATGCCATTTTATGATTGTGCTTCTTCTCTTCAGGAACAACTGTTCCATTCTCAAGAATTGTTCACTGAACAAACTTCTGAAGTACAAGAAATGGTAACTCGGCTCAGACAAATATCCAAGGAAATGGTAACGGGATGAAAAAGATGACCGCTTGGAGGGAAATAGCCAAAGAAATCCCTCCACATTTACCCAAAAGATCCACAACTGAACTCAAGTTGGATTTTGAAACCCTGGAAAGCTACCAAAAAACAGAAAATAAATTGCAGAATGAAGTAAAAGATTCCATTTCCAAATGTGAGGACATTCACCAAAGCATTGTTAGAGCTTTTGAAAGTGTCATTTTCCTTCTCCTGGCACATTCGAAAGCCCAATACCAAAAGAGCAACATTGGCTGAATTGAGGACCATTAAGGCAGAGGACATTGCTGCTATCAGAAGTTTAGATACCATCACTCCATAATATCTGCAAGAATGCATTGGGAAATCTACACTAAAGACATAGTACTTAGCAAATGGTCATAACTCAACAACTAAAGGATTAAATGTTATGGTCAAAGATTTATCATTTCATGAAGTAGCTCTGAGGTTATTAGAACCCCAACAATTAAATGTTACATCTTATGAAAGTAGCCTTTGGGATGAATATATCCAAACTCACTCCATCCTCTTAATGTAATGTTTTATTGTATTTTAATATTTTGCTCCTTTATTATGTAATCAAAAGGAGACAAACGTTTGGAAGGAAAAAGGCTTGGGGAAGGTGAAATGATAAGTCACCCAAGAGTTGGGATTGTAAAGATAAATAGGAAAAATTAGATGAGGAAGGGGATTTTCCTTGTGAAAGATTGTGTTGAAACTCATATGTGAGAAACTATTTTCTGCTAGTGACAAAGACATTTTTATAAGTGGAAGCATACATGGGATATTGTGTTGAAGCATATGGACAAATGTGCAGAACCAATTTCTTCATTTTTTATGGATATGCAGTAAGATATTTCCTATTATGTTGGATTATTCTAATAGTTTTTGAATCATCTTGTTGTATGTGGATGCAAAATACAAATTTATGTGTTATTTGTGAGCAAAGAATGTAATAAATGCCAATGCTTAAGCTATCTATGCGTTGACTTTATTATGTGGCTATTAAATACATTATTTTCAGTAGTTAGTTTCTGAAATTGAATGATGCAGTTTATTGTTATTTCTCTTTCTTAAATTTGTTCCTTGAAAGGATAGGTTAGACTAGGTAGAATGTTGCAATTAATTAGGACATATTCTTGGTTGACTGATAGTAAGAGATGATAAGACGAGAGGTAAGAACGTGCACATCACTAAGTGAGGCCTCTTTCTACTAGTCAAACAAGGGTAGTTAGAAGCATGTGCATGTAGAATTAGTAACATGCATTGCATATAAAATTTCTAAACTCTAAATGGTGGATCGGGCCGTATCCGATAAACGAATCACAAGATTATCTTGTACAATAGTCGAACTGTAAACTAGATGGGTTCCCTAATCCAAAGAGTGGAGAGTCTAATTGGGACTTTTCATTGGGGAGAACCCCTATCTGTCGACGCAAGGAATTTTCTAGACGTCAATAGATTTGGCACTAGAAGGAGGGCCTCCATTGTATGGATGGTAGAGGAAGTTCATTCTCTTGAGGATTTTTCTCTGGAACTCTACTTGAAACATCCCAACCTGAACGTTTGTTTCAAACAGTACCTAAAACTGAATGCAAAATGCATTATCATAAAGGAAACAACCATAAAGTTGTACACATTGAAACTTATACATTGTACGACACTAAGAAGTTAATAATTTCAAAAGATACACCAGATCTTATGTTAGAAAACTTGGAGGATTACATGTAGTTCCATTACTACCTAGAAGATGTGCTCCTTGGAGAAGAGCTAAGAAAAATAAAGAATCTGTTCTGGTTGAATCATTGGAAGAATTGGTCAATTTGTCTCTGCAGGACATATCAGAACCCATTGACCAGTTAAAACCTTCTTCTCTTGAATCCGCTTCTTCTCATCTGGATCGGGTTTTTACCTAAATTTGATCTGGGAAAGGGCATTACTGCACATGATCATCTAAAAATTTTCTATTTGGCTTTAAATCTTCTAAATGTGGAACATGAAGATGTGGTATGTCGCTTGTTCCGTTAGACTTTTGAGCCAAAAGCTTCATCATGGCTTTTTATCTTATAGGTTGGGTCAATAACCGATTGGGACGGTTTTGAAAAAGTTTTTCTAAGTAAATTTGGTGAACAAGGAACATTAGAATCTCTTATGAAAGAACTGTTGTCTCTTAAGATGGACAAAAGAGAGAAAGTACGAAAATTTACTCAAAGATTCACAACTATTTTGAACAAGTTCAGTGCTACTTCTAAACCTGCTAAAGAATCTTTAGTTGAATATTATACCACAGTATTGCATCCATCTTTAGCCATGTTTGTTAAGCATTCTTGAAAAAATACTTTAACAAAAAACTTTGAAGAAGATAAGAAAGTAGAGACAGAAATAAATAGTATAGTCAAGCATGATGTGGAGAGTGAACCCAAACCTATCTCTTCTAAGAAACCTTTATTATTGACAAGTCCTGCTAAGGAAAAATCCACTGACTTAGAAAGTGTTGTTAAGTTGGTTCAAAAACTGTCAAATAAGATTGTGGATTTGGAAAAGGAAAGGGAGCAAGTTCTTCCATGAAGAGACCTTTTAAACCTTTTTATAAAAGAAAAGAAGAAATTCCAAAGCCTCCCACAAATGAAGCAAATGTCCTCAACTTAAATGAAGTAGGCATGGATCATTTATGTACTTTTCATCAAGAACACCATTCGGAGAAAACTTGTCCTCAATGGATTAATTATATGACCTTAGTGATGAATCAACTCTTGGACAAACAAATCATGGATGAAGAGGATGAAAATGAAAAAACACAGTCAAATGAAACATGAGAAGCAACTGAAGAAACTACACTGGTTTTGTGGGACTTGGCACCGAATTTAGACTTGGAAGATAATGAGGAGATAGAAAAAATACATAATGTGCAGGTCTTCCCTAGTGGATATGCATTGAGAATTCAAGGACCTTTGGAAGATCAAAATAAGTCAATTCCAAAAAGTAAAATAAGTAATGCTACCCACAACACTCAAAGTAAAACAATTGTTGCAACACAACAACCCCAAAGGGTAGCAGAAAAGATATCTATTAACCCTTCAGAATTTTTAAAAGGATTATCTGCTGCTAATCATAGAGAGTCAACCCCTTCATCAAGTAACATTGTTGTGATTGGAAATGTTGGAGGAAATTAAAATATGGGGTATGATGTGATTGAAGATATAAAAAAGACTAAAGCTAACATATCTTTATTTGAAATTTGTAATCTCCCGCAGCAGACAAAAATATTAATGGAAGCATTCGACCTTAACACACCAACAAATCACTCTACTAGTAAAGACAAACAACAAGTTATCATGGAGCCAGACACTAAGATTAATGAGCCTATCATTGGTGGTAAATCTAAATATCAGACTCCGCCTTTTTTTCTTACTTTTGAAATTTTCAATTATAATGTACACAATTGTTTGGTGGATTCTAGAGCATCATCTAACGTTCTACCACTGTCAATTTGAAAAAATATTAATGGACATCCCATCCCCTCTCCCTCTAGGATTATTCAACTTGATAGATCGGATGTCAGAGTACTGGGAGAAATGACGAATGTCCTAATTAGGCTAGATGTTGATCAAAGGGTCTGTCAATTTTTTGATATTGTTGTGGTGGACATACCCAAAATCTTATGGTTTGTTGCTAAGTAGAGATTGGTTGAGTAAAATAAATGGATATTTTTCTACTGACTAGTCTCGCTTATGGTTACCATACCAAAATAAGTAAAACCAGATTAAGGTGAACAAGGAACCACATATGAAGTTTAATGTTACTGATTTGGAAGGAAGAAACGAACCTGTTAATTTTGCACATTCGGTATTGGGAAATTATTTCTTGGAAATGGAACATGGATGTTATCAGACTGAAACTACTTGTTATGAATCAGACACACAATCTGATCTCCTTCATTTCTCATGGGATGATGATAATGAATGTAACATAGTAGAACTAGTTACTTATGTAGTTGTAGATACTAACTCTAATAGGGTAGGATTTGATTTTTGGACTTTGTATTTTGATGGATACATGACACGAGAAGGAGCAAGGGCAGGTTGTGTCCTTGAAGATCCGCATGGAAAAAGAACTTTTCTTTTCTGTAGATTAGAATTTGATTGCACCAATAACACTGTTGAGTATGAGGCTTGGTTTCAAGGACTCAAAAAGGCCATTGAATTTAATGTTAAAAACTTAAAGGTTTTTGGTGACTCGGAAATAATTGTCAAACAAGTTAGAAATACCATTCATTGTTTGTCTCCACACCTAAAAGGATACCAGGCATAGGTATGGAATTTAATTTCAAATTTTGATGCTTTTAATAGTGATTCCATTCCTAGACTTAAGAATACTATTGTTTATTTTTTAGCCACTATTGGTTCTCGTTTAGTTCCTCTTAATGACAAATTTTCTATTAAATAGCTTTTCATACCATCTGTCCCAGTTAATGTGACCAACTGGAGAGTATTTGATGATGATAGAAAAATTATTGACTTCTTCACTAATGAAGACATATTTAAAGGGTCAATTATTGATGAAATAGAACATCAGTCAAATCTGCAAAATATGGATGAAAAACAGTTTAAGGGAAATTTTATGCCAAAAGGAGTACGTACTCTTGAGAAACTATTTGACTTGCCGCATAAATTCATAAAACCAACAAATGTTAAAACCAACTCCTCCATGCAATATGAGTTGGTGAATTTGGGCACGGAAAAAGAACCCAAATACATAAATCTTGGAAAATGTTGTTCACCTGGTGAAAGGCACAAATTCATCCAATTATTTCAACAATATAAGGGCGTATTTGCTTTGAGTTATGATTACTTAAAAGCATACGATACTAGCTTTATACAACATGTTATTACTATCGAACAGGGGGTTAAACCATTTCAATAAAAACTTCGGAAAGTGAAACCCACACTAGAACCCCCTAATTTAGAAGGAATTAAAGAAGTTGTTGGATGCTAAAATCATTTTCAAATTCAGACATTCAGAGTGGGTAGAAAACTTAGTGCTAGTACATAAAAAAAGTCTGGAGAAATAAGGTTATGTGTGGATTTTTTGAATTTGAATAGATCATATGACAAGGATAATTATCATGTTCCGCCCATGGAACAGATATTATAACTCATCTCTAGTTCGGAAATGTTCTCTTTATTAGACAGTTTTTTTGGATATAATCATGTACTAGTGGTCGAAGAAGATCGCCTCAAGACCACATTCTGCACAAAGTGGGGAACATTTTCTTATAGAAGAATTGATTTTGGCCTAATGAATGTTGGAGCCACATTTTAGAGGGCCATGGACATTGCATCCCAAGGATTGATTGTCCACAATGTGGTTGTTTACCTAGATGATGTCACAGTTTTTTCCAAGAAAAGGGAAGATCATGTTTATCATTTAAAACAAATTTTTGATCGATGTAAAAAATATGGTATTTCCCTTAACCCTAAGAAAAGTTTATTTGTTGTTTTGGAAGGGATATAACTGTGGCAAATCATTTCAAAAAAGGGGATCTCAATTGACCTTAAAAGAATACAAGCCATTTTGCAGATTCTCATACCCCATAATAAGAAAGCTATGCAATCATTCATGGGAAAAATAAACTTTTTTTGAAAGTTTGTATCAGATTTCGTGCAAATTGTAAAACATTTACAACAAATGGTTAAACAGTACGTACAATTTAAGTGGACTGAGATAGAAAAGAATGCCTTTAGAGATATTAAGAATGCAATTGCTCATGCACCATCCTTAAGCAGTCCAGATTTTGAAAAAGATTTTATAATTTATGCATTTGCGTCCGATCATTCCCTTGCAGCAGTGCTCACTCAAAAAGGAGAGCAAGGGGATGAATATCCAATATCATTTATAAGCACTGGATTACAAGGGGTTGAATTAAATTATCCCAATGTAGACAAGCAAGCTTATGTTGTATTTAAAGTTGTAAAACAGTTCAGACCCTATATTCTAAAAAATAGGACTAAGGTCATAGTACCTCATATGGCCGTCAGATCACGACTTGTACATAAAGAACTAGGAGAAAGACGCAGGAATTTGGTCACCACACTAAAATAATATGACTTGGAATTCAATCTCACTACCATCGTCAAGGGTCGGGGATTATGCAAACCGATTACTGAAAATCCAATAGAAGAAACTAATGGATGGGATAACGAAGCAGAAATGAATTTACTTGAGGTTTGTTCCATTTATACTGCATTTGATACCTGGTACCGTGATTTAGTACATTATTTATAGCATGGGTATGCTCCAGAGCATTGGAATTCAAAGAAACAAAGAGCCATCTGATTGAAATTAGCATCATATCAAATAATTGATGGAGTGTTGTTCTGAAAAATTACAATGGAGTATTTCTCAAATGCTTAGAAAATGAAGATACAGAGAAGGTACTGAAAGAATTACATGTCAGGCATGTTGGAGGTCATTATTATGGAGATACTAATGCTCATAAAATCCTCAGAGCAGGGTATTATTGGCCTACTATTTTCAAATATGCTCATGCGTATGCCCGGAAGTGTGTTGCATGTCAAACGAGTGTTGGTAGACTAGTGAAACCAGTAGCACCATTGCAGCTAGTAATTATTTCAGAACCATTCAAGGAGTGAGGCATGTATATTATTGCATAAATTAATCTGAACTCCTCATTACAACATCGATATATTCTCACAGCTACTAATTATTTCACACAATGGACTGAAGTTGTTCCTCTGGGAAAAGTCAATGAAGGTGTTGTCATCAAATTTCCACAAGAAAACATCATAATCAGATTTGGGGTTCCAATCTCCCTAGTTTTTTATAATGCTACCTATTTCTCTTCCCTAAAATTAAGCGAATTTGTTGTAGAAAAGGGAATTGAATTGCATTATTATTCTAATTATTATCCACAAGACAATGAGTTAGCAAAATCTACCAACAAGAACCTAATCCAGATACTCAAGAAAAATATAATTGGAAACCAAAGAAATTAGCATGTTGCTCTTCCAAATGCTTTATGGGTTGATAGGGTCACTCCAAAGAATGATTTGGGGGTTTCCCCTTACACTCTATTTTATGGAAAATAATTTATTCTTCCACCTAGAATTCTTTTTCCTTCACTCCAGCTAGCCCAAGCCTCTAGAGGATCCAACAGTTGTATCAGGAAAGAAAAAATTAATACCCTGCTTAAACTTGAAGAAGAAAGATAAAAGGATTGAAACTAGTTTTCCTCACATCAGTGCAATGTCAAAAGATGGTTTGATAGCATAAAAGTAGGAAAGAAAGAGTTTGAAATCGGTGACCTAGTCCTGAAGTGGGATCAACCCCACAAAGAAAAGGGCGAGCATACCAAATTCCAATATTTATGGCTTGGACCTTACACAATTGATGAAAAACTTGTCACTAGAACTTACAGATTACAAAATTTAGAAGGGGAAGTGGAAATGCTTCCTATAAACAACCAAGCTTTAAAGAAGTAATTTTCTTAGTTTTAGGAAAACCACTTTGTACATAAATAAAGTTTTCCCTTGTTGTTTTGTTAATTTTTTTTAGCCTAGTTGTTATTTTTGTAAGACCAGTTGTTCATTTCCTTGAGTTTCGGACCTTTAATAAAAGTCATCTCGGAAATTAGAGTGTTGAGTGGGAAGATATAGTCTCATTATTTATGCAATACTTCTTTAGTTGATTAATTCCTTAGAATTTCAGGTGGCGTGAGAAGTATTTTGAAGTTTAAAGTCTCTTCTTATTGAAAAGATTCAATGGTGCAGCTTCAAGCACTATCATTCTAAGGATTTCAACCTGTTTGTCTTTATCTTATTATGTTATTAGGGAGACTTATCACATGATCTCATTCAAATTAAAATGTATTAAATCCTGTATATTTCGCTAGGATGGAGACTTCTTAGTTACTATCTTGAGCCTCTGCTCATCTAAACATATAAATGACCTTTTTTTGAAGTTGTCTACCATGGCCGACCCATGGAAAAGAAGCGAAATATTGCATATATATAGCAAATCAAAATGATCCAATACTAAAATACTAGTGCCTAAAAAAGGCCCAAATAAAGTCATATATTCCCTAGTGGAATCAAACAAAGACATGAACATACAAAATCAGATGTTCAAGGAAGACCAAAAGGCTACATCCAATAACATTCAAAGGAGGTTCTTCTTCGTCTGTGGGTATGATAAGTCCAATAAAATACTCATCACCCACACAAAAGGACACTATGGATGGAAGAGTCTAGAATTTCACCTCTAAAGATAAAGGGGAATTGTATATTAAATATGGTAAAGCATCAAAGAATGCTAATGCATCAAAGAAATGAATCCAGTATAGGAATGAAGAAAAAACGTTTACATCTGCCAGGTTTTGTTACTTACCATGTGGTGTCTTACTTCGTTGCAGCGTAAAGATAGGTTTGGTAAATTAACCTCATAAATTGGCCTCAAGAGTGTTAATTTTTTAGCATTATATCAACATACTCTAGGATCTTTACTGAGAGAATAACATGTACAACATATCAAGCATAACAATGCATATCAATCACACCAAGCAATCACATGAGACAATAGAGACACAGATTTTCACTAGGGAAAACCGTAAAGGTGAAAAACTCCACAACTTCCTCAGAGATAGAAAGAGTAATGATACAACCCAAGTACAAGAGATAGTCTTCTCTAGCAGCTACTCCTCCTTCCTCACTTGTGCGCCACTTTTCGATGGGTGTAGAAGTGAATAATTAGATGATCAAATAGAGTGCTCCCGCACACTATTTATACTTGACCTTACCTGCCTAATAAACTAGTAGGGCCGACTTGTCTAACTTAGTGTAATAACCCATGGTAATACTAATCAGGGCCGACCCCACACTTGGTGGTCTAATAACCCATCACATGCAAGTTGCGACACTTGTCAATACAAATGACGACACTTCCATATATAGGAATAATAACATCTCTATAGGAGTACAATATACATAGGTGAAATACATTCTGAAGTTACAATTACATCAACACTCCCTCTTAACTAGGAAGGTATTTCTCGACATAGATATACTAGCACAAATATTCTTCTCTGGATCATCGTCATCGAATCATCGTCATCGTCACGGTTGCTGCTATCTCAATCAATCTCTGAATCTACTCGTCATAAGAAGTTCTACAGAGCCAGTTTTTTTTCATACTGGATGTAGGCCCACCACCTGCAGGTCTTCATCACTAGCCATACTGTGGAATCCTCAGTACTTATTACGTGCATCACAAAACCTCACAAGAGCATCCCAGGCTGTTACGAGAACATAGCTCTACCTATCGGATCTCCCAGGGACATATTATATGTGACCTCACCACAAAACCTCGCAAGAGCATCCCAAGATGTTACGAGCACACAACTCTACCTATCGGATCTCCCAGGGACATATTACATGTGGTCACCACAAAACCTCGAAAGAGAATACCAGGACTTATTACGGGCACACAGCCCAACCTATCGGATCTCCCAGGGCCATATTACATGTGGTCATGGAAAAACCTCACAAGAGAATCCCAGGACTTATTACGGGCACACAGCCCAACCTATCGGATCTCCCAGGGACATATTATATGCCATAGGACAAAACCTCGCAAGAGCATCCTAGGACATATTACAAGCACACAGCCCAACCTATCGAATATCCCAGGGCCATATTATATGTCCTCCCAAGCAAAACCTCGAAAGAGCATTTTCCAGATATCCCAGGGCACTATTATATGCCATAGGCAAAACCTCGAAAGAGTATCAGCAAACCTCCTAGGGGGCTATTATATGCTTATCTGCACAACCTATCCACGGCCACGAAGTATCAACCTGATACTCACCATACATCATCCTGATGTACATCATCACATGATCAACCTGATCATCATCATAGCATCATCCTGATGCATATCATCTGAAGCAACATCCTGAAGCTCGTCATCCATGATCATCCTGATCATACAATGCATCCACCTGATGCATACCAAGTATCTACCTGATACATATCATCATACATGATCTACTTGATCATACAATGTATCCACCTGATACATATCATCATACATGATCTACCTGATCATACAATGTATCCACCTAATACATATTGTCATACATGATCTACCTGATCATACAATGTATCCACCTGATACATATTGTCATACATGATCTACCTGATCATACAATGTATCCACCTAATACATATACAAATCCATGATCCAACTGATCATATTAAGCATCCAATATGATGCATACATAAATACATGATGCAACTGATCATATCAAGCATCCAGCGTGATGCATATACATATACATGATCCAACTGATCATAACAAACATCCAACATGATGCATATAACAAGCATCCAACATGATGCATATACAAAGCAGTAACTGGAGCATCGTCCTGATGCTCATCATCCAACACTTACATCCACAGCCATGGGAAGGATCCTCCTCTCACCATGATTGGAATGGCTCCTGCAAATGTGTCCATCACTTCTTCCTCGAAGTGTCGTCAATCTGAAGAACACCAAGCTTTTCTCTGAAGTACTAAAACTTCACTCTAGCTAGTGGTTTCGTCAACACATCTGCAACCTGCCCATCCGTCGCAACATACAGGAGCTTCACTGCTCCTCTCTGCACCATATCCCTGATATAGTGATATTTGATCTCAATGTGCTTCGACCTGTCGTGGAACACCGGATTCTCAGACAGCTTCACACAACTCTGGTTGTCACAAAGGATACCAGTAGCCTCCAACGGGAGATCAAATAACTCAGACAATAGCTTCCTAAGCCATACTGCCTCACAACTAGCCAAACAAGCTGCAACATACTCTGCCTCAGCTGTACTCAGTGCTACACAGGACTGCTTCCTGCTAAACCAAGAGATCACACTTGATCCCATACTGAAGCAGCACCCAAAAGTGCTCTTCCTATCTACACCACTGCCTTCCCAATCCGAATCAACATAACCTTGCAGGTTAAACTTTTGATTTGCATCATACTTGAGCCCATAATCAATTGTACCCTTCAGGTACCTCAGAATATGCTTTACAGCAACCAAGTGAACACCTCTAGGATCCGTCAAGAACTGACTCAATGTGTTCACCGCAAAGCAAATATCTAGTCTCGTGTTCGTCAGGTACATCAAGGACCCAATCATCTAACGATACACAGTGACATCAACTGGATCAGATGAAGCATCACACAGAAGCTTCAGGTTCGATGCCATAGGTGTGGCCATGGCCTTGCAGTCCATCATCCCGAACCTCTTCAGGATCTCTATTGCATACTTCCCTTGTCTAAGGAAGATCCCATATGCACTCTGCCACACCTCCATGCCTAGAAAATAGTGCATCATACCCAAGTCCTTCATCTCAAACTCGGCAACAATCTTCCTCTTGGTATCGGCAATTAATCCATCCTCACCTGTAACAAACAGGTCATCCACATACAGAAGTAGTATCACAGGATTTCCTTCCTCGACCTTGTAGTAAAGGTTGGAATCTGCTTTACTCTTAATAAAGCCCAAACTGGATAGAAAGTTGTCTATCCTACCATACCAAGTCCTAGGAGCTTGCTTCAAGCCATACAAGGCTTTCTTTAATTTGCACACATATGACCCTCTGTCATGTGTCTCAAAACCGAGTGGCTGCTCCACATACACTTCCTCTTCGACTACACCATTCAAGAAAGCTGTCTTGACATCCATCTGGTGTATCTTCCATTTCATCACTGCAACCAGGGAAAGTACTGATCTGATGGAAGTGTACCTGGCTACGGGAGCAAAAGTCTTTTCATAGTCTATTCCCTCTTTATGGGAGAAGCCACGAGCTACAAATCTTGCTTTGTATTTCTCTATGCTGCCATCTGCAGCATGTTTGATCTTGTAGATCCACTTGGAAGTCACAATAGACTTCCCTTCAGGTCTTGGGACCACATCCCAAACATCATTCTTCATGATCAACTGGTATTCATCGACCATGGTATCCTTCCATTCTTTCTTTTCCGATGCTTCTTCATAATTGGAAGGTTCTTTGTTCATAATGTCACGGAGTAAGGCAACATAACTGGTATGTGATCTAGTCCTCTTCCTTTCTCTATGTTCTTCTTCTGGAATGCCATATATTTCTGCATCTTGAATGAGCTCTCTATCCCATGCAGGTTTCCTCTTGTGAGAGTTCTTCTCACGGGGTGGATCTACAGGTTCTTGCAGATCTTCCATTTCACGATTTGCATCTGGAATTGTTTCAGTCATGGTAGTGTCTTGAAATCTGGTTTCCTTTGGTTCTTCATGATCTTCAACATGTGTTTTCTTTGACTTGATGAAGGCTGAGTTTTCATCAAATGTCACATCCCTGCTGACATCAATCTTCTTGAACCCTGGAAAGCATATTCTGTAAGCTTTTGAGCTTTCACTGTACCCCACAAAGATGCCCTTCTTTCCTGAAGGATCTAGCTTTGTTCTCTTTTCCTTTGGAACATGTGTATATACTAGACAACCAAATATTCTGAGATGGCTGACTTTAGGTTTCTCACCAGAGAATACTTCTTCTAGTTTCTTGTTGTCCAATATCTTGTGAGGTGTTATGTTCTGCACATACATGGTTGTCCTAGTTGCTTTTGCCCATAGATGCATAGGTAGATCTTGGTCATGCAACATTTCCCGTGCTGCTTCCATGATTGTTCTATTCTTTCTTTCTGCAACTCCATTCTGTTGTGGATTGTAGGGAGCAATTAACTCCCTCTTAATCCCTGAATCACTGCATAAATTCTTGAAATCACCTGAAGTGAATTCTCCACCATTGTCGGATCTTAATGTCTTTATCTTCTTATCAGTTTGATTTTCCATCAAGGCTTTGAATTCCTTGAACTTATCAAACACTTCATCTTTTTTCTTTAAGAAGTAAACCCAAGTCTTCCTAGATAAATCATCAATGAAAGAAACATAGTACACATACCCACTCAGAGAACTGGATGACATTGGACCGCATACATCGGAGTGGATGATTTCCAAGATTCCTTTGGCTTTGCTTTCACTGCTTGGAAATGCCTTCTTAGTATTCTTTCCTTTTGCACATCGTTTGCAAACACCTTCATGTTTTGTCTTGATTTCAGGAAGACCCTCTACAGCTTTACTTGCAATTGGTAGTTCTCTATAGTGCACATGTGCAAGCCTTCTATGCCAAAGTTCACTTGGTTCCATGGATTCATGTACAATGGCATGTTCAGGTTGTCCCTTCAATTTGTACAATCCTCCCTCTTGCTCTCCCATCACTACTGCATCATCTATGGTCTTTCCCTTTGGCCACATGAGTACTTGGCCATCTACAAATGCAACCCTCGTGCCTTTTGCATCCAATGCAGATATGGAGAGTAGGTTCTTCTTGAGTCTGGGTACATATAGAACCTCTTTCATCTTCAAAGACTTCCCAGAGTCTAGGTTGTAGGAAGCTTCACCACGTCCTTTGATAGGATATTGGTAGTCATCCCCAAGTTTCACCTTATGGGGTGACTCATGTTCAGATAGATTTACAAAAGATTCTTTAAACCCAGTCATGTGTTTGGAAGCCCCACTGTCAATAAGCCAATCATTACAACCATGAGAGATAATACCTATGAAAGCAGAGATTAGAACATATTCATCTTCGCTTGATGATTCACCACTTTCTAATCTAGCCTTCTTCTTGGGAGGTTCATCATCCTCATTAGCATGAGCATGATATCTCCTTTTGTTATTCTTCTTCTTCTTGTTGAAGTTGTTGTTGTTGTTGTCCCTTTTGTTCTTGGGACAATCTGCAGCAAAGTGTCCCTTCTCATTACATGTGAAGCATCTTAGATCCTTCTTGTTCTTTTGATGGTTGTGAAAGGATCTCTTGTAATGAGAGTGCTCCTTCTTGGTCTTGCTTCTTTTGGTGTGAGCTGCGAGAGCTTGATTTTTACTTCCCATCTTTTCTTCTCGGACTACAAGCCTAGCCTCTTCTTGTGAACATTCCTCCCACGGTCTGTTGAAGGAGATCAACTTCCTTCTTGCACAAATTCCTTGAATAAAGGAATCCCATGACCTAGGTAGGCCATTCAGAGTGGTCATGACAATTTCACCATTCTCCACCACTTCATCCACAGCTTCAAGTTGTTCCTTAATCTGAGATACCTTATAGAAATAGGATTGAACGGTCTCTCCATTCTAAAGCTTTACCCCTTTCAATTGATTCCATAGAGTCATCTTTCGATTTATGTTCTTTCCTTCAAATAGCTTGGTCAGGGAATCAAACATCTCCTTGGGTGTCTTTAGAGATGACACATGTGGTATGAGATGGTCTTTGATAGAATCAGCAACGATCCTCTTTGCCTTGACCAAGTTCTTCTTATGCAAGGCCTTAGCCTCTTCTCCCTCTGGGACAGGGACCTCTTCACTTATGTAAGTGTCCAATTCATTTTCTTCCAGGATTAACCCAATCCTATAATTCCATGCTCGGAATTTATCAGCCCCTTCAAGCTTATCCTCAAGCTTGGTGTGGTGAGACATCTTAAAGAGTACTTCAAATGGAAATAGAAAATATTTAGGTCTTACCACTTGATTTGCAGAAATATGGATCTGGTGTTGGATTAGGGTTTGTTAGAGAAACCCTAAAAATTCAAAATGTGAATTTCAAACTTCTGAAAGGATAGAAAGATGCGCCTTGATGAGATGATCAGCCTAGTATATTCAGAATTTGAAATCTGCAAAGTTTCACCCTTCATAAATGCCTTTTAGTCTTCCCATATTCACTAGGGAGGACCCTGAATTAGGGTTTGAGTTTCCCGGAGCTTCACCCAACCAAAAAGTTCGATCCAAATCTCTAAAATTCGATTTTTCCAAGGAGCTTCCAGCTATGTCTTCAAATTTAGGAAATTCCTATTTTTGTGGAAACCCTAATTTTGAGGGCCAAAAATGAAAGTGCCCAGAATTGGATTCTGATTGGATAGAAAGATGCGCCTTGCTGAGGAGAGTCAAAATACCCTACTGCCTTTCAAGATCTGTGGAGAGAAACCCAATAAACAAGAAACCCTAGTTTTTGTAACTGCACAGTGTCTTCTTCTCAGGTTAGCTCTGATACAATGTTAATTTTTTAGCATTAATTCAACATACACTAGGATCTTTACTGAGATAATAACATGTACAGCATATCAAGCATAACAATGCATATCAATCACACCAAGCAATCACATGAGACAATAGACACACAGAGTTTCACTGGGGAAAACCATAAAGGTGAAAAACCCCACAACTTTCTCAGAGATAGAAAGAGCAATAATACAACCCAAGTACAAGAGATAGTCTTCTCTAGCAGCTACTCCTTCCTCACTTTTGCGCCACTTTCCAATGGGTGTAGAAGTGAATAATGATATGATCAAATGGAGTGCTCCCACACACTATTTATACTTTACCTGACCTGCCTAATAAACTAGCAGTGCTGACTTGTCTAACTCAGTCTAATAACCCATGGTAATACTAATCAGGGCCGACCCCACACTTGGTGATCTAAAACCCATCACATGCAAGTTGCGACACTTGCAACATTTGTCAATACAAATGACGACACTTCCATATAGAGGAATAATAACATCTCTATAGGAGTACAATATACATAGGTGAAATACATTCCGAAGTTACAATTACATCAACAGGGAGAGTGGCTATGAAATCCTAACTAAGTCACCGTATCCCTTAAATGATTAATAATAATGTTTGATCAATGTGATATTTATCCCGATTCAAAACCAGATTTATTCTCAACATAAGACAAATGAATGATATCTTGACTCTTGCAATTAGAAGCTACAGATAAGTAGGGTAAGTTCTCACCGCACCTCAAATAATCATTCACTTGAGAGTACTTTCATTTCTTAGAGATCAAAGTTCTCCCAGTTAGTTTCCAATTGTCGCGGTTCCAACCACCTTCCCAGGTATTTTCTCTTGAAAGTTGGGGCCCCTCATATTTGAACCTAGCATTTTGCTTGATCCATCATTTTAGTTTTCCTTTAACAAGGTTAAGTATTGCTTAAAGTTGTATGTTTCATGTTCAATTACTTAGGCAAGTTTTCCTTAGAATTCAGCATGTTCTTTTCCCAAATTTAACGTTTCGGAGAGTTTCTCATAACACGCCGAAATGTCGAGGAGATTTTATTATTGTGCTGAAACATCGGAGAAGTTTTCCACTTTTTGTCGAAACGGTGTAGACTTTTGTAAATCTCTCTGAAATGTTGGGAAGTTCGGCGAGTTTTCATTATCACGCCAAAATGCCAGAGAATTTTTAGTTTCTACACGGAAACGTCAGAGGAGATTGTTCAATCCCTCCAACATGTCGCTCTCTTGTTCTTTCTTAACACCAAAACCTCACAAAACTTGGTTTTGATCGTCGAAATCGTTTGTGGTTCAGAAACTTTAGCAAGAAATTCGAATGTCTTCGCTCAGGCCAAGTTTTGGGGTGATGACATAGTTTCGTTGGATTTATGGTTTCCTCTCCAAAGTTGATCAATGAGATTTCCTCTTTTCTCCAAAATTGATTCGACGTGAAACCCGATTTGTCCCCGATACGATTGCAACACTTTTGGCTTCTACGTCGAATCTTCAAATAGTTTGACTGTCGGAGCTTAACTCGATTCTTCGCCAAAGTATATCGATGGGAGATGAAATTTAACGCCGGTACATTTCGATGAACATACGAGTTTACCACCGATATGCCATCACAAAAGACAATGATTAGCCTCTGATATGCATCGCAATGAGTTGTTTTATAACCTCTTAAATGATTTATTCGACGCCATTTGCATCCTCCTTGTCATTTGGAAAAGGAATCTCAGCCAACACAACTGCAAACTAATCCGTACATATGCCATCTGTCTAGGTAAGCAATTTTGTTCTCATCTTGGTCATTTTTTCCCACTTGGAGTTAAAGGATTTGTGTCATAAAAAGCAATTTCGTGATTGGTTGCTAGGGTAGATTGTTTCTCTTTGGGTTTTCTCTTTCATTGGCCAGCTAAAATCTATTAGAACCTGAGGGCTTTAGTTTTAACATGTATGCATGCATTCCTTTAAAACCCTAATACTTGCACATTGTCACTGAAGTACTATGAGGAAAGAAGTTCCTAAACCCTAGTATTTAGATATGTTTTTTAGATGCGTTTTGTTGAAAAGTTCTGAAGAATTACCTTAAACCCTAGATGCATGGCACATATACCATTCACCTCTTTGAAAGGGCTATGGATTTCGCGATTGCGTTTTCTTGAGAAGGGATCTAACGTTATTTACACTGACAATACATTATACATTCAATCCTTTAGGAGCTTTGTTCATTGAATATTTTACAGCTACTTCATGTCTGCTTAAGTTGCATTTAGTTTAAAGTTTTAATGGATTATACGCAACATAATTATATTTATTTTGCTCCACAAGATCCAGAAATGTCAAAGAGGGTTCCAAAGTATTCTTTTAAGGTTATATTGGATTCAGATGATGAAGCCGACCCAAAAATAGCTTTAGAAATTCAATTTGATGATACTCAATCAATCAGAGGAGTAGCCCCTGAATTCAAGTGGGGGTGAACTGTATCATTTGATGAGAGGCCAAAATGTACCTGAATCAATGATTGAAGAGGATTTGATCTACCAAAATAGTAAGAAGTTGGGGATTCACAAAGATGTTGCATGACCATAACTATTCCCATGCACCGAAATGATAGGGTGGATTCTCCCCTATGTTGAAATTCAAGCCCGTATCATTGCAAGTAATATAGGAACAAGCTTTGCTTCATTCCATCCAACCATATAGGAAAGACTTACAAACTCCCAACACCAAAATTATTTTTGACAGAAGACTATTTTAAAAACTTAAAGATAGATTATGCAGAGTGTGCGAAGAAGATGTTATTTCCTGGGAAGCAGTTGCATCAAAGAAGTAGTGGAGAGTATGATACTACATTATTGAAAAATCCTTTCAAAATTGTTTCTGCTCTCCTATGTAGATTATATGGAAGGTCCATCTCATCCAACTACAAACTCAATTGGATGCCTCTACTATATCACATTACAATGCATGGTACAGTGTTCAATTGGGACGATATTATCTCTGATAACATGGTGTAGGCTATCAATGATGCACAAAAAGGACTTAAAGAAAATAAGGTTGAATTTCATATGTCATCCTACCTTATAGATTGCATTATGACCCTAAATCCTTTTCCAAGTCTCGGGTGTAGGTGGAACCCCAGCGAAACTACGGTGTACGTGGTGTATCGGATTCTATGGATTCAAAAACATGCAGGTTATTACAAAAAAAGTTGTGAATATTTCTTGGTCCCATTATACAAGTTGATTTTTTATAAAGAACCAAACTATATGTTTGATGAGGCCCTAACAATAGTCACGCAGCTAAGAGATTATTATTTGACTCCTTAAGGTACTTATTTACGTATTTATGGAGGTTCAAAAGGTCCACTATTGATGCTAAAATATGTCACCAATTACATCATTTTAAAGGAGATAGTGAGACAGACATTTATAAATGGTATTGGAAATTTTTTACATGAGAATAATAAAGCCTCTTGGCCCCCACTCCCACTCACAGTGAGAGCATATAGATTTAATAAATTTAATGAAGCTCAAGAATTGTGAAAGATTTAGATTCTTATCATTTTGGTGAAAATATTTTTGTCAGAAATGATAGCAACAAGATAGTGGCTTTACATTGCCAATCTGTCAGGATTAATTATGAATATGCAGATCAATTCTTACAAGAGGAAGAAGTGTATAGATAGGTAAACAATATTGCATAATTAAACAAAAGGATCGGCAAAAGGAGAGGGGCAAGTTCTAGCAAACCATCTGATACATCAACATAAGAAGACCTAGTTGAAGCTGCAATAAAAAAGGCAATAGAAGAAGCTCTTTTGGCAAAAAATGGTAAGAGATTACAAGAAGAAGAAATGAATAAGAATGCAGAAGAAGAGAAGAAAGAGAAGGAAAGAACTGAAGAATCATGGAAAAGGGATGAACAAGACAAAGTTGAAAAGTTGGTTGCCGAACAAGAAGAGAAGAGACTACAAGAAAAGGAATTGAAGAAGAAGAAAGAGGAAGAATAATTGCTCAAGAAAGTTGTGGAATCCCAAAACCTACAAGAAGGTAAAGGCAACCAAGATATGGACATCGATAATATAATAGTTGGAAACATAGAAATTCCTCTTACTGGAGTACTTCTTCCTCTAGTTGAATAGTGACTTACACCATTTACACAATCGAAGCCACATGTTGTTGCTAAATTGGAAACTATAGTATATGATCCAAAAAGAAAGACCATTATGAAGAGGATAGAAAAGAGACTCGAATTTGTTTCGCAACCCGATGTTGTCACTATACAAGAAGTCCCAGTAGTTGAGGGCACAAATAAAGATCCAAAATTCACGGCATTTGTTAATGTTGTTGCAGCATTAGCTAACGAAGATAACATACACAAGCTAATAGAAAACATAGAAAACAGTAAGGCCAAAGTGGTCAAACTGAAAGATAATTTAGTGCAGGCTAGGAATGAAGGGATTGAGATAAGATGCCAGTGACATGCCCTGGAGATACAAAAGGAATAAGCAATGCAAACCATACAAAATTTAGAAGATGAGAGGGACTCACTTAATGTACAAAGAATAATATTAGAAGGTGAAAAAATGGATCTCCAGTCTCAATTGAGAGGGATACAAGAGAAGGAAAATCAATGGGACCAACAGGTGGAATCTCTTACCATAGTGAAGGGATCTCTACAAGCACATATAGCGGAGCTTAATAAAGAAAAGGAATAACTGGTGATACAATTAAATACTACACAAGAATAGAATCAAGACTTGATGCCATTTTAGGATTGTGCTTCTTCTCTTCAGGAACAACTGTTTCATTCTCAAGAATTGCTCACTAAACAAACTTATGAAGTACAAGAAATGGTAACTCGGCTCAGACAAATATTCAAGGAAGCTGCTTCTACTAGGAAAAAGCTTACAGATATTTACAATAGGATGAAAAAGTTGACCGCTTGAAGGAAAACAGCCAAAGAAATCCCTCCACATTTAACCAAAAGATACATAGCTGAACTCAAGTTGGAATTTGCAACCTTAGATAGCTTCCAGAACGCAGGAAAGAAATTGCATAATGAAGTAAAAGATTCGATTTCCAAATGCGAGGACATTCACCAAAGCATTTCCAGAGCTTTCGAAAAGTGTCATTTGCCTTCTCCTGACACATTCGAAATCCCAGTACCAAAAGAACAACAGTTGGCTAAATTGAGGACCATCAAGGAGGAGGACATTGCTGCTATCAGAATTTTAGATACCATCACTCCAAAAGATCTACTGGAACGCATTGGGAAAGCTATGTTGAAGACATAATACTTAGCAAACGGTCATAACTTAGTAACTAAAGGATTAAATCCTATGGTCAAAGATTTATCATTTCATGAAGTAGATTTGAGGTTATTAGAACCCCAACAATTAAATGTTATATCTTATGAAAGTACCCTTTGGGATGAATATATCCAAACTCAAGAAAATGCTCCATCCTCTTAATGTAATATTTTATTGTATTTTAATATTTTGCTCCTTTATTTTGTAATTAAAAGGAGACAAACATTTGGAAGGCAAAAGGTTTGGGGAAGGTGAAATGATAAGTCAACCAAGAGTTGGGATTGTAAAGATAAATAGGAAAAATTAGATGAGGAAGGGGCTTTTGCTTGTGAAAGATTGTGCTGAAACTCATACGTGAGAAACTATTTTATGCTAATGACAAAGACATTTTTTTGGGTGGAAGCATACATGGGATATTGTGTTGAAGCATATGGAAAAATGTGTAGAACTAATTTCTTCATTTTGTTTATGGATATGCAGTAAGATCTTTCCTATTTTATTGGATTATTCTAATAGTTTTTTAATCATCTTGTTGTATGTGGATGCAAAATACAATTTTCTGTGTTATTTGTGAGCAATGAATGTAATAAATGTTAATGCTCAAGCTATCTATGCATTGACTTTATTATATGGTTGTTAAATACATTATTTTCAATAGTTAGATTCTGAAATTATATGTTGTAGTTTATTATTATTGTTCTTTGTTAAATTGACTCCTTGCAAGGATAGGTTAGACTAGGTAGAACGTTGCATTTAATTAGGACATATTATTGGTTGACTGATAGTAAGAGGTGATAATATGAGAGGTAAGAACCTGCGCATCAGTAAGTGAGGCCTCTTTCTACTAGTCAAACAAGCATAGGTAGAAGCATGTACATGTAGAATTAGTAACATGCATTGCATATAAAATTCTAAAACTCTAAACAATGGATCAGGTTGTATCCGATAAACCAATCACAAAATTATCTTATACTGTAGTCGGACCATAAACCGGACGGGTTCCGTAATGCAAACAATGGAAAGTCTAATTGGGATTTTTCATTAGGGAGAACCCCTACTATCTACACAAGAAATTTTCCAGGCATCAACAGGTGGCAGAGTTGAGGATGATTGTGCCTCTCTCAGTGGGAATCATGTGAGTATGATGCCCACAAGATGTGCATCTGTCATGTTTTGATGTCAACGTAAGATCCATAGGTGGAGGTTCTTGCGGCATAGTAGGCTCAATATGGGTACCACTGTGATAGATAGTTCTGAGATAGGCGCAATAAGTGTTGTCATCGATGTAGAGACAACATTTATGGAAGTTGTTTCCTAGAGTTGAGGTGAAGAACTCTCCACCAAATGTTGTGTAAGGAAAATTGTTGCCATCCCGAAATCGAGGTAGGTCGGGACAATGGTGCGTGTAATGCCCAAACTGAGAGAAAATCGAACACGTGTGATTGGTATGCAATGATTTGGATATAGGTGTCATAGTGGGTGAAGACGAAGTTGTGGATGTGCCCCCTGCTATCGTATGTGTTGCATGCGTCATATTAACATGTGTATTGAGAAGATTCTTGAGCTCTGACAATCTGGCACACAAGTTGGTTGCATGGCCTTGTTTTCCACATAGGGCACATGGTGGAGTGATCCTTGTAGTAGGAGTAGTAGTTGTCATTACTGGGGATTTTAACCGTTGTTGGGTTACGCCCCTTGCTTTAGGCTTGGCGGCCACTAATGATGATTAAGGAGTAGGGTTGGTTATGAGGGGGGATTTCAACTTAGGTTGTGTCATGACACCATTGGTAGGCTTAGCAACTGTCAGTGGTGGTTTAGTCACAGGTGTCGTAGGCTGGGCACTCGGTACAGATTCTGTAACTGGCCTAAATGGCGTTACAACCGAGATAGGGACAAAATCATAGTGGGCCACAGGTTTTGAGGCCATTTCTGGGTAAGGTGGAGTGAGGTACCACACAAGTATACCCAAAGTGATCCTAGGTAGAGTCAGTTGAGCCATAATCGACATCCCTTACACTCCCATGGGTGGGGGAAGAATGGTATTTAGAATATGGGGGGAATTGATGGACTTAAATTATGTTCAATGCCATGGATCATTGGAGGTATTGATGACGATGTCGAGGGGGTGGTAGGTGCATTTTCAGGGGTGAAAATGGTGCACATAAGGCCATTGGTCAATGTAGGGATTTCAGGAGGCATACTTGAATATATTCCTAGCAATTTGGAGTCCTTGTACACTCCTAGGAAGATATCAATGTAAGGGGGTTGGCTAGTCCCAATAATAGTGGGTAGCACATTATTGGGGTTGGTATTACTATGGGGATCATAGTAATTGAGTTGGTCAAGGGTGACTATCTTCCCATTAAAGGGAAACATCATGATGCAAAAAATCGAAGAGGAAACCGCCTTCAAAGCATACATATAACTACGACCCAACAAGATATTGTAGTCAATTTGTGCATCGACTACTTCAATATCGATCATTACCATTTCCCCTCCCCCAGCTCAATGGGGACATTCTAGTACAATCCCCTAGGTTGTGATGGTCTCCCAACGTATGTACAAAGGGCGATAGATAGGGGGACTAACTTAGGTGAACCCAAATTTTTCCATACATTAGATGACTTGACGCATGTGAATGCACCTTCATCGATGAATCATAATGTTTTTAACCGTAAATGGAACTTGGAATGTGACTGACGAGGGTAGTCATGGTTCACCTTTATCGAGATAAGAGGTCATAAGGTGAGAGTTAGAAGGGTCCACAGCGCGAAGTTAATTGAGTAATGCCTTCCATTGAGTTTGGAAAAACTGTAACACTTCTAACATGGCCATGGAAACTGGTGACTGAGCCAAGTCATCCACAATACTGTATTTGTGGGCGGCTTTCATATGAGGATTATGGGGAGTGCACCTAAGTGGTACCTTTGGTATCCGCAGAATGTGTTGACCATTTGGGCATGGTAATTGTAAAGGCCCCCTCGAGGGGGTAGGTACATCATCCGCTTGGGGGGTTCAGCCTTTGGCTCGAGCTTTGAGGTTAACATTTATCGTGTTCATGTAGATGTTTTAAAAGGATACATCTCCTAGGGGGACGGGGCTCCTGCTACTGATTAATGAACCCTTGATTGGCGAAGGGATTCTACAATACCATAGCTTGGGGTTGTGGAACATTAGGTACATAAGGAGGATTCATAGTTGTCTTTTTCTTGGCTTCCACCAACTGTTGGCAGTCAGGAATGAGGGGACAATGGTGAGTGTAGTGACCATACTCTCCACAAATGGAGCAAGAATAATTGGTCCTTAGTTTAGCCTTCTTCCCTTTCTTGGGGGGGTTATTACCCCCCGTGTGATGGTTACCCTGGTTTTGGTTTTGTTGGGGAGGGAGGTTTCCCCCTTGACCCTATTTCTAATTCTGTTGTTTCTTACCTTTCTTCTTCCCTTGATTTGAGGATTATGGAGATTCGCAGTGTTGAGCTGCTCAAACTGTTGAGCTTGTTTTGTGAAAGAAGGTTGAACTAAATTGACCCCCAAATGTGGCATGGGGACAGGACTAGGAGGACATGGAAACGAGAAAAAAGGATTATACCCTAGAGGTGCGATATATGATGTTTGTGCTCCATATGATGTGTCCGTAGGAGTGTCTTGTGCCATTTGTGGTGGGGGTATTGTTCATGCTTGGATTGCATTGGGATAGGTAGGACTGTAAGGTCAATATTGGAGTTAACAAAAATGAGTATTTGGTACAGGATCAGGGGGTGTCAACACAAGAGGGATGGATGGGTACTACGGTGCCATGTTGAATGGAACAGGAGTAGGAGGAGGAACCTTTCCTTGGTGGGAAATGGACCTAATAATCCCATCTGTTGAATGTGACAAACTCATGGGTGTAGGATCCAAAGATAAATGTCGAGGGGCGTCAAGTAGGATGGTGTATAAGTAACTAGATTGTGCATAGATGAGGTCGAAATTTTGGGCCTTTAGGATGGCCTCTTTCTTAGTTTAGGGAATTGAGGTTGCCACATCCTTTGTGATTGTGGGTTGGAGTGACTTGATAATCCAATCCAACAAGAACCGAGGTTTTCTGTCGATTTTGCACAATGTTCAGTGTCTACGCCACTCATGGATGTGCTCCGCTATGTGGGTAGAGGTATTATGTCGAAATTATATGATAATTTTGAGATCGAGGTCATGGCGAATGGGAAGCTGAAATTATGTGATAAATGTGATGCCCATTGTCCTAAAGGTAGCATAGGTTGTTCTTGGTAAGTTTACATATCATTTTACAGTCGTTCTGGTAAGGGTTTACTAAAAGAGGCAAAGCCTCACTGAGTCTTCCACTGTGCTATTGGAAGAAAACCATAAATGGAATGACATGACGTGGTTGGTTGGATCATCTCCTTATTTCTCTTCAAACTTAGGGATATATGAGGGGGTATTTTTAGACATAGTTGGTCATACTTGATCATTTTCTGTAGGGTCATTGATTAGTTTGGCCAAATCAGGAAGATTTAAGCTAGCCATGAAAGGTAAGTTAGGTCTGCCATTATATGTTATGGGGTGTTTCCTTGAGGGGGATAATAGGGGATATGTGGTGGTGATATTTGTCCCTAATGTGAGGATGAGTATGATGTATTCCCTCCTCTCGAATAGGGAGAAGAAGGTGGATTTACACCAAGGGGTGGAAATAAAGGGCCTAGCCTCTTCCATGAGAGGGTGAACCAAAGGGGTCAAAACTATCTCCAAGGGGAGACAATGAGGGCGTACCTCTTCCACGAGAGGATGAAGAAAAAGGATCTATGCTTTCTCTAATGGGAGAAAATGAATCAAGCAAGAAGCACTCTCGCCCTAATGATCCTATCAATGTGGCCTGGGAGTAGCCCCAGCTAAAGTATCTCCCTCGTGAACCACGGGAAGAAAGTGAGAAAACACCCCTCAAGAGGGGAAAGGCCTTTTAGTATGTGGGACTTCCTTAGGGGGTTTTGTTCCTCTATGGTGGAATTTTAGTGACAAGTGAAAGTGATGATGGAAATAAACACAACAAAGGCACAATGGTGCAAAGTGAGTGATATGTGATATTTCAATTTAGTGCAAGAGTTCCCACATGTAGGTTCTTTTTAATTATGAGTTAATGAACTTGTATTTAAAAAGAAAATAAATGTAAATTCCCTAAATACCTAAATTCCTTCCTCTCAAATGTAAATGGGCCTTCCAAAATCACAACCAATGGTGATAATGGTGTTGGAATCAGCCCAAGTTAAGGCATTTTTGTGCAATACAGTTTTGGAGCTGCGAAGTTACAATGCAGCGAAGTATCGGCGAAGTAAGAGAGTCAATGCCACGAAGTTACTGCGCTGCGGAGATACAGCGCTGCGAAGAGTCAGTTCTGCGAAGATTCGGCAAGGCAGAGTTTTGGAAGGAAAACGGTATAAATTATGGTGAGACCGATCGGCGGTCTATTTTGTTTAAGATACTCCATGATTCCCAGTAGGCGGGTAAGGAGTGGTGAAGAAGGAAAGCGACCGGTCGCATGAGCAAATAAAGCACTACGTGAACCAGCCGCATGAAGCCGTTAGAGAAGGAACGGCGGGGTGAAAGTGACCCATTGGCATGCGCTCGATAGAAGGGCTGAAAGCGACGTGACCATGCGCAGAAGGATGGCCACAATGGCGAGTCACTATCAGAGGCTAACAGACTTGGTTAGCGAGGTAACTGCACCTGTTTTGGGGAACCTTAGGGTTTTTTAGCCCATCATGAATGTAAAAACGTGACCTAAGGGCACGGTATATAATAAGGGCATTTTTGTAAGGGAAAGGGTTAATCTTCTTTTGGTTAATGTTGAATATTGATCTCTGTTGAGAGAAGAATTGTAAAAAGGCTTTGCAGCTTTGTGCACAAAGACCTACTGAGAGAGAAGAGAGTCTGCAGCTGAGTGCGCAGACTGGAACTGTTGAACCCTTCCCATTTATAATTTAACAAGAGTTCCTGTGAACATAGCTCCCATCCTGGGGGTGAACCACGTTAATTCCTTGTGTTATGTGATTGATTATGTGTTTGCATCTGCGTATTTGCTTATGATTGAATGGTTAAGATATTGTTTATGAGTTCATGTGTTCTTGCTTTTATATGTATTCACCATAAGGATAAAAGATGGGGATAATTGTTAAGTATCGACATATGTGAATGAATGTTGAATGCACAAGTATTTCTAAGTTAGATGAATGCATAAGTTGAGTATTGGGTAAACACTTAGCCAGCGAAGTCTGTATAGTGCGATTCCCCGAAGCGCAACACCGGAAGTGTGCAGTCGTTACAGTGCATCGTATTGTCTAAGTTGCAAGGCTTACAGTTTAGATGCATGTGAATGTATAAGTTTACACTAAGTAGAGTATATTGAAGCTGTGAACCGTCGAAGAGGAAGCGCAGTCTTCAGTTGCGCTATCCTGTTGTTGAGCAGTCATCCTGCATCGCACAGTCCGTGGATGCGCGATAGCATAAGCATTAACCGCGAAGTAAGTGAACTTCACGTAGTCCACCATTCCATTGAAGCGCGCATCACTCGACTGTGGAAACCTGATTCCGCAACCTCCCCATAACTGCACCTTGGGTGAGACCTCAGTCTGCTTGCAGACTGTTGCCAAAAGGACTGTTGAAAAGGGGTTTTGTTGGTTCGCTGGACCGCGCAGAACCTAGGTCTACCTCTCTGAACTTAAAGAACACATATAGAGCCAACAAATGGTTCCATTGCTGCACTTGAACTAGTGATGAGCACCGAAAATTGGAATCCTAAGAAAACAAAAATATGGAACTGGGTGGACAAGACAGAAAGAGATTTTTCCAAAAACGAGAATAGACATCCACGTCTCTTTGACGTAGAGTGGTTACAGAAATACCTATGGAAGGACATTCAAGAAATTTTCTTCGTAACCTTTGGAAACGAGTTGCACGAGTGGTTATCAAGACTCGCAGAGCGAAATAACTGTTTCCAAGAAGGATCACCTACCGAGTGGAACCCAGAGCTTATTCAGAGGCTTAAAGAAATAGATAGTCCACTCTCGTGAGCAGTCGACTTTTGGGTTGACAGTATTCTAGAAGGCTTCATGACATAGTTCGTTATGGACACGTTGAATTCCTATAGCGTAGCAAAGGCCAAATTCTTCAAAGGTTTCAGAGGTAAGTACCTCAACAATCTAAGTTTATATATCAAAATGATTTTAGCTGAGAAAGGAGTTTTAAGAATGCAGTAAGATTCATAGTTGTTTTGAGTCTGTAATGGTCGATAATACTTACAATGATACAGAAGAAGAAATTCATATCTTAAGAAGTGGTAAAAGATATAAGGTTAGTAAAAAAAAGAACCTTAAAGAACATGAAATCTGCGTAGAAACTGAGTTCCAAGCTGAGACTGATAGCCAGACACTACCTCCATCACCTACCTATCAGCCCATTACACCTCAGAACCCTCCATTTTCCAATACTGTGCCTCCTATTCCATAGAATCCGTCAGTTGAGAATCCTCCATTTGTTAATATTCCCAATCCTCAGAGCGTTAGTACCAGTAACACCACAGGAGTGAGTACTCAAAACATTCCATGCAGTAACATCCCTAACACCACTCGGACCACTGCGCAGAATACTATACCACCTAGAAGGAGAATGACCGATGACATAAAACTGTCGATATTTAAAGGAATGGGTCTAGAAGACCCTGAGCAGCATTGGTTTCTATGTGAAGCCGTGTGGAGCGTCAAGCAAGTCCAAGATGATGTTATTAAGCATGCACAGCTCATCACTACATTTAGAGATAGAGCATTAACTCGGTTCATGAAATATTTTGTCGGATAGAATAGAACCCTACCGGATATAAAGGTTTCTCTCTTAAGAGAGTTCAAGAATCCGAAATATGAATCACAATGTATAACAGAGCTAAAAGAGATTAAACAAAAAACAACTGAGTCGGTATGGGAATTTGACCAAAAGTTTAAAGCATTATTAGACCAAGTAATTTTTGACATAGCACCACAACAACACCAAGAGTGGTTCATAGCTACGTTGTTGCCACATATCAGATTGCCATTGATGCAACAGAAGGTTACGTCACAGAGAGAAGCCTTAGAGATCGCGATGAAGCTAGAAGCTTCTCCGATAGGAGAAACAAGTCAAGGAATGATCCAGATCCAAAACCAGTTAGCAACCTTGACGTTACAACTCCAGGACATTAAGAAAGGAAAGGAAGTTAGAGAAGAGATCTGGTGTACAAAATGTAGAGCAGAGGGACACTCCAAAGAAAAATGTCCAGTTTTTAAAGATTACATTGATAGTGGAGCACCAAATACATTAAATCATCAGCAACAAGGGCCATGGTGTGAAATCTATTGATGCAGAAGACATCGACCAAAGGATTGTTATTTGATCCAAAAATATGTCAGAACACCTAAGAATTTGTATTGCAGTTTCTGTAAGCCAGTTGGACATGATGATTCCAACTATAGAGCATCTAACCTGATGATAGAAAGGAAACATGATGTTTACAGAGTTCAAGAAGAAACACTGCAACACCATGATAATGCGCAATATGATCAAGGCGCATATAGAGGCCGTGGTGGATTCCGTGCAAGAGGAAGAAACACCGGACAAGGACAAGGAAGAGGAAGAGGTCAAATGATCTGTTATAACTGTGCTCAGCCTGGCCATCTTTCTAGAGACTGTACAAATTCTACTACTACATGTAGATACTGTAAATATTTTGACCATGTTATTCAAGCATGTCCAATATTGCAAGTGAATATGCAAAAAAGAAGAAAAGAAGCACCAAACCAGAATGTTCAGATGATCGCAGCAGAGAAAAGAGATCCAAACGTCAATGCTGTGACACGAAGTGGCACTGCGACAGGAAGGGATAAAGAACCAGAAGCTTCAACTTATGGAGAACACCATGCTAATCAGACACCTACTAAATGGGTCTGGATAAGAAAATATAATGGGAAAGCACTTGCTTTCAATCTAGAAAGAAATAAGGAAGTCTTCGCATAAGCAAGGGAAACTTTCAAGGAACCAGCTCCTGTGACACTAAGAATCCCATTGCGAAGTGAAACACCGCATATGACGGATATGCAGGCAGCGTATGATCAAACGAGTACTACCGCGGAAACAGGGACTTCTGTTGCGTAGTTACTAAGGAGCTATATGAAGCTGTTGAAGAGTGAAGATGCTTTGGTGGAAATCCAAAAAAATTTGAACCACTGTGAACAACACAGTTGCACGACTAATGCTCATAGCGTAGTTCACCACATCAAAATCCATAAGGGAACAGGCCGCGAAATGAGGCTAAGTGCACAAATTGGAGATTATGAGATGGATGAGATCATCCTTGATTTAGGATCTGAAGTAAATGTATTGACTAAGCAGACATGGGTACAGATGGGGAAACCAAAGTTGTCATGGTCACCCATACAGTTAAGACTAGCGAATTAGCAAAAGCTTATACCCTTTGGGAGGCTATCAAATGTTCTTGTGGATATCGATGGAGTAAGAACTTCAACAGACTTTGAGGTTATTGAAATCATCAACGAAAGTAACCCATATCCAACATTATTGGGGATAGACTAGGCGATGGATAACCTCGTGATCATCGACTTGAAGAAAAAATAGATGATATTTGAAGGAATAGATATCAGGGTCATTGCACCCTTGGACCCTTTACAAGGATCGAGATACACTGAGCCGATCAGAGAAGAATGTAGAGATCGTGATCTAGATCGCATCTACAAGATGAAAGCAAACAACGTCGACTACATCAATCCTACAGCTGATGGAACACTTAGTTGGCGCTGCGATAGCTCTTGCGTATTAGACTCCGGCGCAGGACTGGAGAATTGGCAAGGCCGACTGCATGAAGTATCTGCAAGAAGATGCATGCAGATCACAAATTCACTGCGCTAGATTGGAACTGAGGTAAGTCCAATCCCCACTTATGATGGTTCAACTAACGTCTATACATTTTTGCAAGAGTATACTGTATCAATTTCAACGAACATCGCATACCAGCATTGGATATAGCACTCCGCGCTACACCTGCCAGATGGTGGGCCGCGCATAAGGACACTTTGACCACATGGGATCAGTGCAAACATATGATGCAAAGCAGATTTGCAAAGAAAGTTGTGTTGACCATGGTCAAGTATAATGGACAAACAGATCTGAGGGATCACATAGAGACTTGTTCACAAGCATGGATAAACAGACCACAAACATAATGGGTTCATCTGTTTGTGCACACATTAGAGAAGATTCCAAGCAATTGGTATACAAACGCCGAGCTTCGCAGAGGAACCAGAGATTGGTCTATTTTGATTGCAAACTTCAAGAGAACTTTCAGCTTTGAAGATGATTGTATAAGCATAAATGAGGCTCTGTGGGTTATCAAAGAAAGGATATTCATAGAAGAATGCCCAGGTACAAATGAGGCATTAGAGGCCATCAAAAACAAGATAATTGAAGACGTAAAAGTACCTATGAACCTACAACCAGAATGGGAAAGAACAATAGAACATGCCCTTGAATGTTTTAACCTCACTGAAGATGAAGAAGGAGATCTAGAGGAGAGTGATGATGAGGATCCGTGCAATGTTAATATACCTGAATCAGAGAGATCGTGCGATGTAAAGGGTCCTCCATTAGAAATTCCAAATATGAGTGGCCCCATAAAAACAAGAAAGGTTAATATTGGCACAAGCGAAGAGCCAAAGTTCGCATTCATTGGAGACTACTGGGATGATGAAACGGTCGCGCAGATCGCAGACCTTCTACATGAATATCAGGATCTATTTTCGACGAAGTTCACCGAAATGAAAGGCATTTTGGGCGACTTGGGAGTGATGAAGATACCTCTCAAGCCAGGCGTGAAGCCAATCAGAAAGATGCCTTATAGACTGAATCCTAGATACAAAGAACGAGTCAAGGCAGAACTCAACAAGATTCTTGATGCAGGGATTATTGAGACAGTCGAATAATCCGAGTGGATAAGCCCTATGGTTATCCAGGATAAAAATACAAAGGGAGAAATAAGAATCTGCGTAGATCTGAGGAAGTTGAATGATGCTTCGTTACATGACCCATTTTCTACTCCATTTACAGATGAAGTATTAGATAATGTGGGAGGGAATGAGGCCTACTCATTCACTGATGGATTCTCTGGTTACCATCAGATCAGGATTGACGAAGAAGATAGGCATAAGACCACATTTGCTATTGAATGGGGCTCATATCAATATACAGTTATGCCATTTGGGTTGAAGAATGCACCTGCTATTTTTTCCAGAGTTGTTGTAGCTGCATTCAAGGACTTTATCCATAAGTTCTTAGAAGTCTATTTTGATGATTGGATTGTCTTTGGTTTGTTGAAGAACCATTATGAAAACCTAAGAATGATGTTAACTAAGTGCAGGCAACATCAAATCTCCTTGAATTTGAAGAAATGTATTTTTTGTGTACCCTATGGTATACTACTGGGACACATTGTGTGCAAGCAAGGTCTGATGGTTGATCCTGCGAAGATCACAGTCATTGTGAATATTCTGGAACCTAACTCAGTTAAGAAACTACACACAACGCTTGGACATACAAGATATTATAGAAAATTCATCAATGCTTATGCACAGATAACCACGCCAATGGAGAAACTTCTGAAGAAAGAAGTGCAGTTCATCTGGAATGCAGAATGCGAGAAGGGATTAGATACACTAAAGGAGAAAATGGTAACTGGGTTGATCCTTGTGTTTCCAGATTGGAATAAGCCATTTCATGTACATGTTGATGATTCATCTATAGCGTTGGGATTGTGATCGCTCAACCAGGTGAAGGGGGCATTGATCACCCCATTGCATTTTCAAGCCGAAAGTTATCTTCAGTCGAAAATAACTACACGACCACAGAAAGAGAAGGTCTAGCTATGGCTTACGCACTCCAGAAATTCAGGAACTATTTACTGGGTGCGCACTTCTCCATGTACACTGACCATTCAGCTCTAAAGTACTTGGTCAATAAGCCAGTGTTAGGGGGGAGAATATGCAAATGGATTCTACTCTTTCAGGAGTATGACTTTGAAATCATTGTTAAACCAAGCAGATTGAATCTAGGACCTAACCATCTCTCAAGGATTGAGTCAGGCGAAGAACCAACTAATCTTGAAGACAATTTGCCTGACGCGCAGTTATTTGCCATACAGATAGTAGATGAGTATTACAAGGACATTGTAGATTTTTTTACTATAGGATTGGCACCCACAGAGTTTACTATGTAGCAAAAGAAACAACTGGTAGTTAAAGCAGCAGACTTCACTATCATAGCAGGCCAGTTATACAAGTTGGGACCGGACGAAGTGCTGCGAAGATGCATCTTAGAGCATGAGAAGCCATTTATTTTGGCCGAGGCACATTCAGGTGTCTCTTGAGGCGACTACGCAAGTAGAGCTACTGCGCAGAAGATGCTAAGAGCAGGGCTATGGTGTCCAACACTACACAAAGATTCAAAGGAACATTGCCAAAGTTGCGATGTATGCCAAAGAACTGAAAAGCCATTATGAAGAGATGAAATGCCATTAAGACCGTAATTGACTTTACAGGCATTTGATAAATGGGCAATTGATTTTGTGGGACCTATTAACCCACCAGGGAAGAGAACTGGTGTGAGATACATTATCACAGCGACTGATTATCTCACCAGATGGGCAGAAGCTAAACTAGTGAAGGACTATAGCGCAGTTCATCTTCGAGAACATCCTTACTAGATTTGGATGCCCAAAAATTTGAATGAGTGATCAAGGAACTCACTTTTTTAACAGAACTATTGAATCCCTTACTGAAGAGATCCACATCTAACATCATAGGAGTACATTGTACCATCCACATGCCAATGGAACTGTTGAGGCATTTAACAAAGTGTTGGAGAATGCGCTGACAAAAGTATGCAATATAACCAGAGATGATTGGGATCTGCGCATTCCAGCTATATTATGGGCATACATAACAACTTGTAAGAAGTTGATAGGCCATACACCCTTCATATTGGTCTATGGACAAGAAGTTGTGATGCCTATGGAGTACATTGTACCGAGCTTAAGGATTGTTGCATTCACAGACATGGCAGATGAAGAAACATTGCAAGAAAGGCTTCTACACTTGGTTGGATTGGAGGAGGATCGCTTCATTGCAGGATTTCACCAACAAGTATAGAAGGACAGAGAGAAAGAATGGCATGATCGCCATTTATGGGCATGGCTAAGCCTAACTGCGCCTATAAATACCGTCAACACTGGACTCGTGGGCGTTACCAAAACCTTCAAATTTTTTAGCACGCCATAATCTCAGTCTATTTACAGTGAGCGCTAAGTACTTTCGTGAGTCTATAGAGCAAGATCCAATGAATGTCTGACGATTCCACAGTTGAGCAAGAATCCATAGTCGAGCAGGCTGTGAGGGATTCTAAACAAACTGGGCCAGGGTTGATGAGAACCCCTGCCAAGAAGGTCGTCATAGAACAAGGCCAGGGTTCACGCTGATCACCACGACATTCTGCACAAATGCAAAGCAAGGGTAAGGAACCCGTAGCCAAGAAATTCAAGGTGAAGGTAATGGGCTCCAAGCTACCAGAAGTTCCACTAGAGGACAAAGAGTTGCCATTATCCTTAACCCTGGAGTATATTTCACCACGTGCAGCAGATGCACTAGCTGTAAAGATTACCAGAAACGCAAAGTATGAAATACCACTGCCGCCAATATCCCATCATGTTAAGCTATAAGAGAACTTGTTGGGTAAGCTCGCAGACTGTAAGTTCAAAGACTACGACTTACTTCAAATGCAGAAGGATCCAAACGAGCCAAAATACCCACAATTTTAGCCAGATAGATACATGTGTTGGAGAATGGATGTGAAAAACAAACCGCTGTTAGTAGCGCAAAGCTAGTTGTTCGAAGTCGTAGAGGTATTCTAAACCTGCTGCGGCTTCCACACTTCGACCAGAGTCCAGAACTAAATGCGGTGGTGTGCACACTAATATCGTGCACACATCAAGGTTACATTTGGTTGGACAGAAACGTTGACCTCAATATAGGCCTAATCCATCGCATCACAGGGTTAAGCAAGAGTGGCGACGACACTAAGAATTTCTTTGCCGACAAAACTAGAGACAAGGAGATCGTCGCGCAAATGAAGGAGAAATATCAGATTCCGAAAGGAAAAAGAGCATTTGCCACAGATGACCTGAAAGATGATGCTACAAGATTTGTAGTACAACTATTCACAGGAAACATCTTGCGGAAGGCAAGACCAACAGAAGTACCAGCGGGAGCAATTCACCTTGGTGCGAAGGCAGCACAGGGAGGCAGATTCAACTGGTGTCAATATTTACTGTATGAGTTTCTGGAGGATGTCTGCGAAACTCAGGTCAATGGCAATGCTTTCCATTATAGTTGGTTAATGGTTTTGATTTCCTTCGTGGGCTGGAAGGAGCCAAGGCATTATGTTGGTCTCACTTCTAACATCAATGACTGCCGAGGAACCAGATATGCAAATCTCTGGGCAAATCTGCTACCAGAGCGACAACGCGCTTCAAATGAAGTATTCCTCACATACTACGAGCAGCTTTGCGATGTCATCATTCGCACACCGCACATATCCAAAGAGGTAACATCCAAGTATATCCACACTTTGAATTTTTGATTTGACATGCATTCCATTTATATTTCAGCAAAGGCAGAGAAAAAGAACCCAGAATGGTTCCAAGGGAACTATCATCTCGACGAAGCAAGTATTGACCTCATCATGAAGGAATGGCTAGATGAATGGAAATTCAAAGGACCGATGGTCATCGATAGTGAATCACACGAAAGTAATCCAATACCGACAACGATCATTGAAGAGTCACCAGCAGGAAAAAGGAAGGATCCTGGAATCTCTGTGCAGGAGAAAGGAGCGAAGAAGAAGCAGAAAGCAACAAAGGAGACATCAGAGGCGAAGCTCCACGATGATGATTATGACTTCACCGAGCAGAGTCAGCCAATATCTAGATGAGGCGCTTGCTCTCAAAGACAACAAAAATGAGGAGATTCAAGTAAGTCTTAAAGAGAATCTCACAACACTGCAAGGCATAGCAGCGAAGATGGAACAAGTCCAAAAAGACTTGTTTCGTGATTCTGACTCAGAGGGAAGATCTGGTGCCACACCGCAGCAGAGGACAAATCCCTTGGCTTTAACCATGGCACCAATACCGCACATCGTTAGAATTGACCCGCTAAGTGTAATGTTACTGCACGATGAATTAGCTTCGATCACGCAGAGAATAGAGCACGTGGATATTGATATCGCAATGCTACCCCTCAAGGGGCTACATAATCTGCACCTGCAGGTTGTGGAGGAAATACATGATAGGGATATGGTCATTCTGAACCAACACTGGGACTTACGAGCAAATTATAGACATCTGCAGGAAGCAAGTGCAAAGAAGGCTAAGGCACTTGAAAGTGAACATGAGCAGCGAAGAAGAATAGAGCAAACTATCGCTTTAGTCTGCACAGAGATACCAGAGTGCAACGAGCAGCTAGAGCTCCCAGACATTATCCTTAAGATTGGATCAATAGTGAGCGATCTTAAAACTGAAATGAAGGACATGGAGATAGACTATAAGGAGAATCTTGCCACTTTAGAAGCATAAAATGTCCTGAAGACACCACCAAATCAAATCGAACTTAGAGCAGCAGAAATGAAAGCTGTTGTAGAGAACATATCCGGTGAAATAGCTAAGTGTCAGAGCTTGCTGGATGAAGTAACTAGAGTATGGACTGCGCTGCAAGAGGAACCTCAGCTGTTGCATGTCAAAACTAGCTTACAGGAAAAACAAGCAGCATTAGAAGCTCTAAACGCGGAGATGAAGAATCTGCAGCCAAGGGAGAGACTTTGTCGATTTCCGGAAGTCAAAGACCTGAAGAGGGAACTTCAAGTCTTAAGAGAAAAGGAGGCAGAAACTGGGGAAAAGTCACAGCCCCTGTAGGAAGAAGCTCATGCTATCTCGCAAGAGATTGAGGAGAAGCTAATAGAAATCCAAGAGTCAGAGAAAACAGTGCAAGAGAAAACTCAGGAAAATCTAACACCAGATGTGTTGGAAATAGTTAAGGCAGTTGAACAAGATGTTAAAGACACGGTTGTGAAGCTAGCTGCAACTTATCAGGAATTCGTTGCGAAGATAGATCAGCCAGGAGAAGCGCAACGTAGTGAACCTATGGCAAGTGGCTCAGGGACGAGCCACGTGTAAGTGTTAGGGGCCTGTTGGGCTCAGCCCAAGTTAAGGCATTTTTGTGTAATATAGTTTTGGAGCTGCGAAGTTACAGCGCAACGAATTATCGGCAGAGTAAGAGATTCAACACCACGAAGTTACTGCGCTTTGGAGATACAGCGCTGCGAAGAGCCAGTTCCATGAAGATCCAGTAAGACAGAGTTTTGGAAGGAAAATAGTATAAATTCTGGTGAGACCGATTGGTGGTCTATTTTGGTTAAGATACTCCATGATTCCCAGCAGGCAGGTAAGGAGTGGTGAAGAAGGAAAGCGATCGGTCGCACAAGTAAAGACAACACTACGTGAACCAACCGCATGAAGCCGTTAGAGAAGGAATAGAGGGGTGAAAGCGACCTATCGGCATGCGCTTGACAGAAGGGCTAAAAGCGATGTGACCACGTGCAGAAGGACGGCCATGACGATGAGTCACTATCAGATCCTAACAGTCCTGGTTAGCGGAGTAATCGCACCAGTTTTGGGGAACCTTGGGGTTTTTGAGCCCATCATGAATGTAAAGACGTGACCTAAAGGCATGGTCTATAAATAGGGCATTTTTTTAAGGGAAAGGTTTAATCTTCTTTTGGTTAATGTTGAATATTGATCTTTGTTGAGAGAAATATTCTAAAAAGGCTCTACAGCTGTGTGCGCAGAAACCCTACTGAGAGAGAAGAGAGTCTACAGCTGAGTGCGCAAACTGGAATTGTTGAACCCTTCCCATTAATAATATAACAACAGTTCATGTGGACGTAGCTCCCATCCTGGGGGTGAACCACGTTAATTCCTTGTGTTATGTGATTGATTATGTGTTTGCATCTGCGTATTTGCTTATGAATGAATGGTTAAGATCTTTTTATGGAGTTCATGTGTTCTTGCTTTTATATGTATTCACCATAAGGATAAAAGATGGGGATAATATGTTAAGTATCGACATATGTGAATGAATGTTGAATGCACAAGTATTTCTAATTCATATGAATGCATAAGTTGAGTATTGGGTAAACACTTAGCCAACGAAGTCTGTATAGTGCGATTCCCCGAAGCGCAGCACCGGAAGTGTGCAGTCGTTGTAGTGCATCGTATTTTCTAAGTTGCAAGGCTTACAGTTTAGATGCATGTGAATGTATAAGTTTACACTAAGTAGAGTATATTGAAGCTGTGAACCGTCGAAGAGGAAGTGCGGTCTTCAGTTGCGATATCCTATTGTTGAGCAGTCATCCCGCATCGCGCAGTCCGTGGATGCGCGATAGCATAAGCATTAACCACGAAGTAAGTGAACTTCACGCAATCCACCATTCCATTGAAGCGCGCATCACCTGGTTGTGGAAACCTTATTCCGCAACCTCCCCATAACTTCGCCTCAGGTGAGACCTCAGTCTACTCGCAGAATGTTGCCGAAAGGGCCGGTGAAAAGGGGTTTTGTTGGTTCGCTGAACCGTGCAAAACCTGGGTCTACCTCTTTGAACTTAAAGAACACATATAGAGCCAACAAATGAGATCCACACAACGATCGACTAGTGAAGCTAACAAAGAGTCAGTTACACCGACGATGGGGCTATGTCCCAAAAGATATTGGAAACATTTACCAATGGCAATATCTGACTTCAGGAGTCAATTTCACTCACAATTGCTCCTTGCTGATATTTTAATTTTGGCCACTAAGATACTCATGTCAAGTGTGGATAAGTGGTTTTTCCTGGGCGGTATAGTGTCGCCTCCACAAAAATCTGAGTGGCTATTTCGAGAGGGTACGGAAACTATACCTCGGATTTAACCTCCTTGGGCACGACGCACTTCTTATCTATTTTTCTTTTGACACTTGTTGATAGCAGGACTTAATAGTACCCTATAAGTTGACAATGTTATGTTTCAAAAAATTAATGAAACTAGATTGGTGGGAATTAATGGATTCCTAGCCCAATCAATACTAGCTAACTAAAATGTTATTTTGTAGCCTATTGTGGAGGATTTTAGTTGGTTGGAAATCACAAGTGTTGATTTAAGGGTCCAAATTCACTTAAAGAGTGTAAGGGAGGTATTTCACAATTCCCTTCCTTTATGATTCACCAAGATCACAAGTAATGTGAGGTGAAGAGCATACTTGGATTGGAAGGGTTTTTAGGTCCCTTAGAGTCCGCTAGTGATGCAAACACATGTGAGATAAGCAAATTGATTGTTACAATTAACTAAAGAGCTTGAAAGTAAATGCAAATGGAGATTTAACTTCAACTCTAAAATATGTTAATGGTGCTTGCTAACAAAATGCTAATGAAGTAAAAGTGTGCAATTGAGGTATTTCACACTTCTCACCCATTTATGATTCACCAAAGTCACATGAAGTGCAACGTGAAGAGCATAATTTGGCAGATTAGAGTCTTTAGGTCCTTACTTGTGTGCAAAAGTGGATTACACTACTTTGCCTAAAAACATGGAAAGTAAACAAAGAACAAAAAGATGTATTGAAAACTAGTGATAATAATGAGGCCCGTTGAAAGCCTCAAAGTTGGTTACCTAAGTAGATTTCAATAGAGAAGGACTTTTTACTCCTTAATCTTGGTCTAAATGGGTTAATTACGAAAGAAAAACTAATTATTGCAAGTTAATTTAATTATGGTTCATTAGTGAGCAATCATTGGGACTACAAGATTATATGCAGAACTGATACAAATAAAATAAATAACAGTAGTGCGGAAAACAGAGAAATAGATAAGCAATAGCATGAAAAATACACTCACTGGCATGCAGTAGCACGATTACAACACAACAAGGCTGTGTTAACATAAAACAAATTACCGCGCGGGTGAGGGTCTATTAAAATGGATAGGAAGTGCTACTATCGAATGGAAATATACGTAGGTAGCGCGCTCAGAGCATCGAGATCCACACAACTATGTAAATAGTAATGTCGTCCAAGAGGAGGCCGAATTTTGGGATTGAAAGTTATGGACCTCTTCACCTACAAAAGACAAGCACCCATATTTGGTTATTTAGCAAATAAAAACCTAGTTAAAGAGAAATGAACAAAAATATAGTGGAGTTGCCATAAATACTGTTGTGGGAAAATTTGCACAAAGGAGTGCAGCACTTCCCACTTTGGAAAAAGTCTTTGAGGTTGCCAACAAGGCCCAATATTGTGTTATAAAAATAAAATGTGAATGACTCCAAATTGATCATACAAGGTTCTTGTTAGAAAATAAAAACAAAACTTCAGAATAACTTGAAACAAATAAAAGGGATGAGAATATGCAAACCATAAAAAAAGTCAAATGTTAGAACCAATTTAGATTGCCCAATGGTCAAGCTTGTTACATGAAGTGTCACCTAGGAGGTGTGGGATTAAAGGGAAGTCATCAATCTCCCTTAGGGAGGTCATTTTTGTCCACACTAGATGCTAAATCATTTGAAAAAACAAATGGGAGAAACACTTTTCCCTTGGAAGAAGGTGGCAAGGGAGCTTGAAGGATGCTAGTAGGTATGGGAAGAGGTGGAAGAAGTTTCAACACAATTCGAAAAGCATAACCTTGCTCTATATTTCTCTTATTAGATGCATGCCCATGGCATCCTTTTATAGACCAAGAGGTGGCCAAGAGAAACTAGATCCAAATGTGAACCCATTGGCTTCATGATCTAGCTCCAAAGTACACAAAGGTGGGTCAGTCAATGAACCCAAGTACATGAGGAGCAAAATTCAAATTCTTGAAGGTAATGGGGCTTTAAGGAGCCTTCAATGCATGATGGGTATATGGGATCGTGTTGTTTTGACAGTCACGCGTATTTCGAAGGAAACTTCATGCTAATGTAGTGTGGGAACAGAATTGATAATCCACGCAGTAACACAGGTTAACATTGGTGTAACCATGCTACCTCTTATTTTGACTGCTTTTGGAATTTTTGGACTCATGTGTGTTTATTGGATCTAATGAGGATGTATTCGGTGAGATGCATGTTATATTGATGAAGCCTTACTGCAATATTAGCCAAAATGTTGCATGTGTGCAAATTTTAGGCGTTAACAATATGTGACCACAACATGCTCCTCCACGACAATCATTTAAAAATTTATTAGCATCTATGTGAGTTAGAAATTGTCTAAGTATTGTATCAATTCCCTAGCAGTACAAAGTATCACCTATAATAAGATAATATTTTGCTTGATGATGAATACGTCATTGGTCCTCAAAAGAGAAATGAGTTGGGACCCTCTATGTTTGGAGGTATACCATACTATTTTTGTACCATGGATAATTTTAGTCAATGGGAAAAATGTGTTCATCTAGTAATGATTCATTTTCCACTAATTCCTCACCTTCTCTAGGTACCTCCGACATGAGTTTGGAAAATGCCAAAGTTTTCTTTGATTTTGTTGATGCAAATCCTAGGTTGAACTCTTGTAGAACCACAATCCACTTATTTTATTTTCCATTGACTATGCATTGATACAATATATGTTGAAAGGAATTGATGTCTACAATTACTATCATCCATATCAAGATATATAATGTTGGAGTCTTTTTTCTACATAGAAGGCTGCTAACACCAACTTTTCGACATGAGAATACCTCAACTCAATACCATCCAAGTTCTTGCTTAGAGAGTAAACCACATTTTCCTAGTATAGATCATCCTCTTGAACCAAGACCATTTCAATGGTTATCTTATATGTCGCTAGATATAGAAGGAAATCCTTGATATAATCGAGTGGACTTAGTAGTGGGGCATGTATTAATGGCCTTTTTCAATGCATCAAAAGACCTTTGAGCATGATCATCCCAGATGAATGATACACCTTTCTTTAAAATTTGCATGAACCCTTTTGTGATCTTGACGTAATTAGCAATAAATCATTGCAAAAAATTAGCCTTTCCCTAGAGGCTTTGTAATTGACACGGGTTGCACGGGGGAGGAAACTGAACTATTGCGTCAACCTTGAACATATCTACTAGAATTTCATACTTAGAAAAGATGAAACCAATCAAACGTCTTAAAGTGACTCAAAATATGCACGTATGTGGATTCAAATGAATCCTTTTAGTGACGAAACCTATCGAAGACTGTCCTAATATGTTTTGGATGGCCTACTCTCCTTGTGGATTTAGTCATCAATTTATCTAGGTAGGCTTCAATGATCTTTTTGATGTCATGAAAAGTGTATGACATAGATTTTTGAAAGGTATCTCTAGTGTTCCTTAGGACAAATGGCATCTTATTATATGCAAAAGTTACCTAGGGACATATGAATCTGGTCTTATATTGATCTTCTGCGAAAATTTGAATCTGATTGTATCCTGAAAATCCATCCATAAATGAGAATATCTCATTCCATGCATACTCATCAATAATCTAACTAATGAATGAAGAAGGATAATTATCCTTAGGACATGCAAGGTTCAGATCCCTGAATTCAGTACACACTCTAATGTTTGCCTATTTTTTGTCGACGAGTACCAAATTGGACACCCATTTAGTCAATGGGAAAGAATAGATTAAACCAATGTGGAGAAACTTCTCCACTTTTTCCTTAACAACAATGTCCTTTTGAGGGTTTACTCGTCCCATCTTTTATCAAACATGATTAACATTGGGATATGTTTTAATCTTGTTCTCGATAGTGCTCATATCGATTATTGGCATCTCTTCATAAGACCAGGTGAAAATGTCACGATACTCTTTAAATAGTGCAATATAAATTTCTATCTCTTATGGAGAACAATATGCACCAATAAAGGCGTTGTTTACGACCACAGGGGTTTTGGATATATTGATTGGGATGGTCTTGGATATGTTAGCCATATTTCCCTCTGCATATACTTCGGTCATAGTAAGAGGGATCCAATGCCAATCCATAGTTCTTGGTTTGATAACTCTATTCTCAACAATCCTTAACCCATTCGTGGTAGGAAAAAATTATGCTCATCGATTCAAATCCTTCCATGGTATTTCCTCCAAATACATGGCTTCCAAAATATATTTGTCATAAAGTGGAACCATATCTAAGGGGTCTTGACAAGGTAAAATTTTGATATCCCAAATGTGCATGTTATACTGATCATACTCTTCCACGGCTACATAATTTTGATCGTGGTCTGCTATATTGGATAAGACAACTTGATATGTTATATCAGCTATAGAAAAATCTGAGGGTGCCCTTCCACATCCAGTTATATAAGAGGACTCCCACACTATCCATAGATATTCAAAATAAGAAGTTCTGAAGTAACATACTTTTACTGCAGAATTAGTGGCGACCAAGGAGATTGCATGTATGAGGGCAATGTTATCACTCTAGTTAGGTGGGGGAAGATTGAAAGTGCCCATCAAGGTGGGGTACATACCCACTCCAACATTTTCAAAAGTCCTCATGCAATGGCCAACTAAAGGGACATTTGTCCCAGTGAATTGGATGGGCTCGTTACTACATAATGACAGTTGGTCTATTGTGACAAATTTTTCCTTATGATAAATTTTAATCACCCGAAAATTTGAAGAGACTACTTCCAACATAACATAAGTTCAACTGTGACCTAACATGAGGTTGTAATCCAATGGAGAATCCACAACTTCCACCTCCACAATCATGTTTTTGCACCTAGCTCCACTAGGACAAATGGAATAACTCCACGAGGTCTAAATAAATGCTTATTAAATGCTTTCAACATGGTTGTCGAGGGAACGATCTCTAGCAAGCCTATAGATTTCCAACAAGACAAATACATGACACATGTGGAGGCCCCCTCATCCACTACACTCTTGAAAATATTCGACCCTCTGGTCAACACCTAGATCTGAAATGTAGCATGATGAGGTAAGCGAGGCTTCCAGTTATCCAAGTCAAACATGATAAGTTGAGATTCCAAGGGACCTAAGGATCCTATTGTTGTTAACAAAAAATTTTGTTGCGTAAGACATCTCTAAAGAAATTCTAGCATAGACATCACACATGGAGCTTGGTCTAGATCTTCGACTATTCTATAGTTTTGGGCAACATGTACATTAGGGTTGTATGTACTCTGCTTTAGGATACCTTTAGGCATGTAAGGCATTATGTCATTGGTTGGATTTTCAATGTGCATATCATTGTCATTTCTGATTCAGAAGCATCCTTTCCTTTGGACCCAAACATAGATGTTTCATAACTCTGAGCTCTATTATAGATGTTAACCTTATCACACATATAAACATTTGCATTTTTTCAAGTTATCCCCTTGCGAGTAGGCTCCATGATTTCCCCCTTGCGGGGGTGTAGGGTTGGAAGAAGTTCCAACACTCATCTACTGATGATGTGGAGGAAATGGGTTGGTCAAGACAACTGGTTGATTGGGAGCTTCCTACTGTTCTAATAAATATTGAGTCGCCTTCAATTTGGGACATGAGTGACTTAAATGATCTTCTCTTCATAGTTTACATGGGAATTTCACTTTCCTCTTTTCATTCTTGTCCCCACAATCATTACTGTTGTTGTTGTTTGCATTATTATTATTCCCCTTATTCCCATTCTTCTTATTTTTATTTTGTTTCTTCCCCATAGCCTACTGGTGGCCTTTTGCATTAGATGTTTGTATTGTCATAACATCAGAGGGTGGGCTAGGATTAGGGTTGTCGGCATTAGTTTGCACAGTTACAAGCACTTTTAAGGATAATTGCCCTATTTGATTGGCAACATTACTGGTTGTGGCATTCTCAATTGAACCAATCACACCATCGGCATGTGGTCAAAGTTTAGGTTGTGTTGGATCAACATCTGGTTTAGGAGCAGTGGGTAGAATTTCATACAACATTTGAGATTGTGAAAACACAAAGTCAAATTGTTGGGCCTTGATAATCGCTTGTTCCTTTGTCGTGACCCCTGAAATAACTACGTCTTTTGCAATGAAAGGTTTCAATGACTTTATAAACCAATCTAATAAAAATGCATCATGAACTTGAGCTTTTATAAGACGGCACCTTCTTTGTCACTCATGGATGTGATCCGATATGTGTGTGGATTTATCCTGTCTAAAGGATGTCAAAATGTCAGTGTCGATCTCATAACATATTAGAAATTGAAAGTGATCAAGGAATGTCATTACAATTGCATCAAATTTTTGGAAAGAAACTCACAGTAGCTCAATGTATTATTTGGTGGCTACCCTAATCAATTTTATCTAGAGGAGACAAATCCTAATGCTGTCATCCATCAATGAGTTGGATGAACACCAAAGATGTAATTTCATAACATGTGTGGCGGGGTCTTCTCCATACTTCCCTTCAAACTTAAGTATACCAGAATGAAGTTTCATGGGAACTGGGGGCCAACTAGGATTCTGCAACACTAGGTCATTGGTTAACTTGGTTAAGTCGTGTAGATTCAAGGGTGTCGATAATGGTAACTTTATCTGTGTTATTGGGTCCCAATTCCCTGGGACATTTCCTTCCAATTGATTTATGTTGACGAAAGACTTCCCTGGTACGTAAGGATTGCCATGTATCATGAAAATATTGTGTTGATGTACATGCATCTGAGTGTAAGCAGGCTGAGTTTAAACATGGGGTGTAGAAGCACCACTGGCCATGCCCCCCATTCTGAGGAAAGGCATGATACCCTAAGGCACATTCAAGTTTGAATCAGGTCCAGTACCTATGCTCCCCATTCCATGACAAGGCACACTAACCTCAGGCATATCTAAGCTTGAAGTAGCTCCAGTACCCATGCCCCCCATTCTAGGAAAAGGAAAACTACCTTGGAGTATATTGAATCTTGTAAAATCTCCAGAACCTGTTCCACCTATTCCAGGGAAGGCACACTCCCCCAAGGCATAGTAAAGCCTAAAATCGCTCCAGTTACCGTAAAGGGAGTCATCATGGGAATATGTCTTCCTCTCAATGGAAAGGCATTGAAAGGGACAGAGATACCACCACCAAAGGTAGTTATATTTGATGTGATAGGAGGGATGCTATTAGGTATAACTTGAAATCTAGGTAATGACTTCCCAAATGAAAATGGATTTTTGCCTTATGGCATAGTGACTATATTTATAGACCCCCCAACATGAGCATTAGTCGAAGGAGTTGATCCTTCGTTGAATACTCTAGATGATGGCGTGAACCATGGCGATTCCATTGTGGATGACATGGTAGGATTGAACCCTCCCATAGGGGTAGTGGTGGCTAGGGTTGGAATGCCCCCAACCAAGGTTGGAATTTGTATTCATCTTTTCCCATCATATTTATTCTTATACTCCCCATCAAAGAATGTTTTGCCTAAAATTTTGGCCTTCAACAATGAAGCTTTTATGAAAAATTATCCCTTCCATAATAAAGTTTTCATTAAAAAGTTACCCTTTCCATAATGAAGTTTTAAGTTAAAAACTATAATTTACATTGAATAATAGTATGAGTATGAAGAGATATGCATTAAATTGAATACTATTGTTTTAAGTTAAAAACTATTGTTCAACCCATTTGCATGAGCAAATCATCCATCCATGTTATAGTTCAACACTTAAAAATGACTACCTTTTTACTCTAACAACTTTTTAAAATGAATCTATTGTTTTTATTATTATTTATACTTATGCTCATTATATCACATATTAAAAAAAGTGCAATGTGATCATTGAATGTAAAGAGAATATAAATTTACCAGTCCCATAAATTGTAAATAGCAACCCATGTGATCATTGAGTGTAAAGAGAATATAAATTTACCAGTCCCATAAATTGTAAATAGCAACCATTATATAACATGATTGTTGACCAATATCCCAAGTTATGGCTGACGCTAGAAAACTAAGAGAATAAATCGAATCATATTCCAAAATAAAGACTGCTCTGTAGTAGATATTATAATAAAAAATATAAATATAAATTTGTAATCATTAACACTATGTAAATAATAATAAAAATGACTTAAAATTTAAAATACATGATATTGAAATTGCCTCTCTGTTAAAGTAGACATGATAACCATGAAAGTGCACATAATGGGTTTTGATAAGTAATGCTTCAATTTTGGACATTATCAGTTAAATGTGTTGGTTCACTGGTAATCTACCCATTGACCCAATTATCTTCCACTTTGCTTTTGGGTGGATCGTGTCAAAAATATTTGGATTTACTCTAACATTGCAATCTTATGAAATAGATGATATAAACCAGTGATATAGAAATTACATGATTTTTGAAATAAATTTTAAGAATTTTAATTTTGCCCATGTAATGTATTTGGTCTTTGAGTAAAACTTTACAAGCATTCTACACAGTTGATGAATCAAAATTCAAAAGATTAAGTGAAAATGAGAGTTTGCGATCTCATAAACTATTGGTCAGGCCAAATCTTATTTCTACAAAATAATGCAGCGACAACACAAGATTAATCCGAGAATGCCACTAAATTTTGTAACCGTCATAAGATAACTATTTATGGATTTGGGAAAGAGATGTGTTATGCATTTATGTTGACCTATCTTTTCTCAAGATCTTAGTATAACACCACTTTTTCATTATATAGAGAAGACATGCATAACCCAATTTACTACAACTACAATGGATATCCAACATCCTACAGTTCAGGCAATAATATTAACAATGGCCATTGTTTTCATTATTGTTCTTGTCTTGAAATGGAGGCACCCCTCTGTTATTCACAGATTGCAAAACAAGCATGTCATGATAATAGGAGGATCAACTGGCATTGGCCTTAAAATTGTGAAGGAAGCTGTTGCACAGGGTTCCTACGTCACTTTGGTAGCAAGAAATCTCTCTAATATTCACAAGGCATTTAAAGAAATTATGAAAGAAAAACGATGTGGTTAGGAGAGGATCAATATTAAGGTAAACACATAAAGATTAAGCACAAACCACCTCATTGCATAGAGAATGTAGAGAGAAGATGGAAAGATCTTCATTGCTTAGTATGTGTCTTTATGCATAAACCTATATTTGATAAAAAAAAATTGAGAGGTTTGCATTGGAATGTTTTGATTTTGCTCCGTGGTTAATAATTTGTTCAGTAAATCATTCAATGGGTTAAGATAGACCTATGGTAAGTGACAGATTGAGGATTAGGTTTTCATTAACTTAGATGTATGTCAAGTTTTAGCCTTAGTTAAAAGGCTTAGGTTCATTTTTTGTATTTGTTACCTTCTTTACAAGTTGCAGATATAGGTGACTACGAAACAATTTCTGTTGCAATACATGAATCCTATGAAGGGAGGCCAATTGATGTTCTTGTATGCAATGTTGTGGTTACTCATATTTCTTATATGGATCAACTCCCCATTGACATAATCACTTCCACGGTTCAAACAAACATAACTGGAACGCTTTATACCCTACAGCTCTTCCATTGATGAAGCGGAGGAGCAATCACCACTATCCATTACCATGAACCCAGAACTAGCATGTAATGTGCGAGACTACAGGTAACAACCTAATAGGTAACAAGTAACATCTAACAAGGGAGAGGTGGTTCGGTGGGTGGTGGTAGTCAATGGGTCACTGGCACTGCTAGGTAGTTGGAGATGTACATAGTAGTTAATTCATAATTCATTAACTAGCTAGGCAGCATGTAGCATCATTGGGAATTAGGATTTGGGAAATGGTACCTCTACTCGACTAGGCCTCCAGCTAGATCACCATAACTGAAAGTAATGATGTTTTACAAAAAATATTAATCATCAAAAACAAGTTTTCATTAATTCCTAACCTGTTTAGCTAGATGGGTTGAAAAAAAAATTAACTGTATTTGACGGGCAAAATGCCCATCAAATTCCAACCCTGCCCCCAACACCAAGTATGTCTTCCATGTCCCTTGTGTCGGCCCACTCAAACATTGGATTGTAATATGTTACGAAGTGATGAGTTTCAAACCCATGAGTTTGGATGAATCATGGACTCTGAGGTCGGTTTAACCCCCAGATGGGATTTGTGAGATCTTCAAACTCAATTGGACCTAAGTCCTCCTAAATGAGAGGAGATGCACCTCTCTTAGATCTATTAAAGTGACTATCTAAAACACTAAGGTATCCTTCTTCTAACAACCTATTAGACTCGCTAGATCTAGATCGTCTTTCCTCTTCAGTGGGATTGTTTACAGGTTCTAGGTTCTCTTCCTATGTCCCTGTGGGTGTGGATAACCTTGATCTATTCTTCGCCTCTTACCAAGTAACTCTACCTTTTCATGTGAGAGTTTTTTAATCCTTCTAGACTTATGAAGATGGTGATCGACCACTTTGGCTTACAAGGGAAGAATCTCTTACAACTTGATTTACAATAGACCCACGCTCACTAAAAATTCTTGAACGGTTTAAAACAAGCAAACTTACCCTTCCAATGATAAGTACAGGGTGGTTAACCCCTTGTCCCAATTAGTGAAGAGCCACACAAGGGCCTTCTACAGTTCAACCTGGGATAGTTAGGGCCCAATTCCAACCAATGACTGTTCAAATGAAATATTTATGTAATACCCTCCCAAGGAGATGAAATGGAGATTCTACATCTGCCTCAGGTACCACCAGACTTCCCCCCTGCAATCACCTGGGTGGAACCTATGAAGAAAAACTATGGGTAGTACTTCATGCTAAGTAATCAGGTAGAACAGTTGTTGGAAAGGGCTTATGTGAATGGGTGTAGGATTGAGTCCTAGACCCGAAGCTATCAGTATAGTAGTGGTGTCACCTTGAGGACTTGCCACAACTGAAAAACTCCCAGACTCACATAACCCCTCTAACTCAAGTGAACAAGGTATAATCTGACCACTTGAACTAGCTTAACCTACTACTTGATGCTTGTGTTAGAGGCACTTTCCTGACACTTACTTTGATACTCGTGCATTATACTGATACAATGAAGCCAATGAAGTAGTATATCAATACAACACCTCAATTATTTAGGCCATGCAGTTTGCACAAGCAATCCTTCAATACTCACATAGTCTTCTTTTATGTCACCAAGCATCAAATTATGTAATTTGGTAGTTTCCATACACCCTCATATGGGAAAAGACTCAAAATCTTGTGTTTTTTCTAGTTGAGATAAAGTATCAAAGTTAAAGTGTGGCATACCCACCCAATATTCCCATCCACGAGATGGATAACCATTAAATTGGGATTTCAATTCCAACCCTAAGAGGTTATATCTCCATAATACCAACAAATGAATTCTCTCCAGGGACTTGACTAAAATTAGAATTAATGCATACACTTCATGAATTAATAGAATGCAATGAAATCCAAACATGCATGGATTAAAAGTATCATTGGCATCTAATCTCCCATGTTCATAATTAGTCATAATACAAACACACATCATGTGGTTATATAAATTTCCATAACATAAAATAATATTAATTTGTAGATTCACAAGCAAAGATAAAACACTTATCTGTTGACCAAATATATTACAAGAAACTGATTGAGTACAAGCAATTTTACACCTAGCTATTGGAATCTAGTGCAAATGCCATCCTGCCACCCCTAAGTTAGACTTATGTGAGACCACTAGTGTAAAGGATCCAAGCTACAAGATTCTAACTCACTCAACCCAACCAATTTTCTCTTGTACTTAACCAATCTTTTCGTTATATAACATTCAAAGCATGTCATCTAACCATCAAATAACCATGGCACTCTCTTCCCCTATCCACACAATAGGGATGATTACAAAGTGGGTGAATGATTCCTAACCAGTCCAACCTTTGTGCTCACATATAGCCATCCACGTTTCGCCCAAGTTCTGCAATACCTCTTTCACTGTGTTGATTTGGTCAATTTCAAGATTGGTAAATTCTTTGTAATAGAGAGCACTACATGAGCAATGTAGTACATAAGAGTTATCAAATGAATGAATGCATCATAATGAAAGACTAACATTCTTTCTAACGTGAGAAATAAAGTACTCTTAATCTTTGCCATGATGATTATACTCAACTCATGCTTCATTAACTACAAGTGAAGACTACCCCACCAAACTCTTACATGCATTCAATGATTTCTTTTATAAGTCAATGTAGGTGGATAACTTCATTTAAGGCACATGATGGAAAAGAGATGAAATCTAAGGTTAACACTTGGTAATAAATAATTTACTTTCCCATAGCCCCCCTTTTCCTCTTCCTCTCTCATGGAATCATATCCCCTCTTGTCTCTCCATAGCCATCTTGGACCATTTTATATTATATTCCAACGTCAATCTTTGTATAGCTTGAGTTCACCATAACAAGCCTACTACATGTTTCATAGAAGTATATTTACATCGTTTAGACACAAGGTCATTTATTTAATCTCACATGGCTTGACTCTTAACATTATAACCATGCATTTATAATTTATACATAATTTGGTCTAATACATTGTTGGGGTCAAAACTAGGGCATTACATAAAGAGGCAATTATGTAGCCTAAATTGGGAAACATCTTTAGTTCCCATGTAAGGCATTCTTCAAAGAAACCCTACAAATACAATGATATCTCAAGAGTTCCAGAAGTTCAATGAATGTAAGGTTATATTGTACAAGTCTAATTAGGCATTTAGTCATATGCTAGTTCCAAATTCAATGCTTATTGGTATCTACATTGAGCAATTTATTCCACCACTCAGGAGAAACTCTCTTCTAGTTACTGCTTTGGTTAAGAGATAAAACCTCAAATAGGATGGAACCCACCTAGAGAGATAACTTGAAGGCCACCTTCATGGCCACTCCTAGGAGACATCATTCTTAAATTTTTAAATTACTTCCCCAATATTTGTCAATATAATTGTTGGGTTCTCTTTTTTCCCATCAAAATATGCTTTCTAGTAGTTTGATTTCCAATCAATTAATATTGTGTAAAGGTCGGCAGTGTCATTGTTCCAACCTATTGGTGGTAATTATTTTGTACTTATTAGCACAAAATAACCCACAACAAAGGTATAAGTGTTCTTCATGCATCACCCAATGATCAAATTGTCATGGTCTCCTTAACAAGTAACATACATTTATAGATATCACATCACACAATATATCATCTTTGTACTCACTAATGTGAAAAATATACATTACAATGGTAAGTTACAATTACTTCATATCATTTTTAAGGTCAATGACTCTTTTGTCATGCTAATCCTAGTTTCTTTGCCATTTCAACCACCACCATGATTTTTGTACTACTAGAATCAAACACAACCTTACAACACTTACTTCTTGGATTGCAATTAGTTATGAACATGTTTTTTCCTCAACCACTTGTCTTCTTGTATTATTTGTTATTGTGGTGGTGTAATATTTCCTCTATGCATCATTGGGTTCTCTCCTCTTTTTGTTGTTAACATAACTATTACAATGTCTCCTTGCATTTTCCTTCAAGGTAACTATGTTCTAGCTTTGTTAGCTCATGTTACTAATGTCACCCTATTTTTCAAATTCCAAATGTCTTAAACATTTGCATTTTATAAACATAATTTTATTTTTATTTTAATTATATTTTTATCCAAATATCTTAAACATTTGCATTTTATGAAGCATGATTTTATTTTTATTTTAATTATATATAATTAAAACAAAAATAAAATAATACTCCATTAAAAACAAATGTGTATACATTTAGATAAAGTCTTATATGCCTTAGTGAGTGATTTATGCCCTGTCAATCTATTTTAATTTTGTAAAAATAAAATGCAGAAAATACAATAAACACTCAATGACGGTTGTGGACCTACCTATAGAATATAACGTATAATAAATTAACACCTACATGTGTGGAACCTACCTATAATGTATAATTTACATGTAGAGTATAATCGGTATTGGACAAGTCTTCAATAACAAGCAAAAGGAGGCAACCATTGTTCTTGACCTACCTATAGATTATAATGCGTGATGAATTATACCTCCATTTAATAATAATAATAATAAAAATTGGAGATTCAATGGTTTGAGATTTCTAGTTTTTTAACAAGAAGGTTGTAATGATATATATATGAGCATGACTTTGTGCGTGTGGACCAATTCCATTATTAATGCTTTCAAAGTGACATACTTGGAAAAAACAAGAAATAAGAATATTCCATCATGTAAGACATGGTTGGTTGGTAATGTTGGAATAGTCGAACATCGAAATTCATTTGGAGTTTTTGTTTTATTAGTAAATTAAGAAAAACAAATTATTTCTTTTGTTATAATTTATTTTACTACTGTGAATTTTGATCATAGAAGCATTTATTCCAAAAATTGTCAACCCATTTTAAAAATATCCTCATAATCAAGACAAAAACTTTATGAAGAAAACTCCAAAAAAACATTGAATTTATCTCTCTTTGCTATATTAAAATCTGTCTTTTGATGTTGTTATATCAAGATCTATGTCTGTTGGTGTTATCATGATGTAAAGGCTTTAAGAAATGAAAGGGATGTGAGTGTAAAGCTGACATACCTGAATTGTAATGTTGTTAAATACAAATATGTGTCTTTTCACGTTGCTGTGATCTAAAGGCAAAGGCTTTAAGGGTGAGCACACTAAACGAGGGGTGTGAATCTCAAGATGGCATACTACCTGGTTTTTATTTTTACTGTTGGAGGCAATGACAATAAGATGACAAACTACCTACCATATTTTGTTGGAGAGACTGACAAGAGTATGGACAAGGGTTGTATTCCCAAATTTTGTCCTTCAATGTATTTAATGATGTGGTAATTATTTATAAACTTATGTTTAAAGGGTTTAGTTATAAATATTATTTAATATATTCACTTTATTTTTTATTTATTTTTCATTAAAATGATAATGTTTTATTTATAAGAAATATGTTTGAATAGTGAGAGGTTTATTTCATGATCAATTATATATATATTTTATTTATATAATTAAATATTTATATTATATTAATGTAAAGTTAAGATTCATAATTTTTATTTATTGATATCAATTATAGTTTATGGAGTTAAAACATAAGATGCTATCCCTTTCAAAAAAAAATTTAAGTAGAATAAACTATATTCCTTGATATTCATAATGAATCAAAGAGAACAAAAACATTTCATAGACTTTGCATCTTTATAGCAAAGAGATGTCCATCAACTCATATGACTATTAGCAGGGTCTTACAGAACTTAACAAACCCCTCACTATCAAGGGTACAAAATTTCAAATAGATCCAGTAGATACTACTACCAAAAAACCATTTGATCTCTCAGAATTAGCAAAGGAGATATCATAACAGGTTTTGATACAAACTATCAACCCATAGTTATGACTGACTAAAAAAAGTATATAGAGCCCTCACTGGAGAGATCATTTTCCTCATATTCTTCAAAAAATAAGGTACCCTGTGCCCCCCCAATTGCTCTTTTCGAAAGATCATTTGCAATATAATTAATCTCTTTGTATACATGTCTAATATTAATCTCCCCAAAGGAAGATAGAAGAATCTTAACACCACTGCTCTAGCGATAGCACTTGTAGCCTAGATAAATGGTTAACCCAATTCATAATGATCTTCAAATCACCAAGAACCTCTAGAGATGGAATACCAATGGAATATACAAATTGTAGAAGACCCCAAAGGGCCAGTAATTCTTCTCTCATGTTTGTTCCCAAGCCCTAACTCATCCAGATTTTGAAATTGTGATCTCCATTAATTTGTACGAACATACCTGCACCACAATCTCTTTCCTGAGCCGCACCATCAAAGTAGCCCACAACTAAGGAAGTAGAAGAAGGGACTAAACTTTGTCTAATTCTTTAGATATTCACCACAGTGTAATATTCTTTGTAAAGGCCCAAAGTTCTTATACAACTGGCATACACATTTGGGGCTTTTCCTTAAAAAATAGCAAGATTTTTGGTTTTCCATATTATCCCAATAGATAAAATTGGCAGAAGTTTATGAGCATAATTATTCCACCCACTCCGCGAAATTTTCTTCAACCGAGGATATACCCCAAACCCATGTGATATGAAGATCCTCAACAATAACCTACCAACACCTCTTATTGTACGAGTACTGAACAAAAATATGGTTAACCGTTTCACAATTACTCTTGCAAAGAGGACAACAATTTGGCCCAAACCATCCTCTTCTCACTAGATTGTCCCTGATTAAAATACAATTCTCAAGACATAGCCAGCAGACACATTTAAGTTTTAAAGGCAATTTCCACTTCCAGAGTCTATTGTACCACCTCTTGGTCTCACAGGTTGAGTGCGACTGAGCAATAGTATCATATGCAGATTTAGCATTAACATGACCAATAGAGTTATTATAAGACCAAACCAAAGCATCATTCTCCTCCAATCTCATACCAGCTCTGTTCAGTGCCATAATGTAGCCTATCCATTCCTCTGCCCATTGATTGCCATACCCAAGCCATCAGCTGGTAGCCAATAAGCATTAGAATGTTCCAACCATTTGGGCCTTCTGATATGATCCAAGGTACAAAAACCAAACTCTGCCAAATATTTTAAAATGGAAGAAGAAAGAACATAATTCTTCTCCCCATCAATGTAAGTATCAACACCAATAAAAAATTGATTCCCATTGCCAACTTTCCATATAAAACTCTACTTATCCAAGAGAAAGTCCTCACAAAACCATTTTAGAGGTTAGATACATATCCAAGAGAAAGTCCTCACAAAACCATTTTAGAAGTTAGATACACCATGGACATATTTTTCAGGATTCCTAATCCAATTTGATATGTTAAGAAGGATACAATAATATTAATTATTACTTTTTTAAAATATAAATTTTATATTATTAAACATTTATTTTGATATTTGTTATAATATCTTATGCAAATCTGGGTGTGAAGCATAACACTCTATCTTGTTGGAATTATTAATCCATACTGGTTTAAATGTGTGATTTATTGTGGTTTGTTATTGTAATTGGTCTTTGTGAGTGGTTTTATACTAAGTTTTAGGAGTTTATTAGAATATTTAGATTTGAGAGATTCTCTCCATCTAGTTCTCCTATTTTTTGTGTGTGGTTGAGATATTCCTCAATAGTTTGTTAGTGTGGTTAAGATAGTGCGTCTATCCAGAGGGAAATCTTGATGTATGTAATATTGTTTGATGGTAATACATCACTCATAGTAGTTTTTGGTTTGTGTGGAAACAATGTCTACTCTTCATTTTTTCTACATGGTATCAAAGTTGGTATAGGCCTGACCCTCTCACAAGAGAGGTATGTGATCTTGGAATCTTTTAGTGTTGCTAATCCTTTGTAAATATAGGATTGTTGTAGGTGGGAGATTGGGTTGTTTGTAGTGAGTAAAAACTAGAGTCTGCATAATTTTCTATGAACACCATTTGTCTCGTGGTGGTATGTAAGCTTGTTCGTGAGCTTTGTTTGGCGAGGAGTTGTGTAAGAGACAATGAATCTACTAGTGCATTGGTGCTCTTTCTTGATATTTATTTTGATGGCCTTATGAGAAATTTATGGTGGAAATTGATACAATTGATGTTGCTAAGGTGGATATTGAGCTCATTTTTAACGCAGTTGAAGGAAATGTAGTCTACATCTGCAACATTGACAAAGGAGCTGCCAGAAGAGGGGTTTTTGGGACAATTTCAGTTGTTGGGCTTAACCCATAAAAATTTAATGGAACATATGATCGTTTATTTCTAGGTCATGAAATATGTTAATGGCAAGTTGTAGACCTTCTTCTGCCATGGCAAGTCCAAATACTTGTTGGCATCTAAACTCATACTAGGTGTCCATGGGTTCTTCATCTTGGTCCCGAGGGATGAAAAGAACATCTCACTTCTAATTTCTAATCCTAGTCAACCATTTAATCATGGAGGGCTACAATATAAGGGGGAAGACGACGGTGAATCCCAAGTTCAATTCCCAATTGCACCCTCATGGTGTCCAAGTTATGGCCAAATCTGTGTCATATAGAGTTTTTAAAAAGGGGATCAATTTAAACCCTTGACCTTATGGCTTGAGATGAAACCATCAATCCCTTGTTCCAAATCCGCCCGTAGAGGGAGAATATGAATATGGAGTTGATTTGATGGTTGGGGAACTTTTGGTCTTAGGTTGTATTCAACCTCTCATGCGACTTGTGCTTCTAGCGACTCAAGATGAAGAACAAGAGCAACAACAGACTCGCTGGGCAAGGTTTACATGAGGAAGCGAACTCACTCAAGTAGTCCTTCTCATAAAAGAAGACACATAGTGCAACCGAAGAGATTCAAGCCCCAAAAGCTATAGGAGCACTCTATGGAGTTTAACATCTGAGAACACAAACAAGGAGAAGCCCAATCATGAGACAATACGGAATAAAGTTTCCCATCCATCTGTTAGCATAAAGGTGTGGTTGCTTATAAGGAAGCTTGGGACATGATGGTCGTGATTCCACTAGATGAAGCAATAAAGAGAAAGGTCTCCATTAAAACAAATAAATAAACAAAAGCAATGCTTAGTAAAGCCCAAAACACTCTCAGATCTTTGAGTGTATTGGTGCTTTATTAAAGCTATTTCTTGATGCTAATCTTAGGTTGGAGTATCGTATGGGCGGTGTTGGAAATGTTGTTGTTGCTTCTTGTAGTTGTGTGCATGAGCACCATGGACATCGGTGATGGCGTGTTGATTTGGATAATGAAACAATGACAATACAATGGTGTTCGATGGGTGAGTGTTTTCAAGAAGAGGCATCATCATCACCATTTGAGAAGCCATGTTGTCTGGAAGGTGAAGGATCCACCATCAAGGAAGATTGAAGTCGCCCACCTGTAGATGCCATCGTTTGGGATTGGAAGACAAGTAATAGTCCGCTATAAAATATGTCAAAGAACAAGAAGAGGTTGTGATGCTTAGATGCTCTTCATGATCGATATGTTTTTCCCTTGATCGATTGGTTGTTACACACACTACTTAGAGCATGATCTGCTACTTATGTTATTGTGGTGTGAACCTACGGATTTGTGGTGCATGGTAGCTACATAGTGAACTCACTTAAAAGACTCAGTAAGTTTATTGGCTTGATCAGAGTTTTGCAATTGAGATATGGGCCCTTTCTTGCTCAATGCGGTCGTAGACCTTATTATATATGTCGACAATCCTTATAAGGCTCTGGAATGTACTTCAAGGGATGTTGAAACCTTTGACATATGCTATGACGGGAATCCTAGTGTCGAGTTTGTGATCAGTTTGCATATTCTAGCAACAATTCATTGCAGTTTCGGGAAAATTGAGGAGGGCATAATTGTATTAGAACGTTCCATAAGAGTCCCTGTGGTGGATGATGAGCCTAAATATGCTCTTGCAACATTTATAGGCAATATGTAGCTGGGTGACACCTATTCCATGCCAGGAAGGATTGGATTTTCATTGGATTGTTATCATAATGGGATGGAGATTAAGAAATTAGTGTATTGGAATAATGATCTGGCCAACAAGTTGTGGAGGATATGGTGTTTCTTTATGTAAGAGTCAAAGATGAAAGTTGTGGTGCTACTTTCGATGATGAGCTTATGTGTGTCACAGAAAGCTTGTATCTGCACATATACATTGTCTATTTTTTTCTTATGAGTTCTAAGGATTGATAAATGGATCATGATGCATGGATCCATCATTGTGTGTGTCACAATGAATGTTAGTTTCCAAATATTCACTGGTTGTGCTACTAGTGGTTTGAGAATCACGTGGTGTGTCAGAGTTGAGTTGGATAGCTTGCTTGGTGTGTCCAAGGCTATCAAATGATATCTTGGTGTGTTCAAGACAAGAGCGAGATGGCTCAAGTTGTAGCGGGTCAAAGCTGTTAGGTTTGGTCTTTATGATGAATAGGTGAGTTCAACTTAATTGTGACATTTGGAGGTGCATCCTTGTGCTTGGGTTCATAAGTTGAATTGGTCATTTAATCTTGCTTGAGCATGAGGGCAACTGATGCATGTCCATATGGCATAGTTGAGTAGAGTACCTGAAGTGAGAACGTATTCTATTTCCCTAAAGGGGTAGGTTTTTCACCCATACATGGATTTGTTAACAATTGGAGGAGTGGGTTGTGTGTCAGCTAGGATGCTCTATGAGTGGACCATATGTTGGTTGTGGACTTTGGGTGATGTTAAGGGACCAAAAACCTGTTGTTCTGTGTGTCAGAACAAGGAAAGACTTTGGGGACATGTGTCAGCGAAGAGTGGGTGCATTAGTTGCAGTAGTCAACTCTTGGAAAATGTTGGCGAAATTGTTTGCACATTAAGGGGGAGTTCATTAATAGTTGAATGAACCATGTGTCTGAAGGACATCCTACTAGATCGATAGTTGCAGCGGTTAGGCACCCATGTATTCTTGTGGATGGTTGTTCCTCTGTAGGGATGCTGGTAATTTGGTGATATCTACTTGACCAAGGTGCATATGTGAATGCCAGGTTGGACTTGATACATATCTTGTTGATGAGGAGTGTCTTTAGTATCTAAAGAAGCATGTGTTGCAAGGGACAAGATGCTGATGTAGACCTTACCTAATGGAGATTGAGACAAGTACTTGTTAAGTGGGAGTGTTGGAATTATCAACTCATACTTGTCTAAATGTGTGATTCATGAGAATATTGTGGTTTGTTATTGGTTTTATGCTAAGTTTTAGGAGATTATTAGATTATTTGGATTTGAAAGATTCCCTCCAACTAGTTCTCTTATTTTTAGTGTGTGGTTGAGATATTTCCTCAAGAGTTTGTTAGTATGGTTAATATAGTGTGTCTATAGTATGTAACATTGTTTGATGGTAATACATCACTGGGAGCAATTTTTGGTTTGTGTAGAAACAATACATGCTCTTCCTTTTTTCTACACATCCCACAATCGCTCAAGCTAGACTCAATTAATTGAGAAAAGTACATTTATATATAAACATTCAATATATATTTAATATAAAATAATAAATTTAACATTATAATAATAATCTACTTTTAGGGTCACAACCAAGCTAGACACCAATTTGGTATATGAGACCATCTTGTTTGTGGGACAAGGGACCTCCTCTACGCAGTGATGTAACTACTAAAATTACATCTTCACATATGTCATATCTATCTATATATAAAGCTCATGAAATAAAATAAAATTACCAGAATTACCCAACCCAAAGAAGTGCAACATAAGCCAGATGATAAAACGTAACTTGCCAAAGAAAAAAACAAACCTAGGGATGAAAAGTAAGATGAGAGGGGAACCATGTAAAGAGCTTGATGTGTCCATGGATATGACCTAGAGCCTGATGCTGTTATGATTTTTATGCGCATACCTCGCACTGTCGAGAAATATGTCTCGCTCCCTGAACCCAGGTCTGTCGAGAAAGATGTCTCACTCCCTGAACCCAACTCTGTCGAGAAATAGACTCCCATTGTTGGCAGCTCGATTCATCACTCCAACATAAACATGTGTTTGCATTGTGCACGATGAAACATTTGATGCTAACAAGATGTATTGGATGGGAAAAAATCTCTCGACTCTTCCATATAAGAAAGTGAAACTCTCTCAACTCTTCCAGATTACAATAACCACTATCACAACCCTAAACTTGTTCTTGATATCACTTGATCTAGATGCCAAATGATTTACCTTCATGTCCTCCATCATAATGAGGAGGTTACCACATGTGCCGAGGGATAAACGTATTGCCTTGTTTAAGTCATGATTTTTGGGAAGGTGGGTTGGATATGAGGGTGCATGGATATGATCCCGCGCCCTCCAACGATAGTTAATGCATGTGATATCCCGTGATACAAAGAGCTACTAACAACTTAGGGGATGGGACTAAGGCCAACGCTCCCCTCATTTTCCTTAAATTCTCCTGCCTTCATAAAAATTCCTTCTTTTGCCAAAACATTTGCTAATTTGTTAAGGTCTCTTAGAACGTGGTAGGTAGTGACATGTTGAAAGAGCCGAATGATGTTCTGTATCCTGCTCATACCCCTTCTTAAGTAGGCATCTCCTGGATTGCTTTTTTTTCACAACGAAGCGAATGATAGCTAGGGAGTTTCCAATGATAATAAGGTTTGAGATTTTAGTTTCTTTGCCTTTTTGAAGTCCTTTCCATAAAGATAGAATCTTTGCTCGGTTATTGGAGGCACTTTCAATACCCCTTGCGTAAGTCAAGACTTTATTTCCTCTAGGGTCAAAGAGAACTCCCCCACACCTACCTCCCTAACTCTAGTTTTCACTATTACCTTAACTTACAAAGAACTCTTATTTGTCCAAGTGAGCCATATGAAGAGAATCCCTTAAAATTAATGTTGAAATTCAGTATTTTACATTATTCTTAAATAAAATCTATATAACCTTTAAAAAAAATTTACACTACAACTAAAGCTTCACCCAAATTTCATTTTACAACTCTCTCTCTCACACACATATATAAAATTTAAACATATATATAATATTTATACAACTATCAAATTTTAATATAAAAATAATAAATCTTTAAATCAATTCACATTCAACCTATTTAAAAAAAATAATATTATTCACATTATTTCAAATTTCAAAACAATTAGAATTTACAATTATAAAAATCAAATTACAATGTCCACAATCTTCAAAAAAATCCATGTCCACAATCTCTATACCTCTATCCAGCTTAAACATGAAAAAAACTAAAATCACACTTGAATTTCTTTTTTACAACAATGTCAAATTCCAACATAATTCAAAACCATATGAATAAGTCAAACTCATACTTAATTCCAACATAATTCAAAACCATATGAATACTCAAACTAATACTTAATTCATGTCACCTTATTATAGACATCAAACCATTTTGTATTTCAATATGTTTATTTAGATGGTTATTGCACCGAGAGAAACAAGGTATTCAGTATGGGGGAGATGTTGTAACGTTTGTTAGTGACAAAATAATTAAAAAAATTCATGTCGGCTCATAAAATAAAAAATTATGGAAATTATTTAAAAAAAATCCATGTTGGTTCATAAAATAAAATATTACGAAAAGTAATTAAAAAATAGATGTTCGTTTATAAAATAAAAACTTAAAACTTAAACCGGATTTATCAATCAACAGAGATCAAATTTCTTGAGTTTAAATTTAAAAAAGGAAATACACCTCAAAAAATTGGATCCCTCTCGATGCTTGATAGATACCGGTTTAAGATAGATCTATGCTTTTAGTAAATCTATAAATAAATATAGAATTATATGTAATCTTTTTACAACTAGATTTTTTTTTACTAATAATAAGTAAGCTTTACATCTGATTTCAAATATTGAATGAAACATAGACATGTTAATAAGAAAAAAAAATGATAGACATCCTTTTGAGTAGGATCCTCATTTAAGCTAAATCATAAGTTTTGACCACCTAATTACGATTCCCTAATGAAAAAAATAAAATAAAATATGTTCAATATATAAAATGTATTATTTGATAATGTTATTTTTTTAAGAGGCATGGGTTGCGTTTTAAGTTTTGAGTTTAGTTGAATTTTGAATAAGGTACATTTGTTTAAGGTTGAGATTAACAATATACAAATTCAACATAAAAAAACATAAAACACAAAAATAAAGTAATAATAAATTTAATGTTGCTTAAAACATATTAATCAAAATTTTTTATATATGTAAAACTTGTTCTTAAAAGTTTATGATTTTTTTTTTAAGTTTCTTCTTTTGTAATATTTGTTGGTGGATCTTGTCCGTGGTTTTTTTTTTTATGTTTTAAAATGATTTTTCTTTAATCATTCTATATCTTACTTGTTTATGGTTAATTTTTATATTTGTTATGATTAATTATTTAAATACTGTTTTGAAATTTGAATTTTTTTATTATGATTAATGAATGTTTTAATAGCTTTTAAATACTAAAGATTTGAAAATGTCAATATAGATAGATAATTTTTTTGAGCTTGATATGACTAAATTATTATATTATGATTCCCTTTTTATGAAGATTATTGATTATGTCTAATTTTTCATAAATTTGTAGATTACATTTTATGAAAATTGTTATCTAATTCATTCATGCTTTTAATACTACTTTAACTTACAACAAATTTTTATTTGTCTAAATCTTTCATGTGAATGAACTCCCTTCAAATCACTTTTAAAATTCCACGATTCTACATTATTTTAAAGAAAAAATTACATAATTTTAAAAAACAATTTACACAACAAACAAATTCACCCAAATTTTATTTTTTTTCCTTGGATTTCCTTGGAAAAAGACCCAAATTTTATTTTACAACCTATAAATAACTTTTAAAAACAATTTATATGACAAATAAAAATTCATCCAAATTTCATTTTACAACCCATAAATAATTATATATATTAAATGTTATATATGTACATAATCCTTATAGACTGTCAAAATTTAATATAAAAATAATAAAACTTTGAATCAAATTTACATTCAATCCATCTGAGAAAATAAATAAATAATATTAATCTTATTTTCAAATTTCAAAATAAGTACAATTTACAAAACTAAAAATCAAATCACACTTAATTTATGTCCACAATAATCTTTATACACAATCAAATTTAAAGATTAAAAAAGTCAAACTCACAATTCACCAATTCATGCCTACAATAATTTCTATATATCTATGCAATTTAAACATTAAAAAACAAGTCAATCTCACAATTCACCTTATTATGAGATTTTTTATTTCATTGGTACCAAATTTCAACATAATTTCATTGGTACCAAATTTCAACATCATTCAAAACCATGTGGATAAGTCAAACTCACACTTTATTCATGTTACCTTTTTATAGGCAGCAAACCATTCACTATTTTACCATGCTTATTTGGATGGTTATTTTAATAAAAATATTAAACAATGTTTGGAGGATTTGATTTAAAAACAACAATTTAATTGATAAGGAAGTGAGTTTTACACTTTTTAAAATGAGGTTTAAATCTTTAATGAGATATGAACTACGTTTCACATTCTTTCAAGTTTTTAATGAAATATGGACCCATTGTGATAAGTTAAAATGATAAATATTCCTTTGAGTAAAATCCTTATTTAAATTTTTAAACTTTTACAAGATCATAGGTTTCCTAAAATGTCTATTCCATTAAATTAAAAAAAAAACCTATTTCACTAAATTCAAAAAGAAAAAAACAAAACCAGTATAAATCTTATAAATCATAGATTTTGTTAGATAATCCCGACCATTGACCAATCCTGAATATTAAAAAAAAACATTTTTTCTGTGTATACATTTTCTGTACTTTTTTGATAGCGGTGTTTTATTAGATGCCTACGAGGTTTGTTTCAGAATGTGAAGCCCTTCCACCCTTTAGTATTTAAATCGAAAGAGGGCAGCAAGCGGCATCCGCGTTTTAAGAGGAGGAGTTTGGAGTTTTGATTTGAGTTGCGTGCACATTTAATGAATGAGTCAGTCAGTGGAGTCAATTGGTTTGTTGTTTTATGATCGAAAGCGGTGGTGGAATATAGGTAACAAACGGGAAAGAATCCTCCAAAATCAAAATCCAAATCCAGGAGGGTATTAGCCGGCCATCCCGGATGCGCGGTGTGTTGGCATTTACTCGAAACTATAAGTTTCATTGCTGCGAGGCGAGCAATGCAATATCTCCTCCGTGGCTTCTGGACTTTGCCTTTATCTTCAACCCGTTATGACTGGCTGGCCCTTGAATTCCTACTCCACAGAACGCTATTTGCAGCTTCTAGGTGACAATCAGTACTGTAGCCTGTAAGTAATTGCAATCCTTTTCCATCACTCTCTCCCTCTCTCTCTTTTTAATATTTTTAAGTAAAAACTAAAATTCAAATCTCTGCGTTGGCAGATATCTGAGAGCTCAGGTTCAAAGCTATGACTGAAGACTGCTGGAACTCAGATAAGGTCATTTTATTCTCCTTTTAGGCCTGCCACTTAATGGATCTCCTCTAAGAATGCCAGAATTTAAACGTTGATTTATTTATATTTGTGGTTTATGGGTCCTGCTTCCTTGTTATCTCCATGGTTTGCATAGATTTCTTATGTGGGGTCAATTATATATTACTTAGAGTTAAGTACTAATCGACAATCACAAACCCACTTGGTCAGAAGGACATATTGTGTTCGCTTGATCTGAACCGAGCTCTTCAGTAGCTTAATGCAGACCATACAGTTTGATTCCCATTTCAAACATTGTTTTGAAAAATTATGTTGTACTTTCAAGTGTTGTGATCTAATCTCCCAATTTTGGTTTGGTATATTAAATGAGGGTTATCCCTCCCCCTTTCGCGATTGTATTTGGGTTGCTCTGTTAGGGTTTTATATTTCTCGGGCTTTTTTCCTTCTGTTAAATGCTTTCAACATTCCTATTAATATAGCAAAAAAATGTAAGTTTTTAGTACAAAAGCAGGCTGCATACGCAGGCTACCACTAGCACTATCTCGAGGCAATAAATGCCAGCATCACAGTCCAAAGATCGAAATGCCACAGAGCACGATCACAAAAATAACTTATTTCCCAAAATCTATTATTGCCATCCTGTCAGGTAGGAAAAAGAAGACTGAAATGAGCATAATGAAAAAAAAAACTGAAGATCATGCCGTTTCTGAGGTTTGATTATGCATCTTCAACAAAAATGGATAAATTGGAAGTTTGTATCCATAAAGTCATTTTTCCACATGCACAGCTACATGGATATTGGAACACTGATTTATAGAATTGTGGAACTGAAAACAATGTCGAGCTTGCACTGAATTTTTTTCATACCTATTGCTATGGATTATGTAAGCGGCCAGGTCCCTAGAAACTAGATATTTAAAACCTGTTTTAGCTGGAAATCATCCACTTTCTGCCGGGAACTATAGCTGCTAATAGTATCAGTACCATTAAGCCATCTTTAAACATTGCATGAGGAGCTAATGATGTTGGTATGGAGCTTCTGGCAGGATGCCTTCAAAGATCTGCTATGATTCATGAGTGAAATGGTGACATGTTTCTGTCATAATGAAGAGAATTTGGCATTTTGGATAATCATTTACAAAGAAGAAAAAACCTCTATACAGGAAGGATGGAGTGGGAGTGATCAAGCGCAAGGAAATATGCAAGGTGCTTATATATATCAGGATTCTGGAAGATACTCTGCTTGGCAATACTGGAAGGAGATACATTCTTCAAGCCACTTTGCTTGTTGTTCATTGAAGTTAGTAAGGATGCTTTTATCGAGAACACTTGGAGGGATTATGAAAGAACACAAGTGTTTGAAAGATTTGAAGGTAGGCCACACTGAGTTGTAACACTATATGTTTTGAATAATTTAAAATGTATATGGAGGTATTCCAAATCAGGTTCTTCTATGAACAATTTTGATTAGTATATTATATGAGAGTTAACCTTCCTCCTTTTCTTATTTGGAGTTGCGTTGAGGTTTCTCAAGTTTTCGTGTTAAATGCTTTCAAAATTTCAATTATGACAGCACAAAAATGTACATGCTACACAATGCTTAGTACAAAAGGTGGGATGCATATCCAGGCCATAACTAGCACTAGCTTGAGGCAATAAAGGCCTCATTAATTATTTATCTACCAGCATGACAGTGCAAAGATCAAAATGAAATAGCGGAAATATCATGTTTTCCAAAACCTAATACTGCCATCCTGGCAGTTGCCCAAAACAAGATTGAAATCAACATGATGGAAAAAAACTGAAGATCAGGCTGTTTCTCAGGTTTGATTATGCATGCACAACAAAATTGGTAAATTGGAAGTCAACACCCATGAAGTCATTTGTTCCACATGCACAGTTACGTGGATATTAGAACACTGAATTATGAAGTTAAAAAAAGGTTGACAATCACAAACCCACTTGGTCAGAAGGATATATTATGTTCACTTGATCTGAACTGGGCTCTCCAGTAACATGATGCAGGCCATACAGTTCCCATTTCAAACATTTTCGAAATATATGTTGTAATTTCAACTGCTGTGGTCTAATCTCCCCATTTTGATTGATGTATTATATGGGGGTCAGGCCTCTGGCTTCTACTCTCCTGATTTGGATTTGGGTTGTTGTGTTAGGGTTTTATATTTCTCAGTTTTTTGTTTTGTTTTTGTTTTTGTTTTCTGTTAAATGCTTTATTTCTATTAATATAGCACAAAATGTACAGAGTGTTTAGTACAAAAAGCAGGTTGCATATGCAGGCCACCACTAACACTAGCTTGAGGCAATAAAGGCCTCATTAACTATCTATCTACCAGCATCACAGTCCAAATATCAAAATGCCACACGGCACAATAGGGCATCACAGTCCAAATATCAAAATGCCACATGGCACAATAGCACAAATAATAAATGTTTCAAAATCTAATATTGCCATACCGCCAGGTACCAAAAATAAGAGTGAAATTGGCATGCAAAAAAATGAAGATCAGGGTGTTTCTCAGGTTTGATTATGCGTGTTCAACAAAACTGGTAAATTGGAAGTCTGCATCCATGAAGTCTTTTGTTCAACAATCACAGCTACATATATACTGGAACACTGATTTATAGAATTATGGAACTGAAAACTATGTTGAGCTTGCACCGAATTTTTTTCCAGTCATACCTATTGCTAGATTCTGTAAGTGGCCAGGTGCCTAGAAACTAGATATTTAAAAACTGTCTTAGCTGGAAATCATCCACTCTTTGCGGGAAGCTATAGCTGCTAGTAAGATTACTATCAGTAAGCCATCTTTAAACATTGCTCGAGGAGCTATGATGTTGGTATGTAGCTTCTGGCAGTAGGCCTTCAAATGTCTGTTATGAGAGAAATGGTGACAGGTTTCCATCTTAATGAAGAGAATTTGTAATTTTAGAGACAAGGAAGAAAAATCCTCTGTATAGGAAGAATAGACTGATCAAGGGCAAGGAAATATACAAGGTGCTTATATATATCAGGGTTAGGTAAGATACTCTGCTGGGAAAACCTGGAAGTAGATACATTCTTCAAGCCACTTTTCTTATTGTCACTAGCTTCATTGAAGTTAGTAAAGAGGCTTTTTTCAAGAATACTTGCTAAGCTTATGAATGCTCGAAAGTTTTTGCAAGATTTTAAGATGGGCCATAGAGTTGTAAAATTATATGTTTGGACTCTGGAGTCTATCACTGACAACATACTTGTAAATGAACAATTTAAAGTGTATATGGACTTGGTCCAAATCAGGTTCTTTTATGGAATATATGCATGTTGAATCACTAGTTGTCCAATGCCATGTGTTATTATTGGCTAATGCTTATATATCACATATCATAAAGCAGTGGCATTTAGCTTGCTTTTTATTATTTTTAAACCTTTTTTAATGCAATTATTCACTTGGGGGCTAAAGTCTAATCCCACATTTTGAATCTTTGATGGCCATTTTGTTAAATTTTTAACATAGATCTGGTTTGATAGCATTACTGTACCTAGGGTTTTATCTGAATCATGGCAGCCCTTTAGGGCCCGAACAGTCCACTGCTGCCCTCCTTAGGGCCTGAGCATTTCATGGCTGCCCTCCTTGATGCTCCAACTGTCCACGGCTGCTCTCTATAGGGCCACAACTGTTCACGGCAGCCCTTAATAGGGCCTTAGCATGACTTGGCAGCCCTCTTTAGGGCAGTAGCTGACCTCGGCAGCCCTATAGAAACCCTCGGCAGCCCTTTATATTCCATGGCAGCCCTGATTTGGGGCTTGTTCTGTCCACAACAGCCCTGTTAGGGCTTCAACACAATTTGGCAGCCCTGTATAAGGCCTCAACATAACTCGGCAGCCCTGTATAGGGCCTCAGCATGACTTGGAAGCCCTTCTAGGGCAGGGTTTAAGCCACGACAGCCTTAAAGGAACTTGTAGCAGCTCTTTAGAGACCCTTGGCAGCCACAGAAGAGAGAATAAACAGTCCTGTAGAACAAGGTTACTTGGGAGCGGGAGCGAAAAGTGAAAATTTCAAAAGCTTCCGGTTTGGGAGCGTTGCAGGAGCATTTTTTATATAATATATATATTTTTTATATTTTGATGCATTTATGTTAACAAATGCTTGTAGAATGTTGAATTAGTTATGGAAACTCATTGGAAAGCATAAAAACATGAAATAAACCATATTACATAATACCATATAACATCATTCATCAATCATCAATCATAAATCATATAGTAGTGAATTTGTCAACCATATAGTAGACTCTAGACTCTAGTTACCAGTATCTATAACATCAACCTTACAACTTCAAATTTTCAATATATAACATTTTGTGATCACTAAAGTTGAACTTGTAACGAAACTATAGTCTAGAGTCTAACCATGAAATGAAGGTTGAGCTTGGAGAAATTTATTGTGGTACTTATTTGTTACAAGTTTGTAGTAGTGGATACATAAATAAGTACACATGGAGTCTGGACATACAACTATTGTACAGGAATGCTTGTATTTGTATGTCTACATTAAAATTTATCTTTTTATAAGTCTTCAAATGTTATAGGACACTATTTCCATTTCTTTTTGCTACAAAAACATAAGAAACAATTCACATTATGATAACTTTTTATTAATATTTATTAGGATATGCCATTTTATTATTGTTATTACTTATTAGTACTTATTTTATTCTTTGTTTTATCATGCTCAAGTCACTCTTCACTATAACTAATTGAATCCTTCAACATTTTCCAATCTCTTTTCAAAGGTTTCCAGAACGTTCAAAATGCATAGAATTAGCAAGAAGAAATCTGAATTACAACAATGAACAATCAATGTGAATGTATAAGTGGTACGCAGTTAATGTTGACAAGGAAGTTGTTATAGGCTGTAGCTTGATTTAACACTTGAGTAGGAAAGTCCCAACCCACGAGTGCTACAGAAGTAACTACAGAAGAAAGCACCACTGTCTCCTTAGTGCTAACTTCCTTCAATTTTGACCTGCTCTCAAAGGTCGGGGGGGCTTCCCTAAGGTTAATTAGAAATTTACTTCTTGAAGAGAGCTAAGAGAGTTGATTGAAATCTGTTTAAGCTATGTGAGTGAATTGCAGATTTATTAACTCCGAAAGAAAATGTTTGAATGTGAATGTTATAGGAGTGTTGAATAAAAACAAACACCTCAAAAGTGAAAGGAATGTGCTAGAAATAATTCAAAAAATTATCACAATATCATCCCATTTGTAGACTTAAATAAAATGAAGTAAACCCATCCATGTTCAAGTTTTATTTGATTCTGGAAATAGATGGAAATGCAGAAATGTACTCTACAAATGTTAAATGCTCGTAAAAATCCCAACTGATGATCTAAAGTGGGTTCATTTGCTGGAAGTGAGAGTTATTTCAGAATTATGCAAAAAAATATAATTGAGCTATTGATTAGAAGACCAAAACACAATGTTCTTAGCCCGAAGTGAGGCCTTGAGAGATTTCTGAAGCAAAGTGTTAGAGGATAAATTAGTAATGAGATGATTATAATTAAATCCTTTGAATTTAAAGTGATTTCCAGATTTGTAGAAGTGATGAAATCACTTATCAAAATATGGAATAAGTGAAAAAATTACAAGCTTGTAACAAGTGCTCAAAGGAAAATGTTGATAACCATTTACAAGTAACATTTTCTTTAGAAAGATTGTGAAAAATAGTTGCAAGGCAAATTTACTTTATTCAGCCAACTGTGCAATAAATTGTGGCTTTGAAAAATTTACAGGTGCAAAAGAATTCTGGAAAAGTTAGGATCTTAAACAAGGTAATTCTAGAATTGCATATGAGTGCAAAAGATCACTTAATGAGATCGCATTTCCAACTTTTAACCATGAAACAACTTCTAACAAGCGGGAGCTAGTTCGGGAGCTACGTGGAGCGATCACGGGAACGTTTTTTAAGTGGGGGAGAGCACTGTGTAGAGCGCCCGGGAGCGAATTAGGGAACTATCGGGAGCATTATGTTAGCTCCCGATAGCTCCTTGATCGCTCCCGGACAATGCCAGGGAACGTTTTTTTGCACCCACCAAAGCGCGCTTTACATTTTGCTCTGGCTTGGGAGCGAAACAGGGAGCGCGCTCTCCCTTTGCTCCCGTAGCGCTCTGGCCATGAGCGAGCTTCCGGAGCGGGGGCGAGGGGGGGAAGGACGCTTCCCCGCAACCTTGCTGTAGAAGATGGCAGCATGATAACAACCCTGTTGAAGTTAGGGCAGATGGTTTGTAGCCATGAAGAGAAGAAAAAACAGTCCTGTAGCTTATCCAATCCTTGAAGAAGAATTTTGAGATGAAGAAGATGAACAACTGTTGAAAAATACCCCAATGAATTCCTTGGACAGAGATGAAGAATGACTTTGTGATGATAATTCACTTGAGAGGGTTCTTCTTTTATATCTCACCATTGGGTGACTTCCTTAAGTCAAGGGATCCAAAATAATAATATAAAATTCATTGGTTGAGTCTCTTTTAATTTCAATGTTGGCTTTGAACACCTTAACACCTTAGATGTGGTTCATTGTGGGCTTTTGACATTTTTAACACCTTAATTGTGCTTCATTGTGGGCTTTTAACCCATCCTCCTTGGGCAAGTCACCTTTTGACAAATTCTAAGCCCCTTCTCTTGGTCTCCATGGTTCACACATGCCAATTCAAGTACATCATCATATATAAGGAAGATATTCTTTGGTTTCCTTGTTCTCCCCACTAACACCAAGGTCCTAGGCTAGGTTTCCCAACAAGGGGTGGCCAGTACCTTGAGGAGGTCCCATAGCCCAGTGACCAAGGAGAGGAGTACATCATGTTGAAATTTGGTTGAGATTTGATCTTTAATTCTTTTAGATGCAGAGACTTGAAGCAATGAGACAATTCAATCCATGAAATTCATACAACCATAACACAAGATATACCCTGGGGAAAATCCTCAAAATTATGAGAACAAAAACCCCAACAATTCTTCTCAGTATAATATAATGGATAGCAGAGAATGCTTTCTTTTACAACATAGCAAATTGCTTTCGGAAGATAAGAGATCACCAAACTTCTTGGTGAAGATACAGAAGCAATAGAGAAGAGAGATCAATCGGATGTGTGCCCAACACAACAATAACAAGAACGAACAATACCCTGCACAAAGAGAGGCGCCTTGCCTTCAATGGAGAAGAGAATTCGCTTCACACTGGATTCAACAATCCTGTATATCATATTTATACATTCTTCTCTTCTATTTTTAACTTCTAACTTCAGGATAAACTCGCCCTCAAACTGGATGTATTAATCTTGCATGGAGTGGTGCACCCCACTTCTCATGCAGTGCTTCATTTCACTGAGCTATCACTTAGGATGAACTCGCCTCTTAACTGAAAGCTTGCCCACTTAGTTAGGTGGCTAACTTAAGTGTCGACATGCAAGTGTCACAACTCACGTGTCATCTTTTAGCTTAACATAATTGTCGTCATGCAATAACACTTAGTTAACTAGATCTTCTTTGTTGTCACTTAGTTAACTCTCTTTAACTGAAGTGTCATCTTTTAGTTTAACTAAAGTGAAAACACTTTAGTTAACTAGTCCCTTTTGTTTAACACTTAGTTAACTTAAATCATGCTGATTGATTTACTTGAAGTGACCACTGTGAGTTCTTTAGTTAACTGAGACATATCTTTAACTGATGCTTTAACTGAAGCATTGATACTTAAGTAAAGCTTTATAACTGAAGCTTTAATAATTCGAGTTCTCTTTAATTAGATGAAGTGTCTGCATGGGCAATTTCGAATTCCCTTGATCTCTATGCTTTATCTTTTATTTCTTTATCTCTTACTGCATAGTCAATATGTGCTAACTTTAATTATCCATCACATTACATTATACTAAGAAGAATTATTGGATGCTGTGATCATATTATATTATTCCAGACCAAATGATCATATGCTAAAGTAATTCACTTTAGAGGTGATCAATCTCTAAAGGAGACTTAATAGCAATTTGGTGATCATGGTTAATAATATATCACACAACATTAAATGCTTTTAACAAGTAAAGCATGACCTTTATACGGAAGGTCCACCTCTATACGGGAGGTCCATCTCATGGATACCTTTATACGAAAGGTTCACATGATAATCATGACTTGATACGCACCAGTTCGGAGCCTTGTCTAACAAGACTTTACAACATCATTACTTTGATCAATTACCTCTATACGGGAGGAATAACCTTAACACGAAAGGCAATCAAAGTGCTCACCTCTATACGGGAGGATCAATATTGACTACACAAGTTTGGTTTGAAGAATGTCTCCTGATGCTGTACATTTAACCAAGGTTACATGAACCGTGGGTGCGATTGGAATCGGCTGAAGAATCTGATACGGGTGCAACACTCATCCCAAAATTAGGAATCGGGGATTTGGAACCCTAACCCTAATTAACCCTAATTATCCTACATTTATCCTATGTAAACGGCTTTAGATTAGTCAAAACTAGGTGGAAGAATCCGATGAAGAATCCGAGAATCCGATTCGGGTGCGGTTAGCCCTGGGGCTGAATCCGGTAACTATGCATTTAACAAATCACTTGCCTAGACCCGGCCTAGGGATTCTAGTGATGACCTGGTAACTAACTAGGTCATCAGCCCCAGGTTGAATCTAGTTGACCCAAGGTCAACAACTTGGTAATTGACCAAGTGCCCCAGTCCCGGATTGCATCGTGTTCCTGGTAACTGACTAGGTGCCTCAGCCTTGGCTGAATCAAGTTGACCAATATCAACAACTTGGTAACTAACCAAGTGCCTCAGTCCCAGACTGAATGATATTCTTGGTAACTGACGAGGTGCATCCTTTCTCCCAAAGAATGGTTCTTGATGCAGCTAAAAAATCAACACATTTTAATTTAGGATTCATCATTTATTCCAAATAGTAAATGTTTGTACTATTGTAACTCTTATTTTTTGTGTATTTGTAATTGGCACTTATGTGGCTGTAGAGATATTTTGGCTAATCTTCACTTGTGGCCACATGCCAGCCCACTTTGTGGTTTAGTTGAGGCTCTCATTGAGCCAGCTTGTGGGAGGTTACACCATTATTACACTTGATCATATTTTATTGTAATTTAGGGTAAGGTTGGCCTAGCGTCCTCCTTGGGGCTAGCACCTTAACCCTAGTGGAGTGGTATAAATAAACCATATCCCTCATTTGTAACGTCATCACATTCAATTGAGTTTAATCATTCTGGTGCCTAAGAGCACCTACACCAGTTCACTCTAGTTGTGTCGTGCTCTCTTGAAGCCTTTTGTGGTGCTGCTATTTTCAGCGTGTTTATTGGATTATCGTTTATTGAAGAATTCACTGTAGATTCTCTACCTCATGATTTCTAACATGGTATCAGATCTAGTCTGTGGATTTTCTTTCCTCTGTCCAGCACTCTTAAAATTTTCATATCTAAAATTAGGGTTTTAGCTTTGTTTCAAGGTTGTTGCAGATCTGAAATGAGGGTTTTTCAGCCCCCTATTTTTGGACAACAATCAGTTTTTTAGTGTTTTTCACCCTTATCTTCACCTTGACACCCCTACTTGCTAGTTTTTCTTGGGTTTCTGGTGAATTTAAGAAAAACTGTTGTGATTTTGATTCCTCCTCAATGGCAGCACACTCTTTTTTGTTCTGTTTCAGCCACAAGTTGCTGCTGATCTGCACTGGTATTGTGACACACTATTGATAGATAATGGCTTTTTCCCCAACTCAATGGGGCTAACTATCATGCATGGGCTGTTCAAATGGTAGCTCTACTCCATAGTAAAGGTTTATGGATGTATTTGGAGAAACCACTTCCTGCTGCAACTGATGACAACTATGATCTCGTATGTTTGAAGAAGGATGAAGCTCTTGGATTGATCATTCTATACGTGGAACCTGATCTTGCTCATCAAACAAACAACAAAAATGCAAAGCAGGTTTTGGATGCTTTCCACACCCTATTTGGCGGAGTGAACACCACTCAAATGAATAGACTTGAGACAAATCTCTCTAACCTCATCATGGTTGGTTTTGCTATTGTCAAGGAGTACATTTCAAGGTCCAAGAATTTGAAAGCAGACATTCTTTTAAGTGGTGGTAAAGGTAAAATAGATGAATATATCAATATTGTTCTTAATAACCTTTCTCCTGCATTCAAAATTTGTTCTATCATTTTTCATAACATTCCTCTTTTCCTTCCAAACCCTGTTTCTCCTACTTTGGAAGATGTATTTTGTAATCTTATCTAGTAGCAAGCCACATGGAGAAACTTGGGTGAATTACTTTTCCTTCCAAACTTGGTTTCTCCTACTTTGGAAGATGTATTTTGTAATCTTATCTAGCAGCAAGCCACATGGAGAAACTTGGGTGACTTACTTTTCCTTCCAAACTTTGGTTTCTCCTATTTCGTAATCTTATCTAGCATCAACTCACCTTGAGAAACTTGGGTGAACTATCTCCCTAGGAGCATGCCCACACTATTACTACTCCCTTCTCATGTATGCATAAATCTTTAGGGGACATTTGCAGGTTTTAAAACATGAAGAGGCCAATATACTCATATTGCCATAAGGAGGGACATTTGTTCAAATGCAGTTGCTTCCAACTTCAAAAGATTTAAGATATTTCTTGGCAAACAATTGGAAATGATGGTCCCTTCAAAGACAAGGTTGGTGAGTCCACACACTTGGCTATGCTCACTGCTTTATGGTCGTCCACCTCCACTCAAGAATGTATTGCATATTTTGGGGATACTAAACAAATGACAAAGCATTGACACCTCCTCTTTGATTACATTGATCAACATAAAGGTGAGTAGGTAACTCTTGGTGATGACTCCACTCCCATTGTCTATGGTTGTGGTATTGTTCAAACTGATGATGCTTAGTATGAAGATGTTTTCCATGTTCTTGGAGTGGGGCCCAATCTTCTCTTTATTTACTGCATCTGTCACACTGATAAAAAAAGGTAGAATTTTGGCTAGATGATGGGTTGTTAAAGAAATCAATTATAAATTCAAAGGTGTTGCTTCTGGATATTGTCATGAAATCGAATGCATATACAAGTTGGGGAAATTTTATTTGCTTCTAGCTTCAAATAAGTTCATTGCAATGGGGCAAATGCAGATGATGTCAATGACCTATGGCACTTTTGTCTTGGTCACACCAACTATGGATTCTTGAGGCACATGAGTTGCTTTCACCTTGTTGAGGGCCTTCCACAAATCAACCCTCCCAATGGTGTTTGCCAGGGATGTGTGACGGGCAAGCATCATGTAGAGTCCTTTCTAAAGGAAAACTCAAGATGGGCCTCCAAACCCCTTGAATTAATACATAGTGATATTGGTGGTCTCGTAGGCACTTCTTCTTGTGGGGGAGCCAAGTACTTCCTCACCTTTAAGTTGTTACTGCTTGGAGCATTTGATGTATAGATTTGGAAAACACCCTCGTTGGATTGAGCCTAAAAACCCCTTGACATGGTCAAAACTTGTTTCATGGGTATTGTGGCTACAAAAGGAGGCAATAAATGACTTTTGTGGAGTACTCAAACAAGAAAGAGGCCAAATACACTTTGAAACATGAATTTGGGCGTTGTATATATGTTATGAACAAGGTGGCCATAATGAAAAGAAGCCCCAATTTAATGAAAAATAATTATTAAACATAATTTTAAGTTATGAACAGGTTGGCCTTGATCCAATGGAGAAAAAGAAGTATAAAAGCAATCTTAATGAAGAATTATATCATTATTGTTAAAGCACTTATGAGAGGAGAGGAGGAGTGCGCTAGGGTTTAGAGAAGTCTTGGGAAGTGTGCCTTAGCATTAGGAGCCTCCACATGGCTTTTTGAGGACTTCTCAAACTCTAAAGGTGCCTTATGGAGGAGTGCCCTAATTATGGCTTGTTCAAGGTAGAAGCATATAAATACCAAGAGATTCATTAGCCAAAAGGGGGTGAAAGAAAAGTGTGAAGAAGTTTTTAAGGTTTTAGTTGAATATCTCGCTGGAGCAAGGAAGTTTAAGGGCATTTTCTATGTGAGGTTCATCATTTTCTTTTATCTTTTCACGACGCAATTTGATTGATGAAGTTACCTTTATAAATTTGTTGTAGTGATCTTTTGAAGAGGGGGCAATTTTGCTCCAAGAAGAAGGACTAAGTTTGAGGTCAAGCCCTTCTTGTGACTTGTTTTTTGTCATTGTTCAAAACTTGGTTTGCTATTGCCATTTCTATATTTTGAGAGGCTGTTGTTATTTTTTTATTGTTCATGGTTGCACATTGTTATTGCTGATTTGTAATCGTTGAAGAGGTGCACCTTTGGAAGGGCCCTCCCTTTAATTTCTGCATATTAAAGAAGTCCATGTGGTTAGTTAGAGCATGTTTGTAACAACCTAATTAAACCTCCATCCATACTATTCGAACCCTCTTTAATTTGATCTTTACTCCCTTGCCCAATTGGGTTGACATTGGCCCCTTCTTTCACCCATTTACTTCAAAGAAAATCTTAAACTATTGTTTCCTCCCTTGTGTTGGAAAAGAACCATTCTAAAGTGAGAGGAAGCATCATTGTGGTGACATTGGGCAATCTTCCTAAATTCCCCTAGGGTTGCACTTGGTTATAGGGCTTTACAGCATTTGAAGTGCAAGTTTGCAAGGTAACAAATTGGTGCCATTGATAGGGATAACTTGGAGATTTGAAGACTATTCTTCAAGAAAAATCAAAAGTCTCCACTAGCGACTCCACCCTGAAGTTCAAGATAGAGATAGTCCACAAGAAGTTCCTCACACCATCATGTTCCATTGTTGGTCCAAGCATATAGATATTATGGAGGAAGGCGGGTAAACAATTTAGTTTGGACATCACAAAACTCATGTACTCAAACATTTGATTCTATTGAAGATAGAAGGTACTTGTTATTTAATAATCTAGCACATTCTATTACAAGCACCATGGTTGTGCCTTGGTTGGATTATAATTATAATTCATTGGATGTTTCTGCTATTGCTGGAGCTCCTTATGATATACTGGATAAGGCCATAAAAAAGCTACCCATATTGCAAAGAAACAATGCAGTGACAACACAAGATCATCTAAAGACATTTGAGAAAGTGTTCCAACCATCACAAATTTGACCTCTTGATGTTATTTTGAAGTTATTTTGTTATGTCTTTAAAGGATGATGCTATTGATTGGTATACAAGCCTAGTAGACAATACCATCAACACATGGGAAAAATGCCAAAGGCTTTTCCTTGAGTCATGGGAAGAAGGGATGGGCGATAGATTCCTACTGGCTACTTTGAAAGGAGCAAAAATAAATGAGAATGAGGTAACTTGAAGAGTTCGATAACAAATTTGATTAGATCACGAGGAAGCTTCATAAAGACAAACCTCCAACTGCAACTATTCTTCTCTATTACATAAGATGCATTTGACATACAATTTGGTTTCTTTTCAGGGGAGAAAATACAAAGATCTCGAAGGAGGCTCAAGAAATGATAGTGAAAATGGAGAAGAACATGATGGTCACAGGAAAGGTTGACTTGTTTGGTTCGACAAGCGCATCAAGTTCTAGTGCTGAAACAAAGCTTAGGGTGATGAATTCCATTGATCCAACCCCGAATGCAATAGTGAAATTGATAGAAGTTGTGGAAAAGATCAAGATGTCCGTTGCAGGATTTTTGTTGGCACGGGTCCAGAGCGCATAAAGTGTGGAACCGACAGCGACGGAAGCAAAGGACCGATGGCGAAGTATAAAAGATCCAACAAATGCGGAAGAATTGGTTAAGTTAGTTAGTAATGGGTCATTTGGACCATTTTGTAACGGCTAAGTGAGCCTATAAGTAGAGTGATTGTAAGCCTAAGAGGATCATCTAATAATCGAATCATCGACCATAGTGTCTTTTTGATCTTGTCATCTATCTGTTTTCGACATTTCTATCTTTTGTGGAGTAGTGTTTCGCTCTGAGGTTATTGTGTGATATGGAGAATTCTGCGATGTATTGAACCCTCTGATGGATAATGAGAAGGATCAATAATGTATTGAACCCTCTTCTCTCTTGTTTAAGTATCGCAATGTTTGATGTTTCATTGGAATCGCTATTGATGTTTTTGCAGTTATGTTATGTACCGTAGATTCCTTAATCATGTTTTGTTGATTTGTTTAATTCGTTAGCTATGAGATGATAATGTGTTGATGCGAACGAGGATAATGGTTGATAATGTGATGTGATGTTATGAATGCGAATGTCTGGCTTGTGTAATGAATGAGTGTGAGATAATGCATGTCTTCTCACAACTGCGGAAACTTGGTTCCTGCAACCCCCTTAGACATCTCAGGTGGGACTTCATTCGCTCTGCGGATGTTGCTGGAAAGGGTAAAACCTTTTTGGGCTGATGTTTACGTGAGTGTGTCTGTGTCGATGTTTGTCGACAACAGTGCGAAGTGAACCCCTGTCGACAGAACTGTGTCAACAAATGGTTATGTTGCTGGGACCATAGTGCGAAAGGAGAGAGGACATGCTGTGGTATCCGACAAAGCCAGAGATTGAGGAGTGGTTCTACAAGAAGACGCAAGAATTTGCTGAGGAAGAAAATTGGAACCCTGGATGGTCGACGATCGATTGGTTGTAGAAGTACATCTACTCTGAAATCCACGTAGTATTCTTCTGCGAGTTTCCGATACTGCTACATGAATGGTTGGTACAATTGATTTTTCAAAAGAAGAATTTCTAAGGATACGTCAAGGGTTGTCGAAGTTTGGGTAGACAGTATTTTGGAAGGATATGTCACTGAATTTGTTGTTGACACGATTAGGCCATACAACGACGCAGAAAGGAATTTTTTCAAGGGACCCCGAGGAGGGTATTTATTGTCGCTAAAACTGTGGATTAAAGATGCTCATCTGTGAAAAGGGCATATTAAAGATGAACTCCGACGAGTAAAGCTCAGGTGTGCGGAGGCTGTGGGTACCACGCGGATGCGGGTTCGATGAAATGATGCGGGGTAGATGGATATGAGCTACGGCGAAATTGAGAGGGAAACCGAGGAAGGTTGTGGTTACCTGAGAAGTGGGGTTAGGTTCCGGCTAGAGAAGAAGAGGAGGACTGAAATAGAGAGAGAGTCTCTTGGTGCGACCGGAAGAGAGAACTGCGAAATGAGACCACAAAGGACGAAGCGACCCTATAGTGACGAAGGAGACAACCAGGCTACCCCTGAATCTGAGGAAGTACGAACCCAAAGCTATAACGTACCCACACCTCCGTGCACTGTTCCAAACTTCGCTGGAAGAAATATAAGCTCTTCGCAGGGTTGTCCTGCATGTCAAAATAGTGGTAATAATAGTAGATCGACGAATATTGGTAGAAAACCAAGGATGGCAGACGATGACGAAAAGATACCTCTTTTTCAAGGTAACGAGACCAAAGATACCGGACAATATTGGTTCTTATGCGAAGTAGTGTGGACCGGTGAAACAAGTCCAGGATGATGATATTAAGAAGGGACAATTGGCGACGACCTTTAGAGGACGTGCGCTGGATTGGTTTATGAAGTTTGTACAAGTACCTACTAAGAGTCTGCATAAAACCCTGGTTGAAATCAGAGCAGGATTGATTGATGAATTTAGGAAACTGAAATTGGGATCACAGTATATCACAGAGTTGAAGGAAATAAAGCAATTTCCTAATGAATCGGTATGGGAATTTGATCAGAGGTACAAGACTTTGATGGCCAAAGTGAGTTTCAGGATGAGTGACATGCAACATAAAGATTGGTTTATTGCAGGATTGATACTGCACATTCGGATGCCCTCTGATGCAGCAGAAGATTGTATCCTAGGTAGAGGCAATAGAAATTGCGATGAAGCTCGAGGCTTCGCTGGTTGGCGAAACAGGGATTGGCATGAACCAGATCCAAGCGCAGCTGGCAAACTTGACCATCCAACTGTAGGACATCAAGAAGGGGAAGGAAGTTTGCGAAGAAATATGGTGCAGTCGATGCAAGTCTGAAGGACACCATAAGGATCAGTGTCCTGAATTTCGCGAATACTTACAGTCTGGCACACCAAACCCACTCAGTCAAGGAGGAATGCCCTGGTGTTGAATTTGTCACATGAGGGGACATCGCACAAAAGAATGTGTATACTTACAGAAGATTGTGTCGAAACCGGCTAACCTTTTTTGTAATTTCTGTTGATCGGTTGGTCATGAGGAAAAGGATTGTAGAGCATATGATTTGCTCCAAGAGAGAACTGCAGATACATTTTTTATGAAGGGAGAAGAGCAACCTCCAGTACAACCGCAACAACAGTATAATCCACCGCAGCCACAGTACAACCAGCCGTAGCCGCATTATAATCAACCGCAGCCTCAGTATAACCAACCACTGTTGCAGTACAACCAACCGCAGTATCAGCCACTGGAATATAATCAGCAACTGTATAATCAACCACGAGGAGGATTCAGAGGAGGATTCCGTGGAGGTCGAGGTGGAGGTGTTGGTCGCGGAGGAACTTTTTGTCGAGGTCGAGGGTCGATTACGTGCTATAATTGTAGCCAGATTGGACATTATCAAAGGGATTGTCCGAATCCAACACCGTAGTGTACCTATTGCAGTGCAACGGAACACAATGTCGAAGATTGTCCTCAGTTGATTGCGAAGTGGCAGACTAAGAATGCGCCACAACCACAACCAAATCTGAATATAAATCAAAATCAGACTCCCAATCCAAATGTGCAGAAGATCTCAACAGAGATAAGAACTCGACCCGTGAACGTCGCGGTGGTAACCAGAGGAGGAGCTGCGATAGGAGAAGATAGACCATTGCCTGGTGTTCGGCCTGCAACCCGGAAATAGGTTCGATTTGACGCGGAAGCAGAGAAGGAAACCTTTTTGGAAGCGCGATATGTGATGAGAAAGAATAATACTAAGTTGCCACCTATAAGCTAGAAGGAACCTGTCTATGAGATGCCGCAAATATTTGATATGACAAATTCGTAGAGGCCACCAGGGAAGGTCAACACCCTGAGAGATTTCCTGGAAAGTTGTATGACATTAGCGAAGGATTAAGACGCACTAGCAGAGATAGCTAGTTTACTGTATCGACAAGAGGAAGGACGACAGGATCAGACAGTGAATCGATTGGATAGGAAGAATACAGGAAGAGAGATGAGGATGAACGCCCAGATTGGTGCATACGATGTAGATTCTATCATTTTGGACTTAGGATCGGACGTAAACATCCTGACTAAGCAAACGAAAGCCGCAATTAGTATGGTCCCCTATGCAACTTCGACTGGCAAATCAGAGCAAGGTCACACCAATTGGTCGATTATCGCATCTACTTGTCGAAGTAGAAGGAGTGAAGACTTACGCAGACTTCGATGTCATAGAGATAGTTGACAACACAAGCCCATATCCAGTATTGTTGGGAATAGATTTGGCAATGGAGAATCAGGCTATCATCAATTTTAAGAAGAGGACGATGTCTTTTAAAAATCGTGACATGAGGGTAGTTGCCCCACTTGATCCATCGAAAGGGAAAAAGTATGTCGAACCGATGAGGGATGAGTTTACAGAAGGATGGGACAATGTCTACAATGTTTCGGAGGATTACATCAATCCCACCGCCGACGGGGAATTGGTATGGCAAAGTGTTAGCTCGGCGTCGTCATACTCCGACGAGGTGCTGGAAAATTGGCAGAATCGATTGCATGAGGTGTCATTCAGAAGGTGCGCACGAATCACTCAGTCATTGATATGGGTAGCGATGGAGGTATGCGATCTGCTAACATATGAAGGATTACCTAATTTGGCTATGTTCATCGCTGAATTCGAGGAAAAGGTATCAGAACCACAGCGACTGCTGGCGTTAGAAGAAGCACTGAAGGCCACGCCAGCAAGGTGGTGGGCTGCACACAAATCGTCGATAACGAGTTGGCAACTATGTTGACAATTGATGGAAGTCGGATTTGGGGAGAAGGAATACTACTACGAGAAGAAATACAATGGACGGGGTGATCCAAGGGATCATCTGGGAGAGTGTCAAAACGCATGGGGAACGAGACCGCAACAAGAATGGGTTCATGCGTTCATTCATACACTGGATGAAGTACCGCAGAGCTGGTACATCGCAGCAGAACCGCGACATAGAACAACCACATGGGAAGAATTGACCATTAGCTTTAGTCAGACTTTTAGCTTTGCCGATGAGAACCCTTTCATCCACAGTGCACTACAGGAGATTCGCGAGAAGGTATTGGTAGTAGCTCCGACGGAAAAACCAATGGGATTACAGTGGACTGCGACATCGGAAATGATGATGGAATGCTATAATGTGTCGGGAGATCCTGACAACGACGATGATCCTAGAGCCATTTATGTCCTAGAATCAGAGGGAAGTCGCAATGCCGAAGCACCAGAGATGCCATTCGACAAATTCCAACAGCCGCTGAAGATTAAGAAGGTTAATATTGGGTTTGAGGAAAATCCCAAGTTCGCTAGTATTGGAGATTACTGGGATGATTCTACAATTGGAAAAGTTACTGATCTACTGCATGAATTCCAAGACTTGTTCCCAACGAAATTTTCAGAAATGAAGGGCATTTCCAGGGACCTGGGTGAAATGAAGATCCCTCTGAAACCTGATGTGAAGCCAGTAAAACAACGACCATATAGACTGAATCCCAGATATAAGGAGCGAGTAAAGGCTGAGATAGAGCGAATGCTGCATGCAAGAATCATAGAACATGTCGAAGAATCAGAATGGATTAACCCAATGGTTGTCCAAGATAAGAAGATCGACGAAATAAGGATTTGTGTCGATCTAAGGAAACTGAACGATGCATGTCTTCATGATCCATTCCCTACGCCATTCACTGATGAAGTACTGGAAGGTGTCGGAGGCCAGGAGATATATTCATTTACAGATGGATTTTCAGGATACCACTAGATAAAGATCGCGGAAGAAGATTGACATAAAACAACTTTCGTGACAGAATGGGGTTGCTTTCAATACACAGTGATGCCGTTTGGTCTCAAGAACGCTCTCGCAATCTTTTCGAGGCTGGTTGTCGTTGCATTTAAAGACTTCATTCACAAATTTCTGGCAGTATATATGGACGATTGGACTGTATATGGGCTGGTTAAGGACCACTTTGCGAACCTAAGGCTGATGCTGGAAAGGTCTCGACAATATCAGATTTCGCTGGACTTAAAGAAGTGTATTTTCTGCGCCCCATTTGGAATCCTACTGGGACACATTGTATGCAAGGAGGGGATGTTGGTCGACCCAACGAAGATTGCAATTATTGTCGACCTACCACCACCAACGACAGTGAAGCAACTAAGGGCGACGTTGGAACATATTGGATATTACAGGAAGTTCATCAGGGGATATGTAGCGATTACGACATCGATGGAGAAGCTGTTAAAGAATGATGCAAAGTTTGAGTGGAATGAGGAATGCCAGAAGAGCCTCGACATACTAAAGGCAAAGATGGTCGCAACACCGATATTAGTCTTCCTCGACTGGAAGAAAGAATTCCATGTCCATGTGGATGCATCATCAGTAGTGTTGGGAGTAATATTGGCTCAGCCAGGAGAAGGATCGATTGACCACCCGATTGCATTTGCGAGCAAGAAGTTGTCTACCGCATAGAAGAATTATACGATGACGGAGAGAGAAGGCCTGGCGATGGTATATGTGCTGCAGAAATTTTGCCACTTCTTGCTGGGAGGACATTTCAAAATGTTTACTGATCACTCCGCGTTAAAATACTTAGTCAATAAACCTGTGTTGGGGGGGAAAGATCTGTCGATGGTTGCTGCTATTCCAGGAGTTTGCTTATGGTCTCAGATACACTTCCAGTGGTGGAGTGTTTCTTCATGGTTATGTTGACTTTGATTGGACAAAAAAAGTACTTCAGGTTACTGTTTTAGCATGGGTTCTGCTATGATTTCCTGGTCCAATAGGAAGCAAGGATCCATAGCACAAAGTACTGCAAAAGCAGAATATATAGCAGCGAGTGATGCCAACCGAGAAGCTATTTGGTTAAGAAAGATTCTAGTCGGGTTGTTTGGTGAAATGCTTGATTCAATTGTCATTCATTGTGATAACTAGAGTTGTATAAAGATCTCAGAGAACTCGGTGTTTCATGATAGATCAAAGCATATTGAAATGAAATATCATTACATCGGAGATATGGTTCAGAGAGGTACCATAAAACTTCGATATATTGTGACCAATGAGCAGATAGCAGATGTGTCGACCAAGCCTCTCTTTCACAAAGTTTGCATACTTTCGAGACAAGCTTGGTGTGGCAGAGAATGCCTCCCTCCTGAGAGGTAGTGTTGAAGTTTGCAGCATCGTGAGTCATTCTCCAAGTAGGCTTCATGTGTCGAGGCGAAGCCTCGTGTGTTGAGGTTGTCCTGAGTTAGTCTCGAGAAACTTGGAGAAGAGTCTCATGTATCGAGACTGAGCTTTGTGTGTCGAAGCATGCCTGGTGAGTCAAGGAAGATGCTGCTATACAGTCTCGTGTATCGAGACTAAGTCTTGTGTGTCGAGACTAGGCTTCGTGTGTCAAAGTAGCTTCGTGTGTCGAAGCAGTGCCTTGTGTGGCGAGACAGAGATGTTGTGTTGATGTTCTCCTAGGTGGTTTTGTTAGAAGGACTCCTCTAGGGCCTGACCACCACTAGTAGAAATATCTCTAGCATATGACCATGAGGACAAGATGATCACATCATCGCAAGATCTTCCTTATATATTTGATGAGCATTATGTTGGCACACGTGAACCTAATAGAGCAAGAGGGGCTAACCTTAGCCTAAGAAGACTTGCCTAAGTCTTATGAGAAATTAGAAGAGGAGCTTATAATTTAAGTTGTTTTAATTATCATTTAGAACATAAGTGGTATTGGAATAATGGTATTTGTGACACATGGTATTTATCCATGGTATTCTCACAATGAAGAATTATAAAGAGGAACGTTATGCCATTTCCATCAACACAATTTTGTGTGGATCTCTCTCTCTCTTCTCAAAATCTTGTATCAGGGTTTATACTGGCAGATTGACATCCTTGTGACTGGTTAAGAGTATTGGGCATCAGTGTTGAGTTGTTCCAAAGGGTCGTGAGCTCTGTATTGTTCACTATGAAGAGGTCGAGAGGCCTGTAATAGTCTGCAGGAGGGGCCCGAGGGCCAAAAGAGGGTTTGCGTCAGCTCTTCCAGGGCAGATTAGGCCTGTGACTGGTTAAGAGTATTGGGCATCAGTCTTGAGTTGTTCCAAAGGGTCGTGAGCTTTGTACTGTTCACTATGAAGAGGCCGAGAGGCCTGTAATAGTCTGCAGGAGGGGCTCGAGGGCCGAAAGAGGGTTTGCGTCAGCTCTTCCAGGGCAGATCAGGCCTGTACAAACCTCACGTTAATAGGCCGTGACCCCTAGCAGGCAGATCGGGCCTCAGTAACCCCCGCCACAGCAGATCGTGGCCTCTACTTAGCAGATCGAGGCTTCCTTTCAATAGATCTACCCTCCAAGTGGCATATTGGTCCTCCTCTCAGCAGATCGGAGCCCACGGGGGGCTTCACATTGTCAGATCAGACCCCACCTTATCCAGTGTTCTACGGGGACTCGTCCCCCAGGGTCGGGGGCGCGCCCCCCTCACTCCCTGCGTCCCGGGGACTTGGGGACCCTAGGAAAAACGTTTCCTAGTGTCCCCAAAATCAGGAAACTCTCGAAAATTCACAAAGGAGCGCGTCCCCCTGTTCTGCAGTGCGCTCCGGTGAAGGGGGGCTCCCACACACTCCTTCTCGAAACTAAGGAGCTCCTAGACGCCCCGTCATGTTTTTCCCAATTTCAGTTTAAAACTACGAAATTTTAATTTTAATTGTTGTTTTAGTCTCTATGTCAAACTTAGTCTTTAGTAATTTACTATTTTACTATTTTAGTGTGCAATATCATTGATTCAGTTTTTCAATTAGAATGACCAAAATTAGAAATATGAATATCAAGATTCAAATGACAAATTTGAAAACGATCACGATGAATTGTGCAATATGTTTGTACTATTAATTTGTTAAATTCTGATTTACATTGCACAATGATGAATTTAGTATTTAGTATTTATTATTTACTTTTAGTAATTTACATGGGATGAATCATTGAATTGTTATTGCTGGGATTTAATAATTTATAATATTAATCTTTATATTTTTTTATAATTTTTATTATGACCTGGACGTCCCGCTGTCCCCCCCGAATTTCGCTAAAATTTGGGGGTGGTCTTCACACGTCCCCAATGTGTGTTTCCCCGCTCCCGCGTCTCGGAAACTTGGGGGAACATTGATGTTATCAGATCAAGGCTGCCAGTTGATAGATCGGGCCCCACAGGACTCCACGCAGACAGATATATCCTTTCTGCAGTCAAATCAGGGCTGACGCCAGGCTGAACAGAGCTTATATCAGCAGATCAGGGTTTCGTTGTCAGTCTTCAGTGGTTTCCTCTTGGTATGTGGTTGCCCTAGGGGCATTAATCTCTGATGTAAATGAAATTGTAATCTGCTCATTGTATTCTCATGCCATCAATATATACTTAAGGAAGATTTTGTTTGCTGGGGTTTTCTCCTGTAAAAGGTTCCCCAGGGTAAATTTCCTGCGTTCATGGTGGTTGCTTGATTTGTGATCTACTTCTGTCATTTACTGGTTATCATCAGATTTATGGTTTAAACTTTATATTCACAGTTGGTACCTTCAGTATTCTAGATCTGCAATATTAATCTAAATATCGGTCATGAGAATTTCCAAATCTGCTATATTTAAAAAATTTAAAAATAGGCACATTCTCCAACTGCAATTCTGCTCTTCAAACATTCTTCAAGCCTGTTGCACTCTCCAAGCTGCCCAGAAATGCAAACTATGTGAATGTTCAGCTTTATACGAAGAATTTTGTCTTTTGCTGCATTTTAGGTTTTTTCCCAACCTGTTTGGGGCTTATTTACTGATAAACAACTGCCTTGTGGGTCCCACCCCTTTGGGTTCCTTTATTATTTTCTTTTTTTGCATTTGGCCCTGAGAAATGCGTTTGACAGCCCTCCATGGGATGGGAAACATCACAGAAACGTTTCCTGGACATTTTCGGGGCATTTAGTCCCTCTATCTGTCCTATAAATGTTGTGGGGGAGGGGGGCAGTGAGGAGCATTTCCTGTGACTTTGATGCAAAGCAATGCATAATAAATCCTAGTGGAACTGTATAATGGACTTCCTATGTTCTTACATTAAATCTTAAGACAAGTATTTTTGGTGTTGGAAAATTAACAACAGTTTATAAAAGTTGTCATTGGAATTTAGGCTAAAAATATTTGTTATGTTGAATAAGTCTCCTTAAAAATGACAGCATCATCATTGAATCCTCAAGCATAATATCATCTCTTGTAGAGTTGAAGAAGAGAAGAAGAGAGCATCTCCTACATGAGTACATTAAATGTGCTTATCGCTCAAAATACTTTCATATGCCAATTCCCACACTTTCCTGTGTTTTTCCAAGTTCTGTAGACTCTAGAGTCTTCATTTGACTGCCTCTTTTGTGGCCAATTAGTGTCAAATTGTGCATTCTTAGATTAATTGATTGTTGAATTCTAATGAATTTATCTTCTCTCATTAAATCTTTTGGTGCCCACAATTGTTTGTCATGATAATATCAAATATGATGGATGTCAAAAATCAGTGCTAAAATGTCATTTCCTTCCCCTCTAATGGTTATTTTAACAAGAAGAATGCATTGTCTGGAGGTTTTCCCTAAAGCTGGTAGAGCTAGGTTAATGAGGAAAAGGCAGAAGCTTTTATGATTTATCATAGGGCATGAGGGTGTTCCTGTTTGGTTTAATGCAAAATGGAAACTCATTCAGCCAGGGCACCTGATCCGATATTTAGGTATCCCTTTTAGAATTGATATATCCTTTGAGGGATTAAATCCTGCAAGTATTTGAAGGCAAACTTGAGGGATGGGTTTCCCAGGAAAATCGTTTTGCAGACCGACCATAATGGACAAATCATGGCTGTAAGTTAAGTTTTTTATTCCTCCTTCCTCTCCCACTAGTCCACTCTCGGGGAGGTCATTCTTCTGGGAGATTTCAATGCCCATACCAGAAACTTACAGGTGCCCCTACATGACAGAATGGAGAATGCACTTTGCTTCTAGGAGTTAGAGCCAGAGCCCATTGGCCTCCACAGGAGTTCTTAAGATAGGATCGAATCCCTCATAGGGTATGGGAGACACCTTTTACTCCTTACTGAATCCCATGATCTACTGATCCTGAATGGATGCCCGTACTAGAAACTTACAGGTGCCCCTACATGACATAATGGAGGATGCACTTTGCCTCTAGGAGTTAAATCCAGAGTCCATTGGCCTCCACAGGAATTCTTAAGATGGGATCGGATCCCTCATAGGGTATGGGAGACACCTTCTACTCCTTACTGAATCCCACGATCTGCTGATCCTGAATGGGTTCCCTTGTTTCCCAGGATCAAGGAATTTCACTTGCTTCCCCCAGCGGGGGGGGGGGGTTAGTGTGGACTACCGTACTACGTCCTAGCCAGCTAGGACCTTCTCCCACACTTCTGACACCTCTCTATATCCCCCCTCCCCTTGGTAGGCCACGCCCTCCTCATCTTCTCCCTTTCTACATCTCCCCCGCCCCTCCAAAATCCCCAATTCCCCCCTAACCTTCTCGCACCACCTTCCTTTTTGATAGAGATTATGCAGATTCCTACACCACTCGCCTTAAGGAGTTGCTCCGCCCCCATCTCCCACTTCAGGTCACTTGATATAGCCACAACCAGGTATGAGATACTCTCCACGGTCCTTAGGGAGTCAGCCATGGACTCCTATCCCCACTCTACTCGACGCCACACCAATAAACCCATCCCTGGCTCCTACCCCATGAACCGTTGTTTCAATGAGGAATGCAAGAACCTTCACAAGCATCTCTGCTTCACCCTTACACATGACCCCTCATCCTCTCCTTGCCTTCGTGAAAACTACCGTCACCTCCTTCGTTGCAAAAAGCGAGCGTTCCTCTCCTTGAGGCAACATGAACTTTGCACGACCCTTTTCCACTCCCCTAAAACCTTCTGGTGGGACCGTTTTCCTAGACCCCACGCCATCCCCCTTGACCTTGACCCCCAGGCCATGTTCTCCCACACAACCTCCCTTTACGACATTCCCGGACAACCTCCCACCCACACCGCCTTCCTCGCTCCCTTCTTGTCACATTTTCTCTCAGAGGGACATTAGGAGAGCAGCTAGAGTCATGAGCACCAACAATGTAGTAGATGAGGAAGGCTTCCAGGCTGAGTTCCTCAAGCATGGCATCAGATCCCCTGACTCACACATTGCAGATTTATTTAACCATGTGGTTTGCTCCGACTTTCCCCTCTCTTGGATTAGCCACATTATTCACCCAATTCACAAATCGGGAAGTAGGTTTGATCTAAACAACCACAAGAGTACCATGGTGGACCGTAGGACATACATTCTCCAAGCTCTATGCTACAGTCCTACATCAGTGGCTTTTTGATGAACTAGAGAGTTGACATCTCAGGGCTAGAGGGTAGGTCGACGTCCACCCGGAGTACTAGACGACCAACCACATCTTCACACTCAGAGCCATTATTGAGGAGGCTCGTCGTCGCTCGTCGAAAGTTTACTGTTGTTTTGTAGACATTTGGAAAGCGTTTGACACAGTATCGAGAAAGGCTTTATTCCAAAGGCTTCGTGATATTGGCTTATCTCAATCTAAGAGCCTCTTGGTGGCCATCATGAGATTATACGAGCCGGTTTTGGGTTGCCTCAGGACGACTCGTGGCCTTTTTGACTTCATCCAGAGTACCATTGGGTTGAAACAGGGATGTCCCCTTTCTTCGACCCTCTTTGGGATCTATATTGATGAGTTGGAGTCTTTCCTTCTGTTACCGCCCAATTTATACATAAGTGGAAAAGATCCCAACCCACTAGCACAACCTAGGTGGCAACAAAGGTTGCTCTTCACTGTCACCTCAACTCACAACCTCTCGCTTCAGGCTGTCTTTAAACTTAAGCCTAGGGGTTATCCCTACTAGATTGGTTATTTGTTTAAGCCTAGATGAATGATATACCAATATTAAAGTTAATATAGACTATCACTAAGCATGATATACAATGTAAGTTTAATTCATGCACTTAGAAAGAAGCTTAAACAACAAATGAGATAATCACTAATAAGATGTGCTCAAGCTTAGCTACTTGAATTTACTTCTTATATTCAATGACAATGGTAAATTCAATAGCAATGAAACAAGACTATATACCAAATCCACAATAATAACATTTAACAATATGACTTACTTTACCAAATCAAATTAAGTGCATCAACCATTTACTTAGCAAAAGATAACAATAACCACTTGCTAGATAAATTTAAATGCCAGATACAATTAACACTTAGATTATTAGTTATTAATGATAAAGCTTTTGAAAGGCCTAGTGGTTAAAACCACTAGAAATTTCCTCCTTGTGCTTGTGATTAATTTATGTAAGTGTAACAAGGAAAAACTTAATTCTGGAAATTACTAAAAATAGTAAAAATTGCAGAAAATTCTAGAATTGTATCAGCGAGGAAAATTATCAAAATAACACTTTTATTTATCAAACTTTCCCGACTAACTGCTGCAAAATTACAACAAAGTAATTCTGTCTAATTTTGAAGTAAAACAATGAATTTTTACCAGAATTACTAAATTTGGAAATTCATCTTATTCTGGTATAAGGTATGGTAATGGTTCATTTTCATATTTATAACCTCATATAGAAGATTTTGAAGTGAACAATTGGATAGAGATTATGTGGTTATGTATCCCCCACTTGATTTTTCGAGGATCCCTGGTTTTCCTCACGTGTCCTTTAACAATGAAGAATTATATTATGTTGCTCCATATTTTCATGGAAATGGTGATTCGACTACCGGTCATATTACATCTTTCGTCAAATTGGTAGTTGATTTTAATATTGTTCATGAGGATGATTGGATGATGATATTTACTTGCACTCTTGAGGATGATGCTCTTGATTAGTATTGGGATCTTTGTGAAAAAACCATATCTTCTATTGAAAAATTCTTCAACGAGTTTCTCTTCAAGTGGCATTATGGAAAGGTGAGTGAGAAAGAAGAACCTGCTAAATATTATGTTGCCCTCCTTAGAACATATGTTGATTCAAAAAAGTCAATGAGAAAACCCTTGAAGAAGAGCTTATGGAAGAAGCAAAAGAAGACATCCACGAAGCAAATCAAGAATATAAAGCATTTGTTGAAGGACCTTTGATTGAGGATCTTATCAAAGAAACCCATGAAGAAGAGAGCCTTTGGTTGAAGGGGCCCTTGTTGAAGATCCATTGCACAAACCCATTGAAGAATATATTGAAGACCTTATTGAAGAAGACATCGATGCATCCATTTCTCTTTCCCATGTTGATGAGGTTTTGGTGAGCTTAAATTCTTCTAAAAAATCTGAAGTTGATGATTTATCTTATCGTGACTTTGAGGAAGAAAATGTTGAAGATAAGCCCTTGTTTGATGAAGAGGATGATATTGCACGTCTCTTTTTCATGATGATTTGGATGCAAGATTTCAACATTATGCTCATAGTATGGACATATGGAATTTATAGAAGATTTTGGGATCCTATCTATCATACTCATAGTGAGACATCTAATGAAGAAATTGCATATTTGGAAGATTTGGAACAACCAAATATAGAAGAGGACTTGCTGCCAAATACCCCCATTCATAATGCAGGTTTTGGGCATCATATTGAACATATTTTTGTAGATTTGTTTCAGCCATCTCCTCGAATCTTTAAGGTTGATTTATTGCAGAATTCCCAAGATAATTTCAAGCCTTGTTTAAAAAAATGCAATGCAGATTTGAGGAGGGGGATGGCTGCCTTCTACACCATGTGCTAATTTCCCTGCTCCTTTTTGCTGATGGCTTGATCTTACTGGACTCTACTCTTGAGGGTCTATAGAGGCAAATTGATGCCCTGTCCAGCTTTTGTGACCTTCGACAGTTGATGGTCAACTTGGGTAAAGCCAAGGTTATGATCTTCAATGCATCGAAGAGTTCTCTCTTTGATATACATTTCTACATTTGGGAGGAAGAGATCGAGATCACCATTGCTTACACCTACTTGGGGGTGCAATTCACAAGGCCTCATTTTAGCATGTGACAGGCCCTCTAGCCTCAACTTGGCAAAGGTTATGGCTCTCTAGTCCTCATCAAGAGATAGTGCTTTAAGTGCTAGTTTCAGGACATCTCATCCAAATTATACCTCATGGAGGCAATGATCAATCCCATTGTTCTCTATGGTTCTGAGTTTTGGGACCGAGCTTGCTACAAATAGACCTAGGACAAAGAGAGTAGATCTTGCTTTTCAGGCACAGTATCCAGTTGCGAACCTATAGTTCTGCAACACATCATTTAGGCAGAGTTCGGAGTCCACCCTTTTCGCCTCGAGGCTATCTTTCGTCTGGTCTCTTTTCTACACAAAGTCGGGGCTTTTGGGGATTCTGTCCTTGGTAGAGAGAGATACCCCTATCTTTCCCTCTGCTCCTCCGATTACCCTATAGGTCATGCAGGAGGTTGGTTTGCAGAGGCGTCTTGACTCCTCTAGTCAATGACCATCTCCTTAGAGTGCTTTCCCCCTTTTGGGTACTCCCTAGATGCATCAAGCTATCTCTTGCAAATTAGACATGGACTTAATCGAGCAATCAAAGAGGATAGTTACAGATTGTACATCCAAGTTACCTGGACCTCACCTCTGATGAGCTTGGGCTCGAAGATGTCTTTCTACCTACAACACTTTTTGGAGTTGCAGGATGGTATCATTGTCTGTCCCTCATACACGTGTAGGCACTGGATGCATTCACTGAAGATCCCTCTGGGCCAGCTTCGAGTCGGCTCTAATCGACTTTAGGTGGGGACCGACCACCATATCCCCCGATCATATAGGATCTGCCAGTTGTGCCACCTACAGGATTCAGAGACAAAGATGCATCTGATTTTTAGATGCCCCTCATACTATGAGATCAGAGGACATAACTGTTGCCTCTACAGGGATTAAGGGACCTTCTTCTCTACTTTCTTTAGATCCCATGATCAGAGATGCCTAGCCCTCTTCATTAGGGAGATTTTTAGCCACAGATCCCAAGTCTTGCATGTCCCTCCTCGACATGAGATTACTAGGAGGATTACCTCATACTTTCAGGTTGCTCCAACAAATTGGAGCAACAAGAGACATGCAAAATCTCATAGTACTTCAGACATTACAGTGGTGAGACCTCGGGTCTCCCCTCCACCTCCGCCCCAGGAGGTCGACCGACATCCTTGAGGCCGGTACGGAGGTGTCGAACTGGACCTTAGACCACACAACTTCATAGTGACAGACGGACCAACGCCATACGGACCCAGAGTAGGGTGCCTCTCGCTCGTTGGACTATTGCCCACTACCTATTGAGCAGCCAGAGTTCTATCTAGAGCTTCTTTCCTTCGACCTTGGATGGTAGGAGAGTAGGGCTTCTTTCCTACGTCCCCCCAAGGATCAATAGCTGGATCGCATTATGGAAATGAAGGACTCTAACAGCGACCCAGTGCCTCGGTTGCCCCCCTCGCCATCGATCATCAGGCCATAGATAACTTGACATCAACTCTCTCTTTGTCAACAGTGGGATGTTTCCAGCCTTGGCTCTCACTTTGTATCACAACACCCATCATACTGCTAGATATATCTCTTGGTGTTGGTTAGCCTTAGCAATTAGCTCAGTTTAGTTAGAGACTTATCTATGCTGCACCTTTTTTTCTTTCGCTTTCTTTATCCTGTCTTTAGCATTTTCTAGGAGTTGCGTTTGCACTTTCTCACTGTACTCTTACTGGATGTATCTTTAGTCCCATTGACCTTCTTTTGTTGTCATTTGTTGGACATTAATAAAATGATCTTGTCTCTCCTTTGGGATGCAGGGAATAATGATTCAATGAAGGGCCTTGCACTAGTCCCCTAGATCATTTGCACTAATCTAGGGAAAATGGCAGGCTTGGTCTGATCGTTAATGGATATACCTAAGGGACAATGTTGGCTTCTAAATGGGTAGTCTGGGCCATGAGTGGGAATGTACCATGGCAGATGCTTGTTTGTCATCGCAGTTGGAGTGCCACCCGTGTTAACGACATACTAGGCCCTTATGGTATATGTGATATCATCACTGTTATGAAAGCTTTTAAAATTCCTTTTTTAGGTATTCTCAAAAGAACATGGTAGTCTTGGCAGGCTCTAACAGCAGAGCTGATTTAGGACTTTGAAGGTTATTGCAGTGGATGGGATTTGGGCCTTGGCAAATTGATCAATTCGAACTTTCCCAGTGACGAAGTGGCAGGTTGGCTTAATTTCTGTTTTTCCTTGAAAATGGGTGCTGAGGGAAGATTTTCAAACGTGTGGCCATTTTTGGGACAGTGATTCGAGCAAATGTCTTTCTTTGAGAAACTTCAACTGGTCTGAAATGCTCTAGGTTGTGGCCAGGCTTGCATTCACTGCACTTTGCCAAATAGTCTTGGAAAACAGTATGTTTAAGATAAACTTGGAGGCCTGTGGAACTATTTGGAAAGATTGGAAACGGTCTTACAAGAGGTCATTTATGGAGTTCAGAACTAAGGAGCTTTATTCTAAGGTTTGGCCACAATATCTTGGAAACCTGTGGAACTTTTTGAAAGGTTGGAAACAGTCTTACAAGAGGTCATTTATGGAGTTCAGAACTAAGGAGCTTAAGGTATGGCCACAATATCCTGTTACCAGTCATCTTAATTGGAAGTGGACCCTTCAGGAGCATTAAACAGGATCAATTAGGCATGTCTAGGTATCTGAAAGGGTCTGCTGATTCTGCTCTTTTCTTTAAGTCTACAGTTCTGGGGTGGCTACTTTGTCCTAACAGTCTAGACAAAGGTTGACTAAATTGCAATAGTTTTGCAGATGGATGGTATGTGGTTTGTCACCAATCAGGAATTCTTAAGCATTTTAATATGTAAAGTGGAACTGCAGGGTTGCCTTATTGTTTTTGACATGGATTGTTGCAGAGTCGAGTACTATTGTTTGGGATAAATGGATATCTGGCAAGCTAGGAGGGTGTGGGATGTGAACAGGGTGATAGGCATCTCCTTATGGAAAAGATGGTGCTGAGCGACCTTCCATGAGGTGTCTATGCCTTTCCATTTTGGAGACCTGACAACTTTTAGATCTGACTTGGCTATGCAGATCTCAGCCAGAATGGATATTTTTAGGACAGATGTTGATTGTTTCGGTATTGGAGCCAAAGTGGACATGCTTGTCCTCACAGCTTATGTCCCCCCGGGGGGGGGGGGGGGTGTGAGGGGAGCTCGTGTGACTGCCTTATGGCTTCATAATGTATCATTATTGATGTATTTTTTATTCTCGTAATGTTATATGATATATCATATGCATTTCTCCCAAAAAAGGGAGATAAAGTTAACAAAACAAACCTTTGGCTGAAGGTGAATGTACCTGTATTTCAATGATCACGGAATTAGCCCCCCTACTCTTTCCTAATAGTCAATATAGAAGGATCATTAGTATCCGTTAAGAAATTAATGACAAGGCCTTATAAAACGCCTGGGCAGAATGATTTTAAAATTGAGAATGCAAAGGAAAAAGAATAAACGTAGAAAAAGGAATGTGGTAACTGTTTTCTCAGAATGGTTATGAAATATGAATACATGGTATACTGTTTACTCATGAATGCTTTTTGTTCTTATTCTTTATATTGAAATTATATTGAAGACTAAGAAATTTCATTGCTTTATCTCTCATTGTTAGGCTATTTCCAAAGATATGTGAGGTGTTCTCATTGCCTATTTTCAGTTTCAAGAAAGGATTATATTATGTCATTAGCAGTCAGTAATGAAGTAAGTGATTTTTCTATGCAGGATTTACTGGTTGGAAAGGCATCCAAGAAGTCGCCATTATTATGGAGAATGTTATTGTTGATTTTTGCAATGCTATGCGGAATTTACATATGTTTTTTCTGTTTTAAGCAAAGAAGTACACATGTTAAACCGAAATATGTACTTCCCCGTCAAGAACAGAGAGAAGAAAGCTCTTGTCAGATGTCAGATGCAGGACTACAGAAAAACGTGCACAGACACTACCCCCAGCCCACGACATATAGTAGGTATTGCAACAATCCAATAAACATCGCTATTTATTTCTTGTTGATGTTAGCATTCCATTGTAGATTACATTTGAAGTTTTAATACTTAGTTGTTTTAACAGGAAGGAGTGTGCATGCACACCAGTGCATTTCTGCTATTTATTTCTTGTTGATGTTAGCATTCCATTGTAGATTACATTTGAAGTTTTAATACTTAGTTGTTTTAACAGGAAGGAGTGTGCATGCACACCAGTGCATTTCTTTGCCATTTTATCCATGCAAAGGTCTGGAAGTGGGTGGTTTGAGACATTGTTGAACAGCCATCCTAATATTAGTTCAAATGGAGAAATTTTTTCGGTGAAAGAAAGAAGACACAACATTTCCACCATTTTGGAGACATTAGACAAAGTGTATAGTATGGAATGGCTTAGTAGTGCTGCCAAGAATGAATGCTCAGCTGCAATAGGCTTCAAGTGGATGCTCAATCAGGTATTACTTTCAGAATTCAGAGGACAGAATCAATCGAGTATAATTGAACATAATTGCATTTTTTTGAATACTATTTACCCATAGTTTGCAAATCTGCTATTTCAAGTGCACATTTGTAATATATGATAGCGTGATGAATTTTACTGTGTGAAGAACAAGTGGATGAATGCCTTTCGTGCATAAAATGTATTGTCAAAATGGCCTCAATTTGGATCTTTTTATCAATGCCAAAGGGCATGACTCTCGAAAGAGTTCTCATTTTAGTGACTATAGATATCGCCTATTTGTTTAGAGAAGGGTCTAAAGTTTAAACCTTCATGAAGTAAAAGAGCACATAAGGTAAGATAAGATTAAGACAGTTTTATTAATGTTTGACAAATGTCCACAAAAGTAGGTCAATGGGACTAAAAGGTACATCCGGTTTTAAAAGGTACAGTGTGGGAATGCAAAAGAAGCCCAAAAGATGCTCAAATCGTAAAATTTAAGCCCATGATTATCAACTAAACATCTAGCTAATCAAGTTAATAATGCTAATAAGAAAAGCATAAAAGCATAAGAGATAAGCGTACGGGTATCACATATTATATAAAGAAGCTAGAATGCCGAGAGAGGAGAGCACACATTATCATAAGCCAACCACAGGGAAGATGATAGAAATTGTAATGCGTAGATTATTGGTAGGAAATCTTGTTCTTCATTATCATGTGAGTGTCTTGTTAACATGTCACATCCCAGTTCTAAGATAAGATAAGATAATTTTATTAATGTCCAATGAATGACCACAAAAGTAGGTCAATGGGACTGATTGATACCAAGATGTCAATACAAAGTGGGAGTACTAAGGCAAATCCTATAAAATGAAATGCAAAAAGAAAAGTATGACTTAAACCTAGATTCGAACTCCAAAGATGGAGAGCCAATCTATGAGAAAGATGTATAGAGATAGTAGATCCAGGGCCCTATGAAACAAATGGCGTATGTCTATCATGTTTTGTGGAGCCATCTCTCCTAACATTCGAGGCCGATTGGAGGAAGCGCAAAATAGAGCTTTGTCCAGAGGAAGAGTTGGAAGAGGAGGTAAACGAGGTAATGTGTCTCTACCTGGAGTGATGTGCTTGCTTATGTGATCTAGAAGAAACTAGTATTTGTTGGTATGAGGCCGAGATTGGCTATGTCGCTGGGGTTGGATGGAAAAGGAGGAGGTCCTTTGCGTCTGAATAGGTCTGGAGTTGAAAGAAGTCCTCTGCCTACCTCTTGGTAGCCCTCTAAGATGGGAGCATCGAAAAAAAGAAAGTAATTTGCTAGCTGGAGACTGCTCTAGTAGATGAGCGTGACTGGAGAATGAGAGAGCGGAGTCGAAGGGCCTCTTGCAAGTACAAGGCCAGACATTTTTGGTTGGGGTACTAAAAGAAATTAGTTAGGGTCTGAAGCTCTCTGAGAAGAAGCTCTCTAAAAAGACAATGGAACCGTCCACATATCTCATAGTATACAGGACAACGAATGATGAAGTGCTCCTCTGTCTCAACCTCTCAAAGGTGGCAAACATGGAAGATCCTATTTGATCGGTCAATCTGGTGATTCGTCTCAACCCTAAGATGGTGGAAACCCACTCTGAATTGGCCTAAAGGATTATGAAGAGCCTGTACCCAATGGCGAAATGTGTAGTGGGGTCAAATAATGAGTCCGCCCTTCAGACCCATGAAATGCTCAACATAAAAGGCCATCTTTGGACGTAACTTGCCTTGAGGGTTGATCCCTGAGTCTGCACATACTGCTTATAGATATCCTCCCCGGTGATTTTGTTCAACTCTTTCTTGGTAGGAAGAGGTGACCAGGCACATCCAAAGAATACTGAAATGGATGATGTTGGTCTATCTTGATACAAACCAACTCTAACAGAGCCAAAACTCCTGTATACTAGCACTGAGTGCGGCTTGAAGGGATAACAGAGGCAATGGACTTTGATGACCGATAGGGCAAGTATGGGTAGGTATCTCGTGCCTGCGTTGAGTGTGCTAAGCTCTAAATGCAGCGTAAGAATGATACTAGGTGGAACACCGTCTCAAGCCGAGAGGGCCGGGCATCAAACTCTACAAGTATGATGGGTTGAGGTACTGTCTGTTTGCATCTAATGATGCGCCGAAGGAGAATTATATGCACTCAGTCTATAGAGGCCCAGTCAGATTCAAGTAGACAAGGTTCCCAAACCTCTTAGCTGTAAAGAATTATGGGTCAGATGAGATTGTCCATGAGAGGCATCTTGGACGAGATGTCCTGAAAATGATGTCTGAAACACTGTCGCTCAATAAGTGCTAAAGATCCATATCCCTTGTTTACATGGAGTCGAAGGGCATGCCGCAAACTAAAACGAGGACCAATGTATTGTACCCCCAAATAAGTGTAGGAGCGAGTGATCTCAATCTCCCCCCTAAAAATAAAGTGAAGATCCGAGAGGAGCTTCTTCGTACCTGTTAAAAATCATGACCTTGGTTTTACCTAGGTTAACTGTTAATTGACGAAGATCACAGAAAAGGGCCAAGGCATCTAGTTGTCTCAGCAAGCATTTGGGAGATGAGGCCAAGAGGATAACATCATTTTTGAATAGAAGAATATAGATCAAGACCTGATGGAGGAGGCACCCATCTCCGACTTGAATGTGCTCTTGCAATAAAGATTCTACCTTGTCTATGTAGATCCCAAACAAAGTAGGGGATAGAGGACATCCCTGCTTGACCCCAATGGTACTCTTGATGAAGTTTGATACCCCGTGAGCTATGCAAAGATGACCCATAATTGTATTATATAATTGCATGATCATGTCCTAGTAGTTGGATGCATACAAAAGTACAATATCATTACAAGGATCTCACACCAACCAAGCATAGTTGTCTAAATTCTAATATTTTCCCTTTCCAACAATCTATCTAAGTTATTTTTATTATTATTGTGTAGCTTCTAGGATGATTTCCGTCTGTTTAAGGTGGATGATTTGCATTTTTTTGACTAGGATGACCAAAATAAATGGGGAAATACAACAAATAAGGTCCAAGTGGGTATAATAGAGGTGTGCTAGAGAGGGTATGACAACCCTTACAAGCGTAATCACCTTTACAACACATGAAATGATGAGTCAACCCTTACAAGCGTAATCACCTTTACAACACATGAAATGATAACTCAACCCTTACAAGTGTAATCACCTTTACAACACATGAAATGATGAATGTGGCTAGGGGCTCCTAAGCCATGTGTCCTAATGGAGTCACCCCAAAGTGCACCAATACCTACCCAAGGCATAAATGCTCGACATGATGAGGAGTTACCACCCCTCAAGGGGTAGTGAATAGGGTCACACGATAGTACACCTTGAAATGAGGACCCAAAGGACCTGTCATGATCGATCAAGGGGTCTAGATCATAGATAGACCAACACTCTTACATAAAGTAGCCCCAACTTGGCCTTTTACAATGGCAAAAGGACCCCCCTCCTTGGCACATCTATTAGGGTGCACTGCAGAGACTTTGGGGTGTAACACCTCCCATATATATAGAGGAAGGAGAGAGTTCTTTCATTCGTCATCATCATACTCGTCTCTTTGTGCAAGTCTCTTGGAGTGATTTGCTAGGGTTCATGAGGAAACCCTAGGAGACGTTATACATGGGAGGAGAACGACTTTGTTGGAGATTTCTCTTGTGACGAAGACGTTGGAGATGATCATCAATCATCATTATGTTCATCCTTTGTATTCACTTGTGTTAGATATGTGACTAGGAGTGTACTAGTCATCTTCTCTCTCTTAGATCTTCATTTGTACTTTGACTCTTTCTCCCTCTTGGAGTCATTAGGGTTTCTTCATCTTCTTGGAGCATCTTGAAGTCTAGGGTTAGGATTTCATCCCTTGGAGAAATGGGATAAGGGTTTTGAGATGAAACCCTCAATGTATCTGCTGAAGAGGAAGAAGAGAAGGAGAAGTCTTGCCTTGCAGGACTTGTTTGAGTGATTCATGCATGTTTGAGATCCTTAGTTGAGCTAGGGATTTCTTGTTTTTGGAGAGCTAGTGGATTGTACAAGCCTTGTGATAAGGCTATGGTATGTACAACAATGTCAACTTATATGTATTAATGGAATTTTTCCGCTGTTCAATACTTGTGTAAATTGCAGATCTGGTACTTCATGATTTGTAATTTACGGCTATATAGATTTGACACAAGTAAAGGGAAATTATGTTAACTGATTTAACATTCTAAGTGAATAAGATAAGGGTTGTTTTACTGCTGTAGATGAGAGTTTTCAGATCTGGTTTATGAGTGATAAGATTGCCCTATGTTAATTTTTAGTGCAGCTGCGAAACCCATTCTCAGAGAGAATGGTACTCTAGTCATTTGACTAGGGTTCCTGGTCAAGTTAACCAGGCAGAGTATGAGTAAGACCCTATAAGGTACCCTAGGGCTCCCAGCTATCTCCTGGGGTTCTTGGTCGAGGACCAAGTAGGTTGATGCCATGGCAAAGTCCCTAACATGTGGCTAGGGCCCCTATTTGTCTCTAGGGTATTCTGGTCTAGAACTAGACAGTGTCTTGGTCACGAGGACCAAGCAGATCCTGCAGGTTGAGACAGAGACATCCTAGGTCCTGCATATGGTTGATCAACATTTAGTCTAGGACTGAATGCTCAGCTTGAGGCTGAGGACCATTCTCTTGGAGAATGGAGAACCTAGTCATGGACTAGATGATTGATCAACATGTCCTAGTCTAGTACTGAGGCTCAGCCTTGGGCAGAGAAGCCATTCCTTGAGAATGGAGGCACTTGGTCAGTTACCAAGATTATGATGTGTGATGTCCTCTTCTCCTAGGTCTTCGAGATGGATGAGTTAGTTGGTCTTCTCAAGGGACTGGCCACCCCTTGTGGAAGCTACTAACATTTGACCTAAGGAGCAGTTGAGAGGACCACATGATCACATCATCTGTGTGATCCCTTCCTTAACATAGTGACTGACCTGATAGTGCTAAAAGTGTGAAGCTGAAAGAGATGAAAATTATGTTATATTAGAGTTTTCTATTGCACTATTTTAGAATTCAATGTTTGTAAATGTTTATTTTGCATTAAAGTATATTGAATAGTTATTTTTCTGTCTATAACCCTAACCTGATGAAAAATTAACATGGTATCAGAGCTTGGGTCTTGTAGCTAACTCTGTTTTGCAGGCTAACGGAATCTACATAGATCCTAAGGTAAGGGTTTGTGCCCTAATCAACTTGTCTCCAGGTTTACAGGTGTACTTGGCAAGTTGACTGTAAGGGTTTGAGATGGCTTCTAACTCAGTAAAGGCAGAACATAGGCTTGAAGGAGCCTCAAACTTTAATGCATGGAAGGCTAGGGTCTTAAATATTTTGGAGGAAAGTGACTTGGATGAATTAGTCACTAATGTTGTGGAAGAACCCACAACAGCGCAAGGAAGAGCAACATTTAAGAAGAAGCAAGCTAAAGCAAAGAGGGTGATCTTTGAATCAGTCAAAGATAATTTGATGCCTATAATAGCTCCTCTAAGGACAGCTAAGGAATGCTTTGATGCCCTAGCTAATCTCTATGAGAAGAAGGCACCTACTCAGAAGAGGGTCTTGAAGAAGCAACTTCGTTCATTAAAGATGGAGGATAAAGAATCTGTTGCTTCCTTCTTCTCTAAGATTGCTCAGTTAAAGGATCAACTCATGGCAATTGGAGTTGAAGTAGATGATGATGATCTTGTACAAACAACAGTAGATGGTCTCCCTACATCTTGGGAGACATTCCTTTCAGCAGTAAATGGAAGAGAATCACAACCAAACTTTGATAAGTTGTGGCATGATTGCCTAGAAGAAGAAGGCAGGATCCAGAGTAGATTTGGATCCCCAGCTGAAAAGAACCTTGCTCTTACTGCCAAGACAAAGAAAGAAAGAAATCTCCCTCAACACCAGAACAAAGGTAGGAGACCTCAAGGTAAGCACTCTTTCAAGTCAAAAGTAAGAAGTTTTAAATGTAACAAGATTGGTCATTATGCAAATGTTTGTAGAAATCCTCCTAACAAGAATTGGCATAAAGGGAAGCATCATGCTTCAACTGCTACAGAAGAAGAAGAGCCTCAACAAAAGAAATTTAAAGAGACCAAAGGAAAAGATCAAAGAGAGTACTACTTGATTTCAGCACTCTCAAGCTCCATCTCCCACTCATCAGACTCATGGTGGATTGACAGTGGGGCCACCAAGCATATGATTGGATACAAACAGGCACTTTTAGGTTACAAGGCCAAGAAGTTTAATGCAAAAGTGGAGATGGGCAATAGAAGTACCTTTGAAATAAAAGGAGTTGGTTCAACTACCTTAAGGCTTGATTCAGGTACGTTACTTCATGTTGAGGAAATTTTATTTGTTCCTGGTTTAAAGAGGAACGTTCTTTCAGTGGCAATGTTAGAAGACACAGGAAGGGTTCTCGGTAGCCTTCTCCGAAGGAAAGGTATTAGTATGGGCTAAAGGTGAAATTTAAGCTCAGCTTTTGGGATTGGTATCCGTGAGGGGGACCTTTATAGAGTCCCAGGATATGTTGTTAAATCTCTATTTAATCACCCTTGTCAAGTTTCAGAGATCAAGAGGGAGTCCTTCAATGGCTCAAATTTAGAAGCTCATAAGACTTGTCGTTCAGAGAAGCAGAGGGAGAAGGCCAAGATGCCTTCATTTGATCTCACTAAGGAACCTATTGAGAGGTTCCAAGATTGCTCCAGTAGGAGCCATGTCACTGATTCAAGTTCATCCACTAATTTTGAGTTAGCCAAACCTCAGGTTTGGAAAGATGCTATTCAATTGAAAATGGATAATGATATATGGAAAGTAATTCTCAGACAACAAGGGAAGTCAGGTATAACTTCAAATTGGATCTATAAGATCAAAGTATTTGCTGACATTCAAAGCTCCTTGAAGCTTTCAGAAAATCCTGTACTCTATGACAGGTTGTTTCACCATGACAAGGACATGGTGCAATTGTCAGCTGTGTTGACTAAGCCTCTGTCTTTGACAAGCTTAGTGTTGCTGAGAATGCCTCTCTTGCTGAGAGGGAGTGTTGATTTTTAGTGCAGCTGTGAGACCCATTCTCAGAGAGAATGGTACTATAGTCAGTTGACTAGGGTTCCTGGTCAAGTTAACCAGGCAGAGTATGAGTAAGACCCTAGAAGGTACCCTAGGGCCCCCAGCTGTCTCCTGGGGTTCTTGGTCGAGGACCAAGTAGGTTGATGCCATGGCAAAGTCCCTAACATGTGGCTAGGGGCCCTATTTGTCTCTAGGGTATTCTGGTCTAGAACCAGACAGTTTCTTGGTCACAAGGACCAAGCAGATCCCGCAGGTTGAGACAGAGACATCCTAGGTCCTGTAGATGGTTGATCAACATTCAGTCTAGGACTGAATGCTCAGCTTGAGGCTGAGGACCATTCTTTGGGAGAATGGAGAACCTGGTCATGGACTAGATGGTTGATCAACATGTCCCAGTCTAGGACTGAGGCTCAGCCTTGGGCGGAGAAGCCATTCCTTGAGAATGGAGGCACTTGGTCAGTTACCAAGATTATGATGTGTGATGTCCTCTTCTCCTAGGTCTTCGAGATGGATGAGTTAGTTGGTCTTCTCAAGGGACTGGCCACCCCTTGTGGAAGCTACTAACATTTGACCTAAGGAGCAGTTGAGAGGACCACATGATCACATCATCCGTGTGATCCCTTCCTTAACATAGTGACCGACCTGATAGTGCTAAAAGTGTGAAGTTGAAAGAGATGAAAATTATGTTATGTTAGAGTTTACTACTGCACTATTTTATAATTCAATGTTTGTAAATGTGTATTAAATGTATCTTTTGCATTAAAGTATATTGAATAGTTATTTTTCTGCCTATAACCCTAACCTGGTGAAAAATTAACACCCTAGAGGGCTGAAACTTATCAGAACACTTTGGTATCTTTTCTCCTTGGATTGGCTAGAAGATTGGGGTTTTAAGGATTGGAATATTGTGATCTTCTGATGTTGTTTTGTTCTATATTTCGTAAAATCCCTAAGGCTGAATTCACAAGACTAAGATCTGGGAAACCCATGTTTTTTGCATTTCCAAAATTTCCACATGTTTAAAGATATATTTTACATTCCTAGTTTGAGTGAAAATATTCTTTTGGTTAGTGAAATTACAAATCATAATCCATTTTTGGACATGATCTTTTAGAGTGAAATTGTGAAGCATGCCTAGCAGGAAAACAAGATAGATTTCCCTTTGGTAAATGGAAGGCTTGAGGAGTTAAAGGTGTTTTGGATCTTGTCCATGCTGATATCTATGGTTTTATGATGACAACTTCAATTGCTAGTACTAGATATATTTTTTGCTTATCAATGTTTTTTTCCAAAAATTGTGGGTTTATTCTCTTCAAGAGAAATATGATGTTTTTGTCGAGTTCAAAGTCCTTAAGGTAGCAGTAGAGAAATAATTAATCCAATAGAATTATTAAGGCCCTCTTTAGAGAGAATGGAGGTGAATTTAACACTAACAAATTTGTTGATGTCTATATGCAAGAAGGTATGAAGAGGCAATTGTTTGCTCCATATACTCTTGAACAGAATGGAGTTGTGAAAAGAAGAAATTGCACAATTGTTGAGATGGCTTGACATATGTGAGAAGTAAAGGTGGTGCGAAATATGTATTGGTTAGATGCAATGTATAATGGTGTATATTTTCTCAATATGTGCCCTACAAAAGTGGTGTAGGAGGTCTCCCTGGAAAAGGCTTTGTTAGGAAGAAAGCCTTTGGTTAGTCACCTCAATGTTTTTGGACTTCTTGTTTATGTTTTAGTTTTTAGAAAAGGGAACTAAGTTAGATGCTAAATGTAGGAAGTTAATGTTTGTTGACTATATTGATCAATAGGAGGCTTCTCCTTTATTTGATCATCTTCTTCTTTCCTTCTTTTGTCATCTTTGTGAGTTCCTTATCTTGTTTCTTTACCTCAAATTCAATAGATCTTTTGAATATCAATGTGAACTTTTTTGGTAGTTTCATAGGCCTTCGATAGATGCTTTGTTTGTTTTTCTTCCTTTTGGCTCTCATCAGAGTTAAGAGTTTGGTATCTCCTTGGGTTGCCTTCTTGTGTCTGTTCTTTCCTCTTCTTTCTACCCTTTTCCTACTTGCCTTCTTGTGCCTGTTCTTTCCTCTTCTTTCTACCCTTTTGTTTTTGTCCTCCTGTTTGAAATTTGTCCACCCCTTCATTGGAATTCACTTCTATCATTCTACACCACTTAAGGGTGTCGGCTTTTATGCGTCAATAGAACTACTGAAGATACTTGGCCTACATTTGGGTGTATTGGTAGGGTATGGGCATCTTTTCATTTCCTGTGTTGACAACTTGACCCTAATCCTCTCAAATTTTTATATGGCTTCTACAATCTAGAATAAGGAATTGTACATAAAGAAATCAACATGTATATCTTCTCTTATTTGAGTAAATTGTTGATGTAGTTTTTCTTCAATGATTTCCACTTGCTCACTTTGTTTGCCTCCATACTCCACTCGGGATAGCAAACACAACCATTCTTGGGGCCACGGATAACCATCTTCCCATTCAAAAATTTGACTCAATCTTCTCATATGATCCATTTGGCTTTTGGTTCCCATATTTCAAATCATCTAATACATGCTTGTGTTTAATATCCCATGTGTTTGTCCATATCTCTAACTTGCCTATCAACCATATCAAGTGTATCAAACCTGTCCTCAAACATCTTCAAACATCTTCTAATGCCATACCTTTGTTCCCTCAACCATATTGAATTTGTATTGAGCTTGCCTTCAAACATCTTCTAATGCCACACCTTTGTTCCCTCAACCATATTGAATGTGTATCGAGCCTGTCCTCAAACATCTTCTAATGCCATACCTCTGTTACCCTTGGTATTTTGAGTAGTTGTTGTGCCCTTTCTGTTGCAATTGAGCTTGTTGTGCCCATAGTAGGATTTCATTTCATTTGGGTGTTGTCATGATAGGCTTTTGTTGCTATGATTACTAGGGTCAACAATGATTGCAACGTTCTGGACACACTTGACTTGGTAGGTGTTGGAGGATAACATTGGATTCGTTTTTCCTTATCTCTTTTATTCTAGTGTGGCTATGTAATATTTCTCCCTATGTTGCACGAAATGCGTACAAGTTTGCCAAATAGGAATGCTTGGAAACATGACCCCCCTAAATTGTGTATGTAGGGGAAACACAAGATTTTTTTTTTTAAATAACACATTATCTTGCAAGAAAATAAGAATGATATAGATCATAGTAGCATAATTCGAGTATGAATACAGATACTAATACGATTCGATACGGAAAAAATACGTAGTGAAAAAATATCGTACGACTAAAATACGGAAGTAGACTTCTTATATATAATACTTTTAATCAAATATTCACAAATATACCATAAATGTACATACACATTTATATAATAAAATAAAATATATATTTAAGAAACAAAAATAGAAAATCTCAACAACCTCGGAGTTTGAGAGACTGCAACTAGTTATTAATAATTATTTTAATAAGTATGAAATTGAATGGTATTTCTCTTTTATATTGTTTAAATAATTAAAGTTTGTTTTCTTTAAATTGGTTTTCAAAATTTAATTGTCCACTAGTAAAAATCCATATCCGTATTACACCTACACTGAATATTCGACGAATTCGAATTTGTTCTGAATTTCCATACACGAAATACCAATACGACTGAATTATTCTGCTATGATATAGATAACTGGCAATTTAGAAGGAAACCCATGTTTATATTAACTCTCATAGATGATTACATGATGCAAAATGCCATAGTTTGGTGTTCTTGACTAATGCCAATCCCATACCCTCATACATGATAGAATCCAGTGGAAACACTACAATCTTGCCAACACTAAAACCCTGAAAACTGTTAAGTTTGCTAAACTTTGAATGGGATATGGAATTATACTTTCTTCATATGAAGTCTGATGAGGTTGGAAACACTCTCAAACATATTGAAGCAATTAATGGTAGTGCTAAAAAAATTAAGTAAAAGGTTAGAAAAGGTAAGATAAAGTGGATTGAACTTTTACTTTAATAATTTAATATTACCAAGGTGACAAACTCCTCAGAGCTCAATCCCCAATCTTTGTTTTGTCTTAAAGGGTCATTGACAATGACGGGGAGATATTTTCCCATGGGTCCCACAGCCCTCATGGGCACTTGAGTGGGTCCCGGAACTTCCAAAAAGTGCTTGAAACTTCTATAAATGGCCAAAATGCCCTATAAATGTTGTTAAAGGTCATACTGTATGATGTTTCTAGATTTGGAAACATTGTATGGTATGGTCGATGATGTGTCCAAGTATTTTTTTATACTTGTTTAAGTGTTTCTAGGCATTTAGGGCACCGGAATGTGGCCAAACCAGGTGTTTCCTGCAACTTATGTTTCTACTTATTGAGTCCATTTTCTTTGTCTCCTATTGCCATTTTTGGTGCACCCTATATCTGTAACTTTGCAATATATAATGTAACTTCCTTCATTTTTTCAAATGTGTGGCTAACTGTTATGTTGTTGGATGAATAACTCTTGCCTTTTAATGCATAATTGATTGCAATAATGGTATTTTAGTACTTGCCAAACCGTTATGCTTGATTTGTGCCTTAGTGCCATCTTCCTCGAGCCCCATGCATTTTTCATAAATGCTCATCACTTTCTTTTTATTAGAGGTTTCCTGAAGATTTCCTTAGTTTTTTTGATCAACTTTTCTTGGTTCTATTTCTTTTGATGCTCTTGGATGGATAACTCTTGCCTTTGAATGCCTAATTGATTGCAACAATGGTATTTTAGTACTTGCCAAATCGTTATGCTTGATTTGTGCCTTAGTGCCATCTTCCTTGAGCCCCATGCATTTTTCATAAATGCTCATCACATGTCTTTTTATGAGAGGTTTCCTCAAGATTTTCTTAGTTTTTTCGATCGACTTTTCTTGGTTCTATTTCTTTTGATGCTTATATCTTATTCTCTTTTTCTTTCTTCTTGATGTTTTGTCTATGATCATTTTTTATGCTTGTTTTGTGGCTTTCTGATTGCTCAGCTAGGGGGTCCACATCGACTCCTCGTGAAACTAGTTACAGAATCACTAGTAGGTATTGTCATCCTTTATGAGTTGTCATATTGCGATATGGTCCCCCCAGTTGAGTTCTGTCCCTATATACTCATTAGTCTTCCTCCATCCTGTTTATCCAATGCCTTGTTTATCAGTTTTCGTCCATCCCTTGTTTCAAATGCCTTTAGCCGTGTCTCAAAACCTTATGGTATCAATGAATCATATTATTATGTCACCAAATCATTAACAATTCATCAAAATCATTGTTAAAAGTACTTCATTAAGTTAGAAAATCATCAGAGCATGAAATTAGATCAACGAAACATGTTTATTCATCAATTGTGTGATTCTCACTCATGTCAGTTCTTTACCATAACTCATCATGTAGCTAAGCATTACTGTTGCTTATAATCTTAGGTTTTTCATATCATATAATGTCATATTCATAAATATTTATCCATCTCAAGCTTAATTATTATAGCTCAACATCAGTACATATATTGGCGAAATATCATATCATTGCACATTGCTACATAAGTCCTTGTTTGTCTCACTAGTTATATTGCATATCTTGTCATTGCTCATCAAAATGCAACATCACATGCTTAATCATCGAAATATCATATCATTGCACATTGCTACATAAGTCCTTGTTTGTCTCACTAGTTATATTGCATATCTTGTCATTGCTCATCAAAATGCAACATCACATGCTTAATCATCGAAATATCATATCATTGCACATTGCTACATAAGTCCTTGTTTGTCTCACTAGTTATATTGCATATCTTGTCATTGCTCATCAAAATGCAACATCACATGCTTAATCCCCTGTTTACTCCACACAAATCATACATGTCATCATAAGCCTTATCCTCACACGTAAGTCATATTTGTCTCATCATTTATCTTAATTGCACCGAGAGGAGCGAGGTTCTTTACAGCCCAGTATGGGGGAGATGTTGTCACGTGACGTAACTTTACATTACCAAAAATAAAAAAGTAATTAAAACAATTCATGTCGGCTCATAAAATAAAAAGTTATGAAAAGTAATTAAAAAAATTGATGTCGGCCTATAAAATAAAAAATTGAAACTTAAAATCAAACAAGAGAGTGATAAAATTTCTTGAGTTTAAGATTTAAAAAATAAAATAAAAATAATTGGATCCCTCTTGGTGCTTGATAGATCCGGGTTTAAGATGGATATATGCTGATATCATGACACAAAGCATCCATGTCTAACCTTCACTTGTTTTAATACCATGACATAAATCATACATGTGTAGTCATAACATGTCTTGATGCAATAACACAAAGTATACATATCTTACCATCACGTCTTAACATCATGTCCTGCCCCCAAATGCTGGCTACTCAATGGTCACAACGTACTAAACCCTAGTTTCATTCATACCATTGATTCATTTCTCATTACAAAAGGATTTATAAAAAAATCCTAATAACGCCCATTACACATTAATATCAAAGAAAGAAATATCAAAACAACCCATAAACATTAACATAGTCCATTTATAGTGGAAAAAATGTCAAACAAAGGGGAAAACCCATCCTCAGGCATAATGAAGTACTTATCTCAATTCACCATTACATTCATTGAATAACTCCTTACAATCTTTGATATACAAAACCCATATAGAACACAAGTTAGGATTCATTCATTTCTTTTCTTTCTAACTCTATATCTATTTATCTTCTACATTTACACGATATATATACAATCAGGTTGCTTGCCCTAGCCATCCAATTATTGGGAAGCGTCCATCATGCTTGTCTTATTCTTCATTTACGGCTTTAATGATACAATAGTGAGGCTTTAACCCCCAATACAAGGCAAGGCTGGTTACGAAAGGTTTGCTCAATGGGAAGGAGTGGATTACAAAGGAACATTCGTTCATTGCTTACAATCAAATTGGTGATAGCTATGGCAACGTTCTTTGATTGGAAAGATTATCAAATGGACCTAAAGAGTACTTCCCTCAATGATGATTTGGAGGTGGAAGTGTTTATGTATCAATAACAAGGGTTCTAGGTCGTAGGTAAGGAGCAGTTGGTGTGTAGGTTGATAAAAGCTCCTTATTGTTTGAATCAATCTCGAAGAGCTTGGTATACAAAAATTGACAAACGTATTATAGGATTTGGATTCATAGGAAGCTCATCCAATTCAAATCTTTATTTCTATAAGCACAGATGGTTATTTGGAGATTACAGTGGTTTATGTAGATGACTTAATTATCATAGATAGTGTGGTTTGTGCAATTTAGAAGGCAAAGTCGGATTTGTGTTCAACTTTTTCCCTGACTGATTTAGGCCTCCGTCATTATGGCTTAAGTGTAGAATTTTGGAAACCTAATGGTTGTGTGTTTGTGTCACAAACCTGTGGAGATTACAAACTGAAAGAGGGGATCAAATGAAGCAAAACAACAATCTAAACACTTGTAGTGAAAAGAGAAAAAAACTAGCACTAAAGAAGTGTGCTAGGGCTGAACCAAAAGTGTGCTTGAAATAGAAAGATGCCCAAGCGTGAGTGCACTATACACAAATGCACATAAAGAGAAAATATGCCAACCACAAGAGAATGCCAAAGATGTAGTGCTTGTAGGCTTAAAACACTTGTATTAGAGAGCCTTAGCTCAATGATAAAAAAATATTACATTATCACACAACTCAAGTAGGGCGTGTTCCCAAGAGGGGTAATGGGACCACACAAGTAGGGGACACTCACCAAAATAGTTATTGAGTCTACATATCAAAGTTCATTAGGTTTGTCTTAACCATAACCTAGTATTACAATAAATGATGGCCTTAGACATAATTAATGCCTATCAAAATGCATTAATGACACAATATGAGTTGTTCATGGCCACGTGAAGATTGCACCATTCTCAACACCACCCCCTACGTTGAACAAGAGGCCACAAAGAGAAATAGTGAATACACATGTGAGTGGGTTTATATACACTCAATGCAATATTAGCTGAGGCCAAAATACAAGTGAGTGAAATCAATTCATACATGTCCCATTTATTTGAAAATGGAAAGGCTTGGGAAATACTCGTTGTTTAAGTCATGATATTCGTTTGTTCCAAAATGGCAGGAATAGGTATCTTTAGTTCAAGAAAAGGTGTTATGTTCTTTTTCTTTTTTCTTTTTAAGGTTTAATACTTGCATGGCTTTTATGATTATATAAATTCCTGACCTTTCCCTCTGCCATCTTGATTTTTTATGAAACTATTGCAGATCAATTGGTTTTCCTTATGTAAGTTGCTGTGTGTACTTTAGAATGCTGTATTTTTGCTGAACTTTGTTGTCCATGGTGCATTTTAGTGTACCAGTTGACTATGAGATGGAGTATAAATTCCTGTTCTGAACAGGAGCCTCCACTTGTGCTATGGACCTGATGTCTAATGTTACAAAGTGATATATACAATTTATGCTAAATTTAAAGTGTGTTTGTGAAGCCAGTTGAATAGAATGCATACGATATACTTTGGTACATTCCTGGGCTGTATTGACCACAAGGTATATAACGATATAGTAGAACTGCACATAGTCTGCTAGTTTGTTTGGAGATAATTAAATCAATTTTTTGGTTTTTAACTTGTGATTATATTCTGAGATATCTATAGCATCATTTCACTTTGGCCCGATAAACAAGATCCATGTTTTTGTTTGTTTTGTGGTTAGCTCTGGATATATGGGTTAGTGTTTCTGTCAGTTTGTCTTACAATCTATATACATAAACATGACAGGGTGCTATGGAGTATAACAGGGATATAGTCAACTATTTCATCAAAAGGGGTGTCTCTGTCATCTTATTATTTAGGCGGAATCTCTTGCGACGGTTGATCTCTGTTTTGGCTAATGCTTATGATCGTGAAGCAAAACTGCTAAATGGCACACATAAGTCACATGTACACTCAAAGCAAGAGGTATGCATAATGATTTTACAAATTGTAAATACTAAGTTATCACAAGTCATTGACTGATTCAGATATATTACTTTTAAGTTGTCATCTGTAGATCATGCTGCAACTTATTTATTTTTGAGAAATTAAATGGAGTCATTTTCTTCATCATGGTACTTTAAAATTTACCCCTCCTAGATGTCAAGACTGTAACTTTGTAGAGCCTTTGATCACTAAGTGTTCAGGTTTATAATCGTTTGCAGGCAGAGTTGCTAGCAGCATATAAGCCAGAAATCAATGTGACATTCTTGATAGCTAATTTGAATCGAATTGAAGAGGTGACTCGTGATGCTGTAGAATTTTTCAAGAGCACACATCACATAGTCTTATATTATGAAGACCTGATCAATGACCAAAAGGTATACCTGTTGCTTAATTCTCAATTCTTATATGAAGCATATCGATCTATCTTTCTCTCGACAAATTTGCATATTAAGTTCATGCTGACAGCTTTTTACTGGAATTGAAGCAACTACTTTTATTTTTGATGGTGGAGAGGATATACTTTTCTTTAAACTCTTCTTTAAACCTTCACTTTTCCAAATGCGGTCATTTAAAATTTGCTGCTATTTGCAGAAAATGGTTGAAGTGCAAGAGTTTTTGAATGTGCCACCGAGGCAATTAAGGAGCCAGCAAGTAAAGATTCATACACGGCCTCTTTCAGATCACGTTCAGAATTGGAATGAGGTGTACAAGAAACTTAAGGGAACCAAATATGAGATCCTTCTGAATGAGTCGGATTATGATCATTGATATTTGATTCTGTGACAAGGCAGGCAGGTGTTTACACTTGTGTTACCTGTTATATAATGTAAATTAGATTCATTCATTTTCGAACTAAATTTATCCAGGTACTTGATTTTCATATCAGAATAGTCGAGAGTTGTTGATACCTGGAAAGCATGTTACAGCGAAGTTTGTTTCATGGTTAGGCTGGTCCTTTGGAGTTCTGTATATGTAATTTTTTCTATTCCCTGTAACAAGCCTGATTATTTTTCTTAAAAGTTGAGTTTCCATTCATTGGCCTGAGAAGCACAGGCCAGATCAAATCAGTAATTTTGAGGAATTTGGGTTTACCCGACATCTAACTTTGTGAGTCTTTCCTGCTCTGATGGGATTCAGCACCAAGTGATGCTGTTTACATGCCACCTTTATCACCCACAGATACAATGTTTTATTTATTTATTTTTATGGAAGTTCAATTTTGCTTATAAATGCTGGTAATTTGTTGGACATGCCGCTTTTGTTTTTTCCATAATTGAATGGATTTTGTCCAGTTGTATACAAGGATGCTGCTCACATGGAAGGATAAAATCCTCCAAATTTTTGTATTTCATCGATGCCTGATTTGCTCAATCACAACACAGGATATGGGAAATTACTGTAATATACCTGATTTGTAGGAATTTAATGCAATTACGAATTACAAAAAATACTTTTTGGTACTCATGAAATGAAGAATAGATATTTGAAAGGTTATATATATATATATTCTACGTTCTTTAATAACATACTATATTAGGACTTCTAAGCAATTACGAATTAATTTTTTTTTTGGTACTTAATGAAATGAAGAATATATATTTGAAAGGTTATATATATATATATATATATATATATATATATTCTACGTTCTTTAATAACATAGTATATTGAAGCACCACTCGGTGTGAGCATGAGAAACAAAGCATACAGCTGATGTTAGAGACTTTTGGCTATCTTAAACTTGAACTCACATCCATTTCGTAGTGTGTGTTTATTGCATTATATATTTTGAAAATTTGGTCCCTCGTCAAGAGATTTTACATTTTCTAAATTTATGGAGATGGGTCGCATTTTGAAGTTATATAAACATTATGTTTGGAGAAGTAAAAGAATATCCAATTAATATTTAATTAGAGTAAGATTATGAACATATGCAATAACATTAAATTGTATTATCTAACCTGTTTAAATTTACATGGAAAGCATCAAAACTAAATACTAAGATCTAAGAAGAGACAAGAGAGGAGATGCGATTTACGTGGTAAAACTTGAAGGTGGAGAAACATCATGGAAGTAAGGCCATCTTCTTATTCAACAAACTCCTCCAATTACAATTGGTAGAGCACACACATGGATTTCAGATGAGATTTATAAAACTCCTCAACATATGGATGATCTGGTCTAAGGATTGATGAGGCCTAGGTTAAAGATTGATACCATTAGCTACCCTTCACTTGATTCAAAACTAATGACCTCAATTTATAGTTACAAAAAAAAAACCCGGACCATTGATCACAAGGCACAGTCAAGGGTGGAGATCAATCAATCCATAAGGGTTGATGATAATCTCACATAAAGATAAAGGAAAAGTGGTGGATAAGAATGACCTATTAGTGTAGGCCAATGTTACTTGATAAACAAGTCACCATCAAATAGTTTTCTAAAACTATTTCCATATGCACATGTGCAGTATTACAAAAGTCTATTGAGGCCAAGTTACATGTATATGTACCCAACAAATGATGTTATAATGATAATCATTATGACACTAAGGACAAGAATACATTTACCCATTAGACAAACATTAAAACACTTTCTAACATTTCCCCTTAATGTTGACTAGAGGAATGAGCACTTGAGCCAAGGAAGGAGATGTTTTACATAAGAATAATAGACCGATAATGTGAGAATTTGAGATCTCACAAATATAATGATGCCTCACTGTGTGTACAAATGCTTCAAAATGATATTCTCACAACTTTCATAATGATGGGCTATACAATGGTAAATGTGGCTAGTAGACAATCATTGCATCACAATTGGAAGAATACGGCATTACATTACCTCCCCCCTTAATGACAACTTCAAACATCCTGGATAAATTGGCAAAGAGAGCTTCAAACTTTGCTGCTGCCAAGGATAAACTGTTGAGTTGAATAATGTAGGAAAGCATCAATAAGCTGCAACAAGATCTTTAGGTGCAAGGAGAAGACACTTACTGGCATCAAGAATCAATGTAGAATGAAAACAACAATATGCTCATGATGAAGTCCTAAGAAACTCTAGATGAAGTAATACTTTCCAGAGCCTATCTGTTTCCAAACCCTTCACAAATATCACTCTAGAACAAATAAAGCAAACAAAGAGCTAACTGCAAGAAAGTACCTCCAAGAGTAAAGGCATGAATCATCATGGCAAGTCCATAATGCGTCGATGAAAAATATCTCCATTAAGACATGAAAGATAGCAGAACATGAAGCTAAATGCAATCAAACAGGCTGAAGGTGTTGACGGTCAACTAAAGTGCTTCAGTCTAGAACTTGAACATGATCTCATAATGATGATCAAGTTCAACAAGTGCTCAAATATGTGTTACATGCATTGTAAAATGGTCTTTCCATCATAAATACATGGTGCCAAACAAAACGCCAAATTATTACCATAAAAAAACTGTCTCAAATATTTTGTTGTCACAGTTAAGCCAAAGACATGTGCAATCATCATCCTAAATAATGATATAGAAAAATCAACAAAAATTGATATCACCATTGCATAGAGTAAAAAGGTGTTTGCACTTCTAAAAAAAGTGCACTCAAAATGGTGTCTAAATCAGCAAGTTATGACCATTTTAAGTTCCAAAATTGAGGCCCGGCCCTAGGTTTCTGGAAACAAATGTATATCACTATCATCGAACAAAACAATTCATTGAATCCACATACATCACTGTCAAGGGGACTAAAAAATACATGATCTGGAAAAATTCACTCAAAACAGATGTTGTAAACAAAAGTTATGAACCATAAAAAATTAGCTCAGATAAATGAATTGCAAACCCCACAGGCTGAACCAAAAGTGTGTGAACCAAAAGTGCCACTTGGGAACTCCTGATTTATCAAAGAATCATTTTCTTTGATGACTGAGGTCCCACTACCAAGTTGGCTAGTAATGTGTCTGATGTGGCAATGCCACATATCATAATGTGATGCCAAGTAACTCTTCATATGCTACCGACGTGTCTACTGTCTAGTTGTATTTTTGGTCAAACTGTTATGAAGCTTGAGAACACAAACACTGCACACAACAGTCCTGAATCACAGTGGAAAAAGGTTACCAAAGAGCCAATTTACAGATCTGTTTGGAGGCGTGGCTACCAAAGCAAAAGTGCCACAAGCATTTAAGCTCTAACAACCAGAACCAAGCCACGAAGAGCGCATCACCCTGTAATCATTCAACGAAATACTGTTGTTCCAACAAAAACATCATGATCTGAGGAGATTACTACTATACGGAGCAAAGGGCATTTGTAAAGAACTTTCAATGTGAGGAAGGATGACCTGTTATCATTGCAACATAGAAATATGTAGTCTAGTAATCACTACCACAAAACTTGGGATGCACTGCATCATTTGGTGCCTACAAATATAACACCATGAAACGATGTGAACTGCACTCCAAAGTGCTGGAATAGTGCAAAAGAGAAAATGCCTCAGGTGGAAGCACGTTGATTGCCCCCAATATTTGCCATATATGAAAACATAACACTAACTCAGATGCCAATCACCAGTCACTCTTACGAATTCACCCTGTATTGACTTCGGCAGTTCTGGGCATGCCACTGGGTAGGAGCTTGATACCCACAAGAGCGCTCGGAGGAGTTTAACACCCACAAGAGATCCCTGCAACTTGTAGCCATTAAGGAAGTCGCGAGTTACAATGCACACACAACAAATCTGTGTGAAAAGGCCACGATTTGCCCAAGAGCCATGATTTAAACCGTAGTAGCATAATTCGAGTACGAATATGGATACGAATACGATTCGATACGGAAAAAATACGTAATGAAAAAATCTAATACGAATAAAATACGGAAGTAGACTGCTTATATATAATATTTTTTGATCGAGTATTCAAAAATTAACTATAAATGTACAAAAACATTTATATAATAAAATCAAATATATTTAAAAAACAAAAAAATATAATTTCAACAACTCGCCATATGGCAAGTGTGACTGACGACAACTAGTTATTAATAATTATTTTAATAAGAAAGTATAAATTGAATGGTATTTATGTTTTATAGTGTTTAAGTTTGGTTTTTCTAAAATTGGTTTTCAAACTTTAATTTTCCATTACTAAGAATCAGTATTCGTATTACATTTACACCGAATATTCGGCGAATTTGAATTTGTTCCGAATTTCCGTACGTGAAATGCCAATACAGTCGAATTATGCTACTATGATTTAAACCATACTCAGATCTTTGAATTAAGACCAACAAAAAGGCAATCTGATAGTAGCTAGATAGAAACACTTTGCCGAAGCACCCATTTTGTATGATATTCCTAACGTAGCTGTGGTAAAAACAATCAACCAATTGATATGTAAAGAGCAACAGATGTAGCCCACAGTGAAGCTGTGGGAAAAGATGATGTATGGGTTGGCAGCTGGTATGAGGACTATTGTGTGATCCATGCGCTAGCTGTCCATCTTAATTGCCACTAGAGAAAGTTGCCCAAAATGTTGTGTTTTGCCCAATCTCCACCTATACTAAAACTTGATCCGCCATGAAAAGAGGCTGACAACTCTTTATATATATATATATATAAACGAAAGAAATTTACATAAGCTTTTGATCAAATCTTGAGCAAACGAAGGTCAGTTTTTTTAATGAAACAAAAGCCAATCTTGACTAATTCACATACTCTAGATATAATGGCAATGTTAGATGTAGTGAAAATATATATACAAAAGAAATTTACATAAGCTTTTAATCAAATCTTGAGCAAATGAAGGTTAGTGTTTCTTGACTAATTCACATACTCTAGATATAATGGCAATGTCAGATGTAGTGAAAATTGCTTAGAAAATGAAGAACTTAAGTGGTTGCCTCAAATATATTTTAGTTAGATTTTTCTAGTCTACATAGGTTTTTGATCAATTATTGAGCAAATGAAGGTCAGTTTTGCAAAAGCTAATCTTGACTAATTCACATGCTCTAGATATAATGGCAATGCCGTATCTAGTGAAAGCTGCTTAGAAAATCAAGAACCTAAGCGGTGGCCTCTCAAATATATTTTGGCCAAATTTTTCCTAGTCTACATAGGCTTTTGATAAAATCTTGAGCAAATGAAGGTCAGTTTTGATGAAACAAAAACCTATTTGACTAATTCACATGCTCTAGATATAATGGCAATGCCAGATCTAGTGAAAACTACTTAGAAAATGAAGAACCTAAGCAGTAGTCCAGATCTATTTGTAGATCTACTAAATAAAGGCTAAAAAATCAGATATGAAGTGGCAACAATTCAATATAGAATTTTATCCAAGGAGTTAGATCAAGGTAATCGACTCTGATACCATATAAGATTAGGAAGATATGCAATAACATATAACCATAAGATCTATGGAAAACATCAAAACAAAATAGTAAGATCTAAGAAGTAAGAGAAACAAGAGAGTAGATGAGATTTACGTGGTAAAATTCCAACTCCAAATTGCAACTTTTAGAGCACACACCTGTATGGAGTTCAAATGGGATTCATACAACTCTCTAACATATAGATGATATGGCCTGCGGATCCAGGCTAAACATCAATATCATAAGATGATGAAATCAATTTATAGTAACTAGGAGAAACTTGGACCATTGATCATAAGGCGCAATCAAGGGTGAAAATCAATCAATCTATAAAGGTTGATGATAATCTTACCAAGAGATAAATGAGAAGTGGTGGATAAGAATGACCTATTGGTGTAAGTTAATGTTACGTGATAAACATGTCACTACCAAATAATTCTCAAAACTGTCTCCATGTGCACATATGCAATATTACAAAAGTCTAGTGAGGCCAAGTTACATGTATAAGTGCTGAACAAATGATGTTATAATGATTATCCTTATGACACTAACTACAAGAGTACCTCAAACGACTAGACAAAATTAAAACACATTGTAACAACTAGGCCCTAATATATTTCCTAAATATAAAATAGAGACAATCTATTTATAAAGTAAAGAATTTGATTAACAATAATTTCTCAAAAATAATAAAATATCTATAGTTAAAATTCTTATGAATTCTATGTGGATTTTTTTATATATTTCTTTTACATTTACAAAATGTAATTTTTAAAATAAAATAAATGTAGAAATTTCACCTCTCAAACTGACCTTAAGCTATGCACATATATCAGTTCAATATTAAATATAATTCAACAAACTATTGCAAATTAAATTCTTTCACATGAACTATCTGAAATCAAAGCACACTGAGAAGTTCTACCAAAATACTGAGAACATAATTAACATAACAACCATGCACAAAAAAAATTCAGACTTAGATATTTTAGCCAAAATGACCCAGGCAAAACCCCAACTTGGGGAAGACCTGTGTGAGAGAGAGAGAGTATTTTTATTTATGTAAAATGGAAATGTACAACAAATAAATGTGAGACCACTTATCTCAACCCATTGAAGACAAATTTCAGCCTCTGAAACAGTGCCAAGACTGCCTCGATTTCAGTGCACTTAGCTGCCTCTAAATTTCACACTGAATTTTGTACTGACTGCTTCACACAAGACAATATGGTCTTCAACTTGGATTATGTGCCCACTGCTAGAGCAAAAACATTCTCAAATTCTGTGCACTACTGCTGCAATAAATGCAGTACGACCAGCATTAAATGCTGTGCTATTCTCCTCAATATTCGAGCCACAGTACACCCCTCGAACAGTGTGCCTATATCCTCAAAATCCGTGCTGACATCAAGAATATAAATCAGCTGTGTTTATTCTCGATTTTTGTGCCAGTCATTCTCAGGAAAATGTGCCAATCATGCTGCTAGTTAACTACTGAAGCTGCCTCGATTTTTGTGCAAGTCTCTCACTCAGAAAATTATGCCCTCAAACTCTGCTATACATAACTGCTTTGGGATTTTTGCTGCTCTCTCTCATGAACTCGACTTCTCCAACTCTCTTGGGATGTGTGTAAATGAAAGAGGGAAAGCCAATTTAATTCAAAAATATTGTCTTTTGGTTTGCCTCTCAATGGTAAATGAAGATTCATCTAATCCAAGGGCCCACAATAGATTAGATCAATGGATGAGAATAAATACTCATTATTCTCTCCATAAATTAAATTCATTCACCTACCACTTAAATAAACCGAAAGTCACTTTATAACAATAAAGTGAATTTATTGTTCATCTCAAGCAATTAATACAAGGGTCATGTCCCCTTTTACCTCATTAATTACTTAGGCATAAAATGACTAGGAGAACACTTCCTAGGTACAATTTCAACACTCTCCCTTTCCAAGGAAGATGTTGTCACTGACAACCAACTCATCTCTGAAGAAGATAGCCTGCTTCCCCACCAAAGATGGTAAACTGCTCATGTGCTTCTCGCACAATATTGAAGATGCCCACCCTTTCTAAACTCTGCTCTAGAAAGGTCAAATCAAGTGTTCCTTCCTGTTAGACATCAACACATGAAGGAAATTCCGAGCTGCAAAGCTCAGTGCTTCCGCTTCACATGGGAAGACCTTCTGGCATATCCTCCACTAGAACCACACTCCAGTCTCACACTGTTAGCAGTAGAAGCTGCCCCTATCTTTGAAAGTTGTCGTGCATCCTACAATGATGCCTCATGTCGGGACATCTCATCTCACTCATCCATCAGTGACAAGTCCTACTAGCTGACCCTCTTTCCATCGATGGAGGAAGTAGCCTCTGGATGACTCCTCTGAATAGAAGATGAACTACTCGGTACCACAATAATCTCTGGAGCATCCTGCTCCCTCCTATGAACTGCGAACTGAATACTCGGTGCCACATCAATCCTCGAAGCATCTTTCTCACCGTCTGTCTCAGACTCAGGATCTGATATCCACCCAGATCCTCCAATTGTAGGCTGACCACGCACTACATAATCTCAATCTCTCCGATGACCTATCAACACGGGGTCAACCGGATCCACTCCCAATACATAAATGAAGATGTGTTCACTCTTGAACAATACTGCATATCCTACTCCCTCCAAGGCTGGAATTGAAATCCCGCTGTCTTGCTGCCTTGGAATATAGTGTACTCCTGAAATCTACAAAATCTCTCCAAAATCAAGCTTGAACCATACTCGTTCCAAACCTATGACTGCATGCACTGTCCCATCTCTATCCTGTACGAGCTGATCTAGAACAGTCTCAAAAGTGAGGAAGTTATCTCGCCTCCCAGCCATGTGACTGCAGTAGGAACTATCTGCAATCCACTTCCTAGTATCAACTGGTTTGCTACTACCTCAACTCAAAACAACATTGGCAAGATAGAACTCTTTTTCGAATTGTGTAGCATACCACTCAATCTCTGTTGTAGCTGCAACCTGCTCCTCTTTCTCCTGCTTTCCCTTCTTCTTCTTAGGACATTGGCTAGCATAATGACCAAAATCATTGCATTCATAGCATCTGACTCTGCTCAGGTCCTTCTGCTCACCACTATGCTGCTTAGCCCCTCCTGGGCCCTTCTTGGACTTCTTGCCTTTAGCTGATAAGGCAACGTTCTGCTCATCCTCCTTACTATTTGAAGATCTCCCCTGCACAAATCCTCTCTGGGTCTCCTCCTGCACAAAGTCATCCTAGAGACGAACCCAAGAAGGCATGTTCTATCGTGCAACAACCGCCTCCACGAAGACAACCCACTGCTTGGATGCTCCATTTAGTGTTGTCCTCACTAGGTCACTACTATGCACAACCTCCCCAACAACTGCTAGCTCATCTCTCACCTGGGTGATACGAGTAAGGTAAGTAGTCACATTCTCAGATTCTGTCATCCGTATGCCTTTCAGCTTCTCTCTTAGAACCATCTTTCGGTTCTCATTAGAGCTCTAGTACAAATTGGTTAGAGCCTCCCACATTAAATAAGCATGTGACTTAGAAGTTAAATGAGGGATTACATGGTCCTTTACTGCATCAAGGATAATCCTCTTAGCCTTGATGTCATCCTTGTTAAAGGATTGTAATGCTGCTGCATCTGAGGCTGAGGGAATTTGAATTGGTTGAGATTGTGTGTGGTTCACCACCTCCCCCCACAACTCATTCTCTTGCAATATGAGCACTATCCTCGCCTTCCAAGGAACAACGTTCCCAGCCCCATCCAATTTGTCTTCCAACCTCAAACTGGTGGCCATCTCACTAAGAATAACAGTCCAGCAAATCTGCTAGGTGAACAAAAACTAAATCTCCCACAAGTCTGAAAATTTATGATTGTCAATCTGCCCTTAATAGGGCTCTGATACCATGTAGAAATTTCATTTCTCAAACTAACCTTAAGCTATGCACAAATATCGGTTCAATATTAAATCTAATTCAACAAGCTGCTGCAAATTAAATTCTTTCACATGAACCATCTAAACTCAAAGCACATTGAGAAGTTCTACCAAAATACTGAGAACATAATTAACATAACAACCATGCATAGAAAAATTTCAGACTCAGATATTTTAGCCAAAATGGCCTAGGAAAAACCCCAACTTGGGGAAAACCTGTGTGAGAGAGAGAGTGAGAGTATTTTTATTTCTTTAAAATGGAAATGTACAACAAATAAATGTGAGACCACTTATCTCAACCCACTGAAGACAAATTTCAGCCTCTGAAACTGTGCCAAGACTGCCTCGATTCCAGTGCACTCAGCTGCCTCTGAATTTCACGCCAAATTCTGTACTAACTACTTCACACAAGACAATATGGTCTTCACCTTGGATTATGTGCCCATTGCTATAGCATAAACCTCCTCAAATTCGATGCACTACTGTTGGCTCGGTTTTGCAACCAAGCTTAGTGCTATGGGCACCTACTAACTAGTAGTAGCAGTTTCAATAGAAATAAAAACAATAAACTAAATAAACAATACTTTTCATGGATCTAAGCAAGAATCTAAGCAAATAATTTAAATATTTCAAAAATCAAGAACAAGAAACATAAGAAATAATTTTTGTATTGAAAAGTGGGGGGCAAGCAAGTGCTTGCGATATTACCTTCAATGGTGAAGGTTGATGTTGAGCAACTCCCAAGATGAGTAGCTCCAAACTCCAATAGGTCTCTTTCTCCAAGGTTGCTTCAATGGCTAAAAGTGCTCAGGGGAGATTTCAGCAGCATAAGGATGAGATAATGGAAGGATATGAAATGAGGAGCCCCTACCACCTTTTTATAGGTTTTGGTGGTGAGGAATACCATTTGTGGTTTTGTGGAAACCAATGGTATTGACCAACATGGTTTAGGTAATTTTCCCTCCTTTTTCCTTTTTTGAATAAAAATAATATTTTAATTCCCTTTTTAATATTTTTGGGAATTTGGACCCTTTTTGAGGGTTTTTTATGATTTTCTTGGAAAAATAATCTTTTTTAATGGAAAAAGGGGTGTACCAAGGTCTTTTGGTGACCTTTTGTTGGTTTCAGAGGCTCAGATGGTGAAAAAGTGGGCAAATGGGTCATGTGAATAGGGGAATGAGCTAGTGAGCACTTTTTAGGTGTTAACAGATTGCCCCCTGATGTGTGAGGGCAGGAGCTCATCGTATGGCCGATAGACATCATAGTTCTTTTGTCCTTTTTCTGGGTTTTAGGGGAGAGAAGAGACCGTTTGGAGACTGGAGCCACGGCCCTTGGAAGCTGCAAAAACAAAAAATATTACATGGCCTCAATATGAATGAGGTATAATCTCTGATAAAGGACGAGGCGGGCATTCCCATGCTCGTATCAAGGCATATACAAAACAATTAGTCCCAAGAAGGGGGATCTAATACGTGAAGAAATATAATGTATCATCATAATGGTCCAGAGGGGACATGATGGTGGGATATACTCAGGATCATGAATGATCTCAATAAGAATGATCTCAATAAGAATGATCTCAATAACTGATACACTGGATCAACTGTGGAACTGCTGAAACTGAAGGTGTCCAACATCTGTAGGGACTTAAAGACTATGAGTCAAATCTGGGAATAAATGTAACTGTATACTCAAGGGAGTATGAAACAGATGTAAATCTGAATATTGTCGCCATGCGCAGCCCGGATAACTATAGGAAAAGTGTAACTGATATTATCCATAGGAAGACTCTCAAATGTGGAGGAGTCAGGAGGTATCCGGGGTCTTCGACTAATAAGTGAACGGACCAATACCCTGTGCGAGTCTCAACGATGCGATCAAGGTGTTGAAGTCGAGCATGTGAGAAACAACCATTTGGAGAGGCAGTAATGATTCCTCTCGAAATGATTCGTAGGCACTCATCATAAATGGTAATGAGTCCAAGACACAGGGGCCTCTAGGTCTATCCTCTGGAATAAATGTGGTTGTCGTCGACAGAGGGAGACCAGCAACTAACAAGGCAATGATGTTTCCTTGCTAGGAGCGCGAGGTGTAAACTGAAGTGATGTAGTACTGCTGGTAGGACTGACATACTTGTGGGGATGGGAAATAACTGGGTCAAAAAAATGGGTAGACTCAAACTTCCTTTGTTCAGAGCATGATGACATGGTTGACCTGGCAGCGTAGGGGACTGACTTGTAGGTGTGGGGATCATCTTTTAGGGACTGAAGGGTATGTACTTACTCTGGGGGGGGAGGACGAGCTGATAGGTGCCGTCGAGGAATTGTCAAGGTGACATACTGCAGAATACTCTGAACAAAGGCGACCAAAATGGGGAAGCTGCTATGTGAGTAGACGTGATGTGTTGTAGCGCCAAGAGGCACCATTGATTCCTTCTTCGTGGTTTTAATGAGCTCCAAGAAGGGATAAAAGTATGCTCTGAAATGGTACGGTCCTGTGGATTTTGTGAGCCCAGGACGGCGCATGCTCATGGTTGCTTTCATGTTTAGAGAGTCTGAAAACGGTAAGTGGACTCTATTGGTGTTTCTTTTTCGTAAGTTTAGTCTCCAAGGCCCGAAAAAGCATAAAATGATGCGGATGGAGAACTCTTCTAGCCGATGTGACTAGAGTATACCTTTTTCGTAATTAGTCTACAAGGTCCGGAAAAGGGGTAAACTTATACCAGGTAGACGCCCTTTCAGATACGTTTATCGAGCATGAAAGGAAGCAAGATTGCTCGGCGATCTTTTCATTGTTTTAGGAGTCAGAAAAGAGCTTAACAGAAACTCCCTAAGTGCCTTTTTCGTAAAAGGGGTTGCTCAACCCGAAAAAGGGATAAAATTATACCGAACAAAAAATGGATTGATGAGGGCGAGAAAAGGTTTCAAGCACCGTCATCTGTGCGGAAAACTGGATCCGGTGACATAAGGATTGTCGAAAACGGAGAACGGCCGATGTGGCACGCTAACCGAGGTGACGAGGGGGGCGTGGAAAAGATGCCCGAAAAATATAAAGGTGAGAGCGAGAAATGATCTCTAGCATCATCACGAGCGCGGAAAACTGAATCCGGCGATATAAGGCAAGTCGAAAATGGAGAACGGCCGATGTGGCACGCTAACCGAGGTGACGAGGGGGGCGTGGAAAAGATGCCCAAAAAATATAAAGGTGAGAGCGAGAAATGATCTCTAGCATCATCATGAGCGCGGAAAACTGAATCCGGCGATATAAGGCACATCGAAAACGGAGAACGGCCGATGTGGCACGCAAACCGAGGTGACGAGGGGGCGTGGAAAAGATGCCCGGAAAATCTAAAGGTGAGAGCGAGAAATGATCTCAAGCATCATCACGGGCACGGAAATATGAATCCGGCAGTGCAAATGGTGCAAAAAACGGAGGTCATAAGGACTCCGGAATGGTTAAAGGAAAGAACTAGGTTAAAAAATGGCTACAAATAAAGGTGATCCCACCAAGCGAAGGATGCAGTGGTGGGGAGAAATGATGACCCGTGGGGGAAAAATACTAGGTGTATCAAATCAACTGAAATATACAAGTGACACATGACCTAAAAAATGGTTGAGATCACGAATATGAAAAAGTGAGCAGGGTTAATGACCTGCCCCCCATGCTATGTGCATGGGGTTTGTGATTGTGGATCACATATGTGTTGGTTTGAACGATGGGCTCATTGAGGTGTTGAGATAGAGATGATGGGGAAGGTTCAAAATGATTGATCATGCCCCCTATCCCGGGGTCGAGGTAATCTATTATGCCCCCTAACTCAGAGGTGTCAATGTGGTGCAGATGTTGTCTCATAGAGAGATCAATAGGGCATTGAGCAACTGCTGGCGGGGTGTTATACCATGAGGCTGTGGGTCGTGGTGGCATACTGAAGTGATGATATGATGATGGGGGATTCCCTTTGTGGGGTGGATGCCCGCAGTATCTCCGACGAGGATCACGGTGATGATGAGTAGGCAAGGTTTTGGGCATGCCCCCATGTTGTGGACATGTGGTTTCCTGGTTGATTTGAAAGGGTTCAACCTGTGTGTCAAAGGGATCAATGGAAGGGGCCGACCGGACAGAGGGGTATCCAGTGGAGATCATATAAATGGCGGGGTCAAGGCCAGGCATTTCGGTATCTGACCAAGTAAAGACATCAGTGAATTCTTGGAACAGTTGTTGGTATTCTCCGATCTCATGCTCACTGTGGGAGGTTCCTAATGTGATGGTATGAAGGGCACCAAGTGGGTCAGAGATGTCAATGTGGATGACGGGAGAAATATCGGCCATGGGATCTGTTAACCAGTCGATTTTAGTAGGAAGGAAATCCTTGGACTCAACCGCGGATTGGGTAGCGGTGGTGGATGAAGTCTCTTCCAGGAGGAAGTATGGACGATGGTGCATGTCTTCCCCGGGATAATCAAAGGTAGTAGGAGTCTCGAGAACCTCTTCATCATTGCGGGACCTTTGAGTGGTCAAATCGAGTGATGAGGTAGTGGTAGTCGAAGAGATCATATAGATGGTGTTAATCTCTCCGGATGAGGATGATGCGGGAGGGTAGATCTCCTCGATAGTAGAGGGTGCCGTCTCTAGGTCCAAATTGTTCATCTCGTAGAGAGCTGCTCTGTAGTCTGGGATGTCAGGACAGTTATGCGAGTAGTGGCCATAAATACCGCATATCGCACATGGGTGGTTGGTACGCAGTGATTTATCACGAGGCATAGGGTTTGGATCTAGTTTGACCACCGGGATGTTGGGGTCGTCGTCCAACATTTGCATGTGTTCCTGCAATGCAGGTAACTGTGGGCACTGATGGGTTGGATGGCCTAACTCATCACACAGCGAGCATTTTGGAGGAGCACGAAATATGGGGGGAGGTTTAACTGCCTTGGGTGGGGGAACCGTAGTGTATGGTTGTGGGCCTCTGCCCCCAGTGGGCCTGACGAATGGAGGGGGATTCGTCGACGACGAAGGAGTCGTGATACCGGGAGGTGGTTGGGTAGAAGTAACAATGGGTTGCACCGGTTGTAGGATGACATTTGGTGTCGGTGGAGGAACGGGAGGCGTAATATACCACACGGGTAATCCTAATGTTAACCCGGGGAGACTAAGGGTAGCCATAAACGGGGCGCTTACTACACCCGAAGGAGGAAATAGAAAGGGGATTGTGTGGATAGGTGTAACACCGATGTGACTAGGGACCAATGGTGGTTTGGGTAACAAGGAGGGTTGATTACCGGGTGTTTGTGAAAGAGTGCATAGGTTAGCGACCTGGGTCTCCGGTGACGGTGGTGGAATGGCCTGGAATGTAGAGGTTATCGACGCCTCGGAGTAAAGTCTGGGTCCTACTGAGGAAATGAATGAGGTAGTTGCACCACAAACAGGTTGTTCAACCATGGTGAGACCATTTTCAGGTGTGGTAGGGGCCTTGGGATCGTAATAGGTGAGCTGGTCGACCTTGACCACGCGTCCCTCATGGGGGAACATCATGGTACGAAAAACGGATGAGGCAACCGCTTTCATGGCGTACATGTAGTTGCGACCAAGTAAAAGGTTATAGTCTAGTGGGGCATTGATGACCTCAATGTCAATGAGCACGGTTTTACCCGCCAGCTGGACAGGGACATTGGCTAACAGACCTAGGGGTTGAGCCGAACGGCCGTCATAAGCTCGTAATGCAGTGGTGGACTGCTGGAGAGTAGGGGATCCCAACTTCTGCCAAACAAATGTGGACATGACGCATGTGGAGGCCCCTTCATCGATAATGCACCGATGGATGACAAGATTCCGAACAGAAATGGAAACTTGGAATGCTAAAGAGGAAGGCAGGCGGGGTTCAGACTGGTCTGAATCGAATGCGATCAACTGTGAATCATTGGGGTCAATGGCGCCAATGGCAGAGAGCAAAGTTTTGCGCTGCGAAGGACAGTTTTGCAAAACTTCTAAAGCAGACATGGCTGCAGGAGACTGGGCTAAGTCGTCTAGGATGTTGTAATTCGACGCAGCGCGAGCATTGGGATTACTGTTGATGCGACAAAGTGGGAAGCGAGGTGCTTTGGAAGCGCCATCAAGTGAAGCCGGAGGTATACGTAACGTTTGATCTGTGGGATTAACGTTAGTGTTCTTGTCGGTGGGAGGGGCTTCAGAGGTGGAGCCATATTGGTTCCAACGAGTTTGGAGGTTAGCATCGGCAGTCGACATCATCAACAAATGGTGAGTACCTGAATCGAACATGGGTTGATCAGGGGCTGCATAAGTGATCTGCTGTGGTGGCACGTTTCCCTGAGGGGGGGCTAACGGCTGAGTGTTCACTACACCCTGGTTTGGAAAGGGGTTTTGCAGCACCAAAGGTTGATGTTGAGGTGGTGGAGGGTTGGGTGGTGGCTGAGGAACCGCTTGCCCTTGACGATGGGCATCGTTGGTCCAGAGTTGCCGAGCTCGCTCCAAATGTGGGCAAGAATGCGTGTAATGACCATAGACCCCGCAAATAGAACAAGGGTGGTTTGTTCTGAGTTTATTATTTCTAGGCTGCTTAGGATTCCGATCCGGATTGCGGTTGGGAGGAGCAGCATTGTTATTTTGCGGAGGATTGGGAGGTGGAGGACCTTGCTGATGTTGTTGGTTATTACCATGGTTATGACCTCTACCACGGTTCTGTTGCGCACCTTGGTTGCGCTGGTTGTTTTGGTATTGGGGCTGATGTTGTTGTGCGTACACGTGCCCTTGAGCATTGGGGGGATTTTGGGGAGCCGCAGGTGCGGGAGCAGGTTGCGGTAGATAGTGTGCAGGTGGAGGTGGAGGTGGTCCAGTTGCCTGTTGGGGTTGTTGGTACCCCTGAGCTGGTGGAGGTGTGAGGTTAGCTAGTGCAACCGGTTGTGGGTAATGCATGGGCTGTTGTGGGATCTGCATGGGGGTCTGTACCGTAGGTTGAGCATAGTATGTAGGAGGTACATATGCTGATGGCGCTTGGCCATAACAATGTTGTGGACAAGAGGGTCCATGAACGTGATGGGTCTGGTTTGTTGGAGCATAGGAAGTTGTCGCTCCGGAACTAGATGTAGCCCTAGAAAGGTCTGGGGCGGGCATGGTGCTCACCATACTGAAAGGTTTTGCTTGCGGTGTAATTTGGCCGATAATGCCATCAGCGGCATGTGATGCCCCCGGTGTGTCACCGCGTGCAGAGTCACCTCGTGGGGCGTCCGGTATGATCGTGTATAAGTAACCCGATTGGGCGTAGATGAGATCAAACTGTTGGGCCCTTGAGGATGGCCTCTTCCTCAGACTGGGGTCTTTCAGATGCTACATCCTTTGCAATGAGAGGAAGGAGGGATTTAAGGAACCAGTCTAAAAAGATTCGGTCGTCTAATTTGATCTTGCATAGGCTTCGGCGCCGACGCCAATCATGGATATGGTCAGTGATATGCGTGGCCGTGTTCTGTTTGCAAGACAGTAGGATCTCGACGCCCGCATCGTAACGGACAGGTAACTGGAAGAATTGTAGGAAAGTCGAGGCAAGGGAGGTAAATGTGGCATGCGTCCCATGGGGCTGCTCGATATACCATTTGGCTGCGGAGCCAGTGAAGGTGCGTTGTAAAAGCCGTAGGCGGATTGAGTCATCCACTATGGAGTTGGAGGAACACCATAAATGGAAGGACATGATGTGATTTTGGGGGTCTTCTCCAGCCTTTCCCTCAAACTTAGGGATGTCAGAGGGAAGCTTAGTGGGCATATGGGGCCAAGCAGGATCATGTCTGATGGGGTCATTTGTGAGCCTAGCTAAATCTGGCAGGTTCAGACTTGCCATGTATGGTAGACTAGCATATGTGGTGACCGGAACCGGGACCTGCCTAGCCATTGTGGTATGGTGTAGGGGTCCAGTAGCGCCTATAGGTATTGCTAGGTATGGAGGGTATGTGCCCTCCAATAGGTGTGGCCTGATATGGGTTAGCGCTCCCAAGTGCAACATGGGTTATACTTGGGTTAGGAATCGCACTAGGGATTCCTGGTATAGCACTGCCAAGTGCAACATGAGTTACACTTGGGTTAGGAATCGCACTAGGGATTCCTGGGATAGCACTCCCAAGTGCAACAGGAGTTACACTTGGGTTAGGAATCGTACTAGGGATTCCTGGGATAGGGTTTGTGGAAACCGAAGGGGGTATGAACCCCATGTTGGGCATGCCCATGACAGGTTGTGGTCCTGTGCTAGGCATTCCTAAATGTGGAGTGTTACCCATATTGGGCATACCCAAGGGGGTGGGTGTTGTCATGGATGGTATCCCCGCAGAAAGGTCTGCGGATGTCTGACCTATGGTTAATGTAAATTGTGGATCTTCTGGTGTTCCAGACATAATTGTGGTAGGTGGTAACTCTGTGGGGTTTTCGGATTCTACCTCCAAATCAAAGGTGAAGTGGGGTATGTCAGAATCGGATGACCGTCTAGATGATCGGCGATGTGTCGAATCAAGGGATAATGCTCTGCGTCCGTGACGTGGAGAGCCAAGTGGACTAAACTCTGGGAGTTCGCCCTGTAGACGACGAGAACGTCTAGAATTCTCAATGGTGAGAATATGGTTTTTATGTAAAAATTGTTTTAAGTATCAGGTGGTGATATATATGTAAAAGACTCAAAACCCTAATGCAACCAAGGGTGCAAAAAAAGGGGAGTGAAAAAAGAAGGCTCACAGGCCAAAAAATCAATCCTCAAAAAATGCACTTATTCTAGCAGCTGTGCTACAATAAGTGGAGGAATGCAACAACCGGTCAGAATACCAACATGCAAGCGGCTCCTAGAAAAAAATAGGTGTAACTAGACTCAAAAGGTGGTAAAGATCATGCAAACACCTAATCTAAAAGTATTGTGACTCAAACAGACGATATCCCCCTGCAAGGTGATGAAATCCAAGTCAGACAATATGAATGTAGAGACAACGGCTAGATATCCCCCTACCGGGAGGGACACCGGGTAATCAGTCCTAAAAAGACAGGCTACTAGGATACTCCGTTCATGACGCGTCGAGAAAAGGTAAATCTGCCGTTTGGTCCTTTGATCGCAATATCCCAATACAGGGATATCCCGAGAACTGCGAATGGTAGCCCTTCGGTTACTGAATGGGTTTCGGTATCCCACTCAGGCTTCCGGAACCATCCTCGCGACTTCAACCCTCCTAGGGGAGAGGCCTTCCCACAAACCGGTTGTGACCGCGCCAAAAAGTACTAAGAGATTTTAGCTCCCTAATTGGACAACTTCTATGTCTCAGATGTATGAACTGAGGGGTGTTATTGGAACACCTATCCCCCCAATACTACCTAGCTACAAGAATTCTTTTTGTGTTCCCCAAGTGGGGTTAAGAGTGTGTTCAAATTAGGGTAAGTTTTAAGTCTTAGTTCAATTAAGTGATCGTGTGAGTGCACGTGAGGTGTTGTAAACTGAACTTGAAAAAATTAAATGCTTTAAGGGAAATTTTTCAAAAAAATAAAGGACTTTTCGAAAAATAATAAGCAAATATTTAAGACTTTTTTCACTAAAAGAAATTAAATTGCTTTTTCAAAAATAACTCAAAAAATAATGGATTTTTTGGATTTTTGAAAGCAAATAATAAACTTCTAAAAGAAATAAATGGATTTCTTCGTTTCAATAAAATTTGCTAAGGGCAAGATTCTAAAGAAGTAAACAAGAAAAAATTTGAATCTAGATAAAGAATGCAAAATGAATCTTTCTTTCACTTTCTTGAAAATTTTTAAAAAGATTTCTATGTATGCACTTTTAAATAGTAAAAAAAAAAAAAAATTTCTAAATCTGGAAAATATGCAGAATTTGATACTGTAAAAAATGTGCTATGGGCAGAAAGTATAGTAAAAAATATTTTTCAAAATCGGGATGGCCGAATGAAAAAATTCAGCCGCGCGGGTTTTGGACGAACAGCCGCGATGGGCCGCGCGGGTTTTGGCCGAATAGTCGCGATGGACCCGCGCGGGTTTTGGACGCACAGTCGCGATGGACCGCGCAGGTTTTGGGCGCACAGTCGCGATGGACCGCGCAGGTTTTGGGCGCACAGTCGCGATGGACCGCGCAGGTTTTGGGCGCACAGTCGCGATGGACAGCGCGGAAAAAGGCCGCGAAGCCGCGGTGTGCAGCGCGGAAAAACACAGAAAAGTCGCGATGGACCGCGCGACTGTCTGGAAAAAGGGCGCGATGGACCGCGCGGAAAAATGCAGAAAAGTCGCGATGGACCGCGCGACTGTCTGGAAAAAAGCCGCGAGGCGGAAGCTGTGCACGGAAAACGAGAAACGAACTCGGAAATTTAAAATTTAGGGCTGTTTTTTGGGGCCAAATCTCAGAACAGCAATGGATCTGCTGTCTAAGATGGCAGATCTATGGATCTAATGGTTAAAAACTCATAAAAACTAAGATTTAATGGCAAAGCTAGAGATCTAAAGTTCAAACCAAAGCGGAGTCGCCAAAAACTGTTGGCTCGGTTTTGCAACCAAGCTTAGTGCTATGGGCACCTACTAACTAGTAGTAGCAGTTTCAATAGAAATAAAAACAATAAACTAAATAAACAATACTTTTCATGGATCTAAGCAAGAATCTAAGCAAATAATTTAAATATTTCAAAAATCAAGAACAAGAAACATAAGAAATAATTTTTGTATTGAAAAGTGGGGGGCAAGCAAGTGCTTGCGATATTACCTTCAATGGTGAAGGTTGATGTTGAGCAACTCCCAAGATGAGTAGCTCCAAACTCCAATAGGTCTCTTTCTCCAAGGTTGCTTCAATGGCTAAAAGTGCTCAGGGGAGATTTCAGCAGCATAAGGATGAGATAATGGAAGGATATGAAATGAGGAGCCCCTACCACCTTTTTATAGGTTTTGGTGGTGAGGAATACCATTTGTGGTTTTGTGGAAACCAATGGTATTGACCAACATGGTTTAGGTAATTTTCCCTCCTTTTTCCTTTTTTGAATAAAAATAATATTTTAATTCCCTTTTTAATATTTTTGGGAATTTGGACCCTTTTTGAGGGTTTTTTATGATTTTCTTGGAAAAATAATCTTTTTTAATGGAAAAAGGGGTGTACCAAGGTCTTTTGGTGACCTTTTGTTGGTTTCAGAGGCTCAGATGGTGAAAAAGTGGGCAAATGGGTCATGTGAATAGGGGAATGAGCTAGTGAGCACTTTTTAGGTGTTAACAACTACTGCTGCAATAAATGCAATATGACCATCACTAAATGCTATGCTATTCTCCTCAATATTCGAGCCACAGTACACCCCTCGAACAATGTGCCAAACTCCTCGAAATCTGTGCTGATAGCAAGAATAAAAACCAATTGTGTTTATTCTCGATTTCTGTGTTAGTCATTCTCAAGAAAACATGCCAATCATGTTGTTGGTTAACTACTGAAGCTGCCTCGATTTTCGTGCAAGTCTCTCACTCAGAAAATCGTGCCCTCAAACTCTGCTATACAGAACTACTTTGGGATTTGTGCTGCTCTCTCTCATGAACTTGACTTCTCCAACTCTCTTGGGATGTGTGCAAATGAAAGAGGGAAAGCCAATTTAATTAAAAAATCTTGTCTTTTGGTTTGCCTCTCAAGGGTAACTAAAGAGTCATCTAATCCAAGTGCCCACAATAGATTAGATCAATGGATGAGAATAAATGCTCATTATTCTCTCCATAAATTAAATTAATTCACCTACCACTTAAATAAACTAAAAGTCACTTTATAACAATAAAGTGAATTAATTGCTTATCTCAAGCAATTAATACAAGGGTCATGTCCCCTTTTCCCTCGTTATAAAGTGAATTAATTGCTTATCTCAAGCAATTAATACAAGGGTCATGTCCCATTTTCCCTCATTAATTACTTAGGCATAAAATGACTAGGAGAACACTTCCTAAGTACAATTTCAACAATAAAATTTACATTTAGATTTCTATAATCAAAATAAAATATTTTTTACTAGGACAAAGAACAACAATGATAAGTTACACATATAACACTAATACCAATAGTAAGAATGTTAATAATAAGAAAAAGTGATGACATTTAAGCTTGATTGAGGGATCCTTTGTATGAAGATCCATGGTTTTGATATATGAGATGGATATGCAAGTATGGAAACATATTTTGAATTCTAATAAATCTTATTTTCTATTGGAAATCACCTTATTTTTTTTTAATTTTTATTTTATTTTCAAATGTATCTTATTCCAAATGCCAACATAACATGCTATACTTTCTTAGATGTGTATGCATATAAAATTGGTTGCATCAAACTTAATATACTAAAAATTAAATATTATTTTTTAGTTAATGATAAAGTTTCTTTGATTCCTTTGGAGTAGTAGGAAGGTAATTTTTCCGCTGAAAAATAAAAAGTTTGAAAACTTTGTTTTCCAATTATGAAAAAAATATTTTATTTAATATTATCTTCACATTGATGAAAAGGGAATGATGAGCATTAATTTTACCATAACTATTGAACAAAATTACAAGCATCATTTGAGTTTAAAATTATTATTAAAAGAAAAATGACATCAATTAACTACTTTTGGGATTGTGTTTATTAATGATAAAATCACATGTTTTTATTTATGTAAATAAGGTATAACATTACATATAACTTGGAGGGTGGTGTGCATAGAGAAGAAAAGGAAAGAATTGGAAGATTAAACGATGCCTTATAGCTATAATAATTTTAACATATTTGGTTTTGGTGAAGTCGTTCAGAATGAGACAAAGAATTAACATTGTCTCAAGGATATACATTAAGTATATAAATCATTTACTTTTCCAATCCAGTAATGAATACACCTTTCTCATTTTATGTAATGAAGTTGATTATCATATGTAAACTATGTTTCCATAATAATTTGGAACAAAGCTAACAATAATTTCATTCATATCATTATGACCATTATATAATATTATAATCTTAACTCTTTGTGGTTATTATAAATTTATTGTGAAATCTTATAATATTTTGTTATAATGATATTTATCATTCTACAAAACTAGTGTTGTCAACTTAATCAAAAAGCTTGGGTTAGCATGTTTGTTGTTTGACGTTCTCCTATCATCCTCTAGTCACAAAACAAAATTTATCATTATTACTGTTCCATCTTTCACATGCTCTCTTAAAAATGCCTATTAAAATAAGTTAGATTTGTCAAATGTATATACAGCTAGGGATTGCTTCTATGACATAAATATGTTCTACAAGAAAACTCACTATCCCAAATTAGTTGAGAGAATTGGTCCATGGTAACATGTAAACTCTAATATTCCACAACACTTATACCAATGGGGAAGTGTCAAGAGAGTTGTGCCTCCTAGTAACATAATGGTTGATTGATTATGAGGCGAGTATGCTCAACACTAATGATACTTCTTAGTACTCCTTTCATATGCTTTCCTAAAAATACCCATTAAATCAAGTTGGATATGCCTAACATATCTCACTTTGGTTGAGAGAACTACTCTGTGGTAATATATAAGCTTCAATAAACCATGATCCCTTCACTAATGGAGGAACCCACATCTGAGTGGTGCTTGTCATGGGTAACATATAAGCTCCAATATACTGTGATTCTTATGTTAATATGAACAACCATAAGGAAATGGTGCCCCCTACTAACATAATGTAGATTGGTTGTGGGGTGAGTATGCTTGCTACTCAAGCTTCCCCTCTTCTACTGATATGATGGTTACTACTCAAGGTTCCCCTCTCCTATAATATAATGGTTGCTACTTAAGGTTCCCCTCTCCTATTAATATAATGGTTGATTAGTGTTAATAATTGGTTGAGATTTGATCTTTAATTCTTTTAGATGCCGAAACTTGAAACAATGAGACAATTCAATCACATGAAATTCATACATCCATAACACAAGATATACCCTGGGAAAAATCCTCAAAACTATGAGAACAAAAAACCTAGCAATTCTTCTCAGTATAATATAATGGATAACATAGAATGCTTTCTTTTATAGCATAGAAGATTGCTTTTAGAAGATAAGAGATCACCAAACACTCTTGGTGAAGATACACACGCAATAGAGAAGAGAGATCAATCGGAGAAGCGCCTTGCCTTCAATAATAATATCTTGCACACAAAGAGAAGCACCTTGCCTTGAAAGGAGAAGAGAATCTGCTTCACATTGAATTCATAAATCCTGTATAACCTATTTATACATTCTTCTATTCTATTTTTATCTTCTAACTTCAGGATGAACTCGCCCTCAAACTGGATGTATCAATCTTGCATGCAAAAGTTCACCCCACTTCTCATGCAGTGCTTTATCTCATTGAGCTGTCACTTAGGATGAACTAGCCTCTTAACTGAAAGCTTTCCCACTTAGTTAGGTGGCTAACTTAAGTGTCGACATGAAAATGTTGCAACTCACGTGTCGTCTTTTATTTTAACATAAGTGTTGTTATGCAATAACACTTAGTTAACTAGATCTTCTTTGTTGTCACTTAGTTAACTAAAATCATGCTAGTTGATTTACTTGAAGTGACCACTTTGAGTTTTTTAGTTAACTGAGGCATATCTTTAATTGATGATTTAACTGAAGCATTGATTGAGGCATGCATTGATACTTAACCAAAGATTTATAACTGAGCTTTAACAATTCAAGTTCTCTTTAATTAGCTGAAGTGTCTGCATGGGCAATTTCAAATTCTCTTGATTTCTATGGTTTATCTTTTATTTCTTTATCTCTTATTGCATGGTCAATATGTGCTAACTTTAATTATCCATCACATTACATTATACTATGAAGAATTATCAGATGCTGTGATCATATTGTATTATTCTAGACCAAATGATCATATGCTAAATTAATTCACTTTAGAGGTGATCAATCTCTAAAGGAGACTTAATAACAACTGGTGATCATGGTTAATAATACATCACACAACATTAAATTCTTTTAACAAGTAAAGCATGACCTTTATACGTAAGGTCCACGAGTCTATACGGGAGGCCCATCCCATGGATACCTTTATATGGAAGGTTCACCTCTATAAGGGAGGTCCATCTCATGGATACCTTTATACGAAAGGTTCACATGAGAATCATGACTTGACACACAAGTGCGGAGCCTTGTCCAACAAGACTTTACAACATCATTATTTTGATCAATTACCTCTATACAGGAGGAATAACCTTTACATGGAAGCAAATCAAAGCGATCACCTCTATAGGGGAGGAATAACCTTTACATGGAAGGCAATCGAAGTTCTCACCTCTATGCGGGAGGATCAATCTTGGATACACACGATTGGTTTGGAGAATGTCTCCTGGTGCTGTATATTTAACAATTAGTTGCGGGTTGAGTACCTTGTTGCTCAAGCTTCCTCTCTTTCTTTGTGCTGCAAAAAATAAAAATATCTCATTGAAACGAATCCATATTTCTAAAAATGCCCATTAAAATAAGTTTGATATGCCTGACATATCACACTTTGGTTGAGAGGATTGGTCCATAGTAACATATAAGCTCCAATATAACATGATCCTTACTCCAATGGAAGAAAACACAAGGGGATGGTTCTATCATCCTGGGTAACATATAATCTCCAATATGCCATGATTATTATGCCAATAGGGTCAACCATAAGGGAACACTGTTTCCTACTAACATTATGGTTGATAGGTTGCATGGTGAGTATACTTGTTGATAGGCCTTTTCCTCTCCTCCTACTAATCTAATGGTTGATTGGTTGTGGGCCGAGTATGATTACTACTTGGCCTTCCCCTTTGTTTCTCTATGCCAAAAAATATAAAAAATCCTTCAATGATAGTAATACATCATACCCCTTTCACATGCTTTCCTAAATATTCCCGTTAAAATAAGTTGGATACACCTAATATATTTTTGTTTTGGAATAGCTTCTATAACATAAATACATATCTATAAAAGAACTTAGTATCTCACATAAATTAATAGAATTAGTCCATGGTGACATATTATATTCAATATACCATGATCCTTTTGGAAACGGGTCAACCATAATGGAATGGTGCCTCATACTAACATAATGGTTGATTGGTTGTGGGTTATGTATGCTTGTTTGTCATGCTTTATCACTCATCTTTGTGGTAAAACAAAAAATATATAACAGACAATATTCCATAGAACCCCTTTTCACATGATTTTCTAAAACTACCCATTAAAATAAGTCATATACACCTAACACCGAGTCTTGGAATGACTTTATTTGCAAAAATACATTTTTAAAAATTCACTATTCCAACATTGGTTGAGAGATTTGGTTCATAAAAACATGTAAAATCCAATATACCATGATCCTTATGCCAATGGGGAAATAATGAAAATGATTAATGACTCATTAATTGTGGGATAATATCTCTTTCTCTTTTCAAATTAATCTTATGAACTTAAGTACAAAATATTAAATACTTGTGTGGATAAACAATGATGTTATGCATGCGTACACTTCAAATGTTCCTAATTATTTATCCACATAGAGTGAGTGGGTTGCTTGGGGTGAATATGATGAGTGTTTTAGATATATGGTGTAAAATGCTATTATGATAAGATAGCTACACTATTTAAATTCAACCAATAAACACACTTAAGAAAGTATAAAAACATTGTTGATGAATACATTTGAAGGAAAAAAATATTTAGAGGAAGAACATATGCTCACGTGGTTAAAAAAAAGGGATTTATTGCTTTCTCTTTAGGAAATTATTGTGTTTCAAGTATATCAATAATACTTAATACTCTTCAGATGTTTATCCTTAGACATGGTAAGATAATTAATCTTAGAATGACTTGCACAACTTTGATTATAATGATAATCATAAGGTACACGAAGTGAACCCTTGGACATAACAAGTTTGAAGTGCACCCTTGGACATAACAAGTTTGAGAAACATTGGAAAGGGCCTTACCAAGTCTGATATTCTCAATACCAAGTCGTTATTTTATATGACTTAACAACTAGGTTTACTGAAAAGTCATAGGTAAATTTAAGAGTTGTAGAATAATAATATACATTTTGGAAGATGAAAACCAAAGGTCACTCAAGTGTGTATTAATACATAATTCTAGTTAATGAAAATCAATCTAGCTTGGATTTATCCCAAGCTTATCATGGTATTGGAGCCCTGGTCTACTATTAACTCCTTAGTTTTCCCTCTATCCTCTCTGCTCTTGGCATATTCCCTTTGCATACTACCACTTTCTCCTATCCTATGCTACGAGGAGAAACCCTAAACCTATTCTCTTCAACATATCTTCATTCTCTGTGTTTTTTTCTCCCTTGACTATTTGCGTGTGCCTTCCCTCTCCTCTTGTGTTTTACCTTTCTGATATCTCTCTGCACAACTTGCCTTCCGCCCTTCTATTGAATCTCCAACTCTGCGTATTGAATAACCTTTGCGTACATATCTGTGACCTGCGTGAGGAACTATGTGCAACATGGTGCCTCTCAATGAGCTCTTATGTGTGGAGTTCTCTCTAAATTTGTGTGTATACATATCTTTGTGCACGAGGAGCTGCGTGCGACTTGGTACCTCTTTGTGAGGAATTTTTTGTGGAGTTATCTCTAATTCTATGTATATTTGCATGTATACATATCTCTTTGTGTGTATACGTCTCTGTGTATTATGGGTACACAAGAAGAGATGCACTTGATAAGAACATGAACACAACTCTTCATTATGTAGTTGGCTATAGATATGAAGAGTGTGTAGAACTTCTTTTGAAGCACATAGTAACTGCAACCCTTCAAAATTTGGATGAGAAGACACCTAATGATGTTGTCAAAATGAACTCTCAGAGGTAGTTTTGATGTTGTTGCTGAAGCATTTTTGTAGTCTTGAGGAATTCAAATTTGTTTAAATTTTTTGTAACACAATCATACACTTCCTCTTGCAAGTAAAGTAATGAAGATGAATAGTTGGAAACTTTCAATTTTTGTTTAGATTACTCATGTCACTTGTTTCAAAGAGAGGAGGAGTAATTTAACCTCAAGTTGTTTACAAAGATTGTAGACATGTACCTTGATTTGCATATTTCCAGAGATTTTGGTATAGCTTGTATTGCAAAGAGTATTGCAGAGATTGTTTTGTAAGCTTGTTGCAAAGATTATAATATTACAGAGGTTATATAGATTGTATTGCAACCAACTTTATATCTTCTTGTTTGAAGTAATTTTGTCCTTGAAAATGCATTCTCTAGTTTCGATTGTTGGAGTTGTGTTCAATGACAAGGATAACTATCTATAATGGTAGAGGAATATCAACTACACTCTCATCTTTAGCGATCCGTGGGATGACATTTGTGAAGGGGAAAGTGATGCTACACCTGAAGAGCCTAAAACAAAAAAAGATCTTGCCATATGGAAGAATAACATTAGGAAGGCCTATGCATCAATGCTACAAAAAGAGGAGAGGTGAGTCCACATATCTTATATGATAAGAATTCCTATGTTGCTTTGAATAAGTTGAAATATTTGTATGATTCACACTCAAAATTGGAGCTAATTCAATTGTTGTTGAAGTTCTTTAACCTCGATTTGAAAGATAATGATCCCATGGCTGCAACATATGAGATTAAACCCATCTTACATGAAATTGAATCCATTGGTGTGAAGGTAGACCTTCCTCTCACTACCTTCATCAAGGTCCTTTACCCCACATTAACAGTATCTTGATTCACTTCAAGCTAGTGGCCAACTGAAAGACCTCAAATTTGACACTTTGGTGGAGAAGATTAGATAACAAGAGAAAGCATTTGGAAAGAAGACAATTCATCCCACTGGAGAGATTGTGTGCCTTGCTCATAAAGGGAATAATCAATCACATGATTCTTCTAGAGGTGATGGCAACACAATAGGACATGGAATAAAGAACTTTAGAGGTGGGGGGTAGAACCAACCATGCTAAGAGCTTTGATATTCAATATGTTCATTGTGGCAAGAAAGGACATGAAACAAAGACATGTTGAATTCCATGGGAAAAAATCATAAAGAAGAAAGAGTAGAAAGGATATAGAGGCAAAGCTGTTGAATATGCTCATTTCATTGTTGCCAATTTTAATGTTGGCATAAATGAAGATTTGTTCAATACTTACTTTGCATCTTAGAGATATACTTGGTTGCTTGCAGTGTTGCAGGAAATGGACCGGAACTGGAAAAACCAGCTGGTCAGACTGTTTTAGGCATTTTTCGGGTCAAACTGCCCTCTTGAACTTTTTTTGATCGGTTCTGTATGGAACCAATTTTTTTGCTTAAATTGATTGGTCAATACTGGTTTTGTACGGAGTCGTACGAAAAACCCAACAACTCAAATTTTTAAATTAAAAAAAATGAAAGGTGGGTTTAGGGGGGGTGAATGTGGACAACCCTAAACCCCCTAACAAAGCTATAAAAAGAGCCCAACCCCCTCTCTTCTCTCACACTATTCATTTGAGTCTTTTTGAGTTTATGGGTTGAGGGTCTTTGGTTTTTTTAGAGTGCTAATTGTTGAGGGTCTTAGAGTTGTTTGCTAGGGTCTTAGGGTTGGTTGCTGAGGATCTTAGAGATGGTTGGTTCTATGCACTCTTATTTGCTATATACATGAGAAAGTTTTCATATTTGTGTATAGTGGTTTGAATTCACGTGGATGCACGCGCGCGCACACACACACACACATATATTTTTCAAAATTTGAAGTGGACTAGTTTTTTAATCCTTTATTTTTGGTTTTGGTTTGGTTTCGGTCCGGTTCCGATTCTCGGGGTTGGCTTGTTCGACCACCGGTTAGGTTTTGGTGGACTAGTTTTTTGATCCTTTTTTTTCTTTTCGGTTTTGGTTTGGTTTCGGTCCGGTTTCGATTCTCGGGGTTGGCTTGTTCGACCACCGGTTAGGTTATGGTAACTTTGGTTGCTTGACAGTCGTGCAACCTGCCACATGAAATTTAGAAAATACTTCTTTGAAGAATTGAATGACAATGTAGGTGTTGTAATCTATTTTGCAAATAAATCCAACCTCAAACCCAAGGTAATTGGCACCATCAAGGTTAAATTGCCTATATTTCCTAATTTTATGTTGTAGAATGTTCTCTATATTCTAGAGTTCCAGAGAAACTTGCTATCTCTTGTGCACATTCAACAACAAGTCGATTCCATCCACACATTTGATGGAAAAGTTGAGATAAAGAGATCCTTTGAAAACCAAGTCATCATGACTATATGGGAAGATGAGAGATTTTTTAAGCGGAAAGGGACATCTACAAGAGCACGTAATTTTTGCACACATCTCTCACCATGAAGAAGGTACTATTCCATCTAGCATTTTGTGGCATGCTAGATATGTGCATATAAATTATGATAGTAGTCTTTTGTTGAAGAAGAATGGTGTCTCTGGATTGGCCACCATTCCAAAGAGTTTGAAATAGTGTGATACTTGTATTCTTGGAAAGCATAGTAAGCAACCTTTCCATGATTCACATTCAAGATTATGTAGAAAATTAGAGTTGATACACTTTTAATGAATTTGAAAACTACCTTTTTTAACATGGGATTATGCATCAATCACTTTTCCATAAAATCCTCAACATAATGGTGTAGCAGAAAGAATGAACATGAAATTCTTGAATATGGTACGCTCCATGCTATTTTGAAGATTGTGAAATTGATGTTTTGGGGTGATGTAGTTCTATCTGCAATCTATTTGAGAAATATAAATCCATCCCATGCTCTTTCCAACAAGACCCCATATGAAATGTGGTATGGGTGCATTCCTTCTGTGAGGAATATTAGGGTCTTTGGTTCCACCTATTATGCCTTAATACCAAGGAACAAAGAAACAAGATTGGTGCAAGGAGTCAATGATGCACCTTCTTGGGATACTCAAACACCACCAAGGAATATCGTCTTTACGATGAGGTAAATAAAAAGTTTATACTTTCCAGAGATGTCATTTTATTGAAATGAAAAAATTAACAATGCTATTGAGAGGCAACTTGATTGTCTAGATAATTTACTCATGTAAATACATTTCATGAATTTGACAATGAAATTCCACATCTTGAAGGGGGATTCTAATCTTGGATCAATTTTTGGAAAACAATTTTGTAGAAACATATTCCCTTCATGAAGAAGTTCCCGCTACTTCACTAGAATAGGAGGTTCAATTGGATGACGTGATTGAGAGTATTGGAAGATTTAATCTTTAAGAGAATGAAGTACCGCTAATTGAGCAACTTGGACCCTCACAAAAATTTCCAAAGTGGGTCATGAAGAGACTTGAAAGTGTTCATCCATATGAAGTCAGAAATATAGGAGCTGGAAGTTCAACAAAGCAAGAAGATGGAGGAGAGGTAAATTATCCAAATTTAAGTGTTGTAGATAGATGATATGGATGTTTCATATGTTTGTGAATTTAATTTATCTTCTAACCTTGAACCGACTTCTTTTGAATAAGTTGCTTCTCATGATGAAAGGAAAGAAGCCATGCAAAATGAATATGATTCTCTTGTCAAGAATGGGACATGGAATTTGGTGGGCCCTCCATTTGGAACTAAACCAATTGATTGTAAATGTGTCTACAAGAACAAGTACAAAACATATGGCTCACTTTACAAGCATAAGGCGAGGCTTGTGGAAGAAGAAAAAAGGCATTGACTATGAAGAGACTTTCCCTCCCATAGTAAAATGGGAAACCATTTGTACTCTATTGGATTTGGTGCCACAAAATGGGAGGACAGTTCATCAAATGGATGTGAAGACTACTTTCTTGAATGGAGACTTGAAAAAGAATGTTTTAATGTCTCAACCATAAGTTTTTTTTGGTGAAGGGACAAGAACAAAAGGTATGAAAACTCATCAAGTCTTTGTATGTCCTGAAACATGCACCTCGCTCCTAGTACATAAAGATAACTGAGCATATTCTAAAATTGAATTTCAAACATTTTAATCTTCATGTTGCGACATTGTTTGTCAAGAAAAAATGGAAGGTGTACTGTATATATTACGATGTATGTAAATGATTTGTTGATGACAGGGAAAAATGAAAGCTACATTGAATCCATAAAGAAAGAATTGGAGAAATTATTTGAGATGAGAGATTTGGGACATCATCACTACTACTTGGGAATTGAAGTGAATTGGAATCCAAAGTATATATTCATCTTCCAGAAGAAGTACAATGGAGAGTTGTTGAATATTTTTGGCATGATAGAGTGTAACCTTATCTCTACTCCAATGGAACGAAAATTGAATCTCACATCAAAATAAGGGAATTAATTTGAGGATGCAACCAAGTACAAACAACTTGTGGGGAGTTTTATCTACCTTACCATCACTATACTAGATATTTTATTTTTTGTTGGGATACTTTCCAGATTCATGCAAAAACCCTGTGAAGTACATTGGTTTGTTGCAAAAAGGGTTCTAAGATACTTGAAGGGGACTCAAGTTTTTGGACTCAAATATTCTAAGGTGGACGACTTCAAGTTGATTGGAAATTATGATTTAGACTTTGATGGTGACAAAGAGAATGTAGTGTCTACTTTAGTCTACCTCATGAGACTTATATCAACAACTGTCTCTTGGAGATCACACAAATAATATGTTCCAACATATTACACAACATAGGAAGAATATGTGGATGCAATAGAAGCAACAAAGGAGATTATGTGGCTCAGGAAGACATTTGAATATTTGTTGGAGAAATAGGTGAATTATACTCCTCTTCTAGTTGACAATACTTATGGAATCAAGTTGGCCAAGAATCCTATATTCCATGATTAAACAAAGCACATCAGCACAAAGTACCATGCAATTTGATATCATGTAGAGACTAAGACTATTCATTTGAGACATTTTTCCACAAGTGAGAAGATTGTAAAAATCTTCATTAAATCTCTTGGAAGATAAAAACTTGATAAATTTAGAAAGATGCTTGGACTCACAAACACCTCCTAGGACTAAGGGGGGGAATGTTGGAGACCTAATCCTATGAGATTATGGTTGGTTGTAAATATTGTAAATTGAAGAGTTGTAGGATAGTAACAGACCTTTCAGAAGATGAAAACCAAAGGTCACTCAACTATGTATAACTATATGGTTCCCGTTAATGCAAATCAATCCATATTGGAGTTATCCCAGACTTTCCATTTATATTAACTAAACTTGTAGAAAATAGGGTGCCACAAAACTCTTTTAGTAGGGCTTAATGATAAAAGCTATTTAGAAATAGGAATGTTTGAGTGTAATGGGGTATGTTATGTCACTCCCACTAATATAAGGGGCCACTTGTATAAGTCAATACTGTATCATCTTGGTAGTGGCTCTACATGAGTAATGAGTGAGAACTATAATATATACGAGGTTAATGAAGTCATTATTATACATATTGTCATCAGATTATTGCATATATATATTGAATTGGGTTATTTGGATGTTCCTTTCCTAATATTTTAGAGTTATCATGTAGCACACAATGATAATATTATCGGGAGTTATGCTCCACATTTACATTTTATATTTTATGTTTATTATATTTGCAAGAAGTGCACCCTTCCTTTGGTATAACAATATTGAGAGGATTTGGAAAGGGCCTTACCAAGCCCAATACTATCAATAACTAGTCTTTATTTCAGTGTGGCCTAACTTACTAGGATTGTTAGGTTAATATTGACTTGGATAAAGAGTGATTAAAGATAACCTTGATTAGGTCAATAATGGGTTTACCATTGATGGTTTATGGGCCCATGGTATTTTACTATTGTAGTAAAATGTGATGAACCTTATTTAAATGCTTGATTAACTCCATTGTAAGATGCTTGTGTGTGGCCAATATTGGCCATGACTTGGATAGATTGGTCAAGGACTAATTGAAGATATCTTTGGTTTCTAGTTTTCTTGTAAAAAGGTTTATAGGGTAAAAAATATTCTTCATCTTATGGTGTGTTTGATTGATATTTAATTTATTTTTCTTTCCATGCTCATAGATTTAACATGTGGTATTAGAGTTGGGTAGAATTGGACTCTACAGAAAGAGTGGTTCGATGCCTTGATCCATGGAGAGGCATTTGAGATGAACTCTTGTGCTAGGAAAGAACATATCTTCATAGTGGCATATGAAAAAAATGCATGGCATGGATCTATGTGAAGCATTAACATAAGAAGCAGATGAAAAATAGAGGAAGAAATAACCAACTACCTGTAATGTAAGCATTTTGTTTTGCGAGTTTGATTTAATCACAATGTAAATGGGAATATGGTTGTAAGACCTATTTAGGCATGTGTACCCATAGCTTGGTGGGTCACCTATGTAAATTATAGATGTAGATTTAGTTATACTAAAGAGGGGGGCATGCTATTATTACTGAACATTGATTATAAGGTTTGAACGGGTTTGGTGTTTACCCCAAGTCAAGTTTAAAGGAGGTTAATATTGACTCGATTATATAGTGATTAAAGATAACCATGATTTGAGCAATAATGGGTTATGGGTTTACTGTTGATGGTCTACGAGCCCATGGTATTTGGTAACCCATGGAATTTTCCCATGGTATTAACATGTGATGAAACCTATTTAAAGTCTTGAGTAAATCCCTTGTAATATTCCTATTTGTGGTCGATGTTGGACATAATATATATTCCTTTGGATATATTGGTCAAGGATTAATTGAAGATATCTTTGGTTGTTGGTTTTCCTGAAAAAGGGTTTCTAGGATAAAAAAATCTTCATCTTATGGACCGTGTGTTTGATTGGTATTTATTTTATTTCTCTTGCCATGCTTGTATATTTAACAAGGCTTATATTCACTAAACTTATGGCAAAGAGAGTGCCACAAAACTATTTTGGTGGTGTTTGATGACCAAATCTATTTAGAAATATTCATGCTTGTTCCTAATGACAAAATGTTATGACACTCTCACCAATATAACAAGTCATTTGTATAAGTAATAATAAGTTATGCTGATAGTGATATTACATGAGTAATGAGTGAGGACTAGAATATATATGAGATTAATGAAGTCATTATCATACACATTGTCATAGGATCATTGTATATAAATTGATCTGGGTTGTTTTTGTTTTGGTGAAAATCCCCCTAATAGTTAGGCATGACTATCACAAGGAAAGGGAGAGATCACTACTACTCCTAGGATTATTGATCTAGAATTGAGTAACCTAACCAAAGGATCAAGAATAAAATGGATTCACCAATAAAGAGGAGAAAACGAACACGTTCCCTATCGATTGTCCTTAAGCCTTCCCCTCTACGAGAGTTTCAAGGCCATCCATCTTAATGAATCTCCAAATATGCACACTAGAGAAACAAAAACTCTTCTCAAATCCTTAATGGAAACATAAAATCATAAATCAAATCACAAATAAATACTATCTTTGATGTGTCCAAGTTAACTCATTAGGAAATTTAAGCCCTTTAAACTAACATAAATAAACTACAAGAAGATTGGCAACTAGATTGTGGGGGGGGGAGATAGTAAATATCTATTAATTGATGAAATAACAACAAGTAGATTTATACCTGATCTCATTGCTGACACCTATGGAACTACAGTTCGAGTCCCTCTGCACCTTAGCAACTAATGCCTTCGCTCCTCCAACTTCTTCAAAATCCTTCTTGGATAGAGTAGGGGAGTCACACCAATGAATGGAACTCACTCAAACAAGAATACAAGAATACTTAGAAACAAAGGCTTTTGAAGGGGGATGGACATAAAAACTCAGGAATATAGGGCTAAAACCCTCCAACATAACTTTATGATAGATGCTTGATGCACCTGTATCTTCCATGGATGCATTTTTGTACTTTTGGGATTTGGTTGAGATAATTAGGGAGATGGTTTCAAGAAGTTACCTTTGAAAACTATTTTTCTAACCATCGAAATTTGGAATTTTGAGATTATATATCTATCTATCTATGTATGTATGTATGTATATATATATATATATATATAGGGTATTTTTAAGGTTTCTTCATATGACCAAGCAAATATGTCTTGTTATTCCTTAAACAATGTAGTATACATTTCAACTTCCTCAGGGGAACAATTTGCTCCAATTAATACAACCTCGATGACACCAAGAGGCCTAAAAATGTTGATTGGATTGTTTTTTGAAATGTTAGCCATGTTTCCCTCTGTATACACATTTTTATGTCACAAGGAGGCTACCAAACCAGTCAATATATCCAGGTCTAATAATCCCATTTTCATAAATTCTCACACCATTCATTGTCAGAAGAAATTATGGTTGTTGATGCATATCCTTCTAAGGTCTCTAAGTCATATATATGGCCTCTAAAATAGATTCAACAAAAGGAAATACCATATCAAGGAAATGTTGGTAAGACAAGGAGTTGATGGCCCAAATGGGCATAATGTACTGATCGCGTTCTTCCATAAACGAAGAAGCACAGTCATAGTCCGCAGTGGATGATTGATCAACCTGTTATGTTAATTTAGTTGTAGGTAAGGTCATTGGGGGCCCAATATATCCAATATATTTTGAAGAAACATAGGATATTGGAACTTCCCATGGGTCCTTAAAATAAGATGTTCCGAAGTAACATGTTCTTTATATGGGTTTAGCAATGACTGATGAAATCACATATATCGGGGCAATGTTATCATGAGTGGTGGGTGGGGGATTATTAAAGGTTCCCACCAGGGCCAGATAAATCCCCACTCCAACACTCTCTCAAGTTCTCATCGAATGGCCCCAAAAATGGACATTGGGCCTTATTGAAGAAGTTGACTCCACTTTACAATATGGTAATTGGTCTATATTGATGATCCTTGCATTGTGAGGAAATCGAATAACTCAGAAGATCCAAGACATGACTACCATCATGGAGTATTTCCAATTGCATCCTAAAAAAATGTTGTAACCAAGAGGATCACAACCCATGTTGAATTATATGGACATATCCCCCCCTAGCTCAACTGGGAGCATGTGGATTATTTCGTGAGGCCTGAAAAGATGACCATCAAAGGATTTTAGCATGGTATGTGATGGTACTATCTCAGGAGAGCCTATGGTTTTCTAGCATGACAAAGACATCACATAATTAGAAGACCCCTCATCCACCATGATCCTAAATATGTTTGACCCTTTGGTTGAAATATAAATCTAAAAGGAAGTAGAGTGGGGAAAATGAGTTTTCTAATTATCCAAGTCGAAAGTTGTCAATTGAGAATCCAAAGGGTCTAGAGCTCTGATAGTCGATAACAATTTCTTTCACTACATGGGGAAACTTTGAAGCAACTCTAAAGTAGACATTACACATGGCACTTGATCCAGATATTTAATAATGCTATAGTTTTATGTAACTCAAGCATTGGGATTATGCATGGACCTCTTTAACATGCTTTTTGGAATGTGAGGCTCCAATTCCTCAATATGTAGATGAATCGATGTTTCAGAGGTGAAAACTTCTTTTCTCTTGGATCCAGACCTAGGTGCATTGTAATTATGAGATATGGTCTATACATTAATTTCCTATTCACACATGTATACATTGGCATTCGATGGGTTTCCCCCTTGTGAAGAGGTTCCATGGTTTCTCCCTTGTAGAGATGTAGGGTTGTGTGGGACTCCAACAACCATTTAATGGTGTTGTGGAGGGAAAGGATTAGTTAGAACAACATGTTGTTGCTGAGAATCTTGTTGAGCCAACAATTGTCGAGTTACCTTTAACTTGGGGCATTGATGAGTCAGATGGTATTATGTGCAAATATTACATGGTAACATAGCCTTATTTATCTCCTTCTTCCTCCCACCAACATTGTTGTTTTTGGGATTACTTCCCCCATTCCCATTCTTTTTATTTTTGCCTTTTTTTTCTCTCTAGGATTCTAGTTCCATTTTGGATTGGTTTTCTGTATTGACAAGGGATCATAGGATTGGTAGTATTGGGCGTATTGGTGGTATTTGATACAACTACAAGTGTGTTCACATTCAAGGATATTTGTCCCATTTGGGTTGTAACCTGACTAGTTGCAACATTCTTTGTGGATCCAATCATGCCATCGACATGTCGCCCACTCTTAGATCGAGTTGGATTTGTCTCCACTTGCAGAGTTGTAGGAAAATTCACATACAACATTGTAGATTGAGAATATACCAGGTCGAATTTTTGGGCCTTGTTAATAGCTTGTTCTTCAGTCGTAACTCCTGAAAGTGTGATGTATTTTGAAATGTAAGGTAGAAAATAATTAATACGGTAGTCTACTACAAATTCATCAAGTATTTGAGCTTTAAAAAATTGATGTTGCCTCTGCCACTCGTGAATGTGGTTAGAGATATGTATGGACTTGTCCTATTGAAAATATGTTAAAATATTAGCTCCTGTCTCATAGCAAATATATAATTGGAAGTGGTTCATGAAAGTCATGGATAAAGCATCTAAATGTTGAAATGAAGCTTGTGGGAGCTCGATATACCACTTCTCTGTGACCCCAGTCAAATTTATATGGAAAAGTATTAACCTAATGCTATCATCCATTTGTGAACTGGATGAACACCATTGATGGAATGTAATCACGTGCATGGTGGTATCTTCTCCATATTTCCCTTCGAATTTGGCAATCTTAAGGATTGCTTCATCGAGACAGGAGGAAAACTTGGATTGTGCATGAATGGATCATTAATTATCTTGGTCAGATCCAATATATTTAGTGTCACCAAGAATGACAACTATGTATGAGATAATGAGTTCCAAATCCTGTGCATGTCCCGAGGATTGGTTTGTGTTCATCAAATAATTACCTAGTGTATAAGTAATACCATACATGAGAGATGATTTGATTTGGTAACCATGGTTATGAGCATGGCCAGGTAGAACTTGCACGTAAGGTGAGAAATCCCCACTAATCATGCCACCATTTTCGAGAAAGGACATGCCTCCTAGAGGTGTATTAGAACTCATATGAGATCTAGTTCTTACGGAGGGTATTGATAATAGAACATGTCCACCTCCAAATGGGAACACATTGAAGGGGATATATTAACATCCTATTGGTGTGTTGAAACTTTCCACAAAGGGATTGCTAGAATCCATATGTAGCATTCCAACTGATGGTATTTTGAAAAAAAGGGTTGCACCCTTAGGAATGGATTCCAAAGTCCCCACTCCAATACTTAGAGTTTCTGTTGAGGGGAAATATCCTCCCATAGATACTCTAGAAGTGAGAAACAAATTATGATCTAGGATGGTAGAGATTGTGGGATTCACTCCTCCCATGGTTGTACTAGAAGCATGAGCACTCATGCCCCTAACTCCCGAACTACCACTAACATCACTCATATTGACCCATTGATAGAATGGATGGGATTGTGTAGTGTGACTTTGATTATCAAAGCTATGACTATGAAAGAATGACGAACTTTGACAACTAGTGGAAGGTGTATTGAAGTCAATGACAACTACAAGGTCTGTCAAGTCCTTGATATCAATCAAACCGACGTTGTTATAGATAGGAGGGATGGGTCACTTATAGGAAACAAAATGTCACCATTAAAATATATTAAGTACCCTTCCTCTAAAATTTCATCAGATTTGTTTACCTCTTCTTCTCTTTCCTCCTCTGCAGGATTGCTTAAAATCAACTGGTTTTCTTCATTAGGTCTTCGAGGAGTAGGGTTCACATTATCCAACCTGCACCTCCTTGATGGTAAATCTGTGCTATCTGGAAATATAATTCTATTCCTTTTGGATATATGGAGAGGTTGGTTAGACATTTTGACTCAAAATAGAAGAAAATTTTAATGTAATGATCAACAAAATCACACTTGACTAGAAAAAATTCCTAAATATGCAATCAAGCACTACCACTCTTCCAAAGACAAGTGCAAGGCGGTTAGGACTTGGAACTAGATCTATGAAGAGGTGAAACATGGACTTTTGAAATTCATATTGGGATGATAATGGCCCAAGTCCAACCAATGAAGGTGAAGGAGATACTTATGTTAACCCTCACACAACAATCACCCAAGGTGCAAGTACGCTCACAAATATGGGCACCCTCCAAGGGAGATGAGGTGAATTTTATGTGTTTGTATTAGATACTGCAAGAGCTTCCCACTTGCAGTCACCCATGAGAAACCTAGGAAAGGAAACTATGGTTACCACTTTGCAATTGATAGTTGGACATAACAGTTGTGGGTTAGGTGTCTTTGAGTGGTAAAGGAACATAGGACCAAGTCCTAGACTTGAAACTCCAAGGAGAGGTGGAATCACCCCGAGGACGTGCCACTTGACTTAAAGTTCCCTAACTTGCATAGCCCACCAAGAAATCAATGAGGGGATAAATTCAATTGCTTACTCAACTTGACCTCATCCTTGAAGTGTATGTGAAGCATGATTTCCCAAAAAGTGTTTCCCTCTACTAATGTATTTTTCACCCAACTATTGAGGTCCTACTTTCATTTTGACGGCCTTAAAGAATTGACTCTCCAAACTTACAACCGTGGCTATAGTCCTAGACTAATGTTTGTTTGCTATCGACAAAACAAGCCTAGTTCTTTTTAATTAGATTGATTCTCAAAGATTATTATCTTTTGATTAGGAAAAATGTGAGGTAAGAGAATGTTCAAAAGATGCTAAATTTTAAGGATATTAGGAACATTTAGTGAACAATAATATTTTCATTCTTCCTGAAATGATATCCAATGCAAATTTAATGAACTATAAGCATGGTCACAATATGATCTGATAAATTTTTCACTTTTGATTTAAAAAATTATCAAATAATTTATACACTTACTCACAAAAACAGAATGGAAATCCTCAAACAATGAACCAAAAATGCAATCAAACAAGTGAAAAAGGTACTAAACAAACAAGTTTTATTTTTAACATAATGGAACCACTCAAATGTTTATAAAACACTAAAATTGTAAAAAACACACCTTAAATGATGTCCTACAAGCTCTTGATTGGTCTCCCAGACCTCACCCAACAACGCACTAAGCAAACCTTTCTAAAATAGGGGAAAAAACCCCTTTTTACAGGGAACATGCACCTGTTAGCAAAGGAAAGGGAATGCACACACTTCTGTAAAGAGGGAGAAGTGCATGAACATGCTTTTGTACCTTTTGGATAGAAGATATAATTCTTGTAGGTTTCTAAAAGGTATGAAAAACTTAGACAATTTACAATTTCTTATCTTCAATAAGGGAAATAGATTGTTATAAGAGTAGGAGGGTTCCTAAATGATCAAGAAAAGAAAGGATCCTATCCCTTAAGAGGCCCTATAGAGAATGATGCAAGGAATTATTCCCTAGTGGATTTACCAATTCCATTTTGGGGAAAACCCCCCTAATATCTAGGGCTAACTATCATAGAGCAAGGGAGATATCACTACTACACTTCCCCTAGGATTATTGATCGAGACTCAAGTAACCTAACCAAAATATCAAGAAGAAAATGGAATCAATCAAGAAATAGGATAAAATGAACTTGTGCCATGTTGATTTTGTTTAAGCCTTCTCCTATATGACAGCTTTAAAACAATCCATATCGATGAATCTCCAAATATACACACCAGGGAAAAAAACCCTTCCCAAATGCTTTTTGGAAACATAAAATCATCAATCAAATCACAAATCAATACTATCATTGATCTATCCTAGTTAACTCATCAACACAGTTAATCCCTTTAAACCAACATAAATCAACCACAAGAAATATTGACAATCATATTGGGGGGGGGGTGGAATTGTATATTTCTGTTAATTTATGAAATAACAAGAAGTATATTTATAACTAATCTCATTTTCGACACCTTCATAATCGCAGTCTGAGTCCCCTTTCACCCAAGTCATTGATGCTTTTTCTCCTCCAAATTCTTCAAACTCTTTCATGGATGAGTAGGTAAGTCACACCAATGAATGGACCTCACCCAAATAAGAATAAAAGAATACTAAAAAACATGGGTTTCTAAGGGGGAAAGACATAAAAACTCAGGAATATAGGGTTAAAATTCTCCAACATAACTTTATGACAGATTCTTGAATCCATTATCTCTTCCATGGATGTATTTTTCATACTTTTGTGACATGGTTGAGAGTGTTAGGGAGATAATTTCTAGAATATACCTTAAAAAACTACTTTTCAAACCATCCAAATTTTCAATTTTCAAGTTTTAAATATATTTTTGGGGTATTTTTCAGTGCACTTGCTCCTTGTAGGAAGTAAAGGAGTGTGCACATGCACCTTTCATGGAGGAAAGGTTTGTTCCCTCAAAACCATCTTCTTTTAGTGAAAATTGGGCTGGAAGGGGTTGATAGCATGCGATGAGGTGGAATCAATACTTATGGATGGCCATAACCCTTGATCAAAGGCATCTCACAGTGATTAGGGACTCTTCTAATGACATTAGAGACATTTGTATCTTGGTTAGGAATAGTTGGATGCTATTTGGAAGTATCTGATGCCCATTATGGTCACCTAGATGATGTTAGGGTCAATAGGGTGCCATCATGGTCACTGAAGTGCCAATTTGTGCTATAACAATTTGGTAGTTTCTCTCCTTAGAGTTTAACGTTATCATGTAACACATCATAATAATATTATTGGGAGATATGCTCCACATTTACATTTTATATGTATCATTTTTATCATGTTATATTGGGTATTGGTTCAATATAATATTTTATATAAGTAAGTGATTATTGTTAGTGTCATGCTGGCTTAACTTGTCTTAGTGATATAACCCTTGAAGGGATTCGTGAGATGCTAGTGTATTATGTTTACACATTCTTAGTAGTCATTCTATGATTACATGGGAGTTAGGGGATACACATAAAAGTGTCATAAATCCTATGTATATAAGGCCATTATCTCATTTGTTCTTACCAAGCTATGAAGCAAGTTGATCATATTGATAATTTCTCAAGGGTACTTTAAAGTACTCAATTATATCTTATGTCATGGGTTTGTTTCATTATGTGATTACACTTTGATTTGAGTTTATCAATAATCATTATTAATGCCTCAAGTTTACTAGGGTATTAACACAACCGATACTATTGTGTGTTGTGATGTGTGCATGAGGAGAACAACCATTTTCAGTTGAAAAAAGGTACACAAATTTCAACAACATTATGTTGAGACATATATCTCATATTGTTATGTACCTTATTTTGCTAATTGTTTTTGATAGTTCTCTAGAAAGGGGCCACAATATAGGTTTTGAGTAGTGTTGATGGAGATATGACCTTTGAAAGTTGACCTTCTAGAACAATCCATTTTGTTATAAAAAAATATGTAATTTATCTTTTAATAATAATATTTCATTGTTTGGTCATTAGATTGAGTTTTCTCTAATGGTATTTGAAATACATTTTTGAGAGATTTTTATAAAAATGTCACATATAGCCTCTGGGAAATAGTGAAGGAGATACGACATCTAAAATTTGACCTATTGGAAATTCCCATCTGCTAGTGGAAAACAATGATGTATTACAACAATAATACCTTCATGATTAGGAATTTGACTAAGTGCTCTCCAATGACATTTGAAATAAAATTTAGACAAGCTTCCAAAAAGTGGTCACATTATAGGTTTGAATACCAGTAAAGAATATGTGAACTCTAAGAGTTGAATTCTACAACTTCCCATTTAACCAATGGTAAAAAACAATTGTAATGAAGAAATATTTTCTCTTAGCCAAACATCTAGTTGTTGTGTTTCAAAATGGAATTGAAATATTAATTATCCTTGCATATTTAAATAAAATTTAACATTATTTGGATTTTATATGGATTATCTTGATAAAGAAATAATATTGCTTCCTGAAAAATTCCATGAAGAATTGGAGGGTCTTCATAAATATAAGAAAATCCATGTGAATAAAGTTGCATAACTACATAATCTAATGAACGACTTCATGATGAATTTGTCTCATAAAATTGTAATTCTAAGCTTCATGAAGATATTACTATGAATGTTTTGAAACATATTCTCATTATTTGTATCAACTAACCAAGCTCAAACGATGTGGCATAGTCAAATATTTCATCTCATCTTTTGAGTAGCTGGCCATTTGCACCAAGGGCATGCCTGTCACTTTTTATAAGGGATGTTTCATCAACGGTTTGAAAGAAGAGATACATGCACATATATTAATGGATTTTACTACTACTTGGTTGGATTCCACTCAAATATCTAGGGAAGCATAAAAGGTGATGAATTATCAAATAAAAATGGTCCCATTTATTTCCCATCTACGTCCACCTATGTTTCCCTTCTATTAATCCATTCCTTTTGACACACCTTTAATCTTTGATGAACACCAATACATATGTGAAATTACTAAAGGAATTCCCCCATTCTCACAGTGATCATGACCATTCCATTCCACTCATAATTGACAACCTCCCACCCAACATACATTTATATTGCCATCCATTTTCCAAAAAATTGATGAAACGATAGTTCAAGGGTTACTAGATATTGGTGTCATGGCACCCTAGTACCAACCCTTATTATTTTCGTATTGTTATGGTGCTCAAGAAATAAGTTACTTGGCACATGTGTGATATCTTTGTTGATTTTAACAAATTGAATTTCAAGGATAAATTTCCCATTCCTATCATTAATGACATTCTGGATGAGCTCAAGGGTGCTTAATTATTTACCAAACTTGATCTATACTCAGGCTATTATCAAATTCTCATGAAGGAGGATGATATTCCCTAAACTACTTTTCTCACTCATGAAGGTCATTATGAGTTCTTGCTGAGGCCCTTTGGCCATTGGAATGCACTTTTCACCTTCCAGAGTCCGATGAAAAATATTTAAACCCTTATTGTGTAATTTTGTCCTTGTATTTTTTGATGACATCTTGACCTACAATAATATTTGGAAATCCCGTGTAGCGTAGGTGGATCATGCCTCACAATTATTGGTGGATCATCAACGCTTTCTTAAATGGTCCAAATTTTCCTTTGGCACCTGTGAAGTGGAACATATGGGCCATACTATTAGTTAGGCGTGTGTGTATGTGTATCTAAAGAAAATTGAAGTAATAAATAATTGGCCTCAACCCAAATATGTTAAAATCCTAAAATATGTTTTGGGTCTTTTTGGTTATTATAGAAACTTCTTATGAAGCTATGGCAAGATTGAAACTTCACTCACAATTTTGCTAAAAAAATGCTTTCAATTGGAATGATGTGACATAAAAGTATTTCTAGGACTTAAAGGAGGCTATGAACACCACCCCTATACTCAATTTTCTCAACATATATAAAACCTTTTTCTTGGAATGTGATGCCTTGGTTAAAGGTATTAGAGTAGTATTGATACAATAAGGCATACTATTGGATTTTACTAGTAAACACTTTAAGAGAATCACTTGAGAAAACTGACTCATGGAAAATAGATGATGGAAATATTTCATGCAATGGATATTTAGCATCCATACCTACTTGGTCAATGCTTCTAGATCAAAACCGATCATTACAACTTGAAATACTTCCTAGAACAAAAAAATTCCTCCCTTAAGAAATACAAATGGGCTACAAAAATGTTTGGATATGAGTATGAGATAATTTACTAGAAGGGAAAGGAGAATGTGGTAGAAGATGCTCTCTCTGGAAAGTATGAATAATAAAGTTCCCTCTTTTCCATCTCATTCATCATAACAAGTTGGTTGAATGATATTGGTAACAAATGGTTCACATATCCCAATCTCACTAGCATTAGAACTTCAAATATAACCCCATACATATCCAAGATACACTTGGAACAATGAAGAGATTCACTATAAAGGAAATCTATATTTGTACAAGAAGTCAACATTGAAATCATATGTATTAATTGAGCTACATTAATATCCTACAACCAATCATTTAGGATTTCATAAATCATATGAACGATGAAATGATCATTTTTCTCAGAAGGCATGAAGGATAACATTCACACCTTTGTGGTAGAATGTTATAGTTTCCAATGGAATAAAGGTGAGATAATGAAACCTCCAGGTGAACTTCAACCACTTCCTATTCCACTTGTAGTATGGACTGACATTTTTATTGATTTCATTATGGGGTTACCGAAGTCTAGCAATAAGTTTGTAATCATGGTTGTGGCTGATCGCCTTTCCAAATATGCTATTTTTTCTTCCCTAAAAGACCCTTTAAAGGCCTCTATGGTATCTCAATTCTTCATATATAATATATTCAAACTCCATGTCATACCGTAGTCTATTGTCATGGACCATGACCCTATCTTCACTAGGAATTAATGGAAATAATTGTTTCATATCTAGGTAACCTAATTGAATGTCACCTATAAACCCCAAATTGACAGTTACACTGAAGCTATCAATAAGTTCCTTGAAGCATATTTGTGATTATTTAGTTTAGAGTGGAAATCCCAACGGTATTTATGGTTACCTCCAACATAATGGTAGTATAATACAACTTATCATGCTACTACTTGAATGACACTCTTTGAAATTGTCTATGGACAAAATCTCCCTCAATACTATCCTACTTACCAGGTATCCCTAAGGTACAAGAGGTAAACAAAACAATCACAACTTGAGTAAACATTCTCCACACTTTGAAGGGCAATCTAGTAATTTCTTAGAATAGGATGAAGCAACATGCTATCAACATCATTCAAAATTCCATTTTGCAGAAGGGGATTATGGATTCCTTTCCTACAACCTTATAAGAAAACCTTAATTAGGATTATCACCACTAGAATATTTCTTCCAAGTTTTATGGGACCTAAAATGTACTCAAATGTGTTTACCCCATGGATTACGAATTTGAGATACCTGGCCACTCTAAGATTCATCCCATCTTTCATATATCCTGCTTGAAGAAAATGGCCATCTCTCACTATCGTATTCAAACTAGTCTTACATAATTGGATGAATAAGGTTTCATTCGGTTGTAGATTGAGGCTATCCTTGACAAATGAGGACATTTCATCCACTAGTGCATGGTCAAAGAGGTATTTATCTAGTGGAAAGATACCCAACTTGAGGATGCTACATGGGAACCAACATATATACTTCAACAATTTATACATCTCTATCCTTGAGGTTAATGCTACTCTTTAAGGGGGAGGGCATGTTAAGGTCCCACCTTAACCCTCTTAAATATATTAGATAGGTTTCTATGTATTGAGGCCATCTATATTAATTAAGTCACATGAAGTAGATATAGTGTGAAATAAATATTTGTAAGAAGGCTTACTTGCAGGTTCCATCTAATAGAAATTCGCTCCATTAAGAAGGCTCACTAGAAGGTTCCACCTACTAGATAGTTCATTCACTAGAAACTATATAAATAAGTATAAGCAATGTCATAATATGTCTTGTGAAGTATATTTTATTGCATCTCTGCTCATTTGAAGGTTTCCCACTCAAAGAGGCAAGTGAACATTGCTTGCATTAATAAATGAAATGCTATTGTGGTATTTGGTTTCTGCAATTGTCTATTGCTGTGGTAATATTGTCATTTTTATTCTAAATCCTTTCTATATTCTTTTATTTCTGATCTAAATTTCCTATTCTTCTATTAAAGTACATAACAACCTTTAGATTCCCTAGATCTATTTCCCGTTAACTTTCATCCTTGGGGTTGAATTTACAATATAAATTACAACAATATATATTTTAATTTTTTCCAACAAATTACACAAGATAACCCAAGAAAATAATCACTATACAAATGTACTTCAATGGAACAAGTTTCCAACCCTTAGGCACACTTCTCAAGCATATAACAGATCTAAAAATAACTTATTACAATGGATTTCGTACAACATTAAATATTATCCTTTAGCTTCTATATGTTTGTTAAATCAATTAACAAAATAATAAACACTATTTCAAACCAACATGCATAAATAACATTAGAAACTACTTAATCATCATGATAACACAAGATAAAAATGAAATAGGCAAGTACCCAAAATTTGGACAGCTAGGAACACTTCATATATTGATAAGATGAAGTTACATATACATACCATTAGCTTAATACAAATTGGTACAATTCAATCTCTCAAAGACTATCTAGAGATTCCACCATAAATAGCAAACATTGGCTACTAATTACTCCTAGCTAGGAATATATCCCAATTAAAGCTAGTTTCTCCATGAAATGTATCATGTACTTTACTTCACTACATCAACATTACACACTTAAACTCATACTTCACAATATGTGCACTAATTCAACATACCGATTTGTTTCTGTGCATCTACAAAGTCAACTAATACTATGCATCTTGTGCTATGCTATTATTCTGAATTCATGCATTTGTATCAGGTCTCTCACATCATTCTGCACAACTTCTGCTATGATACACCTCTGTCTTGGTGCATCTATCTTAGATAATATGTGACCTTCTGCGTACCATCTGCAAGACTGCCTTTTTGTTCTTACGCACTTGTCTCAGATAAAACTCATCATACTGTGCATCTTCTGCTGTGCTACTCTTATGTCGTTGAGTATTCATCTTAGATAAACCACTTCATGTTTCTCCACATCATCTACTGTGCTTCATTTTGCACATTTGGATCTTCTACAAGATTATGTTGTTCCAGTTCCACAAGCCATTGATAGCCAAAAAATTGAATCTTGCCAAATCAGAGTACTACCACATTCGCATATTCAAGCTTACTTCAACTCTCCAACTTGGATTCTTATTTATACTTTTCCTATGTAGACGGTATGTCCACAAGTTGTTCATAGTGTCCCTTCGCCCTTGCATTATGGTTAGGATTAATTCATGCTTCCACCACTTGTCATAATCTGCGCCACTGAGGTATCACACGTTGTGGGTCTTGCGCATACTTGTTCCTTTGCATAGTGGGTCTTGTGCACTTTGGAATCACTTAGTGTGTGGTATTTCACCCTTGAAGTACCATCGCTTGTGGGTCTTGCGCACTTGAATTGTCCTACTACCACTTTCTTCTGGGACTCTTGCGTGCTTCAACAACTTGTGTAATTATTCTAATTGGTGGGAATTGCGTACTTCTGGGACTTGCATACCTGTCTAACCAATTCTTTCCCCCAACCTCTTGCGCACTCCCAAAACTTGTCCATCCAACTCTTTTGACTTTACCTTGAAGTAACATGACTAGGTGGACTTGGGACTTGCACATGTACCTTATTTACTTCTTCAAATTGTATGTACTTCTTATGTACTTCTTCAAACTAGATTTCATATACTTCTTCAAACTGGCACAAGGATACTGAGTCCTCTTTGACATCAATTGACATCAATGGTAACCAAATTTCAACAAGCTCACCCTTTGAATTGATGTCAACACCTCATGAAGCTGTGAATGTCAACACCTCATGAAGTTGTGATTTCTGTTATGTTCACAGTACTCCCCCTATGTGTACTCCCCTTGTGTTCTTGCCACTTTGAGCCTTTTCTCATTTTCATAGTTCTCAGTGCTTTTCTACTATCTTTCATTTCTACACGGATCCCTTCTACTGATGCATGCTTCATGATCTTTCTCCTTTGTTTCTTTGTGCGAACTTCGATTAGTACTTCTCTACTATTTTCATCTCTACGCCGATATCATGCTTCATGATATTTCTCCCCCTTTGAAATCAATGGAAAAGAGGTTCCTTCAATGCGCAATTTCAGGTTCTCCTTTCTTTGGTTTTGTGCTGGTCTTCATACATCTACTTGCTTCAATTAATTCCCTTGTCTTAATGCTTTATTCTCTTCCTTTTGCTGGAATTGTTGCGTAGAGATCAGTCAACTTGCAACCTGTACATTCAATATTGTTTCTGTAGCTGTCTTGGATACGCACTCCCTTTATAGTTGCTAAATGCTTTTTATCTTGATCTTCTGTTCTTGTCATATCAATCATTCACATTTATTCATTTCTTGCGCAATATTTCATGCCATATTCCTATCGTATTCACTATACACTACAAAGTTCCATCTACTTCCGGTTTGTATTGTCTTCCATGTCGATTTCTTCCAACATCCAACTTTTATTTTTATCGCATTCACTATGTTGTGACTAGTATTCATCACATTTTATGACTTCGCATATCTTTCCACGACATCCAAATATTCCTTCTTAATATCGTACATATTTCCAAACATCAACCAACATGGAAACAAGACGATGTGACTTATAACTCGTGTGAAAAATTTGACATGTCATTTTCGTACTCGAGCCTTTTAGGAAACATCATTTCAATCACATGGAACAATGATATGGATTTTCACCTTTTGTCCTCTTGCCCAATTTCATTAACTCATGCAATAAATTTTGATGTCTCCATAGTCATATTCGAATTGCGCATACATGAATGTAAGTAACCTCAATGTCTCTTCAATTTATTTTTACGCGTGTGGGGAACCACCTTCCAGTTCTATAAATGAGCTACGTATTTCCCAGTACATCATGCTGGTTCATTCCCTCTCAATATTGTTTTGAGTGTCGTAGATTTTGAGTTTCTCATCTTCACCCATCATGTCTTCTTTATTTCAGAGATTCAACAACTCGTTCGATAGTCTTCGCTCGACAGTTCAATTGCAACAGGTGGAAATCACAAGACTAAGAGTGGATATGGGGATTTGGAAATCCCAGATGAAAGAGTCTAATTTCATGCATTGGTATCCGCAATTGAAAGTCAAACATAGTAATATTGAGGGGTTTTCCAGTCTGAACAAGAGAGTTGAATTCCTGGAGAAACAATAACAAATTATTGACTTTCTGAACTTGATTAAGAAGAAACACTCCACTGCCAATGCATCGTCTTCATCTCTGCAAATTTTTCCACTGCTGCAATCCTATGAATTCATCAATCAAGCTCTGATGGATCTTGAACTTCATCTTTCACAGCAACCAACCAGTCATGAAGCGGAGTTGGACCTCGAGCTTCTACTCTGAATCAATTTTGTAATTCTCATTTTGTTCAATATGGATCCCATCGTCATCTTTGTACTTCAATTGTCATTAGGACTTGGCACACTGCCTCTTTGTACTTGAACTCTATTTTCTACGACAGAGGTCTCATGTAATTTTGTAAAGGAACAATTTCAATATAATACAAACTTTGTTTATGTATCTGTGCGGACCTTATGTTTGTTCATCAGTAATACTTATTTGTACTCTTCTTTCTACTATTACATGTATGAGCTCTTTGAGAGACACATATTTTCAAATAATTGAATATATGCACATTTCCTTTATAGTGTGACTACAAAATTCAAATGTTCTCTAATTGGATATCTATTTTAATTTCCGCGACAGGTTTTGGAGGTGAATTAAATATTTCACTGAAGAAATACTTATCCAATGTTCCTGATTGACTATGCGCATCCGAGGTATCTTTCTTGATAAAGGTGTAACACTTTTTCTTTTCTTCACTACTTTCATCTTGTAGAAAGGCCATGAAAATAAATTCTTTTGGACTATCATCACATTCACTTTCTTCAGATGAACTTCTCTCTTCCTTGGAGTACAAACTCTTCCTTTGCTTTGGGACTTTCTTCCTCCTCTCAGATCTGTCCTGTGTGTGTGCCAATATTCGCTCATTGTAATTAGAATCTTATTCATTGTCACTATCTCTATATTCCTTATATGGACACTTTGAAGTGAAATGTCCTACTCTTCCACATTTAAAACATTTGAAGGGTAACTTACCCTTATACTTACCACACCCTCTTTTCAAATTTCTCACAAAGTTTGCTTCTTCCTCATCTGATTCATCACAAGATCCTTTATCATGCTCATGTTTAAAGGCTGCTTCCTTTCTGGTGGGATTTTCCCTTTTAGTTCTCATCTCATATGTCGTAAGGATCCCATGAAGCTCATCCTTTGTTAACTTAACTCTGCAAGATTAGTTCTGTCTTCTAATGTGGATAACTTTGAGTCAAATATTGGAGGCAGAGTTCTTATTATCTTCTGCACAATTGATTCTTCAGTTAGTGTAACTCCAAGACTTTTGATGGCATTGAATAACTCGTCAATTCGAAGAAAGTATGAGGTAACATTTTCTTCATCTCTCATTCTCAAAGACTCATATAGTCCAGAGTAAGTCTAAAATATTTCCTTATTTACTTTCTTGTCTCCTTCATAGATATTTTTGATCTTGTCTCATACATCCTTAGCTGAAGCACAATGCATGAATTTAGTGAATTTAGTGTCTGCTAACCCACATAGCAGTGCATTCCTTTCTCTTGCATTGCATTCATATTGTCTTCTCTAAAATGGATCAACTAGTGCAGTTGCAGGAACATTATAACCATTCTCAATATATTTCTAGACACCAGCACCGAGGGATTGTAGATATACTTCCATTCTTATCCTCCAGAAGGTGTAGTTGGAGCCATCAAATATTGGTGCTCTGTTGGTGTAGAGTCCTTGCTGCTTGTTCTTATCTATGCAAGGATATATCTTCTAGATGTTAAGCTGTTACTAAAGACACCCGCTCTGATACTAATTGTTGGAATCTTATTAATACTGAGAGGGGGGGTGAATCAATATTAGTGTAGTTATGAACAATTTTTAATTCTTATCATTTTGTGATGGAAATTAAATTATGCATTCACCATAAATAGAAACATTCAACATCATATGCACAATACACATAACACATAGATTTTTATGTGGAAACCCAAACGAGAGAAAACTATAGAATGCTCTCTTATATAAAAAATATTACATTCATGGAAGCACCAACTGGAAGGAGGCACCAACCCCCTGGTTTTACAGGAACTGACTTGAAGGAAGTGATGACTCCTTAATTTACTAGATTCAATTGGAAGGAGGCACCGACCCCCTGTTCCTTGCCCTGCCCTGCCACCCTGATATGACTATAGAAGATACTTCTTTGTTGTTCTACTGATCCACACACTTTTCAGATTGAATGCAATAATTTCCATTATGTGCACCTTCTGTATACTGAGATATTTCAATCGCTGAACTATATCACGTAGTTTACTTCACTACATCAGCATTACACACTTGACCTCATACTTCACAATCTGTGTGTTGATTCAACATACTGATATGTTTCTGCGCATCTACAAACTCAACTACTGTGCATCCTGTGTTGTGCTACTATTCTAACTTCACGCATCTATATCAGATCTCTCACATCATTCTGTGCACCTTCTTCTATGCTACACCTCTGTCTTGTTGCATAGGCCTTAGATAATCTGTGATCTTCTGTGTACCATCTACGATACTAAATTTTTGTTCTTACGCACTTGTCTCAGATAAACCTCATCATATTGTGCATATTTTTCTCTGCTACTCTTCTGTCATTGCACATTCGTGTCAGATAAACAAATTCATATTTTTGCTCATCATTTGCTGTGCTGCATTTTGTGCATACGACTCTTCTACAATATTATACTATTCTGGTTCCATGAGCCATTGATACCCAAAACCTAGAAGCTTTCCAAATCAGAGTACTACCACATTCACGTCTTCAAGCTTACTTCAACTCTCCAACTTGGATTCTTATTTATACTTTTCCTGTGCAGAGGGTATGTCCACAAGTTGTTCGTAGCATCCCTTCTCCCTTTAATTAAGGTGAGGCTTAATTCACGCTTATGCCACTTGTCATAATCTACGCCACTGAGGTATCACAACTTGTGGGTCTTGCACATACTTGGTCCTTTGCATAGTGGGTCTTGCGCACTTTGGAATCACTTCGTGTGTGGAATTGCACCTTTGAAGTACCATTTCTTGTGGGTCTTGCGCACTTGAATTGTGCCGAACGCCACTTTATTCCGAGACTCTTGCGTGCTTCAACAATTTGTATACTTCTTTTGATTGGTGGGTCTTGCGCACTTCTGGGACTTGCATACTTGTCAAACTACTTCTTTCTCCCAAGCCTCTTGCGTACTCCTGAAACTTGTCCAGCCAAATATTTTTCCTTTACCTTGAAGTGGCATGACTAGGTGGACTTGGGACTTGTGCATGTACATTATGTACTTCTTCAAACTGTATGTACTTCTTCAAACTAGATTTCATATACTTCCTCAAACTGGCACAAGGATAATGAGTCCTCTTTGAAATTAGTTGACATCAATGAAAACCAAAGTTCAACACCAAAGGCATACGATTCTACAAGGATCCATCCTAATCCATGCATACCTCTGGGTCCACCACACCTATATGAATTCTCGTCAACCCAAGGATCTTCATTTCAACCACTAGCCTCCATGCAAGTAGAAAAATGTCCACATGCCACCTAGGGATCAATTCCATTCTCCTATATTTCTAATGCTCCTCCTCCAAATGACATATCATCCCAACCAATAAAAAAATACTCCATATGTGAAACTCATGTGTAATTTTAGCAAGCAACATAGGTCTTTATTATCACGTAAATATAGCACACATGCAACATTTGAGCTAGTGTTGGACAAGGACATCATCAACATACAACATGTAGATCATTAGCATCATCCTCATCAAATTCACAATGAGAATTGAATCTTAGAATGATAAAGTAAATAATTTTGGGACACTTGCACAACTATTGTTTCAAAACCTGCACAGTTGTACCAACGACATGATCACTATTTATTCACAACACATTCAAGGCTTACAATCGCATTCCTTGGATCCAAAAATTTGAATGAGATTATTAAAATTATTGGGAGCATTCAATATCCCCCTTATTTCACTTGGATTGCCACTTCATGAGATGGAGCATTCACACTGGGAACTAGACATTTCAATACCTCCATTTGGCCTATAAAAGGAAGCCATGAGCATGCATTCAACAAGAGAAATTTAGAGCAAGGTTATATTGCAGGAATTGGTTTGAGAGATCATATTTCATCCCTCTTCTTATCACCATTTGAGATTCAATGCAAGTGTTTCTTCTCATTGTTCCAAGTTAGTTATCAAGCAATTAAGAGAGTTGAAAAGGACCCATCCCTAAGGGAGATTGTTGGCTTCCATTGGAGCTGCATTTTTCTAGGTGAAACCATTTGTAAACAAGCTTTTCCATTGGAAAAATACTATGTGGGTGAAGCCAACTCACTCTATTTGTATTTTTATGTTACTAGCACTTGTCAATATTTCATTTTATTGTTGTTTGTTAAGTTTTGCTTCCTCCTATTAGTGTATGATATACTAATAAACACTTACAACTATTTCCTTGGTTTCAACCTACAAGGATATCAATGCATATTGCTCACTCTTGTGGCATTTTTTCCTCAATAGTTTATGGAGACTCCACTCTTTATTTTTATTTATTTTCTTATCTATAGGTTTTCATTTACTTGATAATTGATTTTGGGTGTCTTGCAGGATCATACTCGTGTTGTTCATTCCCCCTAACCAACAGGATTTCAAGGCTCAAGGCCCATTTCCATCAAATTTTCAGACTACATGTATCCCAACATCTGTTCCACACAAACCTACATCACTTTCTCTTCAACATCCATGCATCCAGTGCAAATTATTTATTAGTTACACACACAATAAACCAACACGATCCATGTAACTTGTGACGCATGCGACTGCACGACCGTGTTTCAAAAATCCGCACAGTTGTTCAATTTTTTTAGTTTTTCTAGCTTATTTACACTTCAAAGTGTAGTTTCAATGGCTGCTCATGCATGCTGAAGAATTAATTAACAACTCATAAGTTTTTTTACTTATCTAGTGATCAAATCACATAGCTTAAATAGGAAGTAAAAATTCACCTTTTACAACTATTAGGAAAAGGATTTGGGGTTTTTAACGAACCTCCTAACACTCACTAGAATTAGGCTATATCATCACATATTTCTTTTCATAGAAATTATTAGTCTAGGAAATTGAGGTAACTTACATTAGTTTCAAACTCATTGCTTCTTGCATATTTCTTGTTTCAAAGAAAAATTAGATTAGCTCACTTCTACACACAAACAAGGGACCTAAAGACTTCTCTTACTTAAAGTATGGTCTTTGACTTGCATTCATAAGTAATCTTGGAAGATCAGAAAAGAGTGAAAGGTTTGAAATACCTCCCTTCTAAGATTTAAATTATTGTTGAAGTTGTCTTTTGCAAACATCAATTTACACTTAGATATTAATTAGGAGTAAAGAACCATCAACGTTCATATCTCTTTTATTTATTATTCCCATCAGTTAGTTGCAAATTTCCATTTTACTTTGCTTTCAAACAAATGTGTGTATCTCCGACTTGAAGCATACACCAAGGGACCTAAAGACTCCTTCCTTTTTGAGTATGATATTCATCTTGCATTCACACATGATCTTAATGAATGAGAAAAATTGAAAGGTTTGAAATACCTCCCTTGTCACACCTTTAATTCAAATTTGGACCCACTTAAAATCAACTTGCAAAGTAATTATCAGCCAACTAAAATCATCCACCAAGGGTGTGGCAAAACAATTTTTAGTTAGGATTGATTGGGATAGGAATCCAAACAATGCCTACCTATATTCTTCATCTTGAAACAATATTTATTGTTGAATCATGCTATAAGCAAGTGTAAACAAACCTCTATGAGGAAGCGTGGTGCTCAAGGACACTAAATCCAAGGTATAGTTGTTTCTGTTCACCACATCGAGCCACCTAAATATTTATGGAGGTGACACTTTACCACTCAAGGCCAATCTCCTTATCCACACTTTACATGGGTATCTTAGTGGAAAAAAAATAGGATTATCACTGGGTGGAATTTGTGGGATGCATTTGCACATGAGTCAAATTTGTTTGGCTATTGGAAATGTTGCTAGTCCTTTCGGAACATAGTCTCAATACTCTTGTTATAAATGATTCATTCATACCTTCACAAGTCGTCTTTGGTGGGTTCATAACCATCCGAAAAGAGAGGTATTGGAAGGACCAATGACAATTTGAGTGTGAGGGCGTTAATTCAATCAAGGAAAATTCATTTGTTTCTTTTTACTTACAAAATATCATCTAACATAATTAAAAAGAACCTACTCTTTTCCCCATTTGTAAGAACTTGACACATACTTTTTCACTTGCACCATCTTTAATCTATTATCGTGGTTATGATATTTTTTCATCTATTAATTTTGATTTATTCCCTACATCCTTACCCACATTTTATCACAAAAAAAACCTTGCGAAATGAAGAAACCTTAGGTGGTCTCTCAGGATGCAAGGGGTCCCCCCTGTTCAGGGAGGGGTTCTTACATTACCTCCCCATAGACCACGAGGGAGGCCATCATGTTAGGGTCATACATGGGAAACCGTGGTTGCGTCAACCCTGCTTGGTCATACCTTGCTTGGTTCCCCTCCCAAATATCCCCTTGCATCCCCGTTGCCACCAAAAGGACGATCATTACCATCAAATGTACCCTCACTACCATCAAGTAAAGGATCAACTCCATTGGTATCACTATCCACATCACCGAGAGGAATTAATACACAACAAACAATGGAAGGTCCTATGCCTCATAAAACACTCCCATTTATGGCGAGTTTAAACCTCCCATATTTATCCAAGTTAATAAATGACCCCATTCATCATGACCCAGCTTGGCCACAAATGTAGCTAAAATTTCCCCATATATTCCAATATTCGAGGGGAAATAAGGAGATGAATCAACTAACCATGTGATGTCATTTCACCTCTAGTGCTCATCCAACAATAACCTTTGGCTATTTCAAAGAAACCTTACAAGGAAGAGAACCAAATGGTATGTCAATTTACCATCTCGAACTCATTCCACATTTGATTCCATAGACACCATCTTTCTCATGTATTTTCAATTACCTATATGTCATGATCTTAGTTTGGAAATTTTAACGAATTTTGGCAGACTAATTCCATGCACATTTTAGATCATATCCACGAATGGAAGAGATGTAAGACATTGTGCAAAATCAAATAATGTTCAATTCCTATTGGATTGGTTTCTAAAATCACTCCTCCCCATGATTTCCAAGGACATGGAAACCACTATGCTCAAAATGGGAGAAGAGGCCATCCTTAAGGCCCAACATTTCGATTTGATATATGCCCAATTAGGGTATTTGTATACGATCACCCTAGATTCCCCTTAACATCATTCTCTTAACCAATATCCTCTTGACACATCACACTATGTCAATGGGATTATAGGGTTTGTTTCCCATCAAGGGAACGTTCCCCAACCACATAACTCTAGGCCATATAATATGTCAGAGAAAAATCCACTAGTACACAAGCGTTGGTGGCCCCTCAAATTTATCCAAATCTTTAATTTGGACAAATGACATACATACCATATACTTCTACATTTCCCAATGCAATATCGACACAACTTACACCACCACCACCACCACCACCTGCAATAGTGCCACAAGATACTACATCCACATCTTACGAAGAAACCAACCCATACCTACCCACACCCATTTACAATCCATATTTTATGTTTCCTGATCCACCTAATATTCACCCATGACTCATGCTGGGGTGAATATAGTTCAACTTTCTCCCTCACAATAGACTCAATAGTTTGAGAATCTAAACATGACTAATCCCCCTAATCATAAAATTAGGGAAAGAAGAAAGGAAATAACAAGTAAAAACCAACAACAAGGGCAGGGGGGAACCGCCCTCCCCAACAAAACCAAAACACTAGAAATCCAAACTAGAAAATGGAGACCAATAATCCCCCCAAGTAAGGGAAAAATACCAATGTAAGGACCAAATTTCCTTGCACCATGTGCAGAGAGTATGGCCATTGTACACACCATTGTTCGTTGATACCAGAATGTCAGTAGTTAATTGAGGCCATGGAAAATGCTGGCACCAACCCTCCTCAAGTGACTAATGCACCACAACCACAACAAGTAGTGTTACAAAAACCATTTTCCAATCAAGGAGCCATTTCCCATTAGCAATAACCTCACCCCTCAAGTGACAAAAATTTCCAAAATATCTACATGAATACAACAAAGATACATGTTCAAACCCATAAAAAATATTATGGTATGCTTGAATCTATGCAAGGAGATGATACACTTATTATCACTAGCGAGCATTTGTAGATACTACATCCCAGTAATGACCAAATCCCCAGGATTTTGAGGCCACCACTTTGACAAACTTCCCATAATCCTCATATGAAGGCTACCCATAATTACAACATTGTAGATGACTTGGCCCAATCCCCCACCATAATGTCTACCCTAGAAGTTCTTTAATATTTCCATTCCAAAAGAAAGCATTAATTTAAACTTTAGGCATGATTGAACCATCTGATTCACACCTAATGATCTTCTACCTCAATAATGGTGAGCCTTGATTGCTTTCAGTCGTCGACACTTTCCAAATTCTAGTCACTATCAAGAACACCATCTTCATCAATGCATAGTCGATGAAGGAGCATCTACTTGTGTGATGTCAACACATGTTTGGAAACATATTGGATCACCAGAATTATTATCATCATCCATTTCTCTTATAGCTTATGATGGCAGGCCATCAAAACCGCAAGGTTTATACCAGAATGTCTCCATAGAATGGGGGGGGGGGGATGATTCTTCTTGATATCAAAGTAGTCAACGCACAACTCGGATACAACATTATTTTGGGATGTAGCTACATCTTTTCCAAGTATCATCATCCATTTCTCTTCTAGCTTATGATGGTAGGCCATCAAAGCCACAAGGTTTATACCAAAATGTCCCCATAGAATTAGGGGGGAATTATTCTTCTTGATATCAAAGTAGTCAACATACAACTCGATTACAACATCCTTTTGGAATTTAGCTACATGTATTCCATGAAGTAAGTTTCCCCATCAGTGTTCCACATCATGATATTTCCCCACAATGGGAAAATAGTCACCCTTGACCAACTCACATAATATGAGCCTTGTCCCATTTCTAACCCAGATAACATCCTTCCCATTGTAAGATCAATAAAAAGATGTCATACATAGATATCGGTCTTGGAATCTATAAAGAACCATGAGAAATAATGAAATGAATCTTGATTTCTATATTAAAAGGGGGCAAACATGTTCGGATATCCACATCATCATTTTCAGGACCTTGCATGCAATTAGGGTTTGCATGCATCCCAGTCATCAGGTTGATGCCTCCAGCACCTTATCCATTTCATTCTAGCACCCAAGAGCTCCTTCCATCAGAGTTTTATCCCTCCTAGTCAGGAAGGCGCCCAATTCTCAGCTACTGCCAGAGAAGGGCGCACTTCTTCACCTACCACTTTAGTTACACTCAGTTAGCTCCGATTCTCCTTGATTTGAGGCTAGTTTCACTCCTGACTGACTGTTTCACTCTGTTGGACCTCCAGATTGACTAGATGACTTGTTCTGACTTTAGTTAAGCCTCCCATGTGCCCTCCACTGAGCCTCCTTCCCTATATCAATGCTACACACTTCAGTTACACTTGTTACACTCAGTTAGACTCAGATTGACACCTGGATGACTGGTTCTTGTGCATTGATGACCACCACTGATTGATGATGAGGACTCCTAGTTGGAGCCAAGCTACACCATTCAGTAATTCGAATGACCTCCTTAGTCAATTCTAATTTCTCAGTCATTGTACTATATTGTATTGTAATTATTCACCCTCATTGGGATATTGAGCACTAATGCATGCTTTGCAAAGTTTTACGCCATTTTTCTGAGTTTCATCTATTGTGATTGATTTACTTGTTCATTAGATCTGCGGTGACTAATTTTACATGGTATCAGAGCCATGGTAGGGACAAGATCTCTCTTGTACAGGCGTTCTACATGAAGATTGAGCAATTTTTTCTCACTTTGCAGCAGTTTTCTGCAGTTGTAGCTATTGCTCCATAATGGTTCTTGTTTGCTTGTGATTTGCAGGTTTCTTACTTCCTCCATTTGCATTTGCTATTGTAGAGATGGAATATTCTTCTTCACAAAATCTTCTTACTCCATTCAACTATGATGAATGGAAACCAAAGATGATTGCATGTTTGAAGAGACAATGTCTTTTTGATATGTGCATTGGTATTACAAGAGATTTTGATTCCAATGAAGAGGAGAATGATTGGCTTAATGATTGTGACAGATATTTTGGGACAATATGTCTTGCTATGTCTCCTTGTATGCGCTACCTCAGTACTACAGCTGAAAATCCAAGAGATCTATGGGCCCAACTCAATAGAGAATTTGGAAAGCAGGAAGAAGAGGATAATGCTAGCGTTTTGGAGAACAATCCCAGTGAGATCTCCTTATGTGCTCTCTCCAATTATGTCTTGGCCTCATCCATTGTTCAAGATGAAGAAGAAACTGTAGATTCAACACTCATTCTCTCAAAGTCTTCTATTTCGAATTCTGAGCAAGATAAACCAGCTCATACTCTAGATTCCGAAGAGGTTCTTGAATCCTCTCTTTCACATGAGTTTGCCGGTATGCAAAATAATGATCTACTTGAAGTTTTAGAGGTAAAATATGATTTTGGAGGAGAAGCATTTGCCCTCGATTGCATGCCTCCTATAGACTTGTGTTCTATCATTTGCAAAGTTTCTCATATTTTTAATGAAGATGAAGAGCACTACCATTCGCTTGAGTTCAATTCTCATGCACTTTTTGCTGATTTTGGCTTTGATCTCACCCTTGTTGGTTCAAAGGAGATCTCAAGAAACCATTCATCTATTCTTGGAGATGATTTAACTTCTACTGATAAGAAGTTTAAGTTTCAAGAGCTATTTGATCTTATTGGAGCTTTTCCTACCTCACTTGGTTCAAATCACAGGTTCTAGGATCATCCTCATATTTTCAGATTTGTTCTCACCATTTTCAGTATGAAGAGCAAGTTCATAAAGTCTCCACATTCGCTTGCATCCACTGATGGAGAATTCAAGCACATGTTTTTGGAGCATGATCCATTTAATCCCAAGAGTAAGATACCTCTAGACATATCTACTTGATTTTGTAGCAGTTAAATCTTTTGGTGTGCTACAGTCTATTTTGAGGGGGGGTATTTTTCCCATGAGGTTTTCCCCATTTCCTCGGTTTATTGACTGTTATTAGTTTGGATTATTATTGTATTGGGGTGACCTTTGGTCTTAGTAACCAAGGCCCTACATTATTATTTTTTGCACATCATAGTCTAGCTTGAGGGGGGGTGTTCAGATATCCACATCATCATTTTCAGGACCTTGCATGGAATTAGGGTTTGCATGCATTTTTCATGCATCCCAGTCACCAGGTTGATGCCTCCAGCACCTTATCCACTTCATTCTAGCACCCGAGAGCTCCTTCCATTAGAGTTTTATCCCTCCTAGTCATGAAGGCGCCCAATTATCACCTACTGCTAGAGAAGGGCGCACTTCTTCACCTACCACTTCAGTTCCACTTCAGTTACACTCAATTAGCTTCGATTCTCCTTGATTTGAGGCTAGTTTCACTCCTGACTGACTGTTTCACTCCATTGGACCTCCAGATTGACTAGATGACTTGTTGTGACTTCAGTTAAGCCTCCCATGCGCCCTCCACTGAGCCTCCTTCCCTATATCCATGCTACACACTTCATTTACACTTGTTACACTCAGTTAGACTCAGATTGACACTTGGATGACTGGTTCTTGTGCATTGATGACCACCACTGATTGATGATGAAGACTCCTAGTTGGAGCCAAGCTACACCATTCAGTAATTCGAATGACCTCCTTAGTCAATTTGAATTTCTCAGTCATTGTACTGTATTGTATTGTAATTATTCACCCTCATTGGGATATTGAGCACTGATGCATGCTTTGCACAGTTTCACACCATTTTTCTGAGTTTCATCTATTGTGATTGATTTAATTGTTCATTAGATCTGCTGTGACTAATTTTACAAAAAAAGGGTTTGCATAAATTGTTCACCTCAAATGTTGAGGCTTGTGGAGTTCTGTAGCTGTAGCAGGCAATGCACCAGGGCTGCACAGGTTCCTTCTCTTTCTTTGAATGCTCAATGGATGGGCCCAAGGTTGGCTCAAAGGGAAGAACTGTAGCTCAAATGGTTGAGTTAGAGTTCTAGGATGATTTGGGAAGCATAAGGGTAGGATAGTTGAGGGATGGTACAATGAGGGTCCTCCATCCCCTTTTATAGACGTAGGTTAGGGGTTTTAGGGTTTTAGTCATCTTTTTCCTCTTTTTTGATTTTCTTTTTGAGTTTATTCCCCCTTTTTTACTTTTGGGAATTTTGGACCCTCTTTTGGGGTTTTGGTATGTTTTTGAGGAATTTAAATGATTTTGAGGAGGAAAAAGTAATATTAGGTACCCATTTGGGTTTTTTGGGGTTTTGGAGCTAGGATGATAGGGAAATTGGTCAACAGGGTTATGTGTCTAAGGGGATGAGCTGGTGAGTGATTTTTAGGTGTTATGGGTGGCCGTATTTTGTCTGTAAGATAGGAGTATCTCAACACCAACATCGTAACGAACGCGTAGCTGGAAGAATTGCAGGAAAGTGGAGGTAAGGGACATAAATGTGAAATGAGTCCCATGAGGTTGGTCAATATACCACTTGGCTGTAGCGCCAGTGAAGGTTCATTGCAATAATCGGAGATGGATAGAGTCATCCACGATGGAGTTAGAGGAACACCATAAGTGGAAGGACATGATATGGTTTTGGGGGTCTTCTCCTCCCTTCCCTTCGAATTTGGGTATGTCCGATGGGAGTTTGGTGGGCATAGGAGGCCATGCGGGATCATGTCGTAGTTGCTAATGGGATTGCATTGGTGACCAATCCACTAACCATAGGGATGGAATTAGTGGTGGGAATAGTAGGCGTAGGGCCTATAGATGGTATGATAGGGATGGATGTTGACGTGGTGTTGGGTTAGTGGTGGGCCCACCACCAACCATCGCGCCGAAAAAGGGGTTTGAAGTCATACTAGCCGTGGGGCTAGATGGAGCTGTGAAAGTAGTGTACTCCGGTTTGGAATCCGATGTGGTATAAGGGGCATCGGGATCAGGTGACGAGGCTCTATGTCTATGGCAAGGAGATCCAAGTAGACCGTGTTGCGGGGGATGGCCCCATAGGCCCCAAGACTGTCTGAGAGACTCAATGGTGACAATGAGAATAAAACGGGTGAGTTGTGGTGAGTGAGAAACTCAAAAATCCTGGTGCACCGTGTGTGCACAAGGAGAGTGTAAAAAATATGGAACTCAGGCCAACAACAAGCTCAAAATGCTTGTTGTAGCAGCTGAGCTACAACAAACGGAGTGGCAATAAAAGTGGTCAGAATACCAACAGAAAAGGCTCCTAAAAAGTAAAAAAGGTATACTCACTAGGCTCAGGGGAGGTGTAGGAGCATGCAAACATCTATTTAAAAAGGTATGATGGTTCGAACGAATCGTATCCTCTACAAGGTGATGAAATCCAAGTCATACAATACGATAAGTAGAACCAAATGGCTGAGGATATCCCCCTACCGGGAGGGATTCCGGGTAAAGAATCCTAGAAGAATGGCCACTAAGATACCTTGTTCATGGTACGTCCAGAAAGGTAAATCCACAGCTTCAGTTCTATCACCATTGTACTCCCAAAATGGTAGTACAACGAGAACAATGAGTAGGTAGCATTCGGTTATTGAGTGGAGTGCGGTATTCCACTCATACCTCTGGAACCATTCTTGCTACTTGCCCTCCTAGGGGAGAGGCCCTCCGACAAATTGGTCGTAACCATACCAAAAAATAATAAGGGATTTTTGAACCCTAGTTGACAACAACTATGTCTCAAGTGTAAATGACAGAGGGGTGTTGTTTGGATGCCTATCCCCACTGTCCTACCTAACTACAATATTATTTTGTGTTCCCCAAATGGGGTTAATGTTGGTTGAGTTAAGTATATTTTTATGGCTCACTTGAGTTAATTGTGACTAAGTGTCTGTGCAAATGAGGTTGGCAGCTAACTAAGAATATAAAAGATGAACAATAAAGATGCTGAAATATATATATATATATATATATTTTTAAGAAAAACAACAACTAATAGATAATACCAGCTCAACAGCTATAGGCGCTGCTGGAAATAGATGACTGTGGGCAGGTTTTTTGTAGGAAACAATGGAAAAAGATATGAGCTTGAGTGTGGCTGTTAGGCCGATCTATGTGGCACATACTATGGGTTTAGGGATGGTAAGCGCGACCTGGAGCATGACGTGGAGCGCGGGTTGCAGGCCGAAAAGTGCTGTTGGGGGTGCAGGATGTGGGATGGTAGCTGCACGATACAGTGCGGCAGGTGGGTGTTAGCTGCGTTTTACAGCGTGACAAGCGGGGCAGGATCAGCGCTGTGTAGCACGCAGTGCGGGGTGGGAGCCATGCTGTGCGAGGTGGGAGCCGTGCTGTGCAGGGTGGGAGCTGCACTGTGCATCGCGTAGTGCAGGATAATGTTTGTGTTCTAGGCCACGAAGGTGGCAAGGTGACGGGAGACAAGGGCCGTGGTGATGAGTGGTGAGACCACGACACTGCTTGTGAGAAGAGACGGGAACGCGTGGAGGTGGATGTAGGCCATGGTTAGGGCCGCGTGTAGGGTGTAGTGTGGCGCGGTCGGCAATGCGCACAGTGGACAGGAGGGTGCGACCAGGGCCGTGGTAAGGTGCAAGAGAGTTGCGCTGCAGGCCATAGCTACGGGCTATAGAGCTGAGATGCAGGCCGCGTAAAAGAGCCTAACATCCGTTCTAGGGGCCGCGACTAAGGGCCGAAAAGGTGCGGTTTTCTGCACAGAAACCAGTGCAAAAAGGTTGCAGCCGAACATAAAAAATCACAGGCCTGTAACTAGGTAAATAAGACAAAAACGAAGATAAACAAAGATAAAAAACTAAGAAACTAGAGGTTCAAATAGTGGAGTCGCCAACCTGTAGCATGGGTTTTCATCCCTGCTCGTGCAAAAGAGCACCCGCTAAGGGTAATGGAACCCTTAGTAGCAGTTTAATGGAAAATAATGAAAAACTAATTAAATGTGAAAACAATGAAATATTAAGCTAGCATGTGCATGTAGAGCAAAATTAAACTACAGTAAAAAACATAAAACAACCATGAGAAATAATGAAATGAAATCTTGATTTTTGTATTAAAACGGGGCAAACAAGGGTTTGCATAAATTGTTCACCTCAAATGTTGATGCTTGTGGAGTTCTACAGCTGTAGGAGGCAATGCACCAGGGCTCCACAGGTTCCTTCTCTTTCTCCGAATTCTCAATGGATGGGACCAAGGTTGGCTCAAAGGGAAGAATTGTAGCTCAAATGGTTGAACTAGAGTTCTAGGATGATTTGGGCAGCATAAGGGTAGGATAGTTGAGGGATGGTACAATGAGGGGCCTCCATCCCCTTTTATAGACGTAGGTTAGGGGTTTTAGGGTTTTAGTTCTATTTTCCTCTTTTTTGTTTTTGTTTTTGAGTTTATTCCCCCTTTTTTACTTTTGGGAATTTTGGACCCTCTTTTGGGGTTTTGGTATCTTTTGGAGGAATTTAAATGATTTTGAGGAGGAAAAAGTAATATTAGGTACCCATTTGGGTATTTTGGGGTTTTGGAGGCTAGGATGATAGGGAAATTGGTCAACAGGGTTATGTGTCTAAGGGGATGAGCTGGTGAGTGATTTTTAGGTGTTAACACTTTCTATTAACAATGAGATTTTGTCCTTACCATCATGAAAAAATTTCATTACAATACCAACACACACTCTTGATGTGGTGGAATACATGGCCTCACGTAGAGAAATGAGGTCTCACATTACCCTTAACAAACACACTCTAAACACTCTTGGAATATTTTCTCCTAGAACCGTCTTTTACCACCTCTTCTACTTTGACGAGGAGATATTAGAAGAAATAAACACCCTCGAGGAACCTTGGAATGACCTGCATTATTGGTCTTCCCTTTTACCTTAGAACACAGGTACCAAAACCAGGTGGCTCAACAATATGCCATCAAAACCAAGGGTGTTTTCCCTCATGACCACATCATTTGGTTCAAAAATCCTACCCATTCTCTTGAAGCCTTCAAAAAAGGAAATACATCCAACATTTCTCCACTATCAAAGTTGATGTTTCCATCACTCCCGATGTACTAGAAAACATCTCACTTGGATCCTCCTATTCTCCATAAGAGGTTATTGCTTACAAATAATTATTCCAAGTGTTATTTTTTCAGCATTTAATTCAATCTGATCTAGGATAATAACTGAGAGAAAAACATGTACAACATATCAAACACAAGAGACAAGAGACACAAAGAATTTCACCGAGGAAAACTAAGAAGGTGAAAATCCCTGCAACTTCCTCAGAGATAGAATGAGCATCAATACAAAGATCACAAAGATCAAACCCCACAACAAGATATATTCTCCTAGCAGCTGCTCCTCCTCCACTTGTGCGCACTCCTCCTCTCTCTCACTAATGCGAAGTGAGTGAGTGTGTGAATGAACAAATGAGAGAGTCACACTCTCTATTTATACTTTACTTTGACTTGCCTTTTACTCTAACTAGGCCGACCTCCCTTAGGAGAGTCTAATAACCCATTATCACTTGTCACTGGGCCGACCACACTAGGGTGGTCTAATAACATTTTGACCCACTCAACTCATACAAGGCCGACTCCACCAAGGTGGTCTAATAAACCATCAAATATAAGTTGCGACACTTACAATAATACTTGCGACACTTGCAAATACAAATGATGACACTTCCAATCGGAGGAATGATACATATTCGTTGGGGATACAATAAAGTAAAAATGTAATACATACAATATACAAGTGAATATATTCTGAAGTTACAAATACATCAACACTCCCTCTTAACTAGTAAGGTATTCTCTTGACACAAGTCATCAATAGATATAGACACAAGTCTTCAATACTGGAGTTGGATCATCGTCACTGGATCACTGGAGAATCATCATCACTGCTAATGTACTCTTCATATCGATCACTGGTGCTATCTCTCAATTCTTCTCGTCATAGGAAGTTCTACAGAGCCAACCCTTTTTCATGCTGGATGTAGGCCTAGCCTCCTGTAGGTCTTCATCATCTCTGGCCATCCTGTGGAATGTGCATCAACAAAACCTCGAAAGAGCATCCCAAGACTTTTACGAGCACACAGCTCAACCCATCATATCTCCCAGGATATTTTACATGTGACCACCACAAAACCTCGAAAGAGCATCCGAGCTCAAACTATCGGATCTCCCAGGATCTTTTCTATGCTACTTCTAGCAAAACCTTGAAAGAGTATCTGAGCTCAAACTATCGGATCTCCCAGGATCTTTTCTATGCTACCTGCACAATCTATCCATGGCCATAGAGTATCGACCCGATACTCATGATCCACCTGATCATCCTCGCATGGAGCATCCTCCTGATCCTCATGATCGTACTGATCATCATTATACAACACAACATCTTGATGTACAACATCTGGAGCATCGACCTGATGCTCATCACATATGATCGTCCTCATCATCATACAATACATCATCCTGATGTACAATATTTGGAGCATCGACCTGATGCTCACCACACATGATCGTCCTAATCATCATCATAGCATCATCCTGATACATATCATCACATGATCATCCTGATCGTCATCAACATCGTCCTGATGCATATCATTTGGAGCATCGTCCTGATTCTCATCACACATGATCATCCTCTTTAGATCATCTTATCGTCCACGGAGCACAACCCAGATTCACATCATACAACACTTACACCACCGACATGGGAGAACACATCTACCACCATTCGGGGAAGGCTCCAGCCCTTACTTTTTCACCATGGGAGAACACATCTACCACCATGTGAAAAATGGATTTAGCCCTTTGTATCTAGGGTTTTCACCCTAGCTTGTGCAAATGAGCACCTACTAAGGAGAAGGGCCTCCTTAGTAGCAGTTCAATAAACACTAAATCAAAGCAATAAAACAATATGAAATTTAACCTAACATGAGCATTGAGAGAAATAAAAAGACATGACAATATGATAAAGATTTTCTTTTGTATTAAATTTACCTCAAGTGTTGAGGTTGGTGGAGCTCTTGTAGTAGTCCAGGAGGCATGCTTCCATGCTCCAATGGGTTCCTTCTCCTTCTCCACAGTGTTTGGATAATGGGCCAAAAGGGGCACTCAAATGGGAAAAGCTAGCTCAAATGATAAGCTAGGGTTTCAAGAGTGATTTTGGCAGAGTGAGGATAGGGAATATTGTGGAGATGAAATGGGGAGCCTCCATCACCTATTTATAGGTTTTTAGTGGTGGAGTTTTGACCCATGGTTTTTGGCACCATATGGTTTAGGTCAACTGTATAGGGTTTTTGCTTCCTGTTTTCCCTCTTTTTTCCTCTTTTTTAATATTTTTTATTCCCTTTTATTTGATTTTTGGGAATTTAGGGCCCTTTTAGAGGGTTTTTGCTATTTTTGGAGGAAATTTAAATTAGTTTTGGGGAAAAAAGGGGTTTTTTGGCCTTTTGGAGGCTTTTTAAGGTTTTGGAGGCAAATATGGTAGGAAATATAGACAAATGAGTCATGTAATGAGGGAGATGAGATGGTGAGCACTTTTTGGGTGTTAACAGATTGCCCCCTGATGTGTGAGGGAATGAGATCATCGTATGGCCGAGAGACATAATAGGTCTTTTATGGTTTTCCTGGGATGTGGAGAGGAGAAGAAACGAACTAGAGCTCGGAACAACGGTCCTGAACAAACTGCAAAAACTAAAAATACATGACCTCAATAATGAATGAGGAATAATCTCAATATATGGACGAGGCGGGCATACCCATGCTTGTATCAAGATATATAAAAATAAAAATGAGGTCCAAAAATGGGGACCTGAAAGATACATGGAGAACCACTGTGTACATCATAAGTGCCCAAAAAGGGGACACAGAATCTAGGACATACTGTTGGTCTAACCATGTCTAAGCTGAAGAACTGATACATTGGAATATCAATAGTGGTGCTGAGTATGGTACCAGAGGAACTGATGAACTGTAGGATCATAGTGACAGGGAGTCATACCCTCAATGGTATACTAGACTATAGCTATACTGGGTACTCAAAGAAGCATATAACTGGATGGCTTCCGAATACAATCGCCAAAGCAACCCGGATATCCATGGGAACATATAACTGGGTGTTCCAGGGTGACTCACCAATGTGCTAGAGTTGGGGGAAATCCGGGGTCTTCGACCAATAAATAAAGGGATATATACCCTGCGCGATTCTCAACGATGTGATCAAGGTGTTGAAGTCAAGCATGTGAGAAACATCCATTCAGAGAGGCATTGATGACTCCTCTCAAAATGGTCTGTAGGCACTTACCACAGATGGTGATGAGTCCAAGGCGCAGGGACCTCTGGGTCTATCCTCTGGAATAGATGGGCTGTTGTCGACAGAGGGAGACCTACAACTAGCAAGGCAATGAGGTTTCCTTGATAGGAGCACGAGGTGGAGAACAGGAGTGTGAAAGTACTGATGGTAGGACTGACATACTGTGGGGGTGGGGAATAACTGGGAAAATAGAGTGGGCGGAATCAAACTTCCTTTGTTTAGAGTATGATGGCGGGGGTGATCGGGCAGCATATGAAACTAACTGGTGGGAAGGGGGTCATAGCTTTAATGGATCAGGGATGGTGACTGGGATGATTTATACTCAAGTTGGTGTAAGATGGCAGGAGACTGTAGAATACTCTGAACAAAGGTGACCTTATTGGGGGTGCTCCCGAGGTGATCGATCATGGTGACGAGAGGCACTGGGGCGGGACTTGTTTATGGTTTTTAAGGAGCTGGAAGAAGTGTGCTCAAAATGGTACTGTCGTGTGGATTTATACGAGCCCAGGACAATTCATGCTCGTGATTGCTTTCAATTTTAAGGAGTCTGAAAGCGATAAAAAGACTCTGAAATAATGGAATGGTACCATCGTGTGGATTTGTACGAGCCTAGGACAGTGCATGCTCATGGTTGCTTTCAATTTTAGAGAGTCTGAAAGCAATAAGAAGACTCCAAGGGGTTTCTTTTTCGTGTGTTAGTCTCCAAGGCCCGAAAAATCATAAAAGGATGCAACGAAGAACTCTTCTAGCCGGTGTGACTAGAGTATTCCTTTTTCGTAATTAGTCTACCGGGTCTGGAAAAGGGTTAAACTTATACCAAATAGACGCCCTTTCAGGTACTTTAACGAGCATGAAAGGAAGCAAGATTGCTCGGCGATCTTTTCATTCTTTTAGGAGTCAGAAAATAGCTTAAAAAAACTCCCTAGGTGCCTTTTTCGTAAAGGACTTGTCTGGCCCGACAAAAGGGATAAAATTATATCGAACAAAAGGAATGGCCAAGCAAGGAGAGAGTGTTCAATCAAGGGACATCGACGAGAACCAAGAATGAGGGTGGGGGGGAACATGGGTGGGCCTCCTTGCGGGATGATGAATGGTGGAAAAATAACGAAATAATTGCAGTATGAATGGAGTGAATGGCTCATGTAAAAATGTGTAACAATTCGATAGCGGCCGATGTGGCACGCAAACCGAGGCAGCAAGGTGTTGGGACATCATGTTGACACTGTATCTGGTGAGAGCGAGAAATGATATCAAGCATCATCACGAGCTCGAAAAACTGAATCCGGCTATATATAAAGTGTCAAAAATGGATAACGGGCGAGGTGGCATGCAAACCGAGATGACTAGGGGATGGTAAAAAATGCCTGAACAATCTAGGGGTGAGAGCGAGAAATGATCTCAAGCATCATCACGGGTTTGGAAAACTGAATCCGATGGTATAAAGAATGCTAAAAACTGACAACGGTCGATGTGGCACGTAAATCGAGATGGCGACGTGCATGGAAAAAATTCCAAAAAATGGGTTCGGAGAAAAATAGAAACTGAGTCGACCATTCTGAAGGTCTCATCGTACTTATTCCAGTGGTGGAAACGGTTTGGAAAACGGATTTCGTATGGATCCATAATGGCCAAATCAAGAAAAGTCAATTTTCTATAAATAGTAAGTGGACCCATAATGCCAAGTGTCATTTGTGCGGTTGACTTTGACAGAGAGTGTGGTGGGCCAAAGCGGTTGTGAGATTTCTGGGCGATTGGAACGGTCGATTTCATTTCCGCGAGTTGCATTCAACTCAAACCTTTAATTTTTTCCAGATTTGGGTGGGTAGTGGATCCTCAGGGGGGGTTGTATGGTCCACGTGGGTGTGGATCGCGGGTTGTGAGGCGATGGACACGATCTGCGATCGCGACTGTGGCCTCCACATCTGCGATCTGCGATCGCGACTGTGGCCTCCACATCTGCGATCTGCGATCGCGACTGTGGCCTCCACAGCTGCGATCTAGGATCGCGGCTATGGCCTGGGTAGCCGTGATCCGCGCCCTCAGCCATGGCCAGGATAGCCACGATCTGGGATCGCAGCTATGGCTGAGACAACCGCGATATGCGATTGCAGCTGTGGGCTCCATAGGCGCGATCTGAGACCGTGGCTATAGTCCCGATAGCCGTAATTTGGAATCGCGGCATGGGGCCCCACAGTCGTGATCTGGATCGGGATTGTGGAGTCATACCGAGGAGGGATGATGGTTTATTAGATGATATGCTGATGAGTTTTCATTGTTTGATTGATAGGATGCTGAGGGTATTCTGGAGAGAGCAGGATATACCGGATGACCTGATGGACTATATACGGGGTGACCGACATGTCTGGGGGACTTTGGGGCTGTGCGGACTGTTGAAGTTCGCACAGGTACCGATGATGCATTCAACAATACTACTGCTGAACAAGTTAGTGAGTTTTTGGGAGCCTGATAGTCTGTGCTTCATGGTGCAGGGGGAGAGACTAGAGCTTACCCTAGCAGACGTGTACTTTCTGACGGGACTACCATGCTTGGGTAGGGTGGCGGATACTCAGCCACGGGTGTCTGCGGATGTGGACATGGAGGATATGCTGGACCAGTATTGCCTTCCGACTACAATAATGCATAAGAATGCACTATTGATTTGTGACTTGGAGGAGCCATCAGTTCGGGCGATCGCAGCATGCGTGGTCCGCTTGTTGGGGTCGCAGGGGACCAACCGGGTGTCTGGGGGACAGATGCACCTGGTCGAGAGTGTTTTACAGGGGACTTACTTTGCTTGGGGCCAGATGTTCCTCACCTGTGTTCAGCGACAGTTGACCTCGGTGAAGGAATCTGGCAAGGGATTCTTCAATGGGTCATTCTTGTGTTCTTTCTTTATGGAGCGGGTGCCGACACTGTGACCGAGAGTGCCAGTCCATGTTGGGGGTTTGAGGGAGCCGCGGTGGGGTGAGATGATGTGTCAGCGGGGTGGGGGAGAGGTGGGGTGGCATGTCATGCAGGAGCTCTACTTGCAGCTGCCATTGACCTTTGATGACTATCCATATGCTGGTATGGACTACCGGCGAGATCCGGAGGCACCACGACCTCCAGGGCAGGCTTGGGGCCCAGATGGTATGTATCTAGTTTTTGATTGTTTTATATTGGATGTTTTGATGTTAGATATATATATATATATATATATATTATGATACTGATTAGTTGTGATTTGGTTTGATGCAGATGTGGGACCGTTGCCACCACCAGGGCATAGGGAGCGGCGAGGGCATGTAGCCATGCCAGCCTGATCGAGGGGGGGGGGTGCGTTGATGAGATGTGTAGGTGACTCTGGAGGCCTTGTGAGTTACCTTCGACCGGCTATTGGTTGGGATCTCTAACGAGGGGTGGAGGGAGCTGGATCAGGATGTAGTCCAGGCCTGTCACGAGGCTCCACAGGACTGGCGGTCTATCTTGATTCAGGTGGCAGTTATGGCCGAGGCGTCTAGGGGTCAGGATCGGCAGGGGGAGGAGGAGGATCCGGAGGAGGAGCACAGAGAGGAGGAGTCCGCAGCAGAGGAGGCTGGTGAGGAGCATTCAGATGGGGGATATGAATCTCATTAGGGAGTGCTGGAGACTCCCCCCCCCCGATGCATATGGGCATTCGATATTTTTTGTATAGACGACATGTATTTTATGACAGGGATGTTGTTGGGGCTCCTTGATGTATTTTTTTGTATAGCTGAGTGCTGGGGCACTCATGACATGTGTATAATGATGGCATATTTATATATATATATATATATATATATGCACATGGATGCATTTTTTGCGGTGATGATTTTGTGTACGCACGTGGATGTGCCTGTATTGTGTTGTATGTGTTTATTGCATGTGGATGCAAAATGATGTGTTACGGTAGGCACATGGATGCCCCTGTATAGTTTTGTGTTATGTTATTGCACATGGATAAATTATTTGTTATGAGAGGCACGTGGATGCCCGTTTTTGTAGATGTAGTCTTTTTGGGATTTTTATGTTTTTAATGTGATGATTATGCATGATGGATGATTTTACATAGTGTGATTGATATGCCAGTCGAGGATGGTGTTAGCCATGTGATCTGCGATGCTATTCTGAGCTCTTGGGACATGGGTGCATGTTATGGATTCAAACTGCCGGTTTAGCTATTTTGTGCGTAGGAACTTTCGAAAGAGGCAAGGATCACACACCTGGTAGCAGTTGTTGAGTTGGGAGACAAGCAGTTGGGAGTCAAGGAACACATGAAGGTGACGTATATCCATCAGAAGGGCATCAGTCAGGAGACCGGTCACAGCATCATACTCAGCCTAGTTATTGGTAGCAGCGGTTATACACATTCTGTCAAGGTGAATCAAATCATGTGAAAGGGAATATAAGACCCATGCTGCAGAGGTTAGGTTTGGAGACCAACGGCTTGCTCCATCGGCGAAGCCAATGTAATGAGGTGGAAGAGGTCCATCTGTGATCATGCAAAAATGATGAATGTAAGGTTGCGGTAAAAAAGTGAAAACAAAAAGAAATCAAACTATACAATATAGACCAACAGGTATGCGGGATTATTAAGGATAAAAGCGTTTAAGATACAACCCATTACGAGGGTTACGCAAGGGGTGGCCTTCTGAGTCAGTTAAAATATATGCCCCATGCCCAAGGTAGGTATGCACTATGTAAGGGCCTTTCCACATGGATTCGAACTTCCCTTTTCTGGTCTTGTCATGGGCTTGGTCGTAGATGAGGACTATATCTCCTTCATGGAAAGCTCGTGGGTGGACATTTTTGTCGTAACCAGCTTTGGAGCAGTTCTTGGCAGTTTCAATGGTTTGGAGGGTTGCGTGACTGTCCTCATCAGCTTGTTCTAATAATAGTAGGCATTTTTCAAGTGGGGAGGTGTCCGGGAGAAGTTTGATAGTGATGTGGAGGGTGGGGATCTGACACTCGATGGGGAGGATAGATTCGACGCCATGAAATAAGTGAAAAGGGGTGAAACCGGTGGCGGTCTTAGTTGATGTATGGTAAGCCCATAATGCGGGGAAAAGCATGTGATGCCAATTGGACTTATGTCAGTCAATAGTGCGTTGGAGGATTGTTTTCAAAATTTTGTTAATGGATTCAACCTGGCTGTTCCCTTGGGGGTAGTAAGCAGAGGCATACTGATGTTTGAACTTAAGGAGTGTTGACAACTCATGCCAAATGGCATCTTCAAAATGTGAACCATGGTCTGAGACAAGCTATTTTGGGACCCCGAATTGTGTAATAACATGGTTAAAAAAGAAACGGGAAGCAGTATTGGCTTTACAGTTGAAGGTGGGAATGGCTTCATCCCATTTGGTGAAGTAGTCGACGACGACAATGCTGTACTTATGGCCGTTTGTGGAAGAGGGTTTACATTCCATGAAGTCGATGGCCCATTTGAAAAATGGGCCAACTCTGACAACTGGGTGGAGTGGGGTGGGCGACGTCCGGGCCTTAGGGGCAAAGAGTTGGAAATTATGGCAATGCTTGACTGCTGTGATGCAATTGGTAAACAGTGTGGGTCAGAAGTATCCAGCGTGGATGACTTTCTGGGCGGTGTCCATCCCTGAGAAATGTCCACCGCAGGTGCCGCTATGACAGTCATTGAGTACTTGTTTAGCTTCCTCGTGTGTAAGACAATGACGGAGGATAGTATCAACCCCTCGCCGGTAAAGGAAATAGCCCAAGAGGAGGTACCAAGAGGCATGGTGACGGATATGGCGGTGTTCATTGTGATTTATGGTGGGTCGAAAATTCTGTGTGTGAAGGTACAATAGAATATCACTGTACCAGGGGTCATCTGACGAGATGATGAACAAATGATTGTCTGGTAACTCATCGGATATTGGCGAGGACGACAAAAGGGATGGGAGGTCGGTTATGAGTTGGGAAAGCACAAGGGCTTTAGTACTCTTAGGGGTTGTGAACGTTAGGTCATATTCTTGGAGTATGATTACCCATTTGGCGACATGACCTTGCAGAAGTCACCGGTTCAAAAGGTAGACCATGGGGTTGGAGTTGGCGACAACTGTAGTATGAATGAGTAAAATATAATGGCGTAACTTTTGGACGGAAAAGAAAATGACAAGGGCCAGTCTTTCCTCATATGGGTAATGTAGGGGTGGTCCAGACAAGGTTTGGATGACATAATAAATGAGATGCTCCTGGCGAGCATCGTCTTCTTGAACCAGAGCCCTTGACACGGCGTGGTCGGATGCCAAGACGTAAAGGATGAAGTCCTGAGAGAAATCCGGAGGGGAAATCAAAGGGGCTTGCGTGAGAGCTTTTTTAAGGGCTTCGAATGCAGCTTGTGCCTGGTCGTCCCAAACAAAGGGTATGTGAGTACGAAGTAGACGTAAGAAACCATGAACTGTGGTGGCATAATCAGGAACGAAGCGGCAGAGGAAATTAGATTTCCCCTGTAAGCTTTGTAGTTGCCGGAGCGTGCGTAGTGTGGGAAGGTCTAATATGGCTTGAACTTTGAGGGGGTTGACAGTGATTCCTTTATGGGAAACAATGAAACCTAACAACTGGCCTGCCAGAATGCAAAAGACACACTTGATTGGGTTCAAGCGGATCTGATACTTGCGACAATGCAGAAAAACTTGACGGAGGTCATTGAGGTGGTTGGATCGTTTCTTGGAACATGCTGTGATATCATCAAGATAGACTAATAGGATATGGACCAACTCGTGAAAACAATAGGTCATGGCCCGCTAGAAGGTGGCGCAAACATTTTTAAGGCCGAAAGGCATGACACGATAGGCAAAGGTGCCCCATGGGGTGGTGAAGGCAGTCTTGTATTGATCTTCCTTGCGGATCTGAATCTGGTTGTATCCAGAGAAACCGTCCATGAATAATAGGACTTCATGCCCCGCACACACATCGATGAGTTGGTCAATAAATGGCGTGGGGAAGTTGTCTTTAGGACATGCTCGGTTTAAATCATGGAAGTCAGTACATACTTGGATGGTGCCTTGTTTTTTGTTAACGGGGACGAGGTATAAACCCAAGTGGTGTATACAATAAGATAAATGAATCCTGCTGTACGAAGTTTCTCAATCTTTGCTTTAACGACGGGGAGTTTTGATGGGTGAATGGGGCGCTGTTTCTGGAGAACGGGGGGTACATCTGGCTATGTGTCAATGTGGTGCTCTATGATAGCAGGGTCAAGACTAGGCATTTCGGTATAGGACCAGGCAAAGACATTGCGGAACTCTTGGAAATTTTTTTTTGTACTCTTCGATCTCGTACTCAGTGCAGGAGGCTCCTAACGTAATGAGTTCATGAGCACTGGCTAGGGAAGAGATATCAATGTGGATTGTGAGTGAAATGTTGGCCATGTTACCTTCCTCGAAGGCATAGGGAGCAGGAATGGGATATTTAAACTAGTCGAATTTCGTGATGAGGAAATCTTTGGACTCAACTGAAAATTGGGTGGTTGTGGTGGGGAAAGATTCTTCCAGGAGGAAATAGGAATGATGGTGCATATCCTCCCAGGGGTAATCAGGTGCAATAAGAGCCTCGAGAATCTCCTTGTCATTGTGGAAACTTTGTGTCGTCAAATCGGTTGACGAGGGAGCGCTAGTAGTAGAGATCATATAAATGGTATTGATCTCGCTTGTTGGTGGAGATTCCGGGGGGTGGATCTCTTCAATGGTGGGGGGAGACGTCTCGGGGTCCAAATTATTCATCTCATAGAGGGCAGCTTTGTAATCTGGGATATCTGGATAGTGATGTGAGTAATGGCCGTAAATACCGCATATTGCACAAGGGTGGTTGGTACACAGTGATTTATCACGAGGCTTAGGGCTAGGGTCGAGTTGGACAACTGGGATGTTGGGGTCGTCGTCAAGCATTTGCATGTGCTCTTGTAATGCAGGTAATTGTGGACATTGATGGGTAGCATGGCCCAACTCATCACACAAAGAGCCTTTGGGAGGAGCACGAAACACGGGGGGATTTTTAACTGTTTTGGGCGGGGGTAGAGCGGTGTATGGTTGTGGGCCTCTGCCCCTAGTGTGCTTGATAAGAGGAGTGGGACTGGTGGATGAGGAAGGAGTAGTGACACCGGGAGGTGGTTGACTAGTAGTGGTGATGGGTTGCACTGGTTGTAGGATGACATTTGGTGTCGGAGGGGAAACGGGAGGTGTAAGATACCACACAGGTAGTCCTAAAGTTAACCCGGGGAGGTTGAGAGTGGCCATAACCGGGGCGCTTACTACTCCTCAAGGGGGGAATAGGAAGGGGATTGTATGGATGGGTGTAACACCAACATGAATAGGTACCAATGGTGGTTGGGGTAGCAAGGGCGGTTGATGGTTGGGTGTTTGTGTATTGTGGAAGAGGGTAGATAAGTCAGATATTTCGGTCGCTGGTGACGGGGGTGGAATAGATTGGAATGTGGAAGTCATCAGCGTATCTGAGTAAAATCTGGGTCCCACTGAGGAAACCAACAAGGTAGATGCACCGCAAACGGGTTGTTCAACCATGGGGAGAATGTTTTTGGGTGCAACAGGGGCAATGGGATCGTAATAAGTGAGTTGATCAATCTTGACCACGCGTCCTTCATGGGGGAACATCATGGTATGAAAAATGGATGAGGCAACCACCCGCATGGCGTACATGTAACTGTGGCCAAGTAAGAGGTTATAATCAAGTTGGGCGTTGATGACCTCTATGTCAGTAAGCACTAGTTTACTATCCAACTGGATGGGGATGTTAGCTAAGAGACCTTGGGGTTGAGCCGAACGACCGTCGTAGGCTCGCAACGCAGTGGTGGACTGCTGGAGAGGTGGGGATCCCAACTTCTGCCAAATGAATGTGGACATAATGCATGTAGAGGCACCCTCATCGATGATGTACTGATGGATGACAAGATTCTGAATGGATACAGAAACTTGGAATGCCAATGTGGAAGGTAGGCGTGGTTCGGATTAGTCCAAATCAAAGGCCATCATTCGTGAATCAGTCGGGTCAATAACACCAATGGCCGATAACAGAGTCTTGCGTTGTGTAGGGAAATTTTTTAAGACCTCTAACGCAGAAATTGCTGCGGGGGACTGAGCTAAGTCATCTAGAATGTTGTAATTAGACGCGGCGCAAGCATTAGGGTTATTGTTGATGCGGCGAAGTGGGAAGTGAGGGGCTTTTGAGGTGCCATCTAGTGGAGCCGGAGGTATTTGTAACGACTGATCGGTGGGAAGAGTGTTGGTGTTTTTGTTGGCGGAAGGGGCTTCAGGGGTGGAGCCATATTGGTTCCGATGGTTTTGAAGGTTGACATCGACGGATGACATCATTAACAAGTGATGGGTACCTGAGTCTAGCATGGGTTGATCAGGAGCTGCATAAGTGATTTGCTGTTGTGGTGGCACGTTTCCTTGAGGGGGAGCTAACGGTTGAGTGTTCACCACACCTTGGGTTGGTAAAGGGTTCTGTAACACCAAGGGTTGATCCTGAGGTGGTGGGGGATTAGGTGGTGCTTGAGGTGCCGTGTGCCCTTGGTGGTGGGCATCATCGGTCTAGAGTTTTCGGGCCCGCTCCAAATGTGGGAAAGCATACGTGTAATGGCCATAGACCTCGCAAATAGAACAAGGATGGTTCGTTCACAAAATTAGGATTTTTGGCTTGTTTGGGTGGCCTGTAGGGATCTTGGTTGGCAGGTGCCACGTTATTATTATTTGGGGGATTAGGTGGCTGGCCGCCCTGGTCTGGAGGGGGGTTGTTCCTGCGGTTACGTCCTTTTCCACGGTTTTGCTGGCCTTGGTAGCGTTGGTTATTTTGGTTCTGCTACGGATTTTGTTGGGCATACACTTTACCTTGGGCGGAAGGTGGGTTCTGGGGTTGTGCAGGTGCAGGAGCAGGCTGCGGTGGATAATAAGTGGGTGGAAGCGGTGCAGGTGCCGAACCTTGTGGGGGTTGCTAATACGTCTGTGTGACGGGTTGTGGGTTTTCCGCAGGTGCTGCCTATGGAGGATAATAAATAGGGGGGGTTTGAGAGGATATAGGAGCTTGCGTGACCTGTGGGTGGTAATAAGGCTGAGGTGCGACCAGGGGGACGTAAGCGGGGGGTGCATGGCCGAAGCACTGAGGTGTACATGAGGGTCCGTGGGAATGGTGATTATGTGCCATGGGAGCATATGAATTGGTTACTCCAGAGTGGGATGTAGCCCACGAAAGGTCAGGGCCATGGCTAGTACGTGCTATGGAAAAGGGCTGGTTATGCGATGCGATATGGCCAATGATGCCATCAGCGGCATGGGATGCCCCCGTCGCGTCGTTGTGGGAGGAATCTCTGTGGGGGGCGTCGGGTATAATGGTATATAGATAACCAGACTGGGCGTAAATAAGGTAAAATTGCTAGGCTTTGAGGATGGCCTCTTCCTCGGACTGGGGTCGCTCGGATGCCACATCCTTGGCAATGACAGGAAGGAGAGATTTTAGAAACCAATCTAAGAAGATACGGTCATCTAACTGGATTTTGCACAGGCTTCGGCGTCGACGCCACTCATGAATGTGATTCTCCATTTAATGTCTAGCATTAACCTCCATAATTTGGTGAGGTTGGAAAATGATTCAATCTGATGCAAACTAGTCTCCCATGCCGACCAAACTCCCGTGAGGCATTCTAAAGTTTGAAGGGAAGGATGACATGGATTCCCAAAACCACATCATGTCATCGAACTATGGTGCTCCTCGAACAACCTTGTATATGATTTCATCAAGATTTGCTTATTTCATATAACTTTAATTGGTGTAGTAGTGAAGTGGTACATTGACCAACCTCATGGGACACATCCCAACTTTCTCTTTGGCCTCCACTTTCCTGCAATTCTTCTAGTTGTCCATCCATTACAACAAGGGAGTATAATTCCTTCTATCCTACTGAGATAAATCCTCCATGCACATCATGGATCACATCCATGATTGGTTTTGATGCCGAAGTCTATGCAAGATCAAGCTCGATGATAGGATCTTTTTGGACTAGTTTCTGAAATCCCTTATCCCCACCATAGCCAAGGACATGGCCTCTAAATTCCCACATATCGAGGAAGAATATATCCTTAAGGCTCAATAGTATGACCCGATTTATGTGCAGTCCAAATAATGGTACACAATCATCCTCGATGCCCCTCATAGATGTTCCTCTCGGAAAGACGCATAGGGGGATCCCATGCTGTGGATGGTGTCATCGGCACTGTCACATCCCTACCAAATCCATATGCACCTTACCCTCCCCTTGGAGTAGTTACATGTATGTTAATTCAGCTAACATTGAGTGTCCTTATTAGGGTCGTATTCTTACACCTGGTTACATCCCCAATTTATCTCATGCTTCATTGCATATAGGAACGAGTAACCCTTATTCATTTTTTGCCTTAGCTCCCCATGTTCATGGGACCTTGTGTAATGGAACCATATGTGGAGGTGGTTCTACTGGATTCATGGGCCCTATAGACATAAAATGATACTACACTTTTCTTGTCCCTCCACCATACACCCTAGTGAAGCCACACCCTGCTATTCCTCTTTTTCCTCATGGGTAGGGAACGCTCAGCAGAAGATGCTTACCCAACCTACACTTAATAACCAACAAGCACCTCCCAAGAAGAGGAATAAGGGAATGAACAAAGGGAACAACCAACGCCATGGAGGTGTGGTCAATCCCCTAACGCACCTAATATCACTGGAGCAAACCTCGCAAATCATGATCCCCACAAACCTCCTAAGCATGGAAAAAACACTCAGCTATGGACTAATGATTTGTGCTCCTTTTGTGGTGTCTATGAGCACCATAATCATAATTTCCCCACTTGGATAAGGCTCTCCATTTATGGAACAAGTCTAACCAACGAGATGCGAGTACTTCCCCATAGGGGCAACCTAATCCTCCTACACCTCATCCTGCGCAGACGCAACCAATGGTCCTACAAATCCCCTTCCCTCCACAAGGGGTAGTCACAAGGAAACCCATGACACCTTATCCACCCCAAACAACTTCATCAAGTCAACCTCATGACTTCAAGTCAAGCACCTCCTTATGTTGTTTGCCAATGTAATCCTTCAGACAATATGTAACCAATATAGTCAGGTTGCTGAAACCTCCACTATTGATAAGAGGAATGAATCCACTCTTATTGAGGAACCCTTGCACTCACCTCGATTGATTATCGATAGGATTCCCAAATTCCCTAAGTTTCCTTTACATCGCATTATGAATAATCCCAATGCTCGGGTTGCTCCTAACTATAACATTGTGGATGACTCGGCACAATCTCTTGCTGCCATGTCTACATTGGAATTTCTCTAGAACTATCCTACACAATGGAAATCCCTACTATTTGTGTTATATGCAATTGATCCTTTTGACTCCCACATGATGACATTCAATTTAGATCAAGCAGAGCCATGGATGCCCTCATCAGAAGCATTCAAATTCAGGTAACCATTTAAAACTTGGTCATTCATCAATGCATATCTTATGAAGGCAACTCCACCTATTTCATGTTCATGCATGTTTGGCATAAGTTAGGATCCCCCCAACTTGCACCATCCTTCATGATATTGTGCGCTTATGATTTCTGCACTTCCCAACCTCAGGGTCTTCTCTAGAGCATCCCAGTAGAGTTAGTTGGATAAATAGTCTTAATTGATATAGAGGTTGTCAATTCCCAACTAGATTACAAACTCCTCCTTGGGAATAGCTATATGTATGCTATGAAGGTAGTTGCCTCATCTCTTTTCAGGATTACGATGTTCCCCCATGAAGGGAAGACTGTAAAATTGGACCAATTGACCTATTATGACCCCAAGGAGTCGACTTGTCTAGAAAATGTCATACCCACGATCAAAAACAATCACAAAAACACATCCATCCTTGCTTTCAAAACTGTTGGCATGAGGATATTTTGTGATGCCCCCATGATAGGAAACTTTTAGGATCTACCCCCTCCACCCATGAAGGTAGAAATATTAGAGTTGTGCACTGTCTCCTTTGGTAAATATGCTTCCCAACCGCAACCATAAATTGCACCCTCTCCCAGCCAATTACCTAGGAACTAATGGGGATCCATGCTGATTCAGAAAATCCCGTTCCTAGTTCCACCATATGGAGTAGTGAGCATGCCTATGATGGTGATGCTCAACCTATCGGGTTTGATGTTAGGCCTCCCCATCTGGTACCTTACCCCTCCAAATTCACCCCCTACACCACAACGTTTATTAATAACTGTGCAACCAATCAACATTGTGAATAAACCTCCTCTTGGAGTTACAAAGGAAACACCACTTACCACCCAACCTCCTCCCAAGAACTAGGATGGGATAAAGATAAGAATATGACAACGTCAACAAATCTGACCAAGCTGCGAAAGCCCCTCCTACTGCTACAACGTGGGCATCCCCACCTTATGCATTGTGCGATATTATGGGGCATGCTACCTAGAATTGTCTAGAGTCTCCCATCTTGTGCACTCACTTGTAGAAGTTAAATGATGAGGGTGATGAAAAAATACCAGTGGTCCATCTCCTTGACGCCCCAAAAATGAGCAATAATTCATTGCGCACCAACCATCCCTTTGCGATATGTAGCCTTCATGGTCATTATTTGCACCATTTAATTGATCTACTTGAGTATTGATCTATGATCATTGGCTTGCACAAGAGTCCCAAGTCACCACCACTGAGAAGTTCTCCCTCCAGTGGCTTCTTCAAGTGGGACGATCACTATTTTTACATCTAATCCTATGATGAACCATCCACATCATTCCATGATGTCACCATCATATTGAAATATACCGGACCCTCATACCTATCTAATCGATCCTTTCGAAGGGATGAATAAATCCTTGAAGCACTCTCAAAACCAGACTTTCCTTGAGATGATATGCACCATCGTTCATATTTCATTCCCAAGGAATCTGTATTTTTGTTCCCGTTTTTGGACCAATTATCTATTGAGTCAAAAGACTTTATCCCTCATGGACACATCGATTGTTTCAAAAATCCAATCCCAACTCCTGACGCCTTCGAAGAAGGTGATATGACAAACATATCTCCCACCATATAGGTGGACATTTCGGTTAATCTGGGTGTCACCAAGAACATCACTTTAGGAAGCTCCTTCACTCTTGAAAAGATTGCTTTATCCAAACCACTATTTCAAGAGTTTCATGACATGTTTGCTTGGTTGTATACTGATATTCTCGGTCTCTATCCCGCCATCATTGAACACCACACAGAAACATGGCTGGATGTTGCACCGGTGTGCCAAAAGAAGATACCCATACAACTATTGAAAGCGCTTGTAGTATAAGCCAAGATCGAAAAGTTATTCAAATTTGGTTTTATTTATCCAATTGTGTACACTACCTAGATATATAACCCCATCCTTGTCAAAAGAAAGAAAGGAACCATTCATGTTTGCAAAAAATTCCGCGATATGAATTTGGCAATGCCCAAAAGACAATTACCCCACCCCTTTCATTGACTAGATTATCGATGTTTGTTCCAGTCATGAGATTATTTACTTCATGGATAGTTTTTTAGGGAACAACCAAATTCAAATTTGCAAATAAGATCAATATAAGACTTCCTTCACCACCCCATGGGGCACTTTTACCTACCAAGTCATGTCATTTGGTCTAAAAAACAATGGATCCATGTTTCACCATGTCATGACATATTGTTTTCATGAATTGGTTCACATCATCCTTGACTACTTGGATGAACTCATGGAAACATCTAGATGACCTTTGGAAAGTATTCCCTTGGTGTCACAAATATAATATCCACTTGAACCCTCTCAAGTGCGTATTTTTCTTACCTACTAGCTGGTTATTATGATTCATCGTTTCCTAGGAAGGGACCAATATTGATATGTTGAAGGTGCAAGCCATTATTTACCTTCCCCCTCCATGAACATTGCTCCTACTACAAAGTATTCAAGGTAAGGTCATTTTCTTATGCCGTTTCATACCAGACTATGCTACGATGGTCCATGGATTCTTGCATTTGCTCTGATCCAACATCCCTTTCATTTGTGATGAGTAGGCACAACCCACCTTTGATGCATTGAAATGGCCTTTGATTTCTGATCCCTTGATTTCCTCCCCGTATTTTACAAAGGATTTTATCCTTTATATTTCAACATCCAATTATGCCATAGATAAAGTTCTAGTTAGAGAAGACTCTGCTCGTCAAGAGCACGTTATTTATTTTGTGAGTCAGAACTTGTCCGGTCCACCTCTCTCCTATCCATATGAGGAGAAGTTGGCTTTAGACATAGTATTTTTAGTTCAGAAGCTGCATCATTACATCCTCATGAGTCGGAAAAAGGTCATCGCAAATTTGAATCGTATGTTGTATCTCTTGAGCCATCTTGTTATTCAAGGTCACGTCACTAAATGGATCATTATCCTTCAAGAATACAACCTTGAGTTTGTTACCCCCAATAGAACCAAGGTGTTGGTTTTGGTGCAAATTATTACATATTTATCATCTACATCTGTGTCATCCCCTATCACTTATCACCTTCCATATGAACATCTGTTCACCATAGCTTCCAATGAACCTTGTTATAGGGATATCCTCGTGTATTTACACATCAAAAAGTTTAGACCTCACCTTAACTGCAACAACCATAATCGTATCCATCATCAAGATCCCTAATACCTCCTTATCGATGATTTCCTTTATCGACGAGGCATCTAGACCATCCTTCAATGATGCCTCTCTCACGGTGAGGCCACACATGTCTTGAATGAATTCCATTGCGGAGCTTGTGGCGGGCATCTTTCTGGGATGGATACTGCTCAAAAAGTCATCAACGCTAGTTATTTATGGCTGAACCTCTTTTATGATTGCACTGCAATATTCAAACACTATCACAATAGCCAACTCTTTTACCTACAGGAAAGAACCCCTCCTGCACCACTTGATCGAGTGGCCACCGTCGATCTCTTCTTTAAGTGGGCCATCGACTACATGGAGTGCAATCCCTGGTCGATCGATGGCCATAGATACATAATAGTGTCTGATGACTATTTCAATAAATGGCCCAAGGCCATTCCAAACTTTAATTGCATTGGGTCGACCCCAACACATTTATTTTTTAACCATGTCATCGCTCAATTCGACATCCCTCGCCAATTGATGTTCGATCATGGTTCTCACTTCGAGGAGACCATATGGAAAGATATTTCACACTTGTTGAAATTTGAGCACCAATTCTCCTCCTCCTCCTACCCTAAGGGTAATTTCCAAGTTGAGGCTATCAAAAAAATCCTCAAGACCATGCTCCAGTAGACGGTGGAAAAGCACAAGTCCAATGGCACCATATGCTATTTTTGGCCCTTTGGGTGTATCTACATCAATCAAAACTGCGATGGGGTTCACACCATTCCATCTCATTCATGGAGTGGAATCAGTTCTCTTGAATGAGTGTCAAATCCCCTCCTTACACGTTGTCGTTGAACTTATTCTAGAGACTATTGCTATGGAACAACACTTGATCACCATTGAACAAGCATAAAAGGATTACTCTGTCATGTTCCAAAATTTCAACACAATTTTTTTTTTAAATATCAAACCGTCAATGTCGCATTGCGACGATTTTATTGTAAACAATTCTTTTAAAGACATAATCTCTGCACATGATATTTTATTTATTTATTCTAATAAGAATAACATTTTTCTTTTCAGAATTTATTGGCAAAATTAATGCATTTAAACTCTACTCTAAATTTGTCCATTTACTGTTTATATAGGACTAATTATTTTATTTTCCTATTTATTTAAGACTGTCAATAATTTTCTTTGAGGTCTTTTTATTAGACATTTTAAACCAAAGACACATAGACCTACGACATAAAGTCATGGATTACTTAGCATGTAGCTAACTTCATTTTTATTAAACATCTCTTGTAGGTTGCCCATAATATCTTCATCATGCCACAACGTTCATGAATTAACTTGTTGTTCTCAGATCATGGTGAGAAACTTTAGCATAGTCTTATTCTTTTTAAAATAACCACTTATCAAACCATTGACATTGGACTCAATGTATATATTATTTATACATGTTTTTATTCTATTTAAAAACAATATTCAATGGCACGCAAGCATAAATACTAAGGTCTAATATTCTATTCATTGGTTTCAGGCTTGGAATGAAATTGTTTATATTTAAAACCATGTTATTAATCCCCACGAGGATTGAACTCCTCAATGGTTCAACCACCATATTAAATGTGATGTAATGAGCCAATATTACAAGGGAAGGGAATCGTTGGTAGGATTAAGACCTCGAGGGCCACCGCGTGTACGTTCTTTCTGAAAACTTTCCACGTCACTTCGTATTGGAAGTGGAGTTAAAGCTTCGAGCTAGGCCTCGAGCTACTTGTAAAGGCTTGAGTTAGGCTTCGAGAGATCATTCTATCATTTTCATTTCGAGGGAGAAGGGAGAGCCGAGCTCAACTCCTGCCTCTCTAGTGCTATTTGTTTTTATATGATAGTGTTCACATCATGTTTATTTTATCATTTATTTCCATAGTTTGAGATGGCTGTAGTATCTTCTCAAAAATCCCTCGGAATTGTGTATTTACTCAGCCTTCTTGTTTGTTCAAGGTTTGTATACATTGGAGGATTTTCAAGGATTTGTTGATGTCAAAGGTATTGGTTAGAAAATTGTATACAAGGCTTTTAACATATTTTGTTACCACAAAATTCACATTATGTATTAATGTTTATCTCTGTTTCTTGTTTGCAGGTATATTTTTGAGCTTGTGTTATGGAATCTCATATGGAAGAGAAGGGTCTGTGCGTAGCTCTCATAGGTAAGCCCACACTTTCTCGTGGCTTGGTGTTTCTTGGAACAGAGGGTTTGAACCCTGTTATGGTTGATATGGAGCGACACTCCTTTGTTCTAAGTCCATGTTTCCGAATTTCTCTATGCATAGGTGAGACCACCTTGTGACTTCGATATGGGTAGGAGATACATACTATAATTTCTTTTATTTATCTTGTACACAAATTGGGTATGGAACTTACAGCTCCTTCCCATGTTTTCCAAGATTTCAATGACAACCATCTTTACAGTGACTTCGTAGCTATTTAATTGCATATGTAGATTTACATTATACATTTAAATTTGTAAAAACATAATATTTTTTATGACTGGGATTCGAATCCTCAGTTTGTCTTCGGATGTATTATGTTTATTAAACCATTGTTTTTACTATGTAATAGAAATGGGTTTCTCTTAATGGGCTCGACCCTTGGTATTTGTTTTGGATTATTGTAAATATTAACCTTACACCAAATCTACAATCATCGTATGGTTATAACTATAATGTTTAATAAATTTGATATCCAAGATTATTCGTATACAATGTTTATCATAATACTCTTGTTTATAAGACTATGGTCTTGTTCGTTTCTTGTATATACTCATTATGGAATTGTAATGTTTATATTAAGCTGACGAACTGTTGTGCAGGAAAAATACCTTATAGTGAGAAGAAGACACTACCAACTTGGGTGGGGTGACAGGTAAATACATTCATTGAATTGCATTTAGTTCCTACAAATGGAAAGAGATCGAGATATCGAAAGATGTACCTTTTATCGACGGCTGGTCCTAGCTTTCTCTTGGTCTTCTGCTTAATATTCCGCTGTGATGAACCTCCAACACAAAGTAAACCTTCCTCAGCGTATCTTAACTGCAATAAATATGATGAAATTGAAAGCAATAAAACATCAACTACAATAAGATATTAAACCAAATGAACATACAATCCAATAGACATTCGATTTGGGACAGGAAGGGTATTTCCACCTTTTTATTGTCAAAGAAACATGAATCATTACAAATATACTTGATCGATCAAGATGCTTCTGCAAGCGAGTCCTAGGCTCCTGCTCTTCACAATGACTTGGGAATTCCTCCAGCGTAACAACACTTAAAGCATTCCTTCTAGGTCCCTCTCTCATGGACCCTCCTTGTATTTATGGGACAAGGTAGGCAGTTGGAATCGAGAGGTGGTTGAATTGGGAGGTTGTGGAAGTTGCATAGCCAATTTCAACTAATCCCAATTCGTAATCTTAATATATTTTTGATTTCATCTTAAGATGTGTGCGGGTTTCATACAACCAGAGTAGCGCGCAGTATGCAACTCTTGTACTTTTCAACAAGTGTTTGCAACAATTTTTAAGGTGTGCGCTGGTTATCCTTGAACAAAGCAATGCACATGTTCAAGAAGAACGCTGGTTTACTATGCAAAGAGCAACGCACATGTCATGAAATCAGTAGACAAAGTAATATTTTCAGCTGGAGAGTGTAGTTCCAACAGTAAGTCATCCAGGTCAACCTAGCTCTTCAATCCATGGTGTCCTTTTGTGTGATCGACAGAGCAATGTGATCACGGACGGAGAAGTGCAGATTTGACCTATAACAGATGCCCCCTAATGTATGAGGTCAAAGGGAAACGATGACTGAAATACATTATAATTCCAAGTCAGAGGAGAAGAATGAAACCGCAGAACCAAGTCACAAAAGTACTTGAAACAACGATCAAAGGTCAGCGAGCAATTACAATCTTGACATCATATAGATGTGTAGCATGATACAACATGATCTCTGATACATAACTAGGAGATGTATATATAGCATGGCCACTGAAATACAAGCGTGGATCCATGTCAACATGAGAGATCATAGCCATAACAACAAACTGGATCTATGTCTCTTGAAGAGCCAAAATGAGTGAGGCTCAGTCTTGCGTAGCTTGGGTGATAACATAAATATGGTGATGCTATCGGAGTCCCAAGGTCTTCATCCAAAAAACCCAAGGTACAAACCCTAACCATGTGAATAAATGAGCTGAAGTCGAACATGGGGGGTATCGTTTGATTATCGGTCATTGATGTATACCGTTAACAAATGCAAGGACTTCCATTGATAATGATAATGGGGTCCAAGGTACCTAGTATGTTCCAACAAGTGTGAATAAGTGGACTTGAAGTCGAACACTTGAGGAACCTGTCGAATAAGAGACATTGATGTATTCCCATTATTCAACAGCGAGGGAAACTGCCACTGATGACTGCAATCCCCAAGGTACTAACCGAAACTCTAAACTTCGTTCCCAGAGCATAATGAGCTGAATTTGATGGGAATAAGTATGCTGGAAGGGAGGCCTTAATGCATCCTCCATCATCCAACACGAGGAACACTCAAAAGGTATGAGATGATGTGGAGTAGGACAAGTAACAAGATGAAACAAACTGACACTAGGATGGCCGACACATGAAGTCAAGGTAAACTGCAGAATGGCCGACACAAGATGTATCCTTGAACAGTGAACATGACACAAAGTGACTTAGGCAGTTTTCAACATGAAGGGGAAATGATATAAGTCTGCAATGTAGGAGACATTAACAGACCTTCCATATAGTTGGAAGAATAACCAACCGAGGGAGTAAAAACTCGGAGATCAGGTTCACCCTAAGGTCAAAAACTAAAACCCAACTGAAATGATAGATTCAAATAGGTGCTATGTTCAAGGACATGACTGACTTAACTTCCTTTGAAACTGAAAAGATGTGATATACCCTTCTCATCCCTTATTCTTTTTGGTAAAAGAATGTCCTTCTTGTTGTTTTAATGAGTACAAGAAAGAAAACTCAATAAGACCAACCATGTAAAAGTTTAACGAGCCCATGGGAGGAAGACTCAAGACCTTCTTCATTGTTTACAGAGTTTGAAGAAGAGATAGAAGAATACTCTATAATACTGATCTCTGGATTTTAATATCGAGCCGAGATCTGTTCTTGCTCGCTGGTGTTTTCAATTTTAAGGAGTTTGCAAAACATAAACAATAACTCCATACACCTACCCGTGGATTTTAATATCAAGCCCGGGTTGGTATATGCTCACCGATGTTTTCCTGTTTATAGAGTCTGAAAAACTTAAACAATCCTCTATATACCCTCTCGTGGATTTCACATCGAGCCCCAGTAGGTGAGTGATCGCTTGGTGTTTTCATGTTTCTAGAGCCTGAAAACTCTAAAGAAGGCTCCAAAATTCTTTTTTCATACAGTTAGTCTCCTCCCCTGAAAAAGTCTAAAACGATGAGAGAAGAACTCTTCTAGCCACGTATGACTAGAGTATTCTTTTTTCGTAAGTAATCCGCAAAAGTCTGGAAAAGGGTTAAACTTATACCCAAGCGGATGTACCTTCAATTCCTTTAACGAGCTTGAAGAGAACAAGTCTTCTCGGCAATCTTGTTCAGTTTTTCAATAGTCAAAACACGAGCTTAAAACGACTTAAAAAGACAACTTCTAGGATTGTAAGTTCATGACCTGCCAAAGAATAGGATCTCAACAATCGAGTTAGTGACTATCAACAAATTTTCTCAATGACATAATAATGACAATATGGTACTTATATTGGTCTATCAATAAAGAAAACAAGTCATTTCCGGTTTAATACTTTTAACTTCTAGTGAAAATTTGAAATACCTAGGTTCAATTTAACTCACCAACATTTGTAGGTATTAGTGATTAAATAGAACCTTTTAGGGACAACTTGAAACTATACACTTTTGAAAAAAGTGGGTAAAAATCAAAGTTCATTTTATATAAATAATTTCAAATTGAAAAATCAAATATCACAATTGGAGTTTTTAGGGCAAAGTGGAGAAAAACCTTGATCTTCCTCCGTTCGTTTCGATCAAACCGGACCACCAATAGATCTTCGACTTCCACCAAGTAAGTTATTTCCTCCCACACTTGCAATTTCATGCATATATTGTCAATTTTCATGGTCAAAATAATTTTCTAGCAATGTTCATCACGTGTTTCTACGTGTGCGCTACTGTGTCTGAGCAAAAGCAGCGCATACTAGCCAAGTGCGCTGGTTTAGTGTAGACAGAGCAGCGCTCAAGCGTGACTGTCTAGTGCAAACAGTAGCACATACCCCTAAAAGTGAGGTAAAAAATGAAAAAGACTAAAAATTTGACTGTTGCTTGGCAGGATGGTTCTTGTCTGGCATGAAAGGGAGAATGAAGACATGGATCGAATAGCATTACAAGATACGGTGACCCTCCATGTGCACCGAAGATGTGGACTATTGAAATTTTATAGAACGGTCAACATGCGGGCACAAATCCGCTTGCTTGAGAGGCTTGTCTAATACTGGGATGCCGAGGCACTGGTGTTTGATATCCAAGGAGAAATACTGGAACTCACCATAGACGACTTCTAATTTATCATGGGTCTCTCTCGGAGGGGAGACTTTGTGAACCTGAAAGGGTCCTCACGCAATGTGGGTGCCTTGTCCGTGCAAGAGTATGTGAATGCCTACTGCCTACCCGGAACTGAGAAATCTGGTAGTAAAATTTTGATCTCGACTATTGCAAGTTTCCCCCTCAAAGTCATCGTGAGTATTCTTAACCGGATGGGAGGGAGTGCTATGCAACACCTTGCTTCGAGACATTATATGCACATTGGTACTGAATGCTTGCACAAAAGAGTATATGACTGGTGTTCAAGTCTTTTGGCGAACATGAAGATTCAACTCTCGAGGTGTAAGACCGGGAGAATGAAGAATTTCGGGTATGGAAGCATACTTTGCACCTTTTTCTTGAAAGGGTGTCTGCTATCAGTTTGGGCATGCCTTTGCCCCTGGTCAACCCTCGTGAGCCAATGTTGTCTCGTTGGGGTGAGATCTTCCTCTACCAGGGTGGTGGCGAGAGCAACTTTTGTTACCATGAGGATGATTTCTGGGGTTGGTGGGAACGACAAGTGCCAGCTCTTGAGCAGTTTCCATATGCGGGCGTAGACTTCTGACACGATCTTGAGCTGATACTTCTTCCAGGAGCAGCCTGGGGAGATATAGGTATGTTTATGATTTTTGAAAAATTATTTAATTTTTATATTTTATATATATGATTTTTATGATGAGTTTGTGGTACTGAAACAAAGTGTCATATGCAGATGTTGGACCAGTACATCCCGAGGGACACCCCCGTACTTTCGTGAAACCAGTGGTAGTGGGTGTAGTTGATGCCATGCTGGGAAACATATAGAGGAAGATGAGTTGGTTGACTCACGACATTTCGACTTACAGGATCGAGCGGATGCCGCTCGACATGCAGAAGCATGTGGTTGGTGTGCCCCCAGCCTAGATTAGGTTACTGCAGAAAGTAGCTAGGTTGGTCATATGCTATCGAGAGGCAGATGAGGCCCCACCTTCTCCATAGGAGAAGGATATTCTATGTATATTTTTGAGGCCATCGAGCCCAATTTTGTATCTTATGACATGACTCTGTGACAGACTTATGATCCAAAATCATACTATTTTTTGATACGGATATTATATATACAGTATCGGTTATTTACATGTGTGTTATTGTGTTTTATGCATGAATTATTATGTGTGTGTATGATGCAAATGCCAATCTAAAACATAGTTTGCAAATGAATCAACGAATGCATTCCAGTTCCTTGGAATATGTTGATATGTGATATAATCAAACTATCTGTCAAGCAACTTAACGCGCAGAAACTGACGTAGCAAAGTAGGATCTCTAACCTGATAAACACCCATTAACTGAAAAACAACTAATTGCGAGTCGAGCTGTACCTCCAAATGTGAAATGCCATGGAACAGAGCATCTCAGAGTAGCTCTATGACTGCACTGTATTCAGCCACATTGTTTGTTGTGGGACCTAAGCAAGCCCCTCCCGAAGACACCAGTTGGCCAGTTGGTGAGTAAATAACCCAAGCAGCCGTGACCAACTGACGAGTGTGGCGGCTAGCACCATCATCAAACCCTATAAAGTGTTCAGTCGAAATTTGAAACACAAAGCAATAGATGCATAAGACGTAACTAAAACCATAAACAAAACTAACTCTACAAAAATGTACAGCTATAATACATGAAAAAGCACAGATGCCTAAGTGTAGTAATTCTTTAGGTAGGGTCGGTTCCTGGAACCTCCTCATGAGACCAGGCAAAGACGTCGCGGAAATCGTTAAAAATATTGGTATATAGAACGATCTCGTCAAGAGAACAATCTGCTCTAATAAAAATATTTTTCGCAACCCCAGGTTCAGTGGAAATGTTGATTGGGATGGTTCTTGATATATTCACCATATTCCCTTCGTCATAAACAGCTTGTGAAGTAGAAGGGATAGAGGAAAAATCAACATTCTCATTGGGTCTCGAAGAAAACTCACCTCTCTCTATCAAGTTTAGAACGGGAAGTATATAGGACCTGGGGTGCATATGTTCCCGAGGGTGGTCCAGGCCCGTCATAGCTTCCAAAATGGCTTCGTCATAATGCAAAAACGTGTCTAGACAATTAGGAGAGTGGGTAGATTCCACTGACCATGCAGGAGCATAGTCCATATCTGACTCAGCAGAGACCAACGGAGTCATGATATGTTCTGTTGCAACATGATGTGAATCTAAGTAAGCCACATCTGCAACAGATAAAGGCACAACTGGTTTTGATTTAGTTGGGAGAATCCAAGGATCAGTCGTTGAATTGATCGTGGAAATCTCGGATGAAGAACATTCTTCAGAACCAATAAAATGAACCGGAGAAGGTAGGTCAAAAGTTTCTATCAATGACCCATAGATACCTACTCCAAAACTCTCAGTAAATGGGCAGGACTGATTAACCAACAAGATAGTTGAATCCGAAGAAGTCTGGTTGGTCTTCCTGGAAAAGGAAAGTTGATCAACTGTGACGATCTTTACTTCGTGAGGGAACATTATTATCTGGAAAACAACTGACGGCACTGCCTGCATGGAATATGTCCATCTCCTACCCAATAGCAAGTTATAATCGAGCGGAGCATCCAGAAGTTCAACCTCTACTGATACTAGTTTTCCCGCAAGTTCAACATCAAATGATGGTAAGACTCCATGTGGACAGAAAGATATTCCATCAAAGGCGGTAAGTACCATATTCAAGGGGGCTAACTCAGGTTCACCTAAATCATTCCAGCAAGAAATAGACATTACGCACGTGGATGCACCCTCATCTACAATAGCTCGTCTAATGGTCATGGGACCATGAACGACATCTATCTGGAAAGCGACGTGGTACGAAAACCGGAATTGATATCTTTCATATCAAAACGGGAAAGCATCTTGGATGAATCTACTCTTCCAATCGCTGCGAAGAGTGCACTGCATTGTAATGGACAACTTTGCAGTACCTCCAAAGTGGACATGGAACAGGGGGTTTGGGATAAATCCTCCACTACATTGTAGTTGGAGGAAACCCTCGCGTTGGGGTTTTGCACAACCCGTTTGAAGACACCTTTCGGAATCTTCGGCAGCGGATCCACTGGTCTCTCAATGTGGAGAGGGGCAGATGACTCAGAAACATCCTTCTGCTGTAGGTCCGGGGTATAATTTCTAGCTCGAGTCTGCAAAAGAGCATCTGAATTAACCATATTAATGAATGACTGATCAGCTGAGTTGGGACGAGTAGTGCCCCCAACACTAGAGCTGCCAGAAGCTGAACTCTGTCCATGAGGGAAAGGGTCTTTTAAGACAACAAGTTTCTTTTCACGGATCAACATCTGGGCTTTTTCCATTAGAGGGCATTGATGGGTAAGGTGGTCCTCTTGACATAGCTTACAAGGGAACTTAACCTTCCTTTTTTCCTATTTACCCTCCTCGGCATTTTGTGTGTTCTTGGGATTTTGTTGGTTTCCCTCCCCTTTATTTCCCTTTCTTTTGTTGTTGGGTTGCTGAGGGCCTTGTTGGTTTGTCTGTACATGTTGTACAGATTCTGTTGTGGAAGGGGAGGATGCAACAGAAGTTGCTTTTGTAGTAGACTATTTGACTGATAAGGCATGAACCTGCTCTGTTAAGGCATCAAATGATGCAGAGTCTACTGAACCCACAATGCCATCAGCATGTGGTCCAAGTTTAGGTTTACCTAAGTCAATGTTAGACCTCGGCGCATCAGGAATAATCTCGTATAAGATCCCAGACTGAGCATATACCAAGTCAAGCTGCAGGGTTCTCAAAATGGCTTCCTCTTCGGATGACAGCCCTGAAGTTGCAACTTCCTTAGAAATATAAGGAAGGAGTGATTTAAGATACCACTCTAGTGAAAATGCAGGAGGGATGTCGGCTTTAATGAGCGTCTTTCTCCTTCGCCACTCCTGAATGTGATTATATAGATGAGTGGCCTTGTTCTATCGGAACGTGGACAAAAGGTCTATGTCGGCATCGTACCCGACAGGAAGTTGAAAATGGTTCAGAAAAATAGTGGCTAGATCCCAAAAGGTTCCATAAGCAGCTTCCGGAATTTCGATATACCATTTGGCTGTGACACTTGTCAAGGTTCTTTGAAAGAGACTCAACTTGATGGAGTCATCATTCAACGAATTCGAGGAGCACGAGAGATGAAAAGTTGTGACATGGTCACTGGGGTCCTCACCAGTCTTACCTTCAAACTTCGGGATGTCTAAGGGCAACTTAGTGGGAATAGGTGGCCATGCAGGATCATGGCGTACGGGATCGTTTGTGAGTTTCGAAAGATCTGGCAAGTTCAAAGTTGCCAGAAATGGTAAACGCGGTCATGCCAATGGAATTTGATAAACCGAAACCTGGTATTGGGTATTTCCCACTACCTAATTCGTGTATTGTTGGTTGGGGTTTCCCCCATCCATCGGTTGTGAAATGAATGGATTAAAATTGCTCCACCCAAAAGAAAGCGGATTACTTCCCGGGGCAGTAGTCCATTGCGGCTGGGTGTTAACCCCACCGTATTGTGGATTAATGAAATTACCCCCTCCTCGAGCAAACAAAGAGAAAGGGATACTCCTTGCAGGTATATTTGATGGATTAACATTGTAGCTTGCATAGGGGTTAAAGCCAGGCGTAGTAGTAACATACGGTTCCGTCATCGTACCCATAACAGGCATAGATGAAGAAGGGACCGATCCTACAACAGAAGTGGAAGCAATGGCTTGAGTTACACCCTGGAATTGTTGTGTAATAGGAGGCTGAGTGAAATTCACTGCAGGTATCCCTATCAAAGGGACATTATTCGGTCCAAAAGTAGGGGTGGAAACTGAGGCAGATGTCGAAGCTATTGAGATCGGCATGCCTAGAGTACCAGCATTAAAACTAAAGGACAGAGTCGAAGAAGAAGCAACCTGCGACGAACGCAGTGTGGCAGTGTTTGTGAAATAAGGATTAACAATCCTTGTAGCCATAGAAGTTGTGGGAGTTTGAGGAACTCCCTACTCATCTCCTGGGTTAGTCATAGTGTAACCAGGTGTAAACAAGTACGCACTATACTCAGGTTGTTGAAATCCTACAGGTACCAGAAGCGGATCGTCGGGTCCAGTAAGAGGAGGGTTGAAAGGAGTACTAAACTCTCTAGAATTTATGTACTCAACCTCGACAATATCAAAGACTTGTCGATCCGGGGTTTTGGGCTGTGGTTCTCCAAGAACCTCTGTTTTTCCCGTAAGTTAAAAAGAACCACGAGAGTATGTCCTCTGGTGTCACGGTGGCGGTGGAGGCTCCACAATGAGTGGGGGAAGGTTTTGCAACCTCTGAGACCAACTAAGATGTTGGTCCTCCACAACTATAAAAATAAACTAAGTAAAAACCTAGTGGCCACTACAACTAAGGAGCGAACATCATACCACTAAAAAATTTCCTAAGTGATCAAACCAAGAAATACAATGCAAATACTCTCAGAAGTAAGTCTGGGATGATTAGGGCCCAGAACAGACTAATAGAGTACTGACGGTCAGTTACGTGGCGTCCAATGGAGGTCCTCTGGGTGCAAGCGTTTGAATCACCAAACCACCCTCTCGGGATTACTGCCAAAGGGTTACCTTCCACGTCTGTCCGAGGTGGAGTGGGAATATCCTTCCACTCTACCTGGGTAGATCCCTAAAAGGTTATGATACTAAGGCTACCACCTATACGAAATAACCTGGGGGGACAGTCGTCAGCCTGGTCGAAACGCATGGGCAGGGTAGCAAAGCCTGAAATCCAAAAGCACTTTAAAAATCACTAGTGGACCCCCGTACGCGAGTCAACTCTGGTTTATGGTTGATGGGAAATTGAGGGGGTATCCTCAACAATTCCAATCGCCCACGGCCTCGTGCTTAACTCTGGTTTGAGTAGAGCATTCCAGGACTATTTGATAGAGGTGTATTTACCTAATAGATAGTCGTACTAAGGTTGTTGAGTAATGAAGCCGATTTCGGGTGGCTTAAGGTGATTTAAACCCGAAATCCTAGCCTAAGCTAGTTGATGGTGTGTATACCTAAAAAGGAAAAATGTTGCTAGTTAATTTTATTAAGATTTATTTTTAAAGGCTACTTTTTACTCAATAAAGGTAGTGCGGTGTGTGGAATGGTTTTGACAGAAAGCAAAGTGCGTAAAGAAATAATGCATTCAAATTCACAAAAGATTCTTTTCTTTTCGTTTATATTCTTTCAAAAAACTGAAACTAGGCAATCCTAAATCAAATTTCTTTTTGTATTTTTCTTTTAAATTTCAAAGCGAAGCAAACTATGTTACTTCAAAACAATGATAAATCCTACTACTAAGCTACCGAATCCAATTTTTGTCTTTTCTGATAATTGTAAAAGAAAAAGAACTTGGAAAGAAGCAAGTAAGACCTAACGCAAAGTGTGAGTAAGACAAACAACCTAATGGTTCAAAACAATCAAATCAAAAGACTTGAAAAAGACTCAACCTACCAAGTTGTTTCAAAAAGAAAAAAACTCTAGGCTTGGAAACAAATTGTAAAAGAAGTAAGGAAAAGAGATGTTAATAACAGAAAGGCAAACCTTAAAGGCTGCTCCTAAGCACCAAAACCCTAAAAACAACACTAAGCCAAGCAAAGGAGTAGGTAAGTGAACCAAAAAGTGACCTTAGCAACACACAGACTCAAAAGAAAAGCAAACTAGAAAGCTGTAACTCGCTTGGACTGAACTGAAAAGACAATCAGAAAGTATCTAGACCAAACAACCTTTCAAAGCCACCCTAACGACTCAAACTAGGATCAAACCCTAAACAAAAGGACAAGACACAGTCAAAGCATGCTAATGTTTCCACAGACAAAAAATGTTAAGATCGTAGGTCTGTATGACTGCAACAAGCATCTAGGGCAAGAAAAAGTGCAGCTATGTCTAACAGAGAGCAGTGCACAACCTTCAAAAGGGTTAAAAACAATAAAGACACCTTAAACAAGTACTCAGGCAAGCAAAGGAAAACTAAAGAACTTTCGAGAGGCAAACAAGACTCAAAAGAGACATAAAAGTCTCACAGGTCAGTCAGCGAAGCAAAGCTAAAGGCTAGGAGTGAACCCAAACAACTGGAAAACAAACCCTAGCAGAGAACTGGAAGTTATAGGAAAATGCACTACTGTGTAGTACAGAAACCAACGCACACTAGGAAATATTTGCTACTGTGCAGTGGAAAAAGCAACGTTCATCAGCTAAAATGCGCTACTGTAAGTAGGGTAAACCAGCGCACAAGGCTTAGAAGCAAACAAAAAGGCTTTGCAGTAGTGGACTGAGATGAGTCTAGACAGTAAGAACAGGAAACAATGACCTATAAGACCTTTCAAATAACAAATGGACTGAAATAGACTGGAAGAAAAACCTAACAAGGTCTCCTAGAGCAGAAAAACAACCGGTTACTCCCCAGCGGAGTCGCCAGTCTATTGTGCAGGAAAAATACCTTATAGTGAGGAGAAGACACTACCAACTTGGGTGGGGTGACAGGTAAATACATTCATTGCATTGCATTTAGTTCCTACAAATGGAAAGCGATCGAGATATCGAAAGATGTACCTTTTATCGACGGCTGGTCCTAGCTTTCGCTTAATCTTCCGCTGTGATGAACCTGCAACACAAATTAAACCTTCCTCAGCGTATCTTGACTGCAATAAATATGATGAAATTGAAAGCAATTAAACATCAACTACAATAATATATTAAACCAAATGAACATACAACCAATAGACATTCGATTTGGGACAGGAAGGGTATTTCCACCTTTTTATTGTCAAAGAAACATGAATCCGTACAAATATACCTGATCGGTCAAGATGCTTCTACAACCGAGTCCTGGGCTCCTGCTCTTCACAATGACTTGGGAATTCCTCCAGTGTAACAACACTTAAAGCATTCTTTATAGGTCCCTCTCTCATGGATCCTCCTTGTATTTATGGGACAAGGTAGGCAGTTGGAATCGAGAGGTGGTTGAATTGGGAGGTTGGGGAAGTTGCAGAACCAACTTCAACTAATCCTAATTCGTAATATTAATATATTTTTCATTTCATCTTAAGATGTGCGTGGGTTTCATACAACCTGACAAGTGCACAATATGCAACTCTTGTACTTTTCAACAAGCATTTGCAACAATTTTTAAGGTGTGCGTTGGTTGTCCTTGAGCAAAGCAGCACACATGTTCAAGAAGAGTGCTGGTTTACTATGTAAAGAGTAGCGCACATGTCATGAAATCAGTAGACAAAGTGAAATTTTCAGCTGAAGAGTGTAGTTCCTGCACTAAGTCATCCAGGTCAACCTAGCTCTTCAATCCATGGTATCCTTTTGTGTGATCGACAGAGCAATGTGATCACAGATGGAGAAGTGTAGATTTGACCTATAACAGGAACAGAGCCTCATTACTCTTGTGGTCTCGACCTTGGGTCGTAGGACCATTGAATTCTTAGGGTTTATATGTTTTTATATATTTTGTTTAGGCCTTGGCCTTCTACATGCTCGACTCTGTGTTTTGATAAACATTTATTCAGCCCCGATCCCTTCGGGCGTTGTTTAACCTGTAAATGTTTTGTATATAAATATACACTTGAATCCATGCATATTATTTTATGAGTTTGTTCTGTGTTTAATATTTAAGAAAATTGAACTATACATTTTTGATTTGGCACTATAGAGTATTATTATGGTAGAACATATGATTTTGATTCCCATACTGTTCATATTGAAATGTTTTGGCCCAACGGACTTGGAATTAATATGTAGATTAGAGCTACATGCATATACAGTTGGTTTTAATTCCCATATTATAAAAACTATGCATTGATACCACTGTTTATAAGCTTACTATGTTGCGTAATATTTATGTTTTTTATTCTTGGATCTGTTTAACATTCTAGGGTTCTATTATGAAATTTTATGACTCTGTTTTTATTTAGGGTTTTTTTCTCAAATAAAATGTAAAGAGTTAGTATATAAACAACAATCAAAATAATTGACCAGATTTATAAATGTAAATTTAAATACAAAATAATTAGACAGAATTGTATTTAAAGGAAGAATAACTACTTCTGTAATTTTTGTATACAAGTACATAAAGCTTACTATTAATTTTCATGGAAAATATTTATTAAAATACTTTCAAAATATAATCAATAAGTATAAAAACAACCATTAATATTAACTCTACAATTGTTAGGGTTTGACAATCACCTTATCAAATCTTTCTAGAAGATAAATGATCAATTTCACCTACTATATTAAACTCATAAGAATTAAATAAATAACAAGAAGTAAAAATATAGGATATTTAAGATAGAAAAACTTATCACACTTCAAATTCCAAACCACTTGAGTGACTTCCACTTTCCTCCCGACCATATACCATAAACATTCTGCTGCTCATTCTACAGGTCACCCCAAGCTAAACCAAGCACACTAAAGTAGGATAACTAGGGATTTGTTTTCTATCTATTTTTACCACTACAGATTAGTCACAAGGTTTTTTACCAGATCTGTGTAAACCTTATAATTTCAATCCCTTTACACATAGTCCACCTACAGGACTAACGATGTTTATTTCATGGTTTAATGAGTGCTCCAAGGCTTACAACTGAACCCTCCAGTGATATAGGAACCATTAACCCTGCAATGTTCTCTCTCTGCAAACTTTTTATTTTAAAGGATAGTCATTTGTTCAATATTTAGGTCTCTCTCATTCTAGGAAAAAGTGTCCCCTTTTCACCTTCTTTCTCTCTTTTATAGTTCTTTTATTTCCAAGAAGTAGGTAGGGTTTATTTTCCTTATTTCTTTTTATTTAATATTCATTAGTGAATATTTTTCCTCACTTAATTCTTTTGCACCATGATTCATTTTTATGTATTAATTAATAGGTCATATCCATCCTGGTGTGCTTGGTCCCTCTTTTAAGTGGATGCCACTCAAGACGTTTGGAATATAAAGTGAGATAATACTTTTATTAATATAATTTGATGCTCCAGATTTTCTTCAACTCAACATCAATTCAAAAACACTTTTAGTATTTTCACATTTGGTGCTCTAGATTCACCGTCTCAACACCAAATAATAACATCTCAAATAACAACATCCTTGATGCTCCAGAGTCACATGAATCAACATCAAATGCAAACATTTAAATAATAAACATACTTGATGCTCTAGAGTCACATGACTCAACATCAACTCAAAAATACTTTTAGTCTCAAAAATTCTTATTTGTAAAGGGGTTCTAAACTTGGGATATCAAATCCAACCCCCCTTAAAAATGACATCGTCCCAGTGTCAGTATCTCTACTGCAAATTTTGAGATAAAGTGGGATATGGCTTTCTCAAGGCATCTTCGCTTTCCCATGTTTCCTCTTCAGGGTTGTAATGCTTCCATTGAATTTTTAATTGGACAATAGTTTTGTTCTGGAGTTGCAGCTCTCTCCTGTCCAGAATCTGAAAGGGTTTTGGCATGAAATCCCCTTATGGATTTACCTACAATAGATTCCAATAAAAAACATACTTAGAATCATACAAATACTTTTTAAGTAAAGAAACATGGAAAACCTTGCGGACTTTAACATGAGTAGGTAGAGCACGTTCATAGGCCACCAGGCCTCTTCCAACCAATATTTTGAATGTCCCATAGTATATGGGGGATAGCTTCTTGCATGTCCCCAAATTTAGAGATATTTTCTTTGCATTTACTTTCAAATAAAAATTCTCTCCAACTTGATATTCTTTTTCTCGTTTGTTTTTATTAGCATAGATTTTTTGTCTATCATGTGCTTCTTTCAAATGTTGCTATACCCTTTTTACAATTTGCTCAATATATTTTAATAGATATGGACCTAACATCAATCTATCCACCGGACTATTCCAAGTCACATGTGTCTTGCATTTTCTATGTAATGTCCCCAATTTGGCCAATTTTCGAACCTTGGACTCGTGAAGCTCCAAACTGTCCCCAAAGGATCCCAAATGGTTTAGAATTATGTCCAGAGTGGTTTGAGGTGTATTAGGACATCCTAATACAACTATTATATTATTGGAAACCTTCTAATTACTTCAACAACTTGCATTTACAATTAGAGAATGAAAGGAAAAATTACTAGGAAATCCGATGTTGAAACCCCCAAGGTATATGGCTCCAAAAGACTCCTAAGGACTTAGAATTGGGACTGAGAGTGTTTGAAGGGTATTAGGACATAAAAATGAACCTAATGGGTTCTTATACACAATCAAAATACTTCTGCGAAATTCATTTAAGTTCAGGAGAAAATAGGGAAATTTGCTAGTAAATTCGAGGTTCAAATCCCTCAAGGGCAGAGGTCACTAATGAATTCCCAAATGTAGTATGAACCTCAAAAATTTAAGAACAGAGACATGTATTATTTATATGAATTAAATGGGCACCCAAATTCTTCATTAATCAGTTCCTAGAGGCTGCTGCAACTCCCATAAATCAGGTATTGGTAAACATGTCTTAACATGGGGGGAAATGAGAGACAAACTGTATAACTTGCTATGAAATTTGTGACAAATGTTACAAGGAATTACATAAGGTGTATGAAAATTCTTCAATATATTAAGGGCTCTCTAAACAACAATAAAACCACATATATTTACTAATACAATTCGATACCAAACAACTTCAATCTCTCTCAACAAGATATATGGGAAAATGGCTCGAATCTCTTCCTTAAATGTAAATATCACTTGAAATAAATAATGTTTTAAGCTGTGGATCTCATGATATGATTATTACAGAGATATATAGAAGATAAAATGTCCATGAAGTCTACATAGGATTCCTTCACTAACTATGTGCACCAACAAGTGCGCTATGCAAAATCTATGGGGGAAAATGGCACCATTCATACATAGTTTGGCATTTTTACATGGTTTCACTTGGATATTTGACCTGAGGTTCATATGAGCATAAAATACATAGTAAATAAATAATATTAAAAAAAATGGGGCCCCAATATCTCCCCCAAAGATATCAGCATCTCACCAAGTGCACCCTTCCTCCAAGAGCCAAAATATGAAGATAAATGTGAGAGAGATGTGGGAGAAAGTTGAATAAGAGAATATCATGAGCATCCATGTAGCTTCAAACTGCAACAAATGACTCCATTTTAGCTCCAAATGAAAGGTTTGAATGGACTCTCCAATTTCCAATGAGGATGGGAATCTTTCACCCTCGAAATTGGTACTAAAGCAAGCAAAGTAAACACTCCACTAGCATGGACATGCTATGCTCTCAAATTTGCAAAATGAGAAATGATCTAAAGCTCCTCTCCTTCTTTGTTATTGTATTTTATAAACTTCCCAAGTCCTCCATGGTTCTAATTTCTTCCAAAAGATTCATGCCAACTCAAGTTGGGAAAAGATTCCAATGTGTGCCACTTGTCCAACAATTCCTATTCTCCATCTTCCCTCAATTCTAATGGGGAAGCTTCTTGGCTGCCATAAATCCCTTGTGCGCCCTCTTGGAGGCTATTTTTAGCCCTGACATGTCATATGTCAGCAATCAGGTTTGAAATTTATCATAAGTGTCATAGAATCTTAATCATTGTTGTCATAGGAGTTAGGGAATCTATCTCCAAGTGTCACAATTCTTCTAAGATGCCTCTTCCTCCTCCATGTGAGTTACTCTTCCACTCCAATTCGACCTTACATTATTCATGCCAAGAATAATACCTCTTCAAATCCCCCAAGTATGTTACCCTTGATATTGAACTCGAATTGGTGAGAGAATAATGCCAAGTGTAGTGGGGAATCTTGCCACATGTGGGTCCCAAAACCTCTTATGTGCCCTCATGATCCAATGCCACCTTATTTTATTATTATTGTTATTTTTTTGACCCATTTAATGTGAATTTGTAAGTATAAAGTCATTTTGGGTCTTGTAGCTCCTTTACTTCAACTATTAATGCTTCCACCCTCAACCTAGGGAACTAGTAATTTTCCTCCATGATAGTTCATTTGGATGGGTATATTAAAAAATTTGAATTGTGAATTTATCTTAATGTGACACACCTTGTCCATTTGGATCTAATTTTAAATTATTACTCACTTGGACATCATTCTTGGCAATTATTTGACCCTTAGCACTAATTTAACAAACTATCATGAGTATGGCCAAGTGGCTTAGGCCATTGTGACCCAATGCAAAATTTGGGGACATGACAAATCCTCCCCTCCCAATATTGATTGTCCTCACGCAATCTCAAACATGGATGTTGAAGAACCTGCTTTCTTTCCAAAACTTTTCTTCCAAAACTTTCTTCCCAAAACTCTGATTAGTGGTACTCATGTACTACAATTGCGTGTTTCTAAAAGAAAGGAGATGTGGGTTTTCTTCTTCATATTGATATCCCTTGTAACATCACCACTAAACACCAAAATATTAATTAAATCCATCAAAACAAATTTTTCACCATTACTCTTTACCTCTTTCATATTTTGGAAACCCTTTCTGATACCACTATATAATTCTTTGAAGTTGCCATTGAGTTTCCCAACTTTGAGTCTTCAAGATCCATGAAAATTTTAGAGAGGAGCCACCATACTTGTTGCTGCACTACTCTGATTAAAATCACCTTATTAAGTGGGAACTCAATTTCCCATAATAAATGAAACCAATGAGACTAAAAATTATCCCAGGGTCCCATTGCTTGTATTGCACTCCAACAATTAGGAGTGCTCTCCAACCCATACCATCAGGAAAGAGATTTCCTAGATCCCATTTCCTTGTATGAATTATTCCAATCACCATAAGTACAAAATATAGATTATCAAAGTAAATAACAACATAAGAAAAATCTACATCAAGGAGGTTCCTCATCAAAGAATCATGAAAGTGCTTATACCTCCAAGTAAGTAGACCACCATTTTCCAAGTGCATACAAGAATCAAGTGACCAATCAAATCTGCTCCAATAAAATAGGTGAGGATCCCATGTCCTATAATGCTGCTCCAAAAGGATGTAAGATGCATAAAAATAATCATCCTTGTGTTCTTTCATCCAAGAAGTGAATGGATAATCTCCATTAAAATCTGAACCAAGTAGGGAACAAAGAAAACAATGAGCTTTCAAGGGGCTCCCTGAAGTACCATTTGTGCATCCATGACTATGTGTATCATCAAGAAATAACAAAGGATGTTGCTGCCAATAAAAATGTGCTCCAATCATATATCTCTTAACCAAGTATTGGATTAAGTTCCTCTAACATCAATTGAACTGAGCAAGGAGCAAGGAAAATCATGAGTCTTCAAGTGACTCAAATGAACATCATAAGTGCAGCCATGCATATGTGCATAATCAAGAAATAACAAAGGATGTTTCTGCTAATAATAATTTACTCCAATAATATATCTCTTCACCCAAGTATTGGATGGAGTCCCTCCAACATCAATTGAACTAAGCAAGGAGTAAGGAAAATCATGAGTCTTCAAGTGACTCAAGTGAACATCATGGGTGCATCCATGTAGATATGTATCATCGTAAGGTAACAAAGGATGCTTCTGCAAATGTAAATAATAAAGTTCTCTAATCATGTCATCATCTAAAGGAGAGATAGGAGTTTCATACTCCTCATGTGGCACCATCAAAAAGAAACTTTTAAACCATATTTCATTAGGATGAATGCTGCAAAATATGGAAGTGTAAGATGTAGGAGAATGAACCAACTCACCCAAATGATCAGAAAATGCAAGAGTGTCATCATGTGAAGGATCCATAAGGGTAAGAGCATGCACCTCCCTCAAAAGGGAAAAAAATTCCTCATAGGTTGGTTCGAAGGTAGTGGATTCATACACTTCTTCAAAAATTGTGTAACCATTTCCAAGAGGCAACCCAAGTTCCTCTTCCACCACAACAAGTTATTGGTTCTCATCAAGCTCATATTCAAACACATTAAACACCTTCAATTTTCCATGTTTCTCATGATCCATCATGTCATGAGAATCCTCCATGCAATCTACCATTTGACAATCTGAAACATAGGAGGAATAACAAGTATCTTGCAACCTATCAAGAAGTTGCTCATTTTGCATTTTGAGCTTATGAGTATCCTCATTATTATTCAAGTATGATCCATGTAACCATTCATTAATCTCAACCAAATTTTTTCTATAAAAAATCAAGGACATGAAATTACCTTCGATGTTGCACATTGCTCTTTGAATCTTCTCCATGTCTTCAAGGAAGGATGGATCCTTCAATGCATAAACTATCCAACAAGAATTTGACACCAATGCTTGAGTGTCATGGAGTATGCTAATGGTCTCTTGGTTCTTCTTTTCATTCATCTTTAATGACCCTTCAATAAAATGAGGCTCTTGCAAATGGACTTTCTCATCTTCTTCCTTCTTACTTGGTCCAACTTCATGAAGCTCAAGTGGTGATGGGGAAGTTAATATTGTTTCTTCTTCAATTGCTACAAGGTATTCATTTTCATGCTTAATGGAATTTTGGCTTGTAGAAACACTTTCAAAAGTGATCTCTATGTCACCATAATAGAGGTGTGAGCACCCATCAGTAGGTACTTCTTCATAGTTCAAGCGTCCATAAGTAGATGCTCTTTGATTCATCTCCAATGTAGAATGTGTCTCGAAATGATCTTCAATATTTTCAATAGAGTCTTATTCATGCTCATGTGATGTCTGTTCATATTTTTCGGAGTCACTTGGGAGTTACTTTCGAACCTCTTCATGTAATGCTTCTTTTGCTTTACATATTTCAGAACTGGGTGGCTCATGGGTCCCCTCCTTTTCACTCAAACATATATGATTTTATCTCCAAGTTGTTTTGCAATAAGGGCATAGAAATCTCTTCACTAACTCCACATCTTCATTTTTTGGGGCCTATTTTCAAACACCCAAGAAACAAAGTCTTCAAAAAGAATGGAATTTTGTATATCTTCCTTCAAAGCAAGATATGCTTGATATTATTGAGGCAAGGTTTTACATGTTGCTCTCAATATTTGTAATTCATTCATAGAATTATCCTTTGGTAGTGTGAAACACTCATACTCAACAAATTCAAGGTCATAAGAATAACCCTCATTCCTTATGAAATTGTAAGAAGTGCCACATGATGGCACCTCTTCCTTATACCATTCACATTCTTTTTCATATTGCCCATAAGCATTGTACACATAGGATTCATCATAAGAGTAAGACGTGGCTGAAAATCATTCTTAAATGTATGATATTAATTCACAGGTGCAAGGACCATGCTCTGATACCACTGTAATGTCCCCAATTTGGCCAATTTTCGAACCTTGGAATACTGAAGCTCCAAACTGTCCCCAAAGGACCCCAAATGGTTTTGAATTATGTATATAGTGGATTGAGGTGTATTAGGACACCCTAATACAACTATTATATGATTGGAGACCTTCTAATTACTTCAGCAACTTGCATTTACAATTAGAGAATGAAAGGAAAAATTACTAGTAAAATCGATGTTGAAACACCCAAAGGTATATGGCTCCCAAAGACTCCTAAGGAATTCAAATTGGGAATGAGAGTGTTTGAAGTGTATTAGGACATAAAAATTAGCCTAATGGGTTCTTATAAACTATAAAAATAATTCTGCAACATTCATTTAAGGTTAGGAGAAAATAGGGAAATTTGCTAGTAAATTCGAGGTTCAAATCCCCAAGGGTAGAGGTCACTAATGACTTCCAAAATGCAGTATGAACCTAAAAAAATTAAGAAAAGAGAGATTTATTAGTTATATTACTTCAATGGGCACCCATATGCATCATTAATTAGTTCCTAAAGGCTACGGAAACTCCCATAAATCATAGATTGGTAAACATGTCTTAACATAGGGGGAAATGAGAGAAAAACTCTATAACTTGCTATGAAATTTGTGAGAAATGTTACAAGGAATTGCATAAGGTGTATGAAAATTATTCTGTATATTAAGGGCTCTCCAAACAACAATAAAACCTTATATATTTACTGATACAATTTGATACCAAAAAACTTCAAGCTCTCTCAACAAGATATATGGGAAAATGACTCGAATCTCTTCCTTGAATGTAAATATCACTTGAAATACATAATGTTTCGAGTTGTAGATCTCATGATATGATTATTAGAGAGATATATAGTAGATAACATGTCCATGAAGTCTAAATAGGAGTCCTTCAGTAACTATTATAGGTCAAATCTGTACTTCTCTGTCCGTGATCACATTGCTCTGTTGATCACACAAAAGGACACTAGGGATTGAAGAGATAGGTTGACGTAGATGACCTATTGACTGGAACTACTCTCTTCAGCTGAGAAAATTACTGTTTCTACTGATTTCATCACATGTACGCTACTCTCTGTATAGCAAACCAGCGTACACCTTGAAAAGATACTCTACTTTCCTCAAGGACAACCAACGTACACAATAAAAATGTTGCAAACAGTTGTTGTAAAGTATAAAAGTTGCATACTGTGCGCTACTTTGGTTATATGAAACCCGCGTACATATTAAGATGAATTCAAAAAAATATTAAGATTACGAATTGGGATTAGTTGAAGTTGGTTTTGCAACTTCCCCAACCTCCCAATTCAACAACCTCTCGAATCCAACTACCTACCTTGTCCCATAAATACAAGGAGGATCCATGAAAGAGGGACCTAGAAGAAAGGCTTGAAGTGCTGTTACGCTAGCAGAATTCCCAAGTAATTGTGAAGAGAAGGAGCCCAGGACTCGGTTGCAGAAGCATCTCGACACGTCAGGTATATTTGTACTGATTCATGTTTCTTTGACAATAAAAAGGTGGAAATACCCTTCCTGTCCCAAATCAAATGTCTATTGGATTGTATGTTCATTTGGTTTAGTATCTGATTGTTGTTGATGTTTGATTGCTTTCAATATTCATCATATTTATATAGTCAAGATACGCTGAGGAAGGTTTCCTTTGTGTTGTAGGTTCATTATAGTGAAGGATCAAGCGGAAGATCAAGCGAAAGCTAGGACCAGCCATCGATAAATGGTACATCTTTCGATATCTTGATCTCTTTCATTTGTAAGAACTAAATGCAATGCAATGAATGTATTTACCTGTCAATACTACCCAAGTTGGTAGTGTCTCTTCTCACTATAAGGTAGAAATCCTGAACAACAGACTAGCGACTCCGCTGGGGAGTAACCGTTAGTTTTTCTGCTCTAGGAGACCTAGTTTAGGGTTTCTTCTAGTCCATTTTCAGTCTTTTAATTTTATGAGAGGTCTTATAGGTCTTTGTTACCCATTCTTTATATCCTCACTCATCTCAGTACATTGCTGCAAAGCCTTTTTGTTTGCTTGTGAGCCTTGTACGTTGGTTTACCCTACCTACAGTAGCGTTTTTTACCTGATGAATGTTGCTTTGTGCATTACACAGTAGCGTTTCTGTCATAGTGTACGTTGGTTTATGCACTGCACAGTAGTGTATTTTCCTGTAACTTTCAGTTCTCTGTTAGGGTTTGATTTCCAGTTTGTTTGGGTTCACTCCTAGCCTATTGCTTTGCCTCCTTGACTGACCCCTGAGACTTCCATGTCTCTTTTGAGTCTTGTTTGCCTCTCTGATGTCTTTTAGTTTTCTTTTGCTTGCTTGAGTACTTGTTTAAGTGTCTTTACTTCTTTCCATCCCTTTTTGAAGTTTGTGCACTATTCTCTTTTGGACATAGCTGCACACTTTTACCCTAGTTGCTTGTTTTAGTGATACAGATCTGTGTTCTTAACGTTTGTTGTTTGTGGAAACATTAGCACACTTCCATTGTGTCTTATGCTTCCCATTAGGGTTTGACCTAAAGTTTGAGTCCTTAGGGTTGCTTTCGAAAGGTTTCTTGGTTTAGATACTTTTTGATTGTCTTTTCAGTTCAGTCCAAGTGAGTCAAAGCTTTCTAGTTAACTTTCTTTTGAGTCCATGTGTTGGTAAAGTGATTTTTGGTTTGCTTGCCTACTTTGTTTACTTGGTTGGTGTTTTACTGGGTTTTGATGCTTAGGAGCATCCTTATCGGTCTTCCTTTCTGCTACATGAATCTTTTCCATTTTTATTTTTACATTCAATGCCAAGTCTAGAGTTTTTTCATTTCGAAACAACTTGGTAGGTTGAGTCTTTCTTAGTTTCTGCTTTGATTGTTTAAGCCATTAGTCTCTTATCTTTACCAGCACCGCTTTTTGATCTTGTTCCATTTTCTGATTTCAGTTTCTTTGAAAAAGAAAAAAGTTAAAAATTGAAAATTGGTAGCATAACTGTAAGGTTTATCATTTCTTTTCGAAGTAGCATAAATTTTGTTTTGCTTTGAAAATTTAAAAAATAAAAATAAAAATAAAATATCTTTAGGTTTTCTTATCTTTAGTTTTGGAAAACAATGAATGAGAAAGTTTAGTGAAAGTTGTTTACTTTTATGTACTTATCATTTCAGTCACAATCACGCCACACACTTCACTACAACCTTTGAGTAAAGAACAACCATTTAAAAAGAACACTTAATAAAATTTATTAGCTACTTTTTTTTATTTTTAGGGTTGTCACTACACCAACTATCTTAGGCTAGGGTTTCGGATCAGAACACACTTAAACTATCCGGAATCATTTTTCATTACTCAACAATCGTAGTATGACTATCTATTAGGTAAATCCATCTCTATCAAATAGTCCTGGGATTCTCTACTCAAACCAGAGTTAAGCATGAGGCCGTGGGCGATCGGAATTGTTGAGGATACCCCCTCACTTTCCTTTCAACCATAAACCAGAGTTGACTCGTGTACGGGGGTACACTAGTTCTTTTTAAAGTGCTTTTGGATTTCGGGCTTTGCTACACTGCCCATGCATTTCGACTAGGCTGATGACTGTCCCCCCTGGTTATTTTGTATTGGTGGTAACCTTAGTATACATACTCTAGGGATCTACATAGGTGATGACAGAAGGCTATTTCTGTTGTACCTAGGACAGATGTGGGAGGAAACCCTCTACAGAAATTTGGGAAGGCGGTTTGGTGATTCAAACGCTTGCACCCAGAGGACCTGTATGTAGACCCCGGGTAACTGTTCTTCATACTTCGTTGGTTAGTTTTGGGCCCTAATAATCCTAGACTTCCCTCCGGAAGGCATCTGTTTTCCTGGTTTGGATTACCTAGGACCTTTTTTAGTGGTGTGCTATTTGTGCCGCTTGTTTTTTGGCCTTAGATATTTTTGGCCCGTTGAGTCAGAAACCGTGGATAGCATCCCGGTGAGCACCAATCAAGGGACCCCTGTTGAAGGTGCTCCTTGTGCTTTTCCATTTATTGGGAACATTGGTACTCCCTTAATGGCTACTTTGAATCTTCCGGGATTCACTATAGGGCTACCGGTTTGGTTGTTTTCCACTCTGAACGCCTTGCATGCTCCTGATGCTTCTCAAGTAAGCACCTCACACCAACAGCATCAAAACCCTATGCCTGCTTCACCAGTAACATCTTCTCCTCCTCCTTCTACCTCATGTGGTGAAAGTAGTAATACTAGTAACCAACAGTCTAAAAGGAATAGATGGAGGAAGAATAGGAAGAAGATGCCAAAGCAAGGGGAAGCCACCCAACCTCTGGAAGTCATGCTGGGGGCACCCAACCAGCCTCTGGAAGTCATGATGGGGGCACCCACCCAACCTCTGGAGGTCATGTTGGGGGAAAAATTTCATTCAATGTAAATCATACTGAACCTCGCTACCCAACCTTTTAAGGTCATGCTGGGGGCACCTACCCAACCTCTAGTGGTCATGTTGGGATAACTCGCTCAGTCACTGGAAATCATACTAAACCTCGCCACCCAACCTATGAAGGTCATGTTGGGGGAACCTACCCAACCTCTGGTGGTCATGTTGGGAGAAATCGCTCAGTCACTGTAAATCATATTGAACTCACCCACCTAGCCTCTGAATGTCATGCCGGGGGAACCTACCCAGCCTCTGGAGGTCATGTTGGGAGGAAAATTTGAGTCAATACAAATCATACTGAAAACATGTCTTCAACCATTGGTGCTCATGTTGAGGACACGTCATTGATCACTGCTGGTCATATTAATGACAAGTCACCAGTTACTGTGAGTCATACTGGAGACACTGAATCGGTCACTGCAAGTCATGCTGAGAACATTGAAATTGTTGACAAACCTAATAAATAGAAGCTTAAGTTCCCTTGTAATTTTTGCGAGGGAGACCACCTGGCCTATTTGTTCCCTGTACTTCCATAAGTGCAAAGAGTGTGGTCCATAGTTCAAAATTCTTTTGCTTCTGAGCAACCGGCCACTGCAAGTCATGCTGGGGGCAATATGTCAACCAATGCTAGTCATGTTGAGAGTACTATTATTGTACAGGAGTCTAAGCTTACAGGAGGGAAGTCAAAGTTCCCTTGTAAACTTTGTAAGGGATATCACCTTACTCACCTGTGCCCTGCTATTCTAGAGGTGCAAAGAGTGTGGTCCATATCTGAAGGATCATGTGCTCCTGAATTGTCTATAGATTCCCAACAGCCGGATCAACCTTTGGTTGATGAAGTGGTTGAACCAATGCAATATTTGGTCAACCCAACTCTTTCTTCGGAGAGTGAAGTGATTGAATCGATGCAATCTTTGACCGATCCCATAAGTCCTTCGAAGGCTGATGCACCAGTCCCTGAAGTCTTCTGCATTACCAGTTCGAATGTTTCTGAAATTGGGGGCACTTCATCTGTGCCAAGTGAACCCCTACCAAGCTCTGGGATCATTTCCTTTGATTGGAATAGTCTAACTGGTCCTCGCCTTCCTTCAACTACACCTTTTCAAATAAAGGTTGATATCGACAACCATGCGGTTCATCGATGTATTGTAGATGAAGGATCCTCTGTTAGTATCTTATCCCCTTATGCTTGGAGAGATTTAGGTTTTCCTAACCTTGTTCCAGCTGTTAATTGGTTGTTGACTTTCAATAAAGACCTAGTGAACCATTGGGATTCCTCCCTCAAGTACCCATTACTTTGGGTGGAAAAACAATCTTAGTTGGTTTATGGTTTTAAAGGACCCTATGGATTTTGATATGATCCTCGGGCATAATTATGTATATGCTATGCAGATTGTGGTGTCTACGCTCTTTCTTGTGATGCATTTTCCTCACAACGAAAGCATTGTCACTATCGATCAACTTACATTTGTTGATCCCTCTTATTACCCAATTATAGACCAAGTATGTCCCCCGTCAATAGGCACTAGCATGTCACAATCAAATTATGTGGCATATTGTTCCTTGAGTCCAATTGCTACTGAGAAGAAGCCTCTGAATTCATGCTTACCTTCTAGGGATTGGGTCCCGACAATTGACCAGGTCATGACTCCATTTGAATGTTTAGATATGTGTTCCATCTGGGATCATATACTTCCCTCTGATGAAGTTTTCATAGAGTCTATAATGCAGTCTGCCATTCATTTGGACATTGATCCACGTACGAGGATTCTTCTACCTTCACTTTGAGCTCGTTAAAAATAGTAAGGAGGCTACAAGCACTCTTCCACCTTTCGTTCGAGCTCGTTAAAAACAGTAAGGAGGCTCTGAGTATTCTTTCACTCTTTATTTGAGATAATTAAAAATAGTAAGGAGGTAACGAGTTTACTTTTTCGGGCTCGTTAAAACTTTACGAAAAATATCTTTATAGAGTTCTTTCACGCTCTTGTTAGAATCTTTAAATATGATAAGATTTCTGAGTATAGTTGTCATTTCAGACTCGTTAAAGGATTTGAAGCGACATCCACTTAAGTATAAGTTTAACCCTTTTCCGGACTTTTTGCGGATTACTTACAAAAAAGGAATACTCTAGTCATCAGTGGCTAGAAGAGTTATTCTCTCATCGTTTTAGAATTTTTCGGGGGAGGAGACTAACTGTACGAAAATGGATTTTTGGAGCCTTCTTTAGGGTTTTCAAGCTCTCGAAATATGAAAACACCAAGCGAGCACTCACCTACTTGGGATTGATGTGAAATCCACGAGAGGGTATATAGAGGATTGTTTAAGTTTTCCAGACTCTATAAACAGGAAAACACAGGCGAGCATTAACCTACTCGGGCTCGATATTAAAATCCACGAGTAAGTGTATGGAGGATTATTTAAGTTTTTCTGACTCCTTAAACAAGAAAACATCGATGAGCAAGAACAGATCTCGGCTCGATATTAAAATCTAGAGATCAGTACTACAGAGTATTCTCCTATCTCTTCTTCGAACTCTGTAAAAAATGAAGAAGGTCCTAAGTCTTCCTCCCATGGGCTCATTAAAACTTTTACATGGTTGGAATTATTGAGTTTTCTTTCTTTCTTGGACACATTAAAACAACAAGAAGGACATTATTTTACCAAAAAGAATAAGGGATAAGAAGGGTATATCACATATTTTCAGTTTCAAAGGCAGTTAAGTCAGTCATGTCCTTGAACACAGCACCTACTTGAGTCTTTCATGTTAGTTGGGTTTTATTTTTTGACCTTAGGGTGAACCTGATCTCCGAGTTTTTTACTCCCCCGGTTGGTTATTCTTCCAACCATATGGAGGGTTTATTAATGTCTCCTACATTGCAGTCTTATATCACTTCCCCTTCATGTTAAAGATACCTAAGTCACTTTTTGTCGTGCTCACTGTTCAAAGATACAGCCTGTGTCGGCCATTTTACAGTTTACCTTGACTTCATGTGTCAGCCATCCTGATGTCAGTTTGTTTCATCTTGTTACTTGTCCTAATCCAAACTTGCTCATACCTTTGAGTGTTCCTCATGTTGGATTATGGAGGATGCATTAACGCCTCCCTTCCAATGGACTTCTCCCCATTGACTTCAACTCATTTTTCTCTGGGAATGAAGTTTAGAGTTTTGGTTAGTACCTTGGGGATTGCAATCATCAGTGGTAGTTTCCATCGCTGTTGAATAATGGAAATATATCAATGTCTATTATTCGACAGGTTCCTTAGGTGTTCGACTTCAAGTCCATTTATTCACACTTGTTGGATCGTACTAGGTACCTTGGGCCCCATTATTATTATCGATAGAAGTCCTCGCGTTTGTTAATGGTATACATCAATGACCAGTAATCAAACGATACCCCCATGTTCGACTTCAGCTCATTTATTCACATGGTTAGGGTTTGTACCTTGGGTTGTTTGGATGAAGACCTTGGGACTCTAATAGCATCACCATATTTATGTTATTGCCCAAGCTGCGCAAAACTGAGCCTCACTCATTTTGGCTCTTCATGAGACATAGATCCAGTTTGTTGTTATGGCTATGATCTTTCATTTTGACATGGATCCATGCTTGTATTTCATTGGCCATGCTATATATAAATCTCCTAGTTATGTATCGGAGATCATGTTGTATCATGCTACACATCTATATGATGTCAATATTGTAATTGCTCGCTGATCTTTGATTGTTGTTTCAGGTACTTTTGTGACTGGGTTCTATGGTTTTTTGCTCCTTCTCTGACTTGGAATTATAATGTATTTCGGCCATCGTTTCCCTTTGACCTCACACATTAGGGGGAATCTGTTATAGGTCAAATATGCACTTCTCCATCCGTGATCACATTGCTCTGTTGAACACACAAAATGACACTAAGGATTGAAGAGCTAGGTTGACCTGGATGACTTATTGATTGGAACTACTCTCTTCAGCTGAGAAACTTATTGTTTCTACTGATTTCATCACATGTACGCTACTCTCTGTATAGCAAACCAGCATACACCTTGAAAAGATACTCTACTTTCCTCAAGGACAACCAACGTACACAATAAAAATGTTGCAAACGCTTGTTGTAAAGCATAAAAGTTGCATACTATGCGCTACTTTGGTTATATGAAACCCGCGTACATCTTAAGATGAATTCAAAAAATATATTAAGATTACGATTTAGGATTAATTGAAGTTGGTTTTGCAACTTCCCCAACCTCCCAATTCAACCACCTCTCGAATCCAACTGCCTACCTTGTCCCATAAATACAAGGAGGATCCATGAGAGATGGACCTAGAAGAAAGGCTTGAAGTGCTGTTACGTTGGAGGAATTCCCAAGTCATTGTGAAGAGCAGGATCCCAGGACTCGGTTGCATAAGCATCTTGACATGTCAGGTATATTTGTACCGATTCATGTTTCTTTGACAATAAAAAGGTAGAAATACCCTTCCTTTCCCAAATCGAATGTCTATTGGATTGTATTTTCATTTGGTTTAGTATCTGATTATTGTTGATGTTTGATTGCTTTCAATATTCAACATATTTATATAGTCAAGATACGTCGAGGAATATTTCCTTTGTGTTGCAGGTTCATCATAGCGAAGGATCAAGCGGAAGACCAAGCAAAAGCTAGGACCAACCGTCGATAAAAGGTACATCTTTCGATATCTTGATCTCTTTCATTTGTAAGAACTAAATGCAATGCAATGAATGTTTTACCTGTCAACCCCGCCCAAGTTGGTAGCGTCTCTCCTCACTATAAGGTAGAAATCCTGAACAACACTAACTGTGTGCAACAACAAGTGCGCTATGCAAAAACTATGGGGGAAAATGGCACCATTCATACATAGTTTGGCATTTTTACATGGTTTCACTTGGATATTTGACCCGAGGTTCATATGAGCATAAAACACAGAGTTCATAAATAATATTAAAAATAAATGGGGCCCCAATATCTCCCCCAAAGATATCAGCATCTCACCAAGTGCGCCCTTCCTCCAAGAGCCAAAATATGAAGAGAAATGTGAGAGAGATGTGGGAGCAAGTTGAATAAGAGAAGATCATGAGCAGCCCTGTAGCTTCAACCTGCAACAAATGAATCCATTTTAGCTCCAAATGAAAGGTCTGAATGGACTCTCCAATTTCCAATTAGGATGGGAATCTTGCACCCTCGAAATTGGTACTAAGGCAAGTAGAGTAAACACTCCACTAGCATGGACAAGCTATGCTCTCCAATTTGAAAAATGAGAAATGATCAAAAAATCCTCTCCTTCTTTGTTATTGTTTTTTATAAACTTCTCAATTCCTTGTGAATTCCTTCCAAAACATTCATGCCAACTCAAGTTGGGAAGAGATTCCAATGTGTGCCACTTGTCCAATAATTCCTAGTCTCCATCTTCCCTCAATTCAAATGGGGAAGCTTCTTGGCTGCAATAACTCCCTTGTGCGCCCTCTTGGAGGCTATTTTTAGCCCTGACATGCATATATTTCATATGTCAGCAATCAGGTCTGAAATTTATCATAAGTGTCATAGAATCTTCATTATTGTTGTCACAGGAGTTAGGGAATCTAGCTCCAAGTGTCACAATTCTTCTAAGATGCCTCTTCCTCCTCCACGTGAGTTACTCTTCCACTCCAACTCGAACTTACATTATTCATACCAAGAATAATACCTCTTAAAATCCCCCAAGTATGTTACCCTTCATCTTGAACTCGAATTGGTGAGAGAATAATGCCAAGTGTAGTGGGGAATCTTGCCACATGTGGGTCCCACAACCTCTTATGCGCCCTCATGATCCAATGCCACCTTATTTTATTATTATTATTCTTTTTTTGACCCATTTAATGTGAATTTGTAAGTCTACGGTCATTTTGGGTCTTGTAGCTCCTTTACTCCAACTTTTAATGCTTCCACCCCCAACCTAGGGAACTAATAATTTTCCTCCATGATAGTTCATTTGGATGGGTATATTACAAACTTTGAATTGGGAATTTATCTTAATGTGACCCACCTTTTCCATTTGGATCTAATTTTAAATTATTACTAACTTGGACATCATTCTTGGAAATTATTTGACCCTTAGCACCAATTTGAAAAACTATCATGAGTATGGCCAAGTGGCTTAGGCCATTGTGACCCAATGCAAAATTTGGGGACATGAAAAATCCTCCCCTCCCAATATTGATTGTCCTCACGCAATTTCAAACATGGATGTTGAAGAACTTGCTTTCTTTCCAAAACTTTGCTTCCAAAAGTTTCTTCCCAAAACTCTGAGTAGTGGTACTCATGTACTACAATTGCGTGTTTCTAAAAGAAAGGAGATGTGGGTTTTCTTCTTCATATTGATATCCCTTGTAACATCACCACTAAACACCAAAATATTAATTAAATCCATCAAAACGAAGTTTTCACCATTACTCTTTACCTCTTTCATATTTTGGAAACTCTTTCTGATACCACTGTATAATTCTTTGAAGTTGCCATTGATTTTCCCAACTTTGAGTCTTCAAGATCCATGAAAATTTTAGAGAGGAGCCACCATGCTTGCTGCTGCACTACTCTGATTAAAATCACCTTATTAAGTGGGAACTCAATCTCCCATAATAAATGAAACCAATGAGACTAAAAATTAATCCAGGGTCCCATTGCTTGTATTGCACTCCAACAATTAGGAGTGTTCTCCAACCCATACCATCAGGCAAGAGAATTCCTGGATCCCATTTCCTTGTATGCATTATTCCAATCATCATAAGTACAAAATATATATCATCAAAGTACATAACAACATAATAAAAATATACATCAAGGAGGTTCCTCATCAAAGAATCATGAAAGTGCTTATACCTTCAAGTAAGTAGACCACCATTTTCCAAGTACATACAAGAATCAAGTGACCAGTCAAATCTGATCCAATGAAATAGGTGAGGATCCCATGTCCTATAATGCTGCTCTAAAAGGATGTAAGATGCATAAAAATAATCAGCCCTGTGCTCTTTCATCCAAGAAGTGAATGAATAATCTTCATTAAAATATGAACCAAGTAGGGAACAAAGAAAGAAATGAGCTTTCAAGGGGCTCCCTGAAGTACCATTTGTGCATCCATGACTATGTGTATCATCGAGAAATAACAAATGATGTTGCTGCTGATAAAAATGTGCTCCAATCATATATCTCTTCAACCAAGTATTGGATTAAGTTCCTCCAACACCAATTGAACTGAGCAAAAATAAACTTTTAATCCATATTTCATTAGGATGAATGCTGCAAAATATGGAAGTGTAAGATGTAGGAGAATGAACCAACTCACACAAATTATCAGAAAATGCAAGAGTGTCATCATGTGAAGGCTCCATAAGAGTAGGATCATGCATGTCCCTCAAAAGGGAAAAAAATTCCTCATAGGTTGGTTCGAATGTAGTGGAATTAATCTCAACCAAATTTTTTCTATACAAAATCAAGGACATGAAATTACCTTCGATGTTGCACATTGCTCTTTGAATCTTCTCCATGTCTTCAAGGAAGGATGGATCCTTCAATGCATAAACTATCCAACAAGAATTTAACACCAATGCTTGAGTGTCATGGAGTATGCTAATGGTCTCTTGGTTCTTCTTTTCATTCATCTTTAAGGAGCCTTCAATAAAATGAGGCTCTTGCAAATGGACTTCCTCATCTTCTTCCTTCTTACTTGGTCCAACTTCATGAAGCTCAAGTGGTGATGGGGAAGTTGATCTTGTTTCTTCTTCAACTGCTACAAGGTCTTCATTTTCATGCTTAATGGAAGTTTGGCTTGTAGAAACACTTTCAAAAGTGATCTCTATGTCAACAACATAGAGGTGTGAGCACCCATAAGTAGGTACTCCTTCATAGTTCAAGCATCCATCAATAGATGCTCTTTGATTCATGTCCAAGGTACAATGTGTCTTGAAATGATCTTCAATATTTTCAATAGAGTCTTATTCATGCTCATGTGATGTCTCTTCATATTTTTCGGAGTCACTTGGGAGTGACTTTCAAACCTCTTCATGTAATGCTTCTTTTGCTTTACATATTTCAGAACTAGGTGGCTCATGGGTCCCCTCCTTTTCACTCAAACATATATGATTTTCTCTCCACGTTATTTTGCAATAAGGGCATAGAAATTTATTCACTAACTCCACATCTTCATTTTTGGGCCTATTTTCAAACACCCAAGAAACAAAGTCTTCAAAAGGAATGAAATTTTGTATATCTTCCTTCAAAGCAAGATATGCTTGATATTATTGAGGGAAGGTTTTACATGTTGCTCTCAATATTTGTAATTCATTCATAGAATTATCTTTTGGTAGTGTGAAACAATCATACTCATCAAATTCAAGGTCATAAGAATAACCCTCATTCCTTATGAAATTGTAAAAAGTGCCGCATGATGGCACCTCTTCCTTATACCATTCACATTCTTCTTCAAATTGCTCATAAGCATTGTACTCATAGGATTCATCATAATAGTAAGGAATGGATGAAAATTATTCTTAAATGTATGATATTAATTCACAGGTGCAAGGATCATGCTCTGATACCACTGTAATGTCCCCAATTTGAAAATTTTCCTAATTTGGCCAATTTTCGAACCTTGGACTACTAAAGCTCCAAACTGTCCCCAAAGGATCCCAAATGGTTTTGAATTATGTCTAGAGTGGATTGATGTGTATTAGAACACCCTAATATATATATTATATGATTGGAAACCTTCTAATTACTTCATCAACTTACATTTACAATTAGAGAATGAAAGGAAAAATTACTAGGAAAATCGATGTTGAAACCCCCAAAGGTATATGGCTCCAAAAGACTCCTAAGGAATTCAAATTGGAAATGAGAGTGTTTGAATGGTATTAGGACATAAAAATGAACCTAATGGGTGTTTATAAACTATAAAAATAATTCTTCAACATTCATTTAAGGTCAGGAGAAAATAGGGAAATTTGCTAGTAAATTTGAGGTTCAAATGCCCCAAGGGTAGAGGTCACTAATGACTTCCCAAATGCAGTATGAACCTAAATATTTTATGGAAATAGAGATTTATTAGTTGTATGACTTAAATGGGCACCCAAATGCATCATTAATTGGTTCCTAAAGGCTGCTGAAACTCCCATAAATCACATATTGGTAAACATGTCTTAACATAGGGGGAAATGAGAGAAAAACTCTATAACTTGCTATGAAATTTGTGAGAAATGTTAAAAGGAATTGCATAAGGTGTATGAAAATTCTTCACATATTAAGGGCTATCCAAAAAGCAATAAAACCATATATATTTACTGATACAATTCGATACCAAACAACTTCAAGCTCTCTCAACAAGATATATGGGAAAATGGCTCGAATCTCTTCCTTGAATGTAAATATCATTTGAAATACATAATGGTTCGAGATTTGGATCTCATGATATGATTATTACAGATATATATAGCATATAACATGTCCATGAAGTCTAAATAGGAGTCCTTCACTAACTATGTGCAACAACAAGTGCGCTATGCAAAATCTATGGGGGAAAATGTCACCATTCATACATAGTTTGGTATTTTTACATGGTTTCACTTGGATATTTTACCTGAGGTTCATATGAGCATAAAATATAGAGTTCATAAATCATATTAAAAATAAATGGGGCCCCAATATCTCCCCCAAATATATCAGCATCTCACCAAGTGCGCCCTTCCTCCAAGAGCCAAAATAGGAAGAGAAATGTGAGAGAGATGTGGGAGCAAGTTGAATAAGAGAATATCACGAGCAGCCCTGTAACTTCAACCTGCAAAAAATGAATCCATTTTATCTCCAAATGAAAGGTCTGAATGGACTCTACAATTTCCAATTAGGATGGGAATCTTGCACCCTCGAAATTGGTACTAAGGCAAGTAGAGTAAACACTCCACTAGCATGGACAAGCTATGCTATCCAATTTGAAAAATGAGAAATGATCAAAAGATCCTCTCCTTCTTTGTTATTGTGTTTTATAAAATTCTAAATTCCTTTCAAATTCCCTCCAGAAGATTCATGCCAACTCAAGTTGGGAAGAGATTCCAATGTGTGCCACTTGTCCAATAATTCCTAGTCTCCATCTTCCCTCAATTCGAATGGGGAAGCTTCTTGGCTGCCATAACTCCCTTGTGCGCCCTCTTGGATTTTATTTTTAGCCCTAACATGCATATATGTCATATGTCAGCAATCAGGTCTGAAATTTGTCATAAGTGTCATAGAATCTTCATCATTGTTGTCATAGGAGTTAGGGAATCTAGCTCCAAGTGTCACAATTCTTCTAAGATGCCTCTTCCTCCTCCATGGGAGTTACTCTTCCACTACAATTCTACCATAAATGATTCATGCCTTGAATAATACCTATTCAACTCTCCCAAGTATGTTACCTTTCATATTGAACTCGAATTGGTCAGAGAATAATGCCAAGTGTAGTGGGGAATCTTGCCACATGTGGGTCCCACAACCTCTTATGTTCCCTCGTGATCCAATGCCACCTTATTTTATTTTTATTATTATTTGTTTGCACCATTTAATGTGAATTTGTAAGTCTAAGGTAATTTTGGGTCTTGTAGCTCCTTTACTCCAACTTTTAATGCTTCCACCCCCAACGTAGGGAACTAGTAATTTTCCCTCATGATAGTTCATTTGGATGGGTATATTACAAAATTTGAATTGAGAATTTATCTTAATCTGACCCACCTTGTCCATTTGGATATAATTTTACATTATTACTAACTTGGTCATCATTCTTCGCAATTATTTGACCCTTAGCACCAATCTGACAAACTATCATGAGTATGGCCAAGTGGCTTAGGCCATTGTGACCCAATGCAAAATTCGGGGACATGAAATTCTACCATACAAAATTTCAAAAGGATCCATTTTAGTTGATGTTTGATAGCCATTGTTATAGGAAAATTATTCCAGGTGTATGTAGTCTTCCCACTATGATGGGTTATGCATGACATACATTTTGAACATGTCTTCTAGTATTTGATTAGTACTTTCAATTTTCCCATCTGTTTGTGGATGATAGGTTGTACTAAAATTTAGCTGTGTGTTTAGACCATAAAACAAATATTTCCAAAAGTTTCATGTAAAATTTGCGTCTCTATCAGATAAAATGGTTTTTGGCACCCCATGTAATCTGAAAATTCATTTTAAGAATTTTTTTGCTATGTTTATAGCCTTATAGGTAGATTTTACAGGTATGAAATTTGTAGCCTTAGATAGTTTATCCACAACCATAAGTATAGAATCATTTAGCGTTTTGAGTTTTGGTAAACCGGTAATAAAATCCATGCTAATTACCTGCCACTTCCATTATGGAATGGGTAATGGCTGTAACAACCCAACCAGATGCTGATGTTCAGTTTTCACAACTTGACATTCTTGACATTTATCAATGAACATAGCTACATTACTCTTTAATTTAGGAAAAAAATAATTCTTTTTGACGGTAGAAATCATTTTTTGATAGACCAAATGCCCAAAATAAGGTGGTTTATGAAATTCCTGCAATATTTTAGATCTGAAATTTTGTTGTTTCACGCACATATAACCTATTTTTATACCACAAGAATCCAGTTTTATCGAATTTATAATTTTCTTTTTGATGTTCCAAATTATTTTCTTGAATTTTTTTGTTGATTTCTAAGTAGTATTGATCATTTTTGCTTCTTTTCCTTTATATAATATAAATTAGAATTGATTTGACAAGCCGTACCTCATACAACACATGCATTCTTTGACTTAAAGCATCAACCACCTTGTTCTCTTTTCCCTTGATATGTTTTAATTCAAAATTATACTCACTAAGAAAATCCAACCATCTAGCATGTCTAGCATTTAAATTTGGTTGTTCAAAAATGTATTTTAATCCCAAATTGTGTGTTTTAAGGGTGAACCTTTTTCCCATCAAATAATTCCACCACATTTTTAGGGCATGTATGATGGAAGCCAACTCTAAATCGTGATTTGCATAATTTCTCTCACGATCTTTAAGTTGTAAGGATTCATAGGAAATAACATGGCCCTCTTGTATAAGGACTCCCCCAACCCCTTCCTTACATGCATCGATATAAACAACAAATTCCCCATCCGGGTCAACTATTTTCAAAATAGGTGTGGTTGTTAACAATTGTTTAAGCTGACGAAAGCTTGTTTCACATTTTCAGTCCAAACAAATTTTCTATCCGTTTTCTGTAAGGATGTCATAGGATAAGCTATCTTAGAAAAGTTTCCAATAAAATTTTGATAATATTCTGCTGACCCATAAATGATCAATTGCACGATACAATTTTAGGAGTAGGCGACTCCATAATTGCTTTGATCTTATCTGAGTAAACAACGATACCTTCTTCTGAAATAATGTGTCCTAAATACTGAATTTGCTTCTTATAGAAATCAAATTTATTGAACTTAGCATAAAGCTGTTGATCTCATAATATATGTAGGAAATTTTTTATATGTTCATTATGTTCTTCTTCAATCTTAGAATAAATGAGTATGTCGTCAATAAAGACTACTACAAACTTATCTAGATATTTGCTAAAAATGTTATTCGTCATACACATAAAAGTTGCAGGGGCATTAGTTAAACCAAATGGCATCACACCAAACTCGTAGTGGCCATATCTAGTTCTAAAATATGTTTTACTTATGTCTTCCTCTTGGATTCCCACCTGATGATATTTGGATCTCAAATCAAAATTTGAAAATATCTAGTCCCCCCTGCCTACTTGATCAAACATATCATCAATTATAGGGAGTGGCTACTTGTTTCTAATTGTTAGCTTTCTTAATTGTATGTAGTCAATACACATGCACATAGTTCCATCCTTCTTTTTTACAAAAAAAACTGGTGCTCCCCATGGGGACACACTAGGTCTTATGTACCCCTTTTCTATAAATTCTTGAAGCTGCAATTTTAGTTCAAATAGCTCTTGTGTACTCATTCCATACAGATATTTGGACATTGACACTGCTCCTGGTACAAGATATATAGAAAAGTCTAAATCCCACTTAGGTGGAAGCCCTGATAACTCTTCAGGAAACACATATTTAAATTCTTTTAAAATAGAATAATTTTCTATTCCAATTTACTCTCAGTATTACAAGTATGAATATTAACTGCATAGAATTTACAACCCTTCCTAACCGATCTTTTAGCTTGTAGGGAAGAAATCCATATTAATGAAATTTTCTTAGGCACACCATGCACAATTTTCTGTTTTCCTTGATCATCAATACACGTGAAATTTTTATTCAAACAATCCAGAATTACATGATGTTGTTCCAACTAATCCATCCCTATCAAGACATCATATGCTACCAAAGGCAATATATTTAAATTTATGCTTGTTTCTAGACCATTCAAGTCTATTGGACAACCCTTAATTAATTCTAAAATTTTTCATTTTGCACCAGTTGCTAATTGTACTAGCTAAGGTTTATTATGCTTTACCTTATGTAATTTACAATTTTCCACAATATTTGGTGATACATAGCTACAACAAGATCCTGGTTCTATCAAAATAGAAACTGATTGTGTAAAATTTTTACCTTTGATTTCAATCATAGTGGATTGGTGATCAACTTTCTTGCCTTCCAAAGCAACGCATATTCTTGTCATCCTCGCAACATATTCTACCATGACATCCTCTTGTGGATTGTTTATAATTCTTTGATTTTTTTGTGAACAGTCACAATACAAGTGTTGACCTTGGAATCCACAAAATTTTAGTGTTGTTGTGGTAGCCTTATTACCAACAAAAGTAATTGGTTTATTTCCACTTTTGGCTGGTAGGTTTAACTGTATTTCACTTTTAGCATAATTCCTGTTTCTTAGAAAATTACTTTTAAATTTTTTGTAAGGAAGGGGATTGTAGCCTTCCCTTCTTCTATCTGAAGTTATTTTTATCTTTTCTTTACTCCTTTTCATATTTTCAGATCTATGTTTATCATGTTCAAAGTAGAGTCTAGATTTAAATAAAGATTCATCAAGAGTCTTAGGTGCATCAAAATCAATTTTGTCCCATCAAATAAGGTGGAAGGAAACTCATAAATTGTTGGGTTTTAACTTTATCATCCCTAATGCAAGGGACATAATGTAGTAATTCCAAAAATATATTATTAGATCATCCATGGTTATAGATCCCATCTCTAACTTGTGAAATTCTTTTATCTTTTTATCAAAAAAGCATCCAGACATGTATTTTTCTTGAAACATTTTTTAAAAACTTTTCCAAGTAACTTTTTGTTCTTTCATATTTTGGGTGAGTTTTAAATTTCGCCACCATTGTGAATCCTTACCATTTAAATTATATATGGCCCATTTTACCTTCAACTTGCTAGGATAGTCATACACTTTAAAGTACTTTGTCATCCCTATCAACCATTCTTCCGCTTTTTCAACTGAGTCTAGTTCTCCTTAAAAAATAAGAGTTTTAGTTTTCTTGAATTCTCCCCTTAATTCTTCTTTACTAGATCTTTTACTTTTCTTTCTACGAGGAGAAGAGAAAGAGGTGTCTGATGTAGTATCACTATAGTAATACTTTCTATCTAAAGATGAACTAGAATCTGTTTCAAAATTAACTTCTTCATTTTTTGTTTTCCTTTTCAGGAACATGCTTCGTTATCAAGTTACTATATTTATGAACTGGGTGGTAAATTTGTTTTATTTATGTTAATGTTTGTAGCAGGATGGCATTCATTTCCTACTGTCCCTCTCTGTCCTTCAGGTTATCATCTTTACAACTTTGCAATTCATCCTTTAAACTTTGTACAGTTTTCATCAATTTTGAAGGCGTGACATTTCTTTGATAATTGTTTATTTCTTCATAATTATGTTATTCTTGATGTTGAGGTGAATTTAAATTCCCTTGTTGACTAGAAATCTTGATCTCACTCATGTTGTGTGATTTTTAATTATGACGTCTCTGATTTCTAATTTGGTCTATAAGTTCCTGTTTTTGAGCTAAGGCTTGCCAATCCCTTTCAAGTTTTGTTATGTTTTGAGTTGTATTTATTGTCAAATTAAATAACTGAGAAGATACATAATTTTGAGATCCAAAATTGCTTTTTATATAAGGTTTTTTTTGCTGCAGTAGTGTCATTTATCTTCTAGATTTAAATTTTATGATGTGCAAAATAAAATTCAATTGTTAGTTTGTTTCTTGTGTATCTTCCAATCAGGCCCATAGGTCACAAAGTGGTGAAACTCAACTTTGACACCAATTTTTCATGTACCAAAATTTCAACACATTTCATTTTTTAAATATTAAACCGTCAATGTCGCATTGCGACAATTTTATTGTACACAATTATTTTAAAGACATAATCTCTCCACATGATATTTTTATTATTTGTTAATAAGGATAACATTTGTCTTTTCAAAATTTATTTGCAGAACCAGAACCATTCCTATCTTGTGTGTAATTGAGGATCGATTTTAGAGATTCTTATTATTTATAGATCATGTTGGAAATATTAATTTGGTTTTGAAGAATAATCAAATTGTAGGAATGGATAGTTAGAGATCATAAGTGTGGGGAAGGAAATTCCGCCACATAAAAATCTTTCTTGTAAATATTAAGACATGTGTAGAGGCAATCCAAGAAGCATGGAGTTGATAATGGAATTGAGCAAATAAAATTCCCGTAGACCTTGATATCATGAGTATAGTGAATTTATAGGTATAATATTCAAATCATGTACAAGAGAAGGGAGCAAAGGAAGTATATCTAGCAGCCATTACATGAATAAAAAAATTCATGTACCACTTGTGTGCAAAAACAAGAAGCTCAAGAGAGAGAATATTGGGTTCTTATCATAATGATGTTGGTGAGAGTAGAGTTGACAATGATAGAAGAAGGAGATAAGCCAAACTCTTGAGCGATTGGGTAGAATATACAACGATAGAAGGTTCTTATAAATCCAGTAGCACATTCTGATAATTAGTACAAGAAGTAATAAATTCCTGCACCACTACAAGAGAAAAGTTTGGCATAAGAGAAAGGGTTCTTGGAAAGATAAGAAGGATATTTAGGGATCCTATATCCCATCACAATGTTAGTAGAAGATACATTTTTTTGGAATATATCTAGAACACCTAGACTAGGACAATATGAACTCTGGCAGGATGGGTTGAAAGGACAACTTCCAGGAAAGGAAAAATGGTACTCTAAGGAGAAAGAGGAAAAATTTCCTCACCTCTTTTAGTAAAATATTTTGGGGACCAAAATACTCCTAAAATTGGAAGATATAATCTGAAATGGAACAATATATTATTTTTCATCTATTTGGGTTCTTTCTAGGTGGAAATATTTGATGAATTGGCTTGTAGGGCCCATTTTAGGGGCATGTATTGCATTGCATATTTGGGGTCTAGAACCTTCCGAGGCCAATTTGAGGGATTAAACAATGTTTTTTGGGGTCAAGAGTTTGTGCACATTGTTTTCACCTATCCTTTTGATGCTGTTCTACACTCTGAGAGATTTCCAACAAAGCAAAGATCACCTCATTTGGAGTTCCTATGAGGAATATATGCCTCCAAGAAGTTAACCTATCATGTTAACCACCACCTGGTCAAAGTGGATTTCATGTTAAATCTCATCACACACACATGTGGAGATAGTCACATGTTGAATTTGAAGAACATTCTATAGGCTCCAAAACCCTAACTATAATCGGGAGTTGAGGCATACAAAAAAACCTAAAACTAACCCTATAAGGCTATGAGGACATTGTTAAATGTTGTTGGGCCACTAGGAGAAGAAGAGGGATCCATTTCTTATAGTAATATTGTATTGTTCCATAGCTAAGAAAGAGCTAGGGAGTGAATATTATAGCATAAAAGAGAAAGTATGAAATGATGTAGTAGCATACAAGCCACAATGTCATAGGTAACTCCATAAAGAGTACCGATTTATTTTTATTTTCATTGCATATTGGAGAAGAAAATAACAAGTCATAATCCTCTCTTTTGGATAGGTTTTTCCCCATAGTGGTTTTTCTGTTAGAAAAACAGTATTGCAGAGCAATAACAATAAAAAAAATGAAAATATAAATCACATAAAACGCATTACAAGAGAGACACCAATATAACGTGGTTCACCCAAGATGGGCTACGACAACATAGAAATAGCCATTCCTTTTATTATTATACCATCCAAAAAATGAAGGAATGCAACTTGCAGCACATCTGCTGCAACTTCCTCTTCACTCTTTCATAGTCCCTCTCACACAATCAGAGATCTTTACAATGGTACAATACACAACCGTATTACAATGCCTTCCTTTTAAAGAGCGATTACCATAGGAAAATACTATGGAACACCCAATATCATGGGCCCATAAATCACCCATTTTTGACCAAGTCATGACTATGAAATTACAACATTTTAAAAGGCATTTTTTTTGAAATTTTTGCTACACGGGCGCTGCCCCTAAACCCCCGCCAGGGGGGTTCTCCGAAGCTATTCACCCCCCCTGGAACCCCGATGGAGACTATTTTGGGGGAGAAATCCCCCCAAACCCCCTCGTCATGGGTTGGGATCCAGACATAGATGAAAAATGACCTCTGAATAAGGAAGATCATGATCCACAACCAACAATCTCCCACTTGGAGACTGATCACAAAAACTCCACCACTGATGCACTTACTGGACTATGAACCTTAGATCTAGAAAATTTCTCATATTCACCTTCATGCTTGAAGGCCAACTGAAACTAATCAGGAACTTAGTCTCTCTCTAGTTACTACCTTTGTCAACATGCATGCGGGATTCTGGCTAGTGTGTATCTTTTCCAGCTTCAATAGTTCATCTTCTAGAATAGACCATATGAAATGGTACTTGAGCTGTATATGTTTAGTATTAGAATGAAAGGATGATTTCTTTGAAAGATGAATGGAAATCTAGCTGTCACTTTACAACTTTCTATTATCCTGCTTCTTACCCAATTCCTCCATGAACCTCTGTAACCAAATCATCTCTCTACTAGCCTCTGTAGTAGCAACATACTCTGCTTCCATTGTTGAAAGTTCAACAACCTTTTTTAGTTTCAAAATCCAACTTACTGTTGTTACACCTACAGTAAAGACATGTACCCTGTGGGGCTCCTCCTACTATGTTTATCAGCTTCCATATCTGCATTGACATATCCCTGTAGAACAGTGTGTTAACCTCCAAAACATAATGCATGAGTGGTAGTACCTATCAAATACCTGAGAATCCACTGTACTTCCTTCCATTGTTCTTTACCTGGATTGTTCATGTACCTTCTCACAACTCCCACTGCGTGTACAATATCTAGTCTTTTGCACACCATGGATTACATCAATATGCCAACTACTGATGAATAGTGAACCCTGGACATGTAATCTATTTCTTCCCGTGCCTTGGGACACATATCCTTACTTAGTTTGAAAAGGTTTTCCAAATGTGTACTAAATGGTTTTTCATCATGCTTTCTAAACCTCTCCAACACCTTTTGTATGTACTCACCCTGAGACAATGCCAATTTGCGATTTTTTCTCTCTTGTTATTCTCATGCCAAATATTTTCTTTGCAGCAACCAAATCCTTCATTGCAAATGAATTTTATAACTTCCTTTTGAGCACATTTATATCCTTCATGTTAGACCCTACAACAAGCATGTCATCCACATACAATAACAATATAATATATCTTCCATTATCTATCCTCTTAAAATAAACATAGTGGTCAGAATGACATCTACTATAACCTTGTTTTGTCATAAACCTGTCAAATTTCAAATACGACTGCCTTAGATCTTGCTTTAAGCCATACAAGCTCTTCTTCAACCTGCATACCAAATTCTTCTTCCCTTTGAACTCATACCCTTGTGGCTACTGCATATAAATCTCTTCCTCCAAATCCCCATGGAGAAAGGTTGTTTTTACATCTAGCTGTTCAAGATGCAAATCTTCTACTGCCACTAGACTTAAAATAGTTATAATTGAGGTTATTTTAACAACACGAGAAAATATTTCATCAAAATATATACCTTTCTTCTATGTAAACCCCTTTACAACAAGTCTGGCCTTGTACTGCTTCTTTCCTCCATCTTCTTCCTTCAACCTGTAAACCCATTTATTCTTCAATGCTCTTTTACCTATAGGAAACTGAACCAAATCCCAAGTATGGTTTCTTACCAATGAGTCCATCTCCTCATTCATGCCTAGCTTTCTCCCACTTCTTTCTATTTTCCATTTGCATTGCTTCTTCATAATATTCTGGTTCACCAGAATCAATCATCAATAAATAATACAATGAATGAGATGATCGTTTAGCGGGTCTACTTAACCTAGTATATATTTTAACACTTGTAGGAGTTTGAGGTACATTCTGCTGTTATTGATTTTCTAAAACCTTTGGAACTTCATTTTCTTTGATTTCATCAAACACCGTGTACTCCGTGTTTTCCTTTTCCTTCTTCTTTCCCTGCAACTGATCTTTATACATGACCTTTTCATTGAATACCACATCTCTACTCCTAATGATTTTGTTATTTTCATAATCCCATAAGCGACAACCAAAATTATCAACCCTGTATCCCATAAAGATACATTTCTTGGATTTAGCCTCAAGCTTTGTTCTATTTTCTTTATCAATATGGACAAATACTTCACAACTAAAAGTTTCAATAAAATAGTAGTTTACCTTTTTACCTATCCATGACTCCTATGGAATACCACCATCCAAAGCACTTTAAGGCCCCCTGTTTATTAATTGAATAACAGTATCTACAATGTCTTCTTGAAACTGTAAGGGCAACCCTGCATGCAATCTCATACACCTTGCACGCTCCATGACTGTGTTAGAAAAATAGGATCACGGAGCAATAAAAATAAGCAATATGCAAATATAAATCACATAAAAATAATACAAGAGAGACACGAATATAACGTGGTTCACCCAAGATGGTCTACATCTACACATAAATTGCCAGTCCTTATTATTATACCATCCAACAGATGAAGGGATACAACCTGCAGCACATCCGATGCAACTTCCTCTTCACTCTCTCATAGTCTCTCTCACACAATCATAGATCTTTACAACGCTACAATACATAGCCATATTACAATTCCTTCTTTTTAAAGATGGATTAATATGGAAAAATACTATGGGACACCCAATACATGGGCCTGTAAATAACCCATTATCGACGAAGTCATGACTATGAAATTACAACATTTTACAAGACACTTTTTTCCAATTTTTTTTCCAAAGCTCCCCCAAACCCCCCCGTCATGGGATGGGAACCAAGCATGATTGAAACACGACCTCTAAATAAGGAACATTAGGCTCCAAAACCAACAATCTCCCACGTGGAGACTGATCACAGCAACTCCACCGCTGCTGCACTTGCTGGACTATGCTATGAACTTTGGATCTGGAAAATTTCTCATCTTCACCTTCATGCTTGAAGGCCAACTAAAACCGAGCAGGAACTTAGTTTCTCTCTAGTTACCACCTTAGTCAACATGTCTGCAGGATTCTAGATAGTGTGTATCTTTTCCATCTTCAGCAGTTCATCTTCCCTAACAGACCGTATGAAATGGTACTTGAGTTGTATATGTTTAGTCTTATAATGGAAGGCTAATTTCTTTGCAAGATGAATGACACTCTGGCTGTCATTGTACAACCTTCTATTCTCCTTCTTTTCACTCAATTCCTCGATGAAACTATATAACCAAATCATCTCTTTACTAGACTCTATAGAAGCAACATACTATGCTTCTGTTGTTGAAAGTGCAACAACCTTTTGTAGTATTGAAATCCAACTTACTTTTATTCCACCTACAATAAAGCAATACCCTCTAGTGCTCCTCCTGCTATCCTTATCACCTGGCATATCTGCATCAACATATCCTTGTAGAACAGTGTCTTAACCTCCAAAACATAATGCATTAGTGGTAGTACCTCTCAAATACCTGAGAATCCATTGTACTTCCTTCCAATGTTCTTTACCTGGATTGTTCATTTATCTTCTTACAATACCTCTCAAATACCTGAGAATCCATTGTACTTCCTTCCAATGTTCTTTACCTGGATTGTTCATTTATCTTCTATTCTCCTTCTTTTCACTCAATTCCTCGATGAAACTATATAACCAAATCATCTCTTTACTAGACTCTATAGAAGCAACATACTATGCTTCTGTTGTTGAAAGTGCAACAACCTTTTGTAGTATTGAAATCCAACTTACTTTTATTCCACCTACAATAAAGCAATACCCTCTGGTGCTCCTCCTGCTATCCTTATCATCTGGCATATCTGCATCAACATATCCTTGTAGAACAGTGTCTTAACCTCCAAAACATAATGCATTAGTGGTAGTACCTCTCAAATACCTGAGAATCCATTGTACTTCCTTCCAATGTTCTTTACCTGGATTGTTCATTTATCTTCTTACAACTCCCACTGCGTGTGCAATATATGGTATTGTGCACACCATGGCATAGATCAAGCTTCCAACTGTTGATGAATAGGGAACCATGGACATGTAATCTATCTCTTCCTGTGTCTTGGGAAACATCTACTTACTTAGTTTGAAATGGTTGTCCAAAGGTGTACTATCTAGTTTTGCATTCTGCATTCTAAACCTCCCAAACACATTTTGTATGTACTCACCCTGAAACAATGCCAATTTGTGATTTTTCATGTCTTTTGTTATTCTCATACCAAGGATTTGCTTTGCATCACCCAATTCCTTCAACACAAATGAATTAGCTAACTTCCTTCTCAGGACATTTATATCCTGCATGTTAGACCCTGCAACAAGCATGTCATCCACATAAAATAACAATATAATATATCTTCTATTATCTAGCCTCTTGAAATAAACACAATGGTGAGAATGACATCTACTATAACCTTATTCTGTCATAAACCTGCCAAATTTCAAATACCGCTGCGTTGGAGCTTGCTTCAGGACATACAAGCTCTTCTTCAACCTACATACCAAATTATCCTCCCCTTTGACCTCATACCCCTGTGGTTGCTGCATATAAATATTTTCCTCCAAATCCCCATGGAGAAAGGTTGGTTTTACATCTAACTATTCAAGATGCAAATTTTCTACCGCCACTAGAATTAAAATAGTTCTAATTGAAGTCATTTTAACAACAGGAGAAAATATTTCATCAAAATCTATACCTTTATTCTATGAAAACCCCTTTACAACAAGTCTTGCCTTGTACCGCTTCTTTCCTCCATATTCTTCCTTCAAACTGTAAACTCATTTATTATACAATGCTCTTTTACTAGCAGGAAATTGAACGAAATCCCAAGTTTGGTTTCTTACCAATGAGTCCATCTCCTCATTAATGCCTTGCTCCCACTTCATTCTAGTTTCCACTTGCATTGCTTCTTCATAACATTCTGGTTCACGAGAACCAATCACCAATAAATAATACAGTGAATGAGAGAATCGTTCAGGGGGTGTACTTAACCTGGAAGATATTCTAACACTTGTAGGAGTTTGAGGTACCTGCTGCTGTTCTTGATTTTCTGGCACCTTTGGAACTTCATTTTCTTTGATTTCATCAAGCACTGTGTACTCTGTGTTTTCTGTTAAATTTTCAGAATTTACTTCAATCTGATCTAGGATCTTAACTGAGAGAACAACATGTACAACAAATCTACATCATATCAATCATGGACACAATAATGCAAGCACACAAGAGACCATAGATTTTACTTGGGGAAAACCATAAAGGTGAAAAACCCCAATAACTTCCTCAGAGATAGATAGAGCAATGATACAACCAGAATACAAGAGATAGTCTTCTCCTAGCAGCAGAGCCTCCTCCTCCATAAGTGTGCCACTCTCCAAAGTGTGAGTGAGAGAATAGAATGTGTAAAATGAGAGAGACACACTCTCTATTTATACACTAACTTGACTTGACCTTTACTCAACTAGGTTCGCTTCAACTTAACCACTTAACATAATGCCGAATGGTCCGAGCCCCACTAGGGTGGTCTAATAACCCTTTGACTCACATGGCCGACCCCCAATAGGGTGGTCTAATAACCCTTTGACCCACATGACTTATACAGGGCCGACCCCAACAAGGTGGTCTAATAACCCATCAAGTATAAGTTACGACACTTACAATATAAATGACGACACTTCCGTATAGAGGAATAATAACATCTCTATAGGAATACAACCACTTCCGTATAGAGGAATAATAACATCTCTATAGGAATACAATATACATATATGTGAAATACATTCCGAATTTACATATACATCAACATTTTCTTTTTCCCGTTTCTTTACCTGCAACTGATCTTTATACATGAAATTTTCATCGAATACCACATCTCTACTCCTAATGATTTTGTTATTTTCATAATCCCATAAGCAATAACCAAAATAATCAACCCCATATCCACTTAAGGTACATTTCTTGGATTTATCCTCAAGCTTTGTTATATTTTCTTTATCAATATGGACAAATGCTTCACAACCAAAATTTCTCAGAAAATAGTAGTTTACTTTTTTACCTGTCCATTCTTCCTCTGGAATACCATCATCCAAAGTAGTTGAAGGCCATTTATTTATTAATTAAACAGCGATATCTATAACATCTGCCCAAAACTGTAAGGGGAAACCTGCATGCAATCTCATACACCTTTCATGCTCCATGATTGTTCTGTTCATCCTTTCTAACACACCATTTTCTTGTGGTGTTCCTGGGACTATCTTCTCTCCATGAATCCCATGGTATGAATAATAACTGTCAAACTCCTTGCCCCAGTATTCACCCCCATTATGAAATCTGAGATAATTCAACCTTTTTCCTATCTCATTCTCAACCAAAGATTTCCATTTTTTAAAAGTAGCAAACACATCATATTTCTGTCTAATGCAATAAACCCAAGTCTTTCTAGTTGCATCATAAAAAAAAGTAACATAATAACGAGAGCCACCAAGATATTGTACCTAAGCCAGTCCCCATACGTTTGTATGTACAATCTTTAACTTTTCACTCTTCTTTTGTTTCCCAACCTTGAGAAATATGACTCTCTTCTGTTTTCCATAAACACAGTTCTCACATAATTCCAAACTTATTTGTTTTAGATCTAGCAACAACTTCCTTGAGTGGAGAATCTACATCCCCTTCTCACTCATGTGGTCAAGCCTATGATGCCACGATGCTGCATCTTTTCCTGTGGAAGCTAAAGAGATAGAACAGTCAGTATTATGAGGACATAAATAGAACGTACCTATCATGTCTCATTTTTCTATCACCATTGATACTTTAGTGATATTCCACCATGTTTATCCAAATGTAGATAAACAACTGCCATCTCCCAACTGCTCTGTTGAGATCATATTTATTTTCACAGCAAGAATATGCCTTACATATTTCAGCATCCATTCACCATTCTTTAACATTATCTGTACCTTACCCATTCCAACAATTTTACATGGTTCATCATCACCCAATAAAACATGTCCAAAATTGCCTGGAACATAATCATGAAAGAATTTTCTATGGGGTGTAGCATGACATGAATCACCTGAATCTATTACTCAGTAATCACTAGTATTATCTAATGTAAGAATCAAAACATCTTGTAACACATCACCTGCTACATTTTATTTTTGATTAATCTCTTTCTATCCATATCCTTTCTTCTTTATAGATCTACAGTATTTCTTCAAATGTCCTTTCTTTCCACAAATCCAACATTATATATTTCCTAGTCTATACTTGGATCTGCCCTTCCTAGAATTGCTGCGATTACCTGATCTCTTTCCTCTCTCCCTTTGTCTTCCTCTGCTCTCCATGGTCAATGCATTACCTGATGTATCACCTGTGTTTTTCCTTCACATTTCCTCACTAAGAATAACACCAACAACATTATCAAATTTCAAAGTGTTTGAACTAGATATAGGGTCACTTATAGCCATAAACAAGCCATTCTAGTTTTTGGCAATGAGCACAAGATTAGAAGAGCCCTAACCTCATCATCAAATTTCACTTTTACAGAACTTAGATGATTTGTAATTGTATTAAATTCATTTAAATGATGAGCAACAGATCCACCTTCTAACATCTTCATATTAAATAAATGCTTCATTATAAATACCTTGTTGGAGGTCGACGATTTTTCATACAACTTACCCAATGCGCTCATTAGATGCTCCGTTGTATTTTCTTTTAAAATATTGAAATCCACCAACGAATCTAGGCACAACTGTATTCTTCCCACTGAATTTCTGTCAAGAACCTCCCATTCTTCGTCCTTCATAGCCGTCGGATTTTTTTTATTTTCCTCCCAACGGTAGGAATAGATCCTTCTGGTACATATAGTCCTCCATTTGCAAATTCCATAACTGGTGGTTTCGGCCGTTAAATTTCTCGATCTTAATCTTTCCTTCTTCCACCATTTCTCCCACTTGAACCATGAACCCTTCTCTCCTGCGAGTTTATCTGCCAAATAGACCTTTGGCTCTGATACCAATTGTTAGAAAAGCAGGATCGCAGAGTAATAATAATAAACAATATGCAAATATAAATCACATAAAAACACTACAAGAGAGACACCAATATAACATGGTTCATCCAAGATGGGCTACGTCCACACAGAAATTGTTAGTACTTATTATTATAGCATGCAACAAATGAAGGGATACAACCTGCAAAACATCTGCTGCAACTTCCTCTTCACTGTCTCACAGTCTCTCTCACACAATCAGAGATATTTACAATGCTACAATATGTTGATGTATATGTAACTTCGGAATGTATTTCATTTATATATTTGTTGTACTCCTATAGAGATGTATTATTCCTCTATACGGAAGTGTTGTCATTTGTATGGACAAGTGTCGCAAGTGTGTTAACTTACCGATGGGTTATTAGACCACCTTGTAAGGGGTCAACCCGATATAATGTAATATGAAGTTATCGTACCTAGCTAGACAAGTCGGCCCCATAAGGTTATTGGGAAAACAGGACAAGTATAAATAGAGATCGAGAGATATCTATTTGGATCACTAAGAACTCACACTTCCTTCACTCGAAAAGTGGCGCACATGTGAGGAGGAGGATTAGCTGCTAAGAGGAGTCTATCTCTTGTACTTTGGTTGTGCTATTGCTCTATCTATCTCTGAGGAAGTTGTGGGGTTTTTCACCTTAGGGTTTTCCCCACGGAAACTCTGTGTGTCTATTGCCTCTCATGATTTTAATTCTTGTGATGATTGACATGCTTGTTATGATTGATATGCATTGATATACTATACATGTTATTCTCTCAGTAAAGATCCTAGAGTATATTGAATTAATGCTCAAAATTTAACATGGTATCAGAGCTAACTTGAGAAGAAGACATTGTGCAGTGATAGAAACTAGGGTTTCTTTTTTATTGGGTTTCTATCCACAGATTTTGGAAAAGCAGTATAGTAGATTGACTCTACTCATCAAGGAGAATCTATCTGTCCAATCATAATTCAATTCTGAGCATTTTCAGTTTTGGCCCTAAACATTAGGGTTTCCACAAAAATAGGAATTTATGAAATCTGAAGACATAGCTGGAAGCTCCTTGGAAAAATCAAAGTTTAGAGCTTTGGATCGAGATTTTTGGCTGAGTAAATCTCCGGGAAACTCAAACCCTAATTCAGGGTCCTCCCCAGTGAACCCGGGAAGACTAAAAGGCATTTCTGAAGGGTGAAGCTTTGCAGATCTCAAATTCTGAATACACCAGGATGATCAGATAATCAAGGCACATTTTTCTATCCTTTCATAAAGTTGAAATTCACATTTTGAATTTTTAGGGTTTTTCTGACAAACCCTAATCCGGGACTAGATCTAGTTTTTCAACAAAGCAAGTGGTAAGACCTAAATCTTTTCTATTTCCATTTGAAGTACTCTTTAAGATGTCTCACCACACCAAGCTTGAGGATAAGCTTGAAGGGGTTGATAACTTCCGAGTCTGGAAGTATAGGATTGGGTTAATCCTAGAAGAAAATGAATTGGACTCCTACATCAACTCTGAGGTCCCTATCCCAGAGGATGAGGAGGCTAAGGTTTTGCATAAGAAGAACTTGGTCAAGGAAAAGAGAATCATTGCTGATTCTATCAAAGACCATCTCATACCACATGTGTCATCTCTAAAGACACCCAAGGAGATGTTTGACTCCCTGACTAAGTTATTTGAAGGGAAGAACATAAATCGAAACATGACTCTGCGGAATCAATTGAAAGGGGTCAAAATGTTAAATGGAGAGACCATTCAATCTTACTTCTCCAAGGTCTCTCAGATCAAGGAACAACTTGAAGCTATGGATGAAGTAGTGGACAATGGTGAAGTTGTTATGACCACTCTGAATGGCCTACCTAGGTCATGGGACTCTTTTATTCAAGGAATCTGTGCAAGAAAGAAATTAATCTCTTTGAGTAAGCTGTGGGAGGAATGCTCTCAAGAAGAAGCAAGGCTTGTAGCACGGGAAGAAAAGATGGGTAGTGAAGATCAAGCTCTCGCATCTCACACCAAAAGAAGCAAGCCTAAAAAGGAGCACTCTCAGCAGAAGAGATCCACTCACTATCACCAAAAGAATAAGAAGGATCTAAGGTGCTTCACATGTAATGAGAAGGGTCACTTTGCTTCAAAATGTCCCAAGAACAAAAGGGACAACAAAAACAACAACAAATTCAACAACAAGAAGAAGGGCAGCAAAAGAAGGTACCATGCCCATGCTGTTGAAGATGATGAACCTCCAAAGAAGAAGGCCAGAGCAGAAAGTGATGACGATGACTCATCAAGCGAAGAAGAGTATGTTCTAATCTCTGCTCTCACAGGTACTATCTCTCATGGTTGTAATGATTGGTTAATTGACAGTGGGGCTTCCAAACACATGACTGGGTTTAAAGAATCTTTTGTAAATCTATCTGAACATGAATCACCCCATAAAGTGAAACTTGGGGATGACTATCAATACCCTATCAAAGGAAGTGGTGAAGCCTCTTACAACCTAGATTCTGGAAAGTCTTTGAAGATGAAAGAAGTTCTTTATGTACCTGGGCTCAAGAAGAAACCACTCTCCATATCCGCATTGGATGCAAAAGGTATGAGGGTTGCATTTATAGATGGCCAAGTTCTAATGTGGCCAAAAGGTAAAACTATTGATGATGCAGTAGTGATTGGAGAGCAAGAGGGAGGATTGTATAAATTGAAGGGACAACCTGAACATGCCATGGTACATGATTCCATGGAGCCAAGTGAACTTTGGCACAGAAGACTTGCACATATGCACTACAGAGCATTACCAATTGCAAGTAAGGCTGTAGAAGGTCTTCTTGAAATCAAGACCAAACATGAAGGTGTTTGCAAAGGATGTGCAAAAGGAAAGAACATAAAGAAGGCATTTCCAAGCACTGAAAGCAAGGCAAAAGATATCTTGGAAATCATCCACTCTGATGTATGTGGTCCGATGTCATCCAGTTCTCTAAGTGGGTATGTTTACTATGTCTCTTTCATAGATGACTTCTCCAGGAAGACTTGGGTTTACTTCTTGAAGAACAAAGATGAAGTATTTGATAAGTTCAAGGAATTCAAAACCTTGACGGAGAACCAAACTGATAAGAAGATCAAAATATTCAGATCCGACAATGGTGGAGAATTCACCTCAGGTGACTTCAAGAAGCTATGCAGTGATTCAGGGATTAAGAGGGATTTGACTACTCCTTAAAATGCACAACAGAATGAAGTTGCAGAAAGAAAGAATAGAACAATCATGGAAGTAGCAAGGAAAATGCTGCATGACCAGGATCTACCTATGCATCTATGGGCAGAAGCAGCTAGAATAGCTGTATATGTGCAGAACAGAACACCCCACAAGATATTGGACAACAAGACACCAGAAGAGGTCTTCTCTGGTAAGAAACCTGAAGTCAGCCATCTTAGAATATTTGGTTGTCCAGTATACACTCATGTCCCAAAGGAAAAGAGGACCAAACTGGATCCTTCAGGAAAGAAGGGTATCTTTGTGGGTTACAGTGAAAGCTCGAAGGCTTACAGAATATACTTTCCAGGGTTCAAGAAGATGGATGTCAGCAGGGATGTGACATTTGATGAAAACTCAACATTCATCAAATCAAGAAAGACACCTGTTGAATATTATGAAGAACCTAAGGAAACTAGATTTCAAGACACTACTATGACTAAAGCAATTTCAGATGCAGATCGTGAAATTGGAGATCCGCAAGAATCTGTAGATCCACCCCGTGAGAATAACTCTCACAAGAGGAAACCTGCATGGGCTAGAGTGCTCATTCAAGATGCAGAAAGATATGACATTCCATAAGAAGAACAAAGAGCAAAGAAGAGAACTAGATCACATACCAGCTATGTTGCTTTACTCTGTGATATCATGAACAAAGAACCTTCCAGTTATGAAGAAGCAGTGGAAAAGAAAGAATGGAAGGATCCCATGGTCGAAGAATACCAATCAATAATGAAGAATGATGTTTGGGATGTTGTCCCAAGACCTGAAGGGAAGTCTGTTGTGACTTCCAAATGGATCTACAAGATCAAGCATGCTGCAGATGGCAGCATAGAAAAATACAAGGCAATATTCGTAGCTTGTGGCTTCTCTAAAAAAGAGGGAATAGACTATGAAGAAACTTTTGCTCCTGTAGCCAGGTACACTTCCATCAGATCAGTACTTGCTCTGGATGCAGCGATGAAATGGAAGATACACCAGATGGATGTCAAGACTGGTTTCTTGAATGGTGTAGTTGAAGAGGAAGTGTATGTGGAGCAGCCACTCGGTTTTGAAACACATGACAGGGAGTCATATGTGTGCAGATTGAACAAAGCCTTGTATGGATTGAAGCAAGCTCCTAGGACTTGGTATGGTAGGATGGACAGTTTCCTGTCTAGTTTGGGATTTATCAAGAGTAAAGCGGATTCCAACCTTTACTTCAAGGTTGAAGAAGGAAATCCTGTGATACTTCTCCTATATGTGGATGACCTATTTGTAACAGGAGATGATAGACTGATTGCCGATACAAAGAGGAAACTTGCTGCCAAGTTCGATATGAAGGACTTGGGGATGATGCACTATTTCCTAGGTATGGAGGTGTGGTAGGGTGCAGATGGGATCTTCCTTGGACAAGGGAAGTATACAGTAGATATCCTGAAGAGGTTCGGGATGATGGATTGCAAGGCCATGGCTACACCTACGGCATCGAACTTGAAGCTTCTGTGTGGTGCTTCATCTGAGCCAGTTGATGTCTCTATGTATCGTCAGATGATTGGGTCCTTGATGTACCTAACAAATACGAGACCAGATATTTGCTTTGCAGTGAACAAATTGAGCCAGTTCCTGACGGATCCGAGGAGTGTTCACCTGGTTTCTGTAAAGCATATTTTGAGGTACCTGAAGGGTACAGTTGATTATGGGCTCAAGTATGATGCGAATCAAAAGTTTAACCTACAAGGTTATGTTGATTCGGATTGGGTAGGAAGTGCTGCAGATAGGAAGAGGACATCTGGGTGCTGCTTCAGTATGGGATCAGGTGTGATCTCTTGGTTTAGCAAGAAGCAGTCCTGCGTAGCACTGAGTATAGCTGAGGCAGAGTATGCTGCAGCCTGTTTGGCTAGTTGTGAGGCAGTATGGCTTCGAAAGCTACTGTCAGAGTTATTTGATCTCCCGCTGGAGACTACTGGTATCTTTTGTGGCAACCAGAGTTGTGTGAAGCTATATGAGAACTCGGTGTTCCACGACAGGTCGAAACACATAGAGCTCAAATATCACTATATCAGGGATATGGTGCAGAGAGAAGCAGTGAAGCTCCTGTATGTTGCAACGGATGAAAAGATTGCAGATGTGCTGACGAAACCACTAGCCAGAGTGAAGTTCGAGTACTTCAAAGAGAGGCTTGGTGTTCTTCAGATTGATGACACTTTGAGGAAGAAGTGATGGATACATTTGTAGGAGCCATTCCGAGCATGGTGATAGGAGGATCCTTCCATGGCTGTGGATGTAAGCGCTGGATGATGAGAATCAGTACGATGTTTGAGTTTCTGTTGGATATGATTAGTAGGATCATTTATGTATGTATGCATCATGTTGGATGCTGGATATGATCAGTTGGATCATTTATGTATGTATGCATCATGTTGGATGCTGGATATGATCAGTTGGATCATTTATGTATGTACGCATCATGTTGGATGTTGGATATGATCAGTTGGATCATTTGTATGTATTTTTGTATATGCATCATGTTGGATGCTTGGACCATGTATTTGTATATGTATTAGGTGGATACATTGTATGATCAAGTAGATCATGTATGATGATATGTATCAGGAAGATACTGTGTATACATCAGGTGGATGCATTGTATGATTAGGATGATCATGGATGACAGGCTTCAGGATGTTTCTCCAGATGACATTCATTAGGACAATGCCGCGATGATGATCAGGATGATCATGTGTACATCAGGATGATGTATGGTGAGTATTAGGATGATACTCTGTGGCCGTGGAACAGGTTGTGCAGATGAGCATGTCTGGGAGATCCTATAGGTCGGAGTTGTGTACCCGTAACAGCCTGGGATGCTCTTTCGAGACATTGCTCTGGGAGAACATATAATAGCGCCCTGGGAGATCCTTCAGGTCGGAGTTGTGTACCCGTAACATCTTGGGATGCTCTTTCAAGGTTTTATCCTATGGCATATAATAGCACCCTGGGAGATCCTTCAGGTTGGAGTTGTGTACCCGTAACATCTTGGGATGCTCTTTCGAGGTTTTGCCATGACCACATGTAATTTGTGCCCTAGGAGATCCTTCACGTCGGAGTTGTGTACCCGTAACATCCTAGGATGCTCTTGCAAGGTTTTGTGGTGAACACATGTAATTTGTGCCCTGGGAGATCCTACATGTCGGAGTTGTGTACCCATAACATCTTGGGATGCTCTTTCAAGGTTTTGTGGTGGGGTCACATGTAATAACACCATGGGAGATCCTACAGGTCGGAGTTTTGTACCCGTAACATCCTGGGATGCTCTTTCGAGGTTTTGTGACGCACATAATAAGTCCCGAGGATTCCACAGTCTGGCCAGTGATGATGAAGACTTGCAGGTGGTGGGCCTACATCCAGTACGAAAAAGGACTAGCTCTGTAGAACTTCCTATGACGAGTAGATTCAGAGATTGGCTGAGATAGCAGCAATGACGATGACGATGATTCGAGGTCGATGCATCGATGACGATGATCCAGACAAGAAGAGTTATGCCAGTAGATCTGTGTCGAGAAATACCTTCCTAGTTAAGAGGGAGTGTTGATGTATATGTAACTTTGGAATGTATTTCATTTATATATTTGCTGTACTTCTATAGAGATGAATTATTCCCCTATACGGAAGTGTCGTCATTTGTATTGATAAGTGTCGCAAGTGTGTTAGCTTGCCGATGGGTTATTAGACCACCTTGTAAGGGGTCAACCCGATATAATGTAATATGAAGTTATTGTACCTAGCTAGACAAGTGGGCCCCATAAGGTTATTGGGAAAACAGGACAAGTATAAATAGAGATCGGGAGATCTCTATTTGGATCACTCAGAACTCACACTTCCTTCACTCGAAAAGTGGCGCACATGTGAGGAGGAGGATCAACTGCTAAGAGGAGTCTATCTCTTTTAATTTGGTTGTACTTTGGTTGTGCTATTGCTCTATCTATCTTCGAAGAAGTTGTGGGGTTTTTCACCTTAGGGTTTTCCCCATGGAAACTCTGTGTGTCTATTGTCTCTCATGCTTTTGATTCTTGTGATGATTGACATGCTTGTTATGATTGATATGCATTGATATACTATACATGTTATTCTCTCAGTAAAGATCCTAGAGTATATTGAATTAATGCTCAAAATTTAACACAATACACAACTGTATTGAAATTCCTTCCTTTTAAAGAGGGATTACCATAAGAAAATACTATGGGACACCCAATACAATGGGCCTGTAAATCACCCATTATCGACCAAGTTATGACTGTGAAATTACAACATTTTACAAGGCATTTTTTAAACTAATTTCACTATGGGGGCACTGCCCTCGAACCCCCTTGAGGGGGGGGATCCCAAAATAGTATCCCCCCTAGACCCCCCATGGCGAGTATTTATGGGGGTAATCCCCCCTAAAATCCACTGTCATGGGATGGGATCCAGACATGACTGAAAAACGACCTCTGAATAAGAAAGATCAGGCTACACAACCAACAAATTGTTATGTTCATCCTTTCTGACACACCATTTTCTTATGGTGTTCCTGGGACTATCTTCTGTCTACGAATCCCATGGTATGAACAGTAACTCTCGAACTCCTTGCCACAATATTCACCTCCATTATAGGATCTGAGACACTTCAACCTTTTTCCTGTCTCATTCTCAACCAAAGATTTCCATTTCTTAAAAGTGGCAAACACATCATATTTCTGTCTAATGCAATAAACCCAAGCTTTTCTAGTTGCATCATCAATAAAAGTAACATAATAACAAGAGCCACCAAGAGATTGTATTTGATCCGATCCCCATACATCTATATGTACAAGCTCTAAATTTTCACTCTTCTTCTATTTCATAACCTTGAGAAATTTGACTCTCTTATGTTTTCCATAAACATAATTCTCACAGAATTCCAAACTTACCTGCTCCAGATATGGCAGCAACTTCCTTGAGTGGATAATCAAGCCTTCCCCTTCTCACTCATGTGGCGAAGCCTATGATGCCACAATGTTGTATATGTTCCTGTGGAAGCTAAAGAGATATAAAAACCAATATTATGAGGAAATAAATAGAACATACCTATCATGTCTCCTTTTGTTATCACCATTGATCCTTTAGTGATTTTCCACCACGTTTCTCCAAACGTAGATAAATAACCACCATCTCCCAACTTCCCTGTTGAGATCATATGTATTTTCATAGTAGGAATATGCCTTGCATATTTCATTAGTCATTTACCATTCTTTAACTTTATCCGTACCTTACCCATTCCAACAATTTTACATGGTTCATCATCACCCAATAAAACATGTCCAAAATCACCTGGAACATAATCATGAAAGAATTTCCTATGGGGTATAGTATGACATGAAGCCCCTGAATCTACTACCCAGTGATCACTAGTATTATCTAATGCAAGAATCAAAGCATCTTATAACACATCACTTGCTACATTTGCTTTTTGAGTAGTATCCCGCTGTCCATCTCCTTTTTTCTTTATAGATCTGTAGTATTTCTTTAGATGTCCTTTCTTTCCATAGTTCCAACATTCTATATTTCCCAATCTAGACTTGGATTTTCCCTTTCTGTACTTGCTGTGATTACCTAGGATCTTTCCTCTCTCCCTTTGTCTTCCCCTGCTTTCCATGGTCAATGCATTACTTGATGTCTCACCTGTGCTTTTCCTTCGCATTTCCTCGCTAATAATAACACTAACAACATCATCAAATTTCAAAGTGTTTGAACCAGAGACAGAGTTACTTACAGCTATGACCAAGCCGTTCCAGCTTTTTGGAAATGAACACAAGATTAGAATAACCCTAACCTCATCATCAAAGTTAAATTTTCCAGAACTTAGATGATTTATAATCGTATTAAATTCATTTAAATGATTAGAAACAGATCCACCTTCTGACATCTTCATATTAAATAAAAGCTTCATTAGAAATACCTTGTTGGAGGCCGAGGGTTTTTCATACAGGTTACCCAATGCGCTCATTAGACCCTCTGTTGTCTTTTATTTTGAAATATTTAAAGCAACCAACGAATCCAGGCACAACCGTATTGTTCCTAGTGCCTTTCTTTCAAGAGCCTCCCATTCTTCATCCTTCATAGTCGTCGGTTGTTTTGCTTTTCCTCCCAATGGTAGGAATATATCCTTCTGGTACAAATAGTCCTCCATTTGCATCTTCCATAACTGGTAGTTTTGATCATTAAATTTCTTGACCTTAAGAATTTCGTTCTTCCACCATTGCTCCCACTCGAACTAGGAACCCTTCTTTTCTGCGAGTTTATTTTCCAAATAGAGGTTTGGCTCTGACACCAATTGTTAGAAAAATAGGATTGCAGAGCAATAACAATCAAGAATATGCAAATATAATACACATAAAACACATTACAAGAAAGACATCAATATAATGTGGTTCACCCAAGATGGGCTACGTTCACACAGAAATTTCTATTCCTTATTATTATACCATCCAACAAATGAAGGGATACAAACTGCAGCACATCCGCTGTAACTTCCTCTTCACTCTCTCAAAGCCTCTCTCACACAATCAGAGATATATACAATGATAGAATACACAACCATATTACAATGTATTCCTTTTAAAGAGAAATTACCATGGGAAAATACTATGGAACACTCAAGACTGTGGGCCCATAAATAACCCATTATTGACCAAGTCATGACTGTGAAATTACAACATTTTACAAGGAATTTTTTTTGAAATTTTCGCTACGGGGGCACTGGCCCTGAACGCTTGCCAGGGGGGATCCTAAACTAGTCACTGCCCCCCCCAGGACCACCCAGGGCGATTATTTTGGGGGGAAAATCCCCCCCAAACCCCCCCGTCATGGGATGGGATCCAGACACGACTAAAACACAATCTCTAAATAAGGAATATCAGGCTCCACAACCAACATTTTCCAGGGTATATCTTGTGTTATTTGTCTAGATGTGTGAATGTGCTATTTTTATCTACCTATTTTCCTTTAAATTTCAATTTATTTTAGCATTTTGTGGAATTAATCTAACACAATGAATCTTAAATCTTCAGTAAACAATTTATAACTAAGAGTTTGTAGATTGTTGTGATGAACAGTTCCAATAGAATATCCATGATATTTTACATATCATTGGATTTTCTTTTAAAATACAAAATCAGTATTTGAACAATGATCTTGTACTTTATCCATGGGTACCCCATACTAGCATGTAGTGTGATAATGAATAAGGCATAAAAGCAAGTTGAAGTGGCATCATGGGAATTACTGTTTCTCACCCTAAGAAATTTTTTTAGGGTGGTATTTATATAGTTCAACACAAAGAATAATATTTCCATACCCTATTACTTGAAAAGTTAATGCTTTCTCCATCTCCATGTGGAAGAGAAAGCCACGAAGAATCATAGAGAAATACCTACAAGCCTATACTTCACCTCTATCGTATGCAATTTTGAGCCTAACAACCTTAGGTATAAAAATTAGGTGAGGGAGGAAACCATACCCAAAATAAAGGGTAGAGGGAGAACCCTTAAGATCTAGGAGAAAAAATGAAATACCTCTATTGCTAAACACATGCACAAAAAACTTTTTAAAACCATGTGTCTTGCATGTTTTCATCCAAACACAAGGCCATTAATCCACAACAATTGGAATTACTCAAGTATAAGTTTAATCAGTAGAGGAATATTTGTTTGAATATAATCTCAAACTCTGTTGTTGATTATGACAATAAGTAGGGCTCTAAGGCATGTAGTGATAATTTCTGAAATTTAATTAGACCCTTGTAACTTCTTAACAAGTCTATAATATCTTTTTTTTATATTACTAGTTAGTACTTTTCCTACTTACAAAAGAAAATAGATTATGTCCATGTATAGGGAAAGATCACATGAATGAATTTCAATTTATATGTTTCTATATGAATATGCATAAGTGCAAAATGTCTCTTTTGTTTTGAAAGAAATAAAGGGATACACAATTTTTTCCCTAGTATAATTTTGTGTGTGTGTGATCGTATTTGGTCCATTGGTGAATATTGAGGATATTTTCACTATTGGGTAAGGTTCAATTCTTATGAGGGATTTTATTGGAACCATTGGGTCATCTTGAAGTAGTGGTTGAATGTGTGGTTTCACCCAAATATATTATATTAAATAAGCTCACGACGCATGCACACATAATTGAATTAAAAGCCACCCCCCATGGAATTCAACTTAAAGCACAAAGGGAACGGATCCATTAATTATAAGTAAGGATTTTTCACTAGTGGACAAGGTTCTATTTCCATGAGGAGTTTCTTGGAGCCATGGAGTTACATTGATGTAGTGGGGAAACATGTGGTTTCACCTATATAGATTAGATTAAATGATATTTTGATCCATGCACACATAACTGGATCAAATCCTACCCCCATTACCTTCAATTTTAGGGCTCAACTAGTTAGATCAGTTGGTTGAACATTCAATCCAAAGGATGTTGTTAACAAGATATTATAGGTCAGGAGTTCAAATATGAAACTCATGTCCCTTAAGGTTACTAGCCACCATTATGGCTAGCAGTTGAGTTTCTTTCCATTTAGATATTACCAAGAAGAAGGGAGGATACTATGAGGCTTTCCTTGTGTGTGTGTGTGTGTGTGCAGATGTACATAGTAGTCCAAGGGTTTAGTTCAATTAGTTGTCACCAATGTTGTTGGGAATTTAGCTAGTCCCATACCAATAGGTTCTTACGTCAAATCACCTTGGGTTTGGCACACTAGTCTATGTTGATGTGTTTACTAGGGATTCCATTAGAGAATTTTTTAGGGACCCATACTTATTTTAAAATGTAGAAACCTTGATGAATCTTACGAATTTTTAAAATGCCAATTATAAAAAATTTGGTAATATTTTTATAAAAATATTCAAATTTATAAGGATTTTCTATAATTTCTAGAAAATTGTGATGATTTTTAGAGAATGAATTATTTTATCCTATACAGTCTAGACGAATCATTTTTAGAAAAAAAAATAAAATTGAAAAATATTTTTGAAAGAAAATATGAAAATTTAACACAATTATGAAATTTATCCTTTAAAATATTTTGTGATACCATCCACAAATATGGAAAAGAATCCCTTGCGTTTCTCTCAATTACATGTCATGGAATATTAAACACCTTATGTAACCAATTAGACAATAATTTAAAGATGACACATCTTGATAAATGGAAAAGAAGATGTAAACATGATGGCTATGATAACGTTGTTGTAACAACAAATTATTTCACATGTATTCAAAAATCTATGGAATAATGTTATACAATTAAATAAAACATACATCTTAAGAATAAAAACATTATGATCTATATATACATCTCAACATAATCAAATATGTCAATAAATTGTCAAAAGGCATATATCTTGTATTTTTTTCCATTGAAGAAGATGATAATGTTTTTCATATATAACATTGTTAGGTATATTAGTGAGATAAAAGTGTAAAATACATAAAATATTACAACAACGATACAATAGTCATCATACATATATCTTCTCTTCCATTTATTGAGACACATGATCTCTCACTAAGATTGTTAGATTGAATAGTTGAAATGGAAAAATAACTAAAAAGACATTTTGCATTAAATCTTTGAATTCGCATCCATGTTTGTGTTCTACCTATTGTAAAAATTAAGTTAATTTGTACTTTTGAAAAATAGTTTTCTACAATTTTGTAATAATCTAAAATATTAGTTTGTAAGTTTCTGAAATTGAATTATGTGAAAATTTATGAAACTTTGTAATGTTTTGAGTGGATACATCACTCATCATTAAGGGAATCATGAAAATATTTTTGATAGTAAGAACAAAATTAGCCTTGTAAGGATTATGAAAGATTTGAAAGAAACTAATAATTTTTATGTAATTAAAATAATAAAAACATATAAGGAAAGACATCTCAACACTTTTGTCCACCAGAAAATCTGCTAGTTCTTGGTGCGCGCCCCCTTCCGAATGCGACCTCACTTTCAGCCCTGGCCCCAGGAGGGGGCCCCGAGGATCCTCCTACTCATCCTCTGCCTGAGATCCTTCCTTTCAGAAAGATGGTAGTGTCCAACAACAAGTGAAAACCCATCGAATCAACTCAAAAGTTTGTCAGGAAATTGGACAGTATCCCCACAGTCGCATTACCTGAAGAAGAATCTTGTCGTTCTTCTCTGAACTTAGCAGAGAGGGGTTTAATAGGACAATTCACGGGCTTATGGCCCTCTCCCAAATCCGTAGAGGCATGGGTGCAGTGAAACTGGATATCTCTAACATTGGAAGGAATCATAAGTAATCTGGTAGGTCAAGGCTTCTTCATTTTTTCCTTTGATAGTGTAGACGGTAGGCACCTCATTTTTAAGAACGGCTTGTATTTTATGGGCCCTTAGGGATTGTATTTGAACAAATGGACTCCAGACTTCTACCCATCACAGGATGTTCTGTCGGCTGTACTTGTTTGGGTTCGCCTCCCTCACCTTCCTCGGCATTGTTGGAACCCGAAGTCCTTAGAATCAATAGGTAATACCTTGGGAAAATACATCGAACGAGAAGAGCGGAAGGGTCAGTATTCTTACGCAAGAATATGCATTGAGGTTGATATGGAAATCGGCCTCTCAGAAGCCATAAAATTAACAGTTTCCGACTAGTCACATATCCAAGAATTGGGCTATGAACAACTCCCCTTTAAATGCAGATTCTGCCATGGTTATGGCCACTTTGCCTGACATTATAAAAAGAGGACTGAAGAAGAGGCAGAAAAAACAAAAGGTGAGCAATGGACTCAAGTGCAGAAAACAACCTTGATAAAATAAAATAACAGGACAAAAGGGAAAGAGACGTCATTGGGTGCTAGTGCACCCTCTGCAGGGAAACACCAGGGTGAAGGAAGCACAGCCCCAACAATTCTAGAGGCCAATAAAAATCCCTTCGAAATCCTCAGTACTCTGGAAGACACCCAAGCTTCAGCAGTCAAGGAGCCCGAATAACAGAATATTTCTCTTGAAGCGGAAAAGGAAAAGATAGGCACATACCCTTTTGTTCTTGGCTCCCCAGAAGGAGGCTCCTCCTCCCCCTCCTATGCAGAAATGACAAGGAATAAACCTCCGAAAAACTCTGGTTCTTCGAAAGACGAGACGTTCAAGAGGCCCTCGAAAAGAGCAGGGAGAAAATCTCACAAGGAAGCAAGAGATGAAGAAGCGGAGAGGTAAAAAATGCAAGGCAACCAATCTACCATCGAAATGTCCCTTGGAAGAAATACCAGATCTAGGATCCCCAACGGTGGTCCTATCCCTTCTATTCCTGGTAAATAATGTGTTTAGTCTCTTGGAATTGCAGAGGCTTGGGAAATTGCTTGAAGGCCGAAGACAGTTCATCCATCCCCTTCAGATTCAACCCTCTTTGGACTGAAAAGGATGGTTTTATGGAGACAGTTTGGTTGGCCTGGTCTACCTCTATTACAGGGTCACCCAACTTTGTCTGGGAACAAAAGCTTAAAGCCACCAAACATTCTCTGAAGGAATGGATCAAAAATCCTATTAATATCCCTTCCAGCCATAGAAAAGAAATAGTTCAACAATTATTAGATTTGCAACTGGAAATGGAGAGAAAGGTCATCAACACTTCAAATCTTGAGAAAGAACAGGCTGCCCAAAACTCTTCCTTTCGTTCCTTCTGACAGGAAGAAGAGTATTGGAGACTTAAGTACTGAATATTTTGGCTAAAAGAGGGGGACCGAAATACTTCCTTTTTTCACCGACAATTCAAATCTCACCTACCTCGGAACCACATCTCTGAAATAATCTCAGCAGAAGGGACTGCCTTTAAAGGTTATGAGCAGATTAAAGTGGTAGTAGAACTACATTTTCAAAAAATTCTTAAAGAAGAAGGGACAGGCAGTGAGGAAGTCACCTCTGATTTCCTTTCATACATCCCCTATCTCGTCAGCAAAGAATAAAATCTAAGTCCCATGAATCCATACACAGAGGAATAAATCAACAATGTAATCTGGTCCATGGAGCCAAACAAAGATCCAGGGCCCGATGGCTTCTCAATTCACTTTTATAGAATCTGTTGGACAATCACCAAGGAAGATCTATTGAGAATGATTAAATATTTTCAGCAAAAGGCCAAAGTGGGAGGCAGTGCTAATTCCACCTTTCTCGTTTTAATCCCTAAAGAGGTGAATTTGGGTTCTTTTGATCGATTTAGGCCTATCTCACTTTGCAATGCATCATACAAAATCCTCTCTAAAAATTTTGACAAAGAGGATCAAGCCTCTGTTAGAGAAACTCATCTCTCCTTTTCAGAGTGGTTTTTTCAAAGGGAGGCATATCTTGGACAATGTAATCATAATTAAGGAATCTTTGCACACCAGTCACCATCGGAAGGAACAAGGGATGCTCATTAAGCTAGACATGGAAAATGCCTTTGATCGGGTAAAACTCTCCTTCCTGTTCAAAGTTCTCCTTGCTTTTGGCTTTAGCATTGAATTTGTTAATTTGATTAAAGTTGTATTGAAAAGCCTTGGATAGCTCTGTTATTCAATGGTAGGCCGACTAATTACTTCCAAGCCACAAGGGGATTAAGGAAAGGTCCCCCACTTTCCCCTTTTCTATATATCCTCATGGAAGATTCACTAAGTAGAAATATGACTGTAGAAAAGCAAGTTGGGAATGCCCTGGGCATCATGCCGATGAAGGGTCTGGAACTCATCAATCATGCCTATTTCACGGACGATTCTATTCTGCTAGGAGGGGCCTCCATAAAAATAGCAAATGTTTACAATGAGATTTTGCAAAATTTCTGCAATATCTCTGGAGCACTGATAAATAAAAGGAAAAGCGCAGTGTTTGGATGGAACATGAACCAACAATCAGTACTTCGAATTGCCCAATTCTTGGTGTTCACGGGCTCTGCTACTTGGGAAAAAATCACTTATCTTGGCCTTCCTCTTACTCTGGGAGCCAACAAGGCTTCCCTCTGACTTGGAATTCTTAGCAAGATCAAGTCCAAAATAGCAGCTTGGGGAGGTCAGTGGCTTACCAACGCTGGGAATCTCACCCGGATAAAATCAATCCTATCCTCCTATCCAATATATCAGGACTCTTTCCTCTTGGCACCTAAATTGATCACAGTTCATATTTCTAAGTTGATTCAGGATTTTTTGTGGAGAGGAGGCAAGGGAAATGAAAGAAAGTTCCACTTAGTTAACTGGGACATTGTCAAGCGTCCTCTGATGGAAGGAGGATTATAAGTAAAATATCCAAGATTGTCCAACCTTGCATTAGGAGGAAAAATACTCTGGAAAATTTACTTAAATCGTAAGCATCCTGTTAGTCAAGTATTGAGTAAAAAATACCTCGACGGAGTCTCTTTAAGAAATCTACAGGCCTAAAAAATTCCTAAAGGTATGATGATTTGGAACCTTTGTCGACAAGGGATGGGTTTTTTTCAATCTCTTTTATATCACGTCCCTGTAAATGGGATCAAAACTCAGCTTTGGGATGATAGCATCTTGGGCCATCCTCCTCTCGCCTCCTCTGCTAAAATCAATGAGATCCAGTCGTGGATAACTTAGCACGGCTTTGTTAAGCTTGCAGACATCTCAGCTTAGGATCCTTCTGGGAATTGGCAGGCGTGGGCTCTTCCTTGACTCCCATAGCACTTGCAGGCACAAAAGAGCCTCCTTCTTGAGGCGTTGACGAGATTGGCTCTGGTCCATCTACAACTACCTGATTAATGGGGTTGTGGAAAGTCAGGTATCTATACTGCTGGTCAAGGCTTTTCAACCCTCCAAACTCATCACGCGCTGATCCATCCTGCCTCCTTGTGGAAACAAGTGTGGGACACTTTCGGCCTGCCAAAAATAAATTTTTTCACTTGGGTTTTAGTCCACATAAAAGTTTTAACATGCGAAAATTTGTTAAAGAGAGGAATTACAGGCCCTCATCACTGCTCTCTGTGTTGTTGCATGGTGCTTGAAACCTCGGACCACCTATTCGTGGACTGTCCTTTTGCACAAGAAGTTTGGTCTCTTACCTTTCTCGGCCTCAATGCAATTGTCCCTTCTCAAATCACAATAATCACCCTCTTTTCCACCTGGAAGGAAAGGTATACTCTTACGCTCAAAATCAAATCCTCATGGAACAGAATTTGGCAAGCCTTACCCAAATATGTTTGCTGGAAAATTTGGTTGGCGAGGAATAAGCAGATTTCAACAACTCCATGCACTCTCCCTCAAACGTGGCAGCAAAGGCAAAGGCACTTATGCAGGAGGTAGTGATTAATCACCCTTCACCTACAACTCCCTGCTCCCTGAAGTAAAAAAAAGGCTTGGCACTTATTTGTTTAGGGATAGAAAAAAGACCTTTGTTCGTCCCTTCAACAATCCGGGGTGGTGAATTTGATATCCAGATGCATTTTTTCAAGGATGGTGGAGGAATCAGGGTAAAGCCTTGATATTTTTGGACGGTGCCTCGAAAGGAAATCCTGGGATTGCAGGAGCTAGCGGTGTGATCTATTCATCAGACAACCTTAGAAAATACAACTTCAACTAGGGTTTAGGGAAGCGAACAAACAACCACGATAAAATTCTTGGGTTGCTAAAATCTTGTCAGATTGCCCAAGAAAATGGTTTGAAAGAAATACAAGTTTTTGGAGATTCTAAAATATTGATAAAGATTCTAAATTCAGATGACCATTTCAGCAACCCGATGCTCAGCAAGACCCTGTAAAGGTTGAGTTATGTTCTGCAAGACTTCACCTCTTCCTTCTTTTTCCACGTCCTGTGAGGCTCAAACAAAGAAGCAGATGAAAAAGCAAACAAGGGTTGTCTTTTATCTCAAGGAATATAAAACAAGAATGATTATACACCCTCCTGGATTCCTATTCCGTAGCTATGGTCTTGCCTTGATCACTTGTTTTGTAAGATCCAGATAAGATGTAATAGCGCCAAATGGACTTTCAATTATTTGTAATCTTGGTTGATTGGCCGTGGCCCAATCGTTACCCAAATAAATAATTATAACCGTTCCAGTTAAAATATTAATAATAATAATAAAAACATATAGCGTAAATGGAAAGGGATTTAGTAAAAACTTGTTAGGGAGGGGATTTAGTCAAAAATTGTTAGAGAATGGATGTTAGAATAAATAGGTATTAAATGGTAAAACTTATAATATTATTACTAAGATAGTTAATAAATTGGGTTAAAATTAATAATAATATTAATATATGAAAAACAAGGAAAGAGAGGAGAATAGGTGCATATTTAATGAATTAGGAATAAAATGAGTTAGAAGATGTCCATTAGAATAAATGGAAGATCTATATGTAAATAACAAAGGAATTGAAACAAGAGGGTAATATAAGAAAGATTGAAGAAGGGAGGAGAGAAAAAAATGAATTCCTAACATAAATTGTGGATAATAGGCTTTCATGAGTGGTTTAATTTATAGTCTACTTTACGTTTAAAATTGCTGGGATGTTTTTTTATTTCTATGACCTCTCTAATAATATAAGGGGAATAATGGGGAGTTGAAGCAAGGACTTTGGTTTGGAAAAAACAGATGAGGTGCTTAGATTTGTGGGAATGTTTATTGATAGTTGGTTTTGTAAGATGATTGTGGAAAGAGTTTGCTATATTCTCCTTAAGACGGTTCTTGCTAGATTGTCCAATTGGGCCTATATAGGATGTACCAAAATCATTAGGAATTTGGTAAACCCCTTGGCCAAGCATTGGGTCATATTTATCTTTAACACTCTTAAAAAGTTGTTTTAGGGTTTTATGATGTTTGAAAAAATATTTAATATTCTTTTTGGATAAAATATTGGAGATGTGATTAATAAGACCATGAATGAAAGGGAGTGAGATAAGTTCCCTTCCCAAACCTTCCTCAAGAACTTATCCCACTCTCTTGAATTCATGGTATTATTGATCTCATCTCCAAGATTTTATCCGAAAAGAACATTACAACTCTTTTCAAACCCCATAAAACCCTAAAAAAAAGTTTCAAGAATGTTAAAGATCAATCTGACCCAATGCTTGGCTAAGGGGTTGACCAAATTCCTTTTACTTGTGGTAAGTACTATATAGACCAAATTGGTCGATCCATCAAAACTTGTCTTAAGGAGCATATAAGGAACACTTTACACAATATTCATACAAAGTAAACTATTGTTGAATATTCCCACAACTCGAAGAACCACATTTCTTCTAACCAAACCAAAATCCTTGATTCAACTCCTCATTATTCTTCTTGTATTATCATAGAAGGTCTCGGAATCAAAAAACATTTTAACAGTTTTAGCTATGAATATGGCTATAAATTGAGCCACTCATGGAAGCCTATTATCCACTATTTACTTAGTAATTTGTTTTCTTCCCTCCTCCCTTATTTGGTCTTTCTTATATTATCTTCCTTGTTTGAATTCCTCTTAAATATTTCTCTATTATTTAATTTTATCTTTACATATGGATCTTCATTTTCCTTTGATGGACATATTTTAAGTCATCTTTTTCTTGATTTATTAAATTTGCCTATTCTCCTTTCTTTCCTTGTTTTGCATATATTGATATTATTATTAATTTAGCTCAATTTATTATCATGCTTTCTAACACTAGAACGGGGATAATTTTAAGGACCCATATTGATTTAAAAGTGTATGAACCTTGACGAATCTTACCAATTCTTAAAATGTCAACTACAAAATATTTAGCAGTATTTTTTAAAATTATTTCAATTTCTAAGGATTTTATATAGTTTATATAATAATTTGGCGATTTTTAGAGTGAAAAAATTTTACCCCATCAAAATTGGGCAAAATGGGGCTTTAAAAAATGCAAACTGGCGAATCTTTTTTTGGAAAAAAAACATGGAAAAATAGCCCATGGGCTAAATTTCGCCCCTAAAATTTTCTTTGCACTAGAATATTCTTTTGATGATCTTGATTTAGAATTTGACATGTTCATTGATAGCCCATCATATGAATTGCCCAAAAGAGTTACTAGAGCGATGAGAACGTTTAATTAACGAAATCAATACCACAAAAGGGTCGGGGATATAAAAGTTCCGTTAGCCCCACAAGAGAAGTTATTAATCTAATTTAAGTGCCTTAATATACGTGTTTCTTTTAATTGTGAGGTTATTAATTTAATATAATTTCCTTAATATAACCATTCCTTTTTATACGGATGTTATTAATCTAATCTAAATGCCTTAATATACCCATTCCTTTTTATTAGGAGGTTATTAATTTAATCTAAGTGCCTTAATATATCCATTCATTTTTATCTTGAAGCATGCACTAAAGGGTCACATTAGTTTTAAAATTTTATTGAAGATATTATTGAAGATTGGATTTTATTTATGTTGCATAAGGTACCACTCAAGATCTAAATCCAATCTTTGCATCTTTAGCTAAAGTGGTCAACTATATTGTTAAAATTTTGATCAATCATATTTTGAAGAGATATATTTTCTAATATAAACCACTTGGGATATATTTTGCTTGTCCTAGTGTGGTCGTGGTTTTGTCTATATACAACTTGATTATGAAGGATATCATCCATATGCATCATCTTATGGGGTTTTAGGTCTTGTAAGGTGCAAGGTGCAAAGTGAGGTCTTTTTTAGTCAAGGGAAGTTTGCAATATAAAATTATATTTTAGACGTTGGGTTGTAAACCTTTGGATATTAATATGGTGACAAATCTGAAATTATTTACTAATATAGATTCATAATTGATAGATCCTTTTGGTAAGAGAAGTATGCAATGGATATTCTAATGATATTTCAGATGTTGAATATTTACTGATATAGATTCATAATTCATAGAGTGAGATTGCTTTATGAATGTTTGTGGTGGGAAAGGGCCAATTTATTTTAACTTTACTAGTTTGGAGCTATTGTTAAATTATGTTTAGATCTTTAACATAATTGAATTGTGTGAACATCAATAACTAACCTAATTCTAGGAATGCAGACATTTAGCATGACCAGATTATGCGAAAAAATCAATAACCTAATCTATTTCAACTTTCTATTTTTTGATTTAAAAATCGGTTACGAAATTTACAATAACTTTCTATTATATTATGGGTTTTGAGGTCTGGTACGATGCAAGGTGAAAGTGATACTTTTTTTATGTAAGGGAAGTATGCAATAGAAATTCTAAAGATATTTTAGATGTTGTATTGTAAACCTTTGGCCACTAATATGGTGCAAAATCTGAAATTCTTTACTAATATATAATCATAATTTATTGATCCTTTTGGCAAAGGAAACATGCAATGGAGGTCCTAATGAAATTTTACATGTTGAATTGTAGACCCTCGGCTACTCCTATGGTGCCAAATCTAAAATTATTTACTGCTATAGATTCCTAATTGGTAGATCCTTCTTTGTACAAAAAGTGGATTAGTTCCTTAATGTATCTTGTAAATACAAGGCCTAATATATATTTTGTGGTGTACACTTTGAATTGTTTATAAATGAAACTTGGTAGAATCAATGGATAGCACCAAGCATGTGATCTATTAACTAAAATACATAGTTCACTACGACATGATGTATGACTTGGAAAATGTTGAGTTGTTGTTGCAAAGTTTTATTGACTTTTACTAGGTTGGAGATACTAGTTCTAGGAATAGCGCATCAACTTTTTGTATTAGTTTTGTCATGGAAATGATTTTATAATTCAATAATAAGTAGGTGGTATTTGCACTCAATTCAATAGAGGCAAAGTACATGGCAACTTCAAATATTAGTTGGAAGGCCATATACTTACCAAGTTGATAATAGAGTTCAGTAATTGGATGTTGGATCCCACATCTATCGTGTACTATGGAATTCATGGTTGCATTAGGCTCTTTGAGAACTCATTGTTTCATGATTGCTTCAAGCACAATGAAATTTGGTACCATTTCCTTGGTGAAAGAGTGGAGAAGGGATTAGTGATTCTTGAGTATGTTTCTTTGGATTCACAAGAGGTATATATTTTGAGCAAGCCCCTACATGAAGGGAAATCTGAGTTATTGAGGGAGATACATAGTTTGGTGGATAACAATTACTTGTTGAGAGGGAATGCTAGTTATTTTAATTTTTGCTCAACATGTGATTTTGAGTTGTTGAGGGAGATATATTGTTTGGTGGAGAACAACTTACTTGCAAAGAGGGAGTGTTAGTTATTTTAATTGTTGCTCCATGTGTGATTCTCCTTCAATGGATTGATAGCCTTAATAGATCTATGCAAGATCATTTTTATGCATCATGAAGTTTTATGGATGAGGGAACAATAATAGAATTATCATCTATGAGGTAGAGTATAAGATATAAGAATTTGAGACATATGCATGCTTGTACCATGCATGCACCATCTTTAACATGCTAAATCTAGAAGGTATTTTTTAGTTGAGGAAGGTGCTACCTTTTCCTTATTTATAATATGTTGTTTAATTTTAGTTTAGGAATTATTTTTATCTTTAGTATTAGTTTGGCATAGCTAACTATCCATATTTATCCAAGGCATTGTTTCATATGGTAGGATGCCCAACATTGTTTCATATGGTAGGATTCTCATGCATGCTTAGGCATATGTTGTTTAATTCTAGTTTAGGAATGCTTTTTATTTTTAGTAGTATTTTGGCATATGTAAGTATCCAGATTTAATAAGTTGTTGTTTCATAAGGTAGGATTCACATGCATGCTTGGGAACAATATTGTAGGTATGAATTATGCTTAGGGTTTCTTCTCTAGCCTATGTGAATCATAGGGATGTTCTATAATATTTGCACAAAACTAGGATGGTTGGACCATTTGATTTTTGAGTTATTTTCATTGTGATTATTTTTTTCAAAACAATAGTGAGTGATACGATGGGTAGCTAAAATTATATTATTTTTCTATTTTAAGATTAGTTTGTTAATCTGGTATTCCTTTGCCCATTGTTTTGATAGTAAAAAAACCTTTTTTTGTTTTTGGGAATGAAGATGTTATCTTGACTTGAAAATTAATAGTAACAATGAAGGATTTGATAGTTCGTAGAGGAATATGCACGAGATGCACATTTCTACTTCATTTCTCTTAAGACAAAAGTAGAATAGAAATGAATATAATAGAGACAGTAAATGCTTGGGTGAACTTGTCGGTTCATAATGTATTGGGATGCATAAAGAGTTTCAATTTAGACGTAGGAAAAATTGATTACAATGGGATAATGCAGGTCAATGCAAAAAAAAAATGTGCTATTTTTGTTGTTGCAATGTGAAATGAATCTCTTGTTGTTCCTCACTATATCTAGAGATATGAAGATGAGGTATTGATGGATGTCTCCCAATTCAAAATAATTGTGGAGGAAAAACAAGCATATGATCCATAGAAAAATATGCTTCCCTAATATATTGTAGATGCAAAATATGAGATTATCGAAAACCTGCAATCTAAGTTTCAATGTTCAAGTATAGGATGTGATCACAAGACTAATAATCATAATGATAATGGGGATCAAATTATATAATAGCTCGATCATTAGAATTTTTTAATTTATTTTATTATTATTTAATGGATCACCATTGTAGCTGGTCCAAACAAGTTATTTGGTAGATACAAACATTATAATAAGGGATACATTATTTGTGACACCACAAATACATCCTCTAAAAAGACAACATGTCCATTTAAATGATCAACGAGATTATGTCATATGAAGAAGAAGAAGGACAAAAGCAGGTACCACAAATAAAAGCAATTCCATCTCCAACTCTTTGTAAAATCCAAAATATTGACACAAGAAGAAGGATATATATAATTACTACAAATAAAAGCAACTCCATCTCCAACTCTTTGTAAAATCCAAAATATTGCACCAATATAAACTTTGACACTATTTACAAGAACATAATCTTTGACAAAAATGAAATGTGTAGGTTTTACATTATTAAGTGCTCCTATTAGGCTGTTATTTTATATGTAAGATGAAAAATTTGATATAACGATTTAATCCATATTGAAAATTTTACCTCTAAAAATTTAAGTGCTAGCAGTACAAATGAGGGTAATATTTCGGGGCAAAATTTCGCCAATTAGCTATTTTTTGTGCATTTTTTTCAAAAATAAATTCATTATTTGGTCATGTTTACTCTCTAGTATCGCCTATATTTACATAAAATATGTTTTCTATTGCAACATTCACCAAAATTTACAATTTTCAATAGTAAATTGTATGTTTTATATTTAATTTTCGCCTACCTATCTATCCATATGATTTTTTCAATCCAAAATAATCACCTAGAATACTATACTTAGGTATACGATTAGAATCCTTAAAAAATAACTTGGTTACTTGATGAAAATTTCCATTGGAGTGGCATGTATCCCTAGTTGCAATAATGTTGTTTCTTTGCATTTAAATGCATAACAGAAATATTTTTAATACTAATAGAACTGCAAAATATTCAAAAGTAAACAATGCATAACTAAGAGTTTGCAAACAATTGTATGATCTGTTGTGGTGAAGTGCTCTAGAGGAATATCCATTGTAGTTTACAAATCACAACCTCAACTATAATATGTTAAAATATTACATAATTAAAATTTAATGACAAAATTTAAAACCAACCATATTAAGGAGAAACATTGAATCCATGAACTTATAAATCCTATTTGATGGTCATATCCTATTTTGGTATTAAACAATTCTCTTGGTGAGAGAATAAGGCCAAGTGTAGTGGGGAATCTTGCCACATGTGGGTCCCACAACCTCTTATGTGCCCTCATGTTCCAATGCCACCTTATTTTATTATTATTATTATTATTTTGACCCATTTAATGTGAATTTGTAAGTCTAAGGTCATTTTGGGTCTTGTAGCTCCTTTACTCCAACTTTTAATGCTTCCACCCTCAACCTAGGGAACTAGTAATTTTCCTCCATGATAGTTCATTTGGATGGGTATATTACAAACTTTGAATTGGGAATTTATCTTAATGTGACCCACCTTGTCCATTTGGATCTAATTTTAAATTATTACTAACTTGGACATCATTCTTGGCAATTATTTGACCCTTAGCACCAATTTGACAAACTATCATGAGTATGGCCAAGTGGCTTAGGCCATTGTGACCCAATGCAAAATTTGGGGACATGAAAAATTCTCCCCTCCTAATATTGATTGTCCTCACACAATTTCAAACATGGATGTTGAAGAACCTGCTTTCTTTCCAAAACTTTGCTTCCAAAACTTTCTTCTCAAAACTCTGAGTAGTAGTACTCATGTACTACAATTGCGTGCTTCTAAAAGAAAGGAGATGTGGGTTTTCTTCTTCATATTGATATCCCTTGTAACATCACCACTAAACACCAAAATATTAATTAAATCCATCAAAACAAAGTTTTCACCATTACTCTTTACCTCTTTCATATTTTGGAAACCCTTTCTGATACCACTGTATAATTCTTTGAAGTTGCCATTGAGTTGCCCAACTTTGAGTCTTCAAGATCCATGAAAATTTTAGAGAGGAGCCACCATGCTTGCTGCTGCACTACTCTGATTAAAATCACCTTATTAAGTGGGAACTCAATCTCCCATAATAAATGAAACCAATGAGACTAAAACTTATCCTAGGGTCCCATTGCTTGTATTGCACTCCAACAATTAGGAGTGCTCTCCAACCCATACCATCAGGCAAGAGAATTCTTGGATCTGATTTACTTGTATGCATTATTCCAATCATCATAAGTATAAAATATAGATCATCAAAGTACATAAAAACATAGTAAAAATCTACATCAAGGAGGTTCCTCGTCAAAGAATCATGAAAGTGCTTATACCTCAAATTAAGTAGACCACCATTTTCCAAGTACATACAAAAATCAAGTGACCAATCAAATCTGCTCCACTGAAATAGGTGAGGATCCCATGTCCTATAATGTTGCTCCAAAAGGATGTAAGATGCATAAAAATAATCAGCCATGTGTTCTTTCATCCAATAAGTGAATGAATAATCTCCATTAAAATATGAACCAAGTAGAGAACAAAGAAAACAATGAGCTTTCAAGGGGCTCCCTGAAGTACCATTTGTGCATCCATGACTATGTGTATCATCAAGAAATAACAAAGGATGTTGCTGCCGATAAAAATGTGCTCCAATCATATATCTCTTCAACCAAGTATTGGATTAAGTTCCTCCAACATCAATTGAACTGAGCAAGGATCAAGGAAAATCATGAGTCTTCAAGTGACTCAAATGAACATCATAAGTGCATCCATGTATATGTGCATAATCAAGAAATAACAAAGGATGTTTCTGCCAATAAGAATTTACTCCAATTATATATCTCTTCACCCAAGTATTGGATGGAGTCCCTCCAGCATCAATTGAACTAAGCAAGGAGAAAGAAAAATCATGAGTCTCCAAGTGACTCAAGTGAACATCATGGGTGCATCCATGTAGATATGTATCATCATAAGGTAACAAAGGATGCTGCTGCAAATGTAAATAATAAAGTTCTCTAATAATTTCATCATCTAAAGGAGAGATAGGAGTTTCATACTCCTCATGTGGCACCATCAAAAAGAAACTTTTAACCCATATTTCATTAGGATGAATGCTGCAAAATATGGAAGTGTAAGATGTAGGAGAATGAACCAACTCACCCAAATGATCAGAAAATGCAAGAGTGTCATCATGTGAAGGCTCCATAAGGATAGGATCATGCACCTCCCTCAAAAGGGAAAAAAATTCCTCATAGGTTGGTTCGAAGGTAGTGGAATCATACACTTCTTCAAAAATTGTGTAACCATTTCCAAGAGGCAACCCAAGTTCCTCTTCTACCACAAAAAGTTATTGGTTCTCATCAAGCTCATATTCAAACACATCAAGCACCTTCAATTATCCATGTTTCTCATGATCCATCATGTCATGAGAATCCTCCAACCAATCTACCATTTGACAATCTGAAACATAGGAGGAATAACAAGTATCTTGCAACCTATCAAGAAGTTGATAATTTTGCATTTTGAGCTTATGAATATCCTCATTATTATTCAAGTATGATTGTAGCTAGGGTTTTCACCCTAGCTTGTGCAAATGAGCACCTACTAAGGAGAAGTGATTCCTTAGTATCAGTTCATTAAACAATAAATAAAAGCAGTAAAATAGTTTGAAATTTAACCTAGCATGAGCATTAACATAAATAATAAAACATGAAAATATGGCAAAAGATTTCTCTTTTTGTATTAAAGATTATACCTCCAATGTGAAGGTTGGTGAAGCCTTTGCAGCAGTCCAAGGGGGTTGCTTCCAAGCTTCCAGTTTTGCTCCTTTCTCTTTCTCCAAAGGGTTGGAAATGGGCCAAAGGGGCACTCAAGTGTGAAAGTAGCTCAAGGGTGAGCTAGGGTTTCAAGAGTGATTTTGGCAGAGTAAGGGTGTGTTTGACTGTGGATATGAAATGAGGGGCCTCCATCACCTATTTATAGGTTTTTAGTGGTGGAGTGCTGGCCCATGGTTTTGGGCACCATATGGTTTAGGTCAGCTGTATAGGGTTTTTTCTTCCTTTTTTCCTCTTTTTCCTCTTTTTTGTATTTTTTGTATTTCCTTTTTAGAGGGTTTTTGCTATTTTGGAGGAATTTTGGATTATTTTGGGGGAAAAGGGGGTTTTTTGGCCTTTTGGAGGCAAATATGGCAGGAAATATGGACAAATGAGTCATGTAATGGGGTAGATGAGGTAGTGAGCACTTTTTGGGTGTTAATAGATTGTCCCCTGATGTGTGAGGGAAGGAGCTCATCATATGGCCGATAGACATCATAAGTCTTTTCAATTAAAATGCTGAAATTTTTTTAAAAATATTCTGTAAATGGAACAAAAATAATACTGCAGAAAAAAGGCTGTAGGGAAGTATGGCCACAGATAGGACAGATGGCTGTGCAGGTGCAGAAAATATTGCAGCAAAGTGCTAGGTTCAAAATAGGAAAAAAGTGTAGAAAACAGACCGTGGGTCTGTGGCAAATCTGAGCGGTCGGACCATAGGAAACAGCACAATAGTTGCGGATGGGTTGCGGGATTTTGGCCGAAAGACGCAGGAGGACCGCGAGAAAAAGGTCGAAAGTCGCAGGTGGGTTGCAGGAAAATGGCTGAAATCCGCAAGCGGGATGCGGGAAAAAGGCCAAAAGACGTAGGTGGGTTGCAGGAAAATGGCTGAAAGCCGCAAGTGGGACGCGGGAAAAAGGCCGAAAGACGCAGGCGGGTTGTAGGAAAATGGTTGAAAGCCGCAAGCGGAATGCAGGAAAAAGGCCAAAAGACGCAGGCAGGTTGCAGGAAAATGGCTGAAAGCCACAAGCGGGCGACGGAAAAAGGGTCGAAAGACGCAGGCGGGTTGCAGGAAAATGGTTGAAAGCCATAAGCGGGACGCGCAAAAATGGGTTAACAGCTGTGTTCGGACCGTACGAAGCAAGCTAATAGCCGCGGTCAGATCGTAGGTAACAGATTGGAAACCGCCGGTAGGTCGCCGGAAACAGTCTGAGAGCCGCGGTCAGATCGCAGGTAAATTCCTGAAAGACGAAGTCGGAACGCAACTGCGGGGGGAAAAAGACACGGTTTACGACAGCCGAAAGGAAAAAACAGAAAAATATTGCAGAAAATTGAAAACGTTTAAAACTTTAAAACTATACCCAGAAATTCAAACGAACAAAACGAGAGTCGCCAAAACTGTAGCTAGGGTTTTCACCCTAGCTTGTGCAAATGAGCACCTACTAAGGAGAAATGACTCCTTAGTAGCAGTTCAATAAACAGTAAATAAAAGCAGTAAAACAATATGAAATTTAACCTAGCATGAGCATTAACATAAATAATAAAACATGAAAATATGACAAAAGATTTCTCTTTTTGTATTAAAGATTATACCTCCAATGTGAAGGTTGGTGAATCCTTTGCAGCAGTCAAAGAGGGTTGCTTCCAAGCTTCCAGTTTTGCTCCTTTCTCTTTCTCCAAAGGGTTGGAAATGGGCCAAAGGGGCACTCAAGTGTGAAAGTAGCTCAAGGGTGAGCTAGGGTTTCAAGAGTGATTTTGGCAGAGTAAGGGTGTGTTTGACTGTGGATATGAAATGAGGGGCCTCCATCACCTATTTATAGGTTTTTAGTGGTGGAGTGTTGGCCCATGGTTTTGGGCACCATATGGTGTAGGTCAGCTGTATAGGGTTTTTTCTTCCTTTTTCCCTCTTTTTCCTCTTTTTTGTATTTTTTTTATTCCCTTTTTAGAGGGTTTTTTCTATTTTGGAGGAATTTTGGATTATTTTGGGGGAAAAAGGGGTTTTTTTAGCCTTTTGGAGGCAAATATGGCAGGAAATATGGACAAATGAGTCATGTAATGGGGTAGATGAGGTAGTGAGCACTTTTTGGGTGCTAGCAATGATCCATGTAACCATTCATTAATCTCAACCAAATTTTTTCTATAAAAAATCAAGGACATGAAATTACCTTCGATGTTGCACATTTCTCTTTGAATCTTCTCCATGTCTTCAAGGAAGGATGGATCCTTCAATGCATAAACTATCCAACAAGAATTTGACACCAATGCTTGAGTGTCATGGAGTATGCTAATGGTCTCTTGGTTCTTTTTTTCATTCATCTTTAATGACCCTTCAATAAAATGAGGCTCTTGCAAATGGAATTCCTCATCTTCTTCCCTCTTACTTGGTCCAACTTCATGAAGCTCAAGTGGTGATGGGGAAGTTGAGCTTGTTTCTTCTTCAACTGCTACAAGGTCTTCATTTTCATGCTTAATGGAAGTTTGGCTTGTAGAAACACTTTCAAAAGTGATCTCTATGTCACCAACATAGAGGTGTGAGCATCCGTCCATAGGTACTCCTTCATCGTTCAAGCATCCATCAGTAGATTCTCTTTGATTCATGTCCAAGGTAGAATGTGTCTCGAAATGATCTTCAATATTTTCAATAGAGTCTTATTCATGCTCATGTGATGTCTCTTCATATCTTTCAGAGTCACTTGGGAGTGACTTTCGAACCTCTTCATGTAATGCTTCTTTTGCTTTACATATTTCAGAATGAGGTGGCTCATGGGTACCCTCCTTTTCACTCAAACATATATGATTTTCTCTCCAAGTTATTTTGCAATAAGGGAATAGAACTTTCTTCACTAACTCCACATATTCATTTTTGGGCCTATTTTCAAACACTCAATAAACAAAGTCTTCAAAAGGAATCGAATTTTGTATATTTTCCTTCAAAGCAAGATATGCTTGATATTGTTGAGGCAAGGTTTTATATCTTGCTCTCAATCTTTGTAATTCATTCATAGAATTATCCTTTGGTAGTGTGAAACAATCATACTCATAAAAGTCAAGGTCATAAGAATAACCATCATTCCTTATGAAATTGTAAGAAGTGCCACATGATGGCACCTCTTTCTTATACCATTCACATTCTTCTTCATATTTCTCATAAGAATTGTACTCATAGGATTCATTATAATAGTAATACGTGGCTGAAAATTATTATTAAATGTATGATATTAATTCATAGGTGCAAGGACCATGCTCTGATACCATTGTAATGTCCCAAATTTGAAAATTTTCCCAATTTGGCCAATTTTCGAACCTTGGACTATTGAATCTCCAAACTCTCCCCAAAGGATCCCAAATGGTTTTGAATTATGTCTAGAGTGGATTGAGGTGTATTAGGACACCCTAATACAAATATTATATGATTGGACACCTTCTAATTACCTCAACAACTTGCATTTACAATTAGAGAATGAAAGGGAAAATTACTAGGAAAATCGATGTTGAAACCTCCAAAGGTATATGGCTCCAAAATACTCCTAAGGAATTCAAATTGGGAATGAGAGTGTTTGAAGGGTATTAGGACATAAAAATGAACCTAATGGGTGCTTATAAACTATAAAAATAATTTTTCAACATTCATTTAAGTTTAGGAGAAAATAGGGAAATTTGCTAGTAAATTCGAGGTTCAAATCCCCCAAGGGTAGAGGTCACTAATGACTTCCCAAATGCAGTATGAACCTAAACTATTTAAGGAAAGAGAGATTTATTAGTTATATGAATTCAATGGGCACCCACATGCATCATTAATTAGTTCGTAAAGGCTGCTAAAACTCCAATAAATCACAGATTGGTAAACATGTCTTAACATAAGGGGAAATGAGAGAAAAACTCTATAACTTGCTATGAAATTTGTGAGAAATTTGTTATAAGGAATTGCATAAGGTGTATGAAAATTCTTCAGTATATTAAGGTCTCTCCAAACATCAATAAAAACAAAGATATTTATTGATACAATTCGATACCAAACAACTTCAAGCTCTCTCAACAAGATATATGGGAAAATGGCTCGAATCTCTTCCTTGAATGTAAATATCACTTGAAATACATAATGTTTCGAGATGTGGATCTCATGATATGATTATTACAGAGATATATAGAAGATAACATGTCCATGAAGTCTAAAGAGGAGTCCTTCACTAACTATGTGCAACAACAAGTGCGCTATGCAAAAGCTATGGGGGAAAATGGCACCATTCATACATAGTTTCACTTGGATATTTGACACGAGGTTCATATGAGCATAAAATACAGAGTTCATAAATAATATTAAAAATAAATGGGGCCCCAAGATCTCCCCAAAAGATATCAGCATCTCACCAAGTGCGCCCTTCCTCCAAGAGCCAAAATATGAAGAGAAATGTGAGAGAGATGTGAGAGCAAGTTGAATAAGAGAAGATCACGAGCAGCCCTGTAACTTCAACCTGCAAAAAATGACTCCATTTTAGCTCCAAATGAAAGGTCTGAATGGACTCTCCAATTTCCAATTAGGATGGGAATATTGCACCCTCAAAATTGGTACTAAGGCAAGTAGAGTAAACACTCCACTAGCATGGACAAGCTATGCTCTCCAATTTGAAAAATGAGAAATGATCAAAATATCCTCTCCTTCTTTGTTATTTTTTTTTATAAACTTCTCTATTCCTTTCGAATTCCTTCCAAAAGATTCATGCCAACTGAAGTTGGGAAGAGATTCCAATGTGTGCCACTTGTCCAATAATTCCTAGTCTCCAACTTCCCTCAATTCGAATGGGGAAGCTTCTTGGCTGCCATAAATCCCTTGTGCGCCCTCTTGGAGGCTATTTTTAGCCCTAACATGCATATATGTCATATATCAGCAATCAAGTCTGAAATTTGTCATAAGTGTCATAGAATATTCATCATTGTTGTCATAGGAGTTAGGGAATCTAGCTCCTAGTGTCACAAGTCTTCTAAGATGCCTCTTCCTCCTCCATGGGAATTACTCTTCCACTAAAATTATACCTTAAATGATTCATGCCATGAATAATACCTATTCAACTCCCCCAAGTATGTTACCCTTCATATTGAACTCGAATTGGTGAGAGAATAATACCAAGTGTAGTGGGGAATCTTGCCACATGTGGGTCCCACAACCTCTTATGTGCCCTCATGATCCAATGCCAACTTATTTTCTTTTTATTATTATTTTTTTGACCCATTTAATGTGAATTTGTAAGTCTAAGGTAATTTTGGGTCTTGTAGCTCCTTTACTCCAACTTTTAATGCTTCCACCCCCAACGTAGGGAACTAGTAATTTTTCTCCATGATAGTTCATTTGGATGGGTATGTTATAAAATTTGAATTGAGAATTTATCTTAATGTGACCCACCTTGTCCATTTGGATCTAATTTTACATTATTACTAACTTGGACATCATTCTTGGCAATTATTTGACCCTTAGCACCAATCTGACAAACTATCATGAGTATGGCCAAGTGGCTTAGGCAATTGTGACCCAATGCAAAATTTGGGGACATAACATTCTACCATACAAAATTTCAAAAGGATCCATTTTAGTTGATGTTTGATAGACATTGTTATAGGCAAATTATTCCAGGTATATGTAGTCTTCCCAATATGATGGGTTATGCATGACATACATTTTGAGCATGTCTTCTAGTATTTGATTAGTACTTTCAATTTTCCCATCTGTTTGTGGATGATAGGCTGTACTAAAATTTAGCTTTGTGTTTAGACCATAAAACAAATATTTCCAAAAATTTTATGTAAACTTTGCGTCTTTATCAGATAAAATGGTTTTTGGCACCACATGTAATCTGAAAATTTCTTTTAAGAATTTTTTTGCTAAGTTTATAGCCTTATAGGTAGATTTTACAGGTATGAAATGTGTAGGCTTAGACAATTTGTCCACAACCATAAGTATAGCATCATTTAGCATTTTTCTTTTCGGTAAACCGGTAATAAAATCCATGCTTATTACATGCCACTTCCATTATGGAATGGGTAATGGCTGTAACAACCCATCCAGATGCTGATGTTTAGTTTTTACAACTTGAGATTCTTGACATTTAGCAATGAACATAGCTACATTACTCTTTAATTTAGGAAAAAAAAATTCTTTTTGATGGTAGAAATCATTTTTTGATAGACCAGATGCCCAAAATAAGGTGGTTTATGAAATTCCTGCAATATTTTAGATCTAATTTTTTGTTGTTTCACACACATATAACCTATTTTTATACCACAATAATCCAGTTTCATCGAATTTATAATTTTCTTTTTGATGTCCCAAATTATTTTCTTGAATTTTTTTGTTGATTTCTAAGTAGTATTGATCATTTTTGCTTCTTTTCCTATTTCTATAATATAAATTAGAATTGATTTGACAAGCCGTTACCTCATACAACACATGCATTCTTCGACTTAAAGCATCAACGACCTTGTTCTCTTTTCCCTTGATATGTTTTACTTCAAAATTATACTCACTTATAAAATCCAACCATCTAGCATGTCTAGCATTTAAATTTGGTTGTTCAAAAATGTATTTTAATCCCAAATTGTGTGTTTTAAGGGTGAACCTTTTTCCCATCAAATAATTCCACCACATTTTTAGGGCATGTATGATGGAAGCCAACTCTAAATCGTGATTTGCATAATTTCTCTCATGATCTTTAAGTTTTAAGGATTCATAGGAAATAACATGGCCCTCTTGCATAAGGATTCCTCCTACCCCATCCGGGCCAGCTATTTTCAAAATAGATGTGGTTGTTAACAATTGTTTAAGCTGATGAAAGCTTGCTTCACATTTTTCAGTCCAAACAAATTTTGTATCCGTTTTCTACAAGGATGTCATAGGATAAGCTATCTTAGAAAAGTTTCCAATAAAATTTCGATAATATTCTGCTGACCCCATAAATGATCAAATGTACGATACATTTTTAGGAGTAGGCGAGTCCATAATTGCTTTGATCTTCTCCGAGTAAACAACGATACCTTCTTCTGAAATAATATGTCTTAAATACTAAATTTGCTTCTTATAGAAATCACATTTATTGAACTTAGCATAAAGCTGTTGTTCTCATAATATCTGTAGGAAATTTTTTATATGTTCATTATGTTCTTCTTCACTCTTAGAATAAATGAGTATGTCGTCAATAAAGACTACTACAAACTTATCGAGATATTTGCTAAAAATGTTATTCATCATGCACATAAAAGTTGCAAGGGCATTAGTTAAACCAAATGGAATCACAACAAACTCGTAGTGGCCATATCTAGTTCTAAAATATGTTTTACTTATGTCTTCCTCTTGGATTCCCACCTAATGATATTTGGATCTCAAATCAAAATTTGAAAATATCTAGGCCCCCCCTACTTGATCAAACAGATTATCAATTATAGGGAGTGGATACTTGTTTCTAATTGTTAGATTTTTTAACTATCTGTAGTCAATACACATGCACATAATTCCATCCTTCTTTTTTACAAAAAAAACTGGTGCTCCCCATGGGGACACACTGGGTCTTATGTACCCATTTTCTATCAATTCTTGAAGCTGCAATTTTATTTCAAATAGCTCTTGTGTACTCATGCCATACAGAGCTTTGGACATTGACATTGCTCCTGGTACAAGATATATAGAAAATTCTAAATCCCACTTAGGTGGAAACCCTGATAACTCTTCAGGAAACACATATTTAAATTATTTTAAAATAGAATAATTTTCTATTCTGATTTACTCTCAGTATTACAAGTATGAATATTAACTGCATAGAATTTACAACCCTTCCTAACTGATCTTTTAGCTTGTAGGGAAGAAATCTATCTTAATGAAATTTTCTTAGGCACACCATGCACAATTTTATCTTTTCCTTGATCATCAATACATGTGAAATTTTTATTCAAACAATCTAGAATTACATGATGTTGTTCCAACTAATCCATCCCTATTAGGACATCATATGCTACCAAAGGAAATATATTTAAATTTATGCTTGTTTCTAGACCATTCAAGTCTATTGGACAACCCTTAATTAATTCTAAATTTTTTCATTTTGCACCGGTTTCTAATTGTACTAGATAAGGTTTAGTAAGCTTTACCTTATGTAATTTACAATTTTCCACAATATTTGGTGATACATAGCTACAACAAGATCCTGGTTCTATCAAAATAGAAACTGATTGTGTAAAATTTTTACCTTTGATTGGATTGGTGATCAACTTTACTGCCTTCCAAAGCAACGCATATTCTTGTCATCCTCGCAACATCTTCTACCATGACATCCTCTTGTGGATTGTTTAGAATTCTTTGAATTTTTTGTGAATAATCAAAATACAAGTGTTGACCTTGGAATCCATAAAATTTTACTGTTGTTGGAGTAGCCTTATTACCAACAAAAGTAATTGGTTTATTTCCACTTTTGGCTGGTAGGTTTGATTGTATTTCACTTGTAGCATAATTCCTGTTTCTTAGAAAATTACTTTTAAAATTTTTGCAAGGAGGGGGATTGTAGCCTTCCCTTCTGCTATCTGAAGTTATTTTTATCTTTTCTTTACTCCTTTTCATATTTTCAGACCTATGTTTACCATGTTCAAAGCAGAGTCTAGATTTAAATAAAGATTCATCAAGAGTCTTAGGTGCATCAAAATCAATTTTGTCCCATCAAATAAGGTGGAAGGAAACTCATAAATTGTTGGGTTTTAACTTTATCATCCCTAATGCAAGGGACATAATGTAGTAATTCCAAAAATATATTATTAGATCATCCATGGTTATAGATCCCATCTCTAACTTGTGAAATTCTTTTATCTTTTTATCAAAAAAGCATCCAGACATGTATTTTTCTTGAAACATTTTTTTAAAACTTTTCCAAGTAACTTTTCGTTCTTTCAGATTTTGGGTGAGTTTTAAATCTCGCCACCATTGTGAATCCTTACCATTTAAATTATATATGGCCAATATTGCCTTCAACTTGCTAGGATAGTCGTACACTTTAAAGTACTTTGTCATCCCTATCAACCATTCTTCCGGTTTTTCACTTGAGTCTAATTCTCCTTAAAAAATAAGAGTTTTAATTTTCTTGAATTCTCCCCTTAATTCTTCTTTACTAGATCTTTTACTTTTATTTCTACAAGGAGAAGAGAAAGAGGTGTCTAATGTACTATCACTATAGTAATACTTTCTGTCTAAAGATGAACTAGAATCTGTTTCAAAATTAACTTCTTCATTTTATTCATTTTTGTTTTCCTTTTCAGGCACATGCTTCGTTATCAAGTTACTATATTTATGAACTGCGTGGTAACTTTGTTTTATTTATGTTAATGTTTGTAGCAGGATGGCATTCATTTCCTGTTGTCCCTATTTGTCCTTCAAGTTATCATCTTTACAACTTTGCAATTCAGCCTTTAAACTTTGTACAGTTTTCATCAATTTAGAAGGTGTGATGTTTCTTTGATAAATGTTCATTTCTTCATGATTATGTTCTTATTGATGTTGAGGTGAATTTAAATTCCCTTGTCGACTAGAAATCTTGATCTCACTCATATTGTGTGATTTTTAATTCTGACGTCTCTGATTTCTAATTTTGTCTATAAGTTCCTCTTGTTGAGCTAAGGCCTCCCAATCCCTTTCAAGTTCTGTTATGTTTTGAGTTGTATTTATTGTCAAATTAAATAACTGAGAAGATACATAATTTTGAGATCCAAAATTGTTTTGTATATAAGGTTTTGTTTGCTACAGCAGTGTCATTTATCTTCTAGATTTAAATTTTCTGATGTGCAAAATAGAATTCAATTGTTAGTTTGTTTCTTGTGTATCTTCTAGTCAGGCCCATAGGTCACAAAGTGGTCAAACTCAACTATGATACCAATTTTTCATGTACCAAAATTTCAACACCTTTCATTTTTTAAATATTAAACCGTCAATGTCGCATTGCGACAATTTTACTGTACACAATTCTTTTAAAGACATAATCTCTGCATATGATATTTTTATTATTTGTTAATAAGGATAACATTTGTCTTTTCAAAATTTATTGGCAGAACCAGAACCATTCCTATCTTGTGTGTAATTGAGGATTGATGGTTTGATTTTAGAGATTCTTATTATTTATAGATCATGTTGGAAATATTAATTTGGTTTTGAAGAATAATCAAATTGTAGGAATGGATAGCTAGAGATCATAAGTGTGGGGAAGGAAATTCCGCCACATAAAAATCTTTCTTGTAAATATTAAGACATGTGTAGAGGCAATCCAAGAAGCATGGAGTTGATGATGGAATTGAGCAAAGAAAATTCCCGTAGACCTTGATATCATGAATATAGTGAAGTTATAGGTATAATATTTAAATCATGTACAAGAGAAGGGAGTAAAGGAAGTATATCTAGCAGCCATTACATGAATAAAATATAACAATATAATATATCGTCCATTATCTAGCCTCTTGAAATAAACATAGTGGTCAGAATGACATCTACTATAACCTTGTTTTGTCATAAACCTGTCAAATTTCAAATACGACTGCCTTAGATCTTGCTTTAGACCATATAAGCTCTTCTTCAACCTGCATACCAAATTCTTCTTCCCTTTGAACTCATACCCTTGTGGCTACTGCATATAAATCTCTTCCATCCCCATGGAGAAAGGTTGTTTTTACATCTAACTGTTCAAGATGCAAATCTTCTACTACCATTAGACTTAAAATAGTTATAATTGAGGTTATTTTAATAGCAGGAGAAAATATTCATTAGAATATATACCTTTCTTCTGTGTAAACCCCTTTACAACAAGTCTGGCCTTGTACTGCTTTTTTCCTCCATCTTCTTCCTTCAACCTGTAAACCCATTTATTCTTCAATGCTACTTTACCTACAGGAAACTGAACCAAATCCCATGTATGGTTTTTTACCAATGAGTCCATCTCCTCATTCATGCCTTGCTCCCACTTCTTTCTATTTTCCACCTGCATTGCTTCTTCATAATATTCTGGTTCACCAGAATCAGTCATCAATAAATAATACAATGAATGAGAGGATCGTTTAGAGGGTCTACTTAACATAGTATATATTTTAACACTTGTAGGAGTTTGAGGTACATGCTGCTGTTATTGACTTTCTAGAACCTTTGGAACTTCATTTTCTTTTATTTCATCAAGCACTGTGTATTCTGTGTTTTCCTTTTCTTGCTTCTTTCCCTGCAACTGATCTTTATACATGACCTTTTCATTGAATACCACATCTCTACTCCTAATGATTTTTTTTATTTTCATAATCCAATAAGCGATAACCAAAATTATCAACCCCGTATCCAATAAAGGTACATTTCTTGGATTTAGCCTCAAGCTTTGTTCTATTTTTTTTTATCAATATGGACAAATGCTTCACAACTAAAAGTTTCAATAAAATAGTAGTTTACCTTTTTACCTATCCATGACTCCTCTGGAATACCACCATCCAAAGCACTTTAAGGCCCTCTGTTTATTAATTAAATAACAATATCTACAACATCTTCCTGAAATTGTAAGGGAAACCCTGCATGCAATCTCATACACCTTGCACGCTGCATGATTGTGTTAGAAAAATAGGATCACGGAGCAATAAAAATAAGCAAGATGCAAATATAAATCACATGAAAATAATACAAGAGAGACACCAATATAACGTGGTTCACCCAAGATGGGATACATCCACAAATAAATTGCCAGTCCTTATTATTATACCATCCAACAGATGAAGGGATACAACCTGCAGCACGTCCGATGCAACTTCCTCTTCACTCTCTCATAGTCTCTCTCACACAATCATAGATCTTTACAATGCTACAATACACAGCCATATTACAATTACTTCCTTTTAAAGATGGATTAATATGGAAAAATACTATGGGACACCCAATACCATGGGCCTGTAAATCACCCATTATCAACCAAGTCATGACTATGAAATTACAACATTTTACAAGACACTTTTTTCCAAAATTTTCACTACGGGCGTGCCCCCCTTGGACCCCCCATGGCAACTATTTTGGGGGGTAAAGACCCCCCAACCCCCCCAGTCATGGGATGGGAACCAAACACGACTGAAACATGACCTCTAAATAAGGAATATTAGGCTCCAAAACCAACAATCTCCCACTTGGAGACTGATCACAGCAACTCCACCGCTGCTGCACTTGCTGGACTATGCTATGAACCTTGGATCTGAAAAATTTCTCATCTTCACCTTCATGCTTGAAGGCCAACTGAAACTGAGCAGGAACTCTGTTTCTCTCTATTTACCACCTTTGTCAACATGTGTGCAGGATTCTAGCTAGTGTGTATCTTTTCCATCTTCAACAGTTCATCTTCCATAACAGACCGTATGAAATGGTACTTAAGTTGTATATGTTTAGTCTTAGAATGGAAGGCTAATTTCTTTGCAAGATGAATGACACTCTGGCTGTCATTGTAAAACCTTCTATTCTCCTTCTTCTCACTCAATTTCTCGATGAAACTATGTAACGAAATCATCTCTTACTAGACTGTGTAGAAGCAACATACTATGCTTCTGCTTTTGAAACTGAAACAACCTTTTGTAGTATTGAAATCCAACTTTCTTCTATTCCACCTACAGTAAAGCAATACCCTGTGGTGCTCCTCCTGCTATCCTTATCACCTGACATATCTGCGTCAACATATCCCTATAGAATAGTGGCTTAACCTCCAAAAAATAATGCATGAGTAGTAGTACCTCTCAAATACCTGAGAATCCATTGTACTTCCTTCCAATGTTCTTTACCTGGATTGTTCATTTATCTTCTCATAACTCCCACTGCGTGTGCAATATCTGGTCTTGTGCACACCATGGCATAGATCAAGCTTCCAACTGCCGATGAATAGGGAACCATGGACATGTAATCTATCTTTTCTTGTGTCTTGGGACACATCTACTTACTTAGTTTGAAATGGTTGTCCAAAGGTGTACTAACTGGTTTTGCATTCTGCATTCTAAACCTCCCAAACACCTTTTGTATGTACTCACCTCGAGACAATGCCAATTTGTGATTTTTCATGTCTCTTGTTATTCTCATACCAAGTATTTGCTTTGCATCACCCAATTCCTTCATCGCACATGAATTAGCTAACTTCCTTCTAAGCACATTTATATCCTGCATGTTAGACCCTGCAACAAGCATGTTATCCACATAAAATAACAATATAATATATCTTCTATTATCTAGACTCTTGAAATAAACAGAGTGGTGAGAATGACATCTGCTATAACCTTATTTTGTCATAAACTTGCCAAATTTCAAATACCACTGCCTTGGAGCTTGCTTCAGTCCATACAAGCTCTTCTTCAACCTACATACCAAATTATCCTCCCCTTTGACCTCATACCCCTGTGGATGCTGCATATAAATATCTTCCTCCAAATCCCCATGGAGAAAGGTTGGTTTTACATCTAACTATTCAAGATGCAAATTTTCTACTGCCACTAGAATTAAAATAGTTCTAATTGAAGTCATTTTAACAACAGGAGAAAATATTTCATCAAAATCTATACCTTTATTCTATGCAAACCTCTTTACAACAAGTCTTTCCTTGTACCGCTTCTTTCCTCCATCTTCTTCCTTCAAACTGTAAACTCATTTATTATACAATGCTCTTTTACTAGCAGGAAACTGAACGAAATCCCAAGTCTGGTTTCTTACCAATGAGTCCATCTCCTCATTCATGCCTTGCTCCCACTTCTTTCTAGTTTCCACCTACATTGCTTCTTCATAACATTCGGGTTCGCCAGAATCAATCACCAATAAATAATACAATGAATGAGAGAATCATTCAGGGGGTGTACTTAACCTGGAATATATTCTAACACTTGCAGGAGTTTGAGGTACCTGCTGCTATTCTTGATTTTCCGGCACCTTTGGAACTTCATTTTCTTTGATTTCATTAAGCACTATGTACTCTGTGTTTTTCTTTTCCCATTTCTTTCCCTGCAACTGATATTTATACATGAAATTTTCATCGAATACCACATCTCTACTCCTAATGATTTTGTTATTTTCATAATCCCATAAGCGATAACCAAAATAATCAACCCCATATCCACTTAAGGTACATTTCTTGGATTTATCCTCAAGCTTTTTTATATTTTCTTTATCAATATGGACAAATGCTTCACAACCAAAATTTCTCAGAAAAGAGTAGTTTACCTTTTTACCTATCCATTCCTCCTTTGGAATACCATCATCTAAAGCAGTGGAAGGCCCTTTATTTATTAACTAAACAACGATATCTATAACATCTGCCCAAAACTGTAAGGGCAAGCCTGCATGCAATCTCATACACCTTTTATGCTCCATGATTGTTCTGTTCATCCTTTCTAACACACCATTTTCTTGTGGTGTTCCTGGGACTATCTTCTCTCTACGAATCCCATGGTATGAATAATACCTGTCAAACTCCTTGCCGTAGTATTCACCTCCATTATCAAATCTGAGATACTTCAACGTTTTTCCTGTCTCATTCTCAACCAAATATTTCCATTTCTTAAAAGTAGCAAACACATCATATTTCTGTCTAATGCAATAAACCCAAGTTTTTCTAGTTGCATCATAAAAAAAAGTAACATAATAACGAGAGCCACCAAGAGATTGTACCTGAGTCGGTCCCCATACATTTGTATGTACAAGCTCTAACTTTTCACTCTTCTTTTGTTTCCCAACCCTGATAAATATGACTCTCTTCTGTTTTCCATAAACACAGTTCTCATATAATTCCAAACTTACTTGTTTCAGATCTAGCAATAACTTCCTTGAGTGGAGAATCTACATCCCCTTCTCACTCACGTGGCCAAGCCTATGATGCCACAATGCTGCATCTGTTCTTGTGGAAGATAAAGAGATAGAACAGTCAGTATTATGAGGACATAAATACAACGTACCTATCCTGTCTCCTTTTTCTATCACCATTGATCCTTTAGTGATATTCCACCACATTTCTCCAAATGTGGATAAACAACTGTCATCTCTCAACTGCTCTGTTGAGATCATATTTATTTTCATAGCAGGAATATGCCGTACATATTTCAGCATCCATTCACCATTCTTTAACATTATCTGTACCTTACCCATTCCAACAATTTTACATGGTTCATCATCACCCAATAAAACATGTCCAAAATTGCCTGGAACATAATCATGAAAGAATTTCCTATGGGGTGTAGCATGACATGAAGCACCTGAATCTATTACCCAGTAATCACTAGTATTATCTAATGCAAGAATCAAAACATATTGTAACACATCACCTGCTACATTTTCTTTTTGATTAATCTCTTTCTATCCATCTCCTTTCTTCTTTAGAGATCTGCATTCTTTCTTCAAATGTCCTTTCTTTCCACAAATCCAACACTATATATTTCCTAGTCTATACTTGGATTTGCCCTTCCTAGAATTGCTGCGATTACCTGATCTCTTTCCTCTCTCCCTTTGTCTTCCTCTGCTCTCCATGGTCAATGCATTACCTGATGTATCACCTGTGCTTTTCCTTCACATTTCCTCACTAAGAATAACACCAACAACATTATCAAATTTCAAAGTGTTTGAACTAGATATAGGGTCACTTACAGCCATAAACAAGCCATTCTAGATTTTTGGCAATGAGTACAAGATTAGAAGATCCCTAACCTCATCATCAAATTTCACTTTTACATAACTTAGATGATTTGTAATTGTATTAAATTCATTTAAATTATGAGCAACAGATCCACCTTCTGACATCTTCATATTAAATAAATGCTTCATTATAAATACCTTGTTGGAGGTCAACGATTATTCATATAGCTTACCCAATGCGCTCATCATATGCTCCGTTGTATTTTCTTTTAAAATATTGAAATCCACCGACAAATCTAGGCACAACTGTATTCTTCCCACTGCATTTCTGTCAAGAACCTCACATTCTTCGTCCTTCATAGCCGTCAACTTTTTTTATTTTCCTCCCAACGATAGGAATAGATCCTTTTGGTACATATAATCCTCCATTTGCATCTTCCATAACTAGTAGTTTCGACCATTAAATTTCTCGCCCTTAATCTTTCCTTCTTTCACCATTTCTCCCACTCGAACCATGAACCCTTCTCTCCTGTGAGTTTATCTGCCAAATAGACCTTTGGCTTTGATACCAATTGTTAGAAAAATAGGATTGCAGAGCAATAATAATAAACAATATGCAAATATAAATCACATAAAAACAATACAAGAGAGACACCAATATAACATGGTTCATCCAAGATGGGCTACGTCCACATAGAAATTGCTAGTACTTATTATTATACCATCCAACAAATGAAGGGATACAACCTACAGCACATCCGCTGCAACTTTCTCTTCACTATCTCACAGTCTCTCTCACACAATCAGAGATATTTACAATGCTACAATACACAACTGTATTGCAATTCCTTCCTTTTAAAGAGGGATTACCATGGGAAAATACTATGGGACATCCAATACAATGGGCCCGTAAATCACCCATTATCGACCAAGTCTTGACTATGAAATTACAACATTTTACAAGGCATTTTTTAAAATAATTTCACTATGGGGGCACTACCCTCGAACCCCCTCGAGGGGGGGCTCCCAAAATAGTCTCCCCCCTGGACCCCCCATGGCGAGTATTTATGGGGGTAATCCCCCCTAAAACCCACTGTCATGGGATGGGATCCAGACACGACTGAAACACGACCTCTAAATAAGGAAGATCAGGCTACACAACCAACAAATTGTTATGTTCATCCTTTTTGACACACCATTTTCTTATGGTGTTCCTGGGACTATCTTCTGTCTACGAATCCCATGGCATGAACAGTAACTATCAAACTAATTTCCACAATATTCACCTCCATTATCAGATCTGAGACACTTCAACCTTTTTCCTGTCTCATTCTCAACCAAAGATTTCCATTTCTTAAAAGTGGCAAACACATCATATTTCTGTCTAATCAATAAACCCAAGCTTTTCTAGTTGCATCATCAATTAAAGTAACATAATAACAAGAGCCACCAAGAGATTGTACCTGATCCGATCCCCATACATCTGTATGTACAAGCTCTAAATTTTCACTCTTCTTCTGTTTCATAACCTTGAGAAATTTGACTCTCTTATGTTTTCCATAGACACAATTCTCATAGAATTCCAAACTTACCTGCTTCAGATATGGCAGCAACTTCCTTGAGTGGATAATCAATCCTTCCCCTTCTCACTCATGTGGCAAAGCCTATGATGCCACAATGCTGTATATGTTCTTGTGGAATCCAAAGAGATAGAACAATCAGTATTATGAGGAAATAAATAGAGCACACCTTTCTTGTCTCCTTTTGTTATCACCATTGATCCTTTAGTGATTTTCCACCATGTTTATCCAAACGTAGATAAACAACCACCATGTCCGAACTTCCCTGTTGAGATCATATGTATTTTCATAGCAGGAATATGCCTTGCATATTTCAGCAGTCATTTACCATTCTTTAACTTTATCCGTACCTTACCCATTCCAACAATTTTACATGGTTCATCATCACCCAATAAAACATGTCCAAAATCGCTTGGAACATAATCATGAAAGAATTTCCTATGGGGTGTAGCATGAAATGAATCCCTTAAATCTACTACCCAGTGATCACTAGTATTATCTAATGCAAGAATCAAAGCATCTTATAACACATCACCTGCTACATTTTCTTCCTGAGTAGTATCCTGCTGTCCATCTCCTTTCTTCTTTATAGATTTGTAGTATTTCTTTAGATGTACTTTTTTTCCATAGTTCCAACATTCTATCTTTCCCAATCTGGACTTGGATTTTCCCTTTCTGTACATGCTGTGATTACTTGGGATCTTTCCTCTCTCCTTTTTCCTTCGCATTTCCTCGCTAATAATAACACTAACAACATCATCAAATTTCAAAGTGTTTGAACCAGAGACAGAGTTACTTACAGCTATGACCAAGTCGTTCCAGCTTTTTGGAAATGAACACAAGATTAGAATATCCCTAACCTCATCATCAAAGTTCACTTTTACAGAACTTAGATGATTTATAATCGTATTAAATTCATTTAAATGATTAGAAACAGATCCACCTTCTGACATCTTCATATTAAATAGACGCTTCATTAGAAATACCTTGTTGGAGGCTGAGGGTTTTTCATAAAGGTTACCCAATGCGCTCATCAGACCCTCTATTGTCTTTTATTTTGAAATATTTAAAGCAACCAACGAATCCAGGCACAACCATATTGTTCCCAGTGCCTTTCTGTCAAGAGCCTCCCATTCTTCGTCCTTCATAGTCGTCGGTTGTTTTGCTTTTCCTTCCAATGGTAGGAATAGATCCTTCTTGTACAAATAGTCCTCCATTTGCATCTTCCATAACTGGTAGTTTTGGTCGTTAAATTTCTCGACCTTAAAATTTCCTTCTTCCACCACTGCTCCCACTCGAACCAGGAACCCTTCTTTCCTGCGAGTTTATCTGCCAAATAAAGCTTTGGCTCTGACACCAATTGTTAGAAAAACAGGATTGTAGAGCAATAACAATAAATAAGATGCAAATATAATTCACATAAAACACATTACAAGAGAGACACCAATATAACGTGGTTCACCCAAGATGGGCTACGTTGACATAGAAATTTCCAGTCCTTATTATTATACCATCCAACAAATGAAGGGATACAACCTGCAACACATCCGCTGTAACTTCCTCTTCACTCTCTCAAAACCTCTCTCACACAATCAAAGATATTTACAATGATAGAATACACAGCCGTATTACAATGTCTTCCTTTTAAAGAGCAATTACCATAGGAAAATACTATGGAACACTCAATACCGTGGGCCCATAAATAACCCATTATTGAGCAAGTCATGACTGTGAAATTACAACATTTTACAAGGGATTTTTTTCGAAATTTTCGCTACGGGGGCACTAGACCTGAACGCCCGCCAGGGGGGGATCCTAAACTAGTCACTGCCCCCCCCGATGACCCCCCATGGCAAGTATTTTGGGGGGTAAGCCCCCCCAAATTCCCCGTCATGGGATGGGATCCATACACGGCTGAAACACGATCTCTGAATAAGGAATATCAGGCTCCACAACAACCATTTTCCAGTGTATATCTTGTGTTATTTGTCTAGATGTGTGAATGTGCTATTTTTATATCTATTTTCCTTTAAATTTTAATTTATTTTAGCAGTTTGTGGAATTAATCTAACACAATGAATCTTAAATCTTCAATAAACAATTTATAACTAAGAGTTTATAGATAGTTGTAAGAATTGTTGTGATGAACAATTCCAATAGAATATCCATGATATTTTACATATCATTGGATTTTTTTTTACAATACAAAATCAGTATTTGAACAATGATCTTGTATTTTATCCATGGGTACCCCATACTAGCATGTAGTGTGATAATGAATAAGGCATAAAAGCAGGTTGAAGTGGCATCATGGGAATTACTGGTTCTCACCCTAAGAAATTTTTTTAGCGTGGTATTTATATAGTTCAACACAAAGAATAATATTTCCATACCCCATTACTTGAAAAGTTGATGCTTTCTCCATATCCATGTGGAAGAGAAAGCCATGAAGAATCATAGAGAAATACCTACAAGCCTGAACTTCACCTCTATTGTATGTAATTTTGATCCTAACAACCTTAGGGATAAAAATTAGGTGAGGGAGGAAACCATACCCAAAATAAAGGGTAGAGGGAGAACCCTTAAGATCTAGGAGAAAAAATGAAATACCTCTATTGCTACACATATGCACAAAAATTTTTCTAAATCCATGTGTCTTGCATGTTTTCATCCAAACACAAGGCCATTAATCCACAACAATTGGAATTCCTCAAGTATAAGTTTAATTAGTAGAGGAATATTTGTTTGAAGATCATCTCAAACTCTGTTGTTGATTATGACAATAAGTAGGGCTCTAAGGCATGTAGTGATAATTTCTGAAATTTAATTAGACCCTTGTAACTTCTTAACAAGTCTATAATATCTTTTTTTATATTACTAGTTAGTACTTTTCCTACTTACAAAAGAAAAAAGATTATGTCCATGCATAGGGAAAGATCATATGAATGAATTTCAATTTATATGTTTCTATATGAATATGCATAAGTGTAAAATGTCTCTTTTGTTTTGAAAGAAATAAAGGGATACACAATTTTTTCCCTAGTATAATTTTGTGTGTGTGATCGTATTTGGTCCATTGGTGAATATTGAGGATATTTTCACTATTGGGAAAGGTTCAATTCTTATGAGGTATTTTCTTGGAACCATTGGGTCATCTTGAAGTAGTGGTTGAATGTGTGGTTTCACCCAAATATATTATATTAAATGAGCTCACGACGCATGCACACATAATTGAATTAAAAGCCACCCCCCATGGAATTCAACTTAAAGCACAAAGAGAACGGATCCATTAATTATAAGTAAGGATTTTTCACTAGTGGACAAGGTTCTATTTCCATGAGGAGTTTCTTGGAGCCATGGAGTTACATTGAGGTAGTGGGGAAACATGTGGTTTCACCTATATAGATTAGATTAAATGATATTTTGATCCATGCACACATAACTGGATCAAATCCTACCCCCATTACCTTCAATTTTAGGGCCCAACTAGTTAGATCAGTTGGTTGAAAATTCAATCCAAAGGATGTTGTTAACAAGATATTATAGGTCAAGAGTTCAAATATGAAACTCATGTCCCTTAAGGTTACTAGCCACCATTATGGCTAGCAGTTGAGTTTCTCTCCATCTAGATATTACCAAGAAGAAGGGAGGATACTATGAGGCTTTCCTTGTGTGTGTGTGTGTGTGCAGATGTACATAGTAGTCCAAGGGTTTAGTTCAATTAGTTGTCACCAATGTTGTTGGGAATTTAGCTAGTCCCATACCAATAGGTTCTTACGTCAAATCACCTTGGGTTTGGCACACTAGTCTATGTTCATGTGTTTACTAGGGATTCCATTAGGGAATTTTTTATGGACCCATACTTATTTTAAAATGTACAAACCTTGGTGAATCTTACGAATTTTTAAAATGCCAACTATAAAAATTTTGGTAATATTTTTATAAAAATATTCAAATTTATAAGGATTTTCTATAATTTCTAGAAAATTGTGATGATTTTTAGAAGATAAATTATTTTATCCTATACAGTCTAGGTGAATCATTTTTAGAAAAAAAAATAAAATTGAAAAATATTTTTGAAAAAAAAAATGAAAATTTAACACAATTATGAAATTTATCCCTTAAAATATTTTGTGATACCATCCACAAATATAGAGAAAAATCCCTTGCATTTCTCGCAATTACATGCCATGGAATATTAAACGCCTTATGTAGTCAATTAGACAATAATTTAAAGATGACACATCTTGATAAATGGAAAAGTAGACGTAAACATGATGGCTATGATAACGCTGTTGTAACTACAAATTATTTTACACATGTATTCAAAAATCTATGGAATAATGTTATACAATTAAATAAAACATACATCTTAAGAATACAAACATTATAATCTATATATACATCTCAACATAATCAAATATGTCAATAAATTGTCAAAAGGCATATATCTTGTATTTTTTTCCATTGAAGAAGATGATAATGTTTTTCATATATAACATTGTTAGGTATATTAGTAAGATAAAAGTGTAAAATACATTATAATATTACAACAACGATACAATAGTCATCATACATATATCTTCTCTTCTATTTATTGAGACACATGATCTCTCACTAAGATTGAATAGTTGAAATGTAAAAATAACTAATAAGACATTTTGCTTTAAATCTTTGAATTCGCATCCATGTTTGTGTTCTACCTATTGTAAAAATTAATTTAATTTGTCCTTTTGACAAATAGTTTTTTACAATTTTGTAATAAGCTAAAATATTAGTTTGTAAGTTTCTGAAATTGAATTATGTGAAAATTTATGAAACTTCCTAATGTTTCGAGTGGATACATCACTCATCATTAAGGGAATTATGAAAATATTTTTGAAAGTAAGAACAAAACTAGCCTTGTTAGGATTATGAAAGATTTGAAAGAAACTAACATTTTTTATGTAATTAAAATAATAAAAACATATAAGGAAAGACATCTCAACACTTTTTGTCCGCCAAAAAATATGCTAGTTCTTGGTGCGCGCCCTCTTCCGAATGCGACCTCGCCTTCAGCCATGGCCCCAGGAGGGGGCCCCGAGGATCCTCCTACTCCTCCTTCGCCTGAGATCTTTGCTTTCAGAAATATGGTAGCGTCCAGCAACAAGTGAAAACCCATCGAATCAACTCAGAAGTTTGTCAGGAAATTGGACAGTATCCCCACAGTCACATTACCCGAAGAAGAATCTTGTCGTTCTTCTCTGAACTTAGTAGAGAGGGGTTTAATAGGACAGTTCACGGGATTATGGCCCTCTCCCAAAGCCGTAGAGGCATGGGTGCAGTGAAACTGGAGATCTCTAACATTGGAAGGAATCATAAGTTATCTTGTAGGTAAAGGCTTCTTCATTTTTTCCTTTGACAGTGTAGAAGGTAGGCAGCTCATTTTTAAGAACGGTTTGTATTTTATGGGCCCTTAGGGATTGTATTTGAACAAATGGACTCCAGACTTCGACCCATCATAGGATGTGCCGTTGGCTGTACCTATTTGGGTGCACCTCCCTCACCTTCCTCTGCATTGTTGGAACCCGAAGTCCTTAGAATCAATAGGTAATACCTTGGAAAAATACATCGAACGAGTAGAGCGGAAGGATCAGTATTCTTACGCAAGAATATGCATTGAGGTTGATATGGAAATCGACCTCTCGAAAGCCATAAAATTAACAGTTGCCGACTAGTCACATATCCAAGAATTGGACTATGAACAACTCCCCTTTAAATACAGATTCTTCCATGGTTATGGCCACTTTGCCTGGCATTGTAAAAAGAGTACTGAAGAAGAGGCAGAAAAAACAAAAGGTGAGCAATGGACTCAAGTGCAGAAAACAACCATGAAAAAATAAAATAACAGGACAAAAGGGAAAGAGACGTCGTTGGGTGCTAGTGCACCCTTTGCAGGGAAACACCAAGGTGAACGAAGCACAGCCCCAGCAATTCCAGAAGCCAATAAAAATCCCTTTGAAATCCTCAGTACTCCGGAAGACACCGAAGCTTCAACAGTCGTGGAACCCGAATAACAGAATATTTCTCTTGAAGTGGAAAAGGAAAAGATAGGCACATCCCCTTGTCTTCTTGGCTTCCCAGAAGGAGGCTCCTCCTCCCCCTCCTATGTAGAAATGATAAGAAATAAACCTCCGGAAAACTCTGGTTCTTTGGAAGATGAGATGTTTAAGAGGCCCTCGAAAAGAGCAGGGAGAAAATCTCACAAGGAAGCAAGAGATGAAGAAGCGGAGAGGCAAAAAATGCAAGGCAACAAATCTACCATCGAAATGTCCATTGGAAGAAATACCATATCTAGGACCCCCAACGGTGGTCCTATCCCTTCTATTCCTGGTAAATAATGTGTTTAGTCTCTTGGAATTGCAGAGGCTTGGGAAATCCCTTGAAGGCCAAAGTAGTTAAAGACCTTTTGAAAATCAAAACTCTCGAGATTCTCATGCTCCAAGAGACTAAAATCGAAGGGGGACCCCTTCTTGATCTCAACAAGTATAAATGGAATAAAAATGCAAGGAAGGCCGTCAGTGCAAGGGGAACCTCAGGAGGGATTGCAACCCTTTGGTCGAAAGACAAGTTTCACCTAGAAAGTTCCTATGAGACCCAACATTGGATTTTCACCGAACTTCGCCATTCTTCAAGTAAGCTCACCATTGCACTCTTTAATCTATATGTGCTTGTCCTCTATTATGAGAAGAAAGAATGTTGGCATTCTTTATCTGATTTTCTAGAAATTTATTCACCTGTGAACCAGAGTACTTTTTAAAGGATTCTAATAGTATATTTAAGTGTAGTATTATAGGCGATTATTTTGGATTGAAAAAAACATGTATATAGATAGCTAGGTGAATATTAAATATTAAACATACAATTTACTACTGGAAATTGTAAATTTTGGCGAATATTATGATTAGAAAACATATTTTATGTAAATATAGGCGATATTAGAGACTAAAAATGACCAAATAGCGAATTTATTTTTTGAACAAATCCCCCAAAATAGCCAATTGGAGAAATTTCGCCCCTAAAAATTACCCTGCTGTGAACATCATAGTAGTCGGAGACTTAAATCTAGTCCTTGAACCAAAGGAAAAAAAGATGTGGAAATAGCGATAGGGACCCAATGCAACCCCTTGTAGAGGAGCTAATACAACAGTGGGATCTTCTTGATTTTAATCCAAAGAAAGGTTTCTACACCTGGACAAACAATAGAATCGAGATCGAGCACATCTCAAACCTCTTTGATAGATTTCTAGTGCATATCACGCTTCTTTTAGAAAAGAAATTAATTTCTTCCAAAATCCTCCCAAATCTTACCTCAGATCACAAGCCCATCCTCCTTCAGTTGGAAGAGGAAGAAAACTTGGGCCCCATCCCCTTCAGATTCAACCCTCTTTGGACTGAAAAGGATGGTTTTATGGAGACAGTTCGGTCATCTTGGTCTACCTATATTACAGGGTCACCCATCTTTGTCTGGGAACAGAAGCTTAAAGCCACCAAACATGCTCTGAAGGAATGGATAAAAAATCCTATTAATACCCCTTCCAGCCATAGAAAAGAAACAATTCAACAATTATTAGACCTGCAACTGGAAATGGAGAGAAAGGTCATCAACACTTCAAATCTTGAGAAAGAACAGGCTTCCCAAAACTCCTTGTTAATTTTTGAGCATGAATTCAATATACTCTAGGCTCTTTATTGAGAGAATAACATGTACAACATATCAATCATATCAATCACAATAAGCAATCACATAAGACAATAGACACATAGAGTTTCCTTGGGGAAAACCATAAAGGTGAAAAACCTCAATAACTTCCTCAGAGATAGATAGAGTAATGATACAAAACCCAAGCATAAGAGATAGTCTCCTAGCAGCAGCTTCTCCTCCTCCACTAGTGCACCACTCTCCAATGAGTGTATAAGTGAGAAAGTGAATGATCAAATAGAGTGCCTCCCGCACTCTATTTATACATGACTTGACTTGCCTAATAACCTTTACTAGATTAGCCTCAACTTAACCACATAACATAATGATGAAAGGGACGACCCCCAATAGGGTGGTCTAATAACCCTTTAAACCCACATGACTTATACAGGGCTGACCCCATCAAGGTGGTCTAATAACCCATCAAGTATAAGTTACGACACTTACAATATAAATCATGACACTTCTATATAGAAGAATAATAACATCTCTATAGGAATACAATATACATATATGAAATACATTCCGAAGTTACAAATACATCAACACTCCCTCTTAACTAGGAAGGTATTTCTCGACATAGATCTTCTAGCACAAGTCTTCTTCTTTGGATCATCGTCACTGGATCATCGTCATCGAATCATCGTCATCGTCACTGCTGCTGCTATCTCAATCAATCTCCAATCTACTCGTCATAGGAAGTTTTATAGACCCAGTCCTTTTTCATACTGGATGTAGGCCCACCACCTGCAGGTCTTCATCATCATTGGCCATACTGTGGAATCCTCAGGACTGATTACGTGTGTCAACAAAACCTCGAAAGAGCATCCTAGGCATTTTACGAGCACACAACTCAACCTATCGGATCTCCCAGGATCTTTTACATGTGACTGTCACAAAACCTTAAAAGAGTGTCTTGCCCAGCAAGATCTCTAAAGAGCATCCGAGGCCTTTTACATGTCTAGCACAACCTATCCAGATCTCCAGGACTTATTACATGTGACCCCTACCACAAAACCTTAAAAGAGTGTCTTGCCAAGCAAGATCTCTAAAGAGCATCTGAGGCCTTTTACGTGACTAGCACAACCTGTCTAGATCTCCAGGACTTATTACATGTGGTCCCCACAAAACCTTAAAAGAGTGTTTTGCCAAGCAAGATCTCTAAAGAGCATATGAGGCCTTTTACATGACTAGCACAACCTGTCCAGATCTCCAGGATGTATTACATGTGGTCTAGCAAAAGCTTAAAAGAGTGTCTTGCCAAGCAAGATCTCTAAAGAGCATCTGAGGCCTTTTACATGACTAGCACAACCTGTCCAGATCTTCAGGACATATTACATGCTACCCTTGCACAACCTGTCCACGGCCACAGAGTATCAACCTGATACTCACCATACATCATCTTGATGTACACATGATCAAACCGATCATCATCACTGCATCGTCCTGATGTATGTCATCTAGAGAAACATCCTGAAGCTCGTCATCTGTGATCATCCTGATCATCATCATAGCATCATCCTGATGCATGTCATCCAGAGCATCGTCCCGATACTCATCATCCATGATCAACCTGATCATACCATGCATCCATCTGATGCATACAATGTATCTTCCTAATACATATCATCATACATGATCCACCTGATCATACAATGTATCCACCTGATACATATCATCATACATGATCCACCTGATCATACAATGTATCTACCTGATACATACACAAATACATGATCCACCTGATACATATCATCATACATGATCTACCTGATCATACACGTATCCACCTGATACATATACAAATACATGATCCACCTGATCATACAATGTATCCATCTGATACATATACAAATACATGATCCACCCAATCATACAATGTATCCACCTGATACATATACAAATCCATGATCCACCCGATCATACAATGTATCCACTTGATACATATACAAATACATGATCCAACTGATCATACAATGTATTCACCTGATACATACAATGTATCCACCTGATACATATACAAATACATGATCCAACTAATCATATAATGTATCCACCATGATGCATATATATATACAGAGCAGAAACTGGAGCATCGTCCTAATGCACATCATACATCGCTTACATCCACATCCATGGGAAGGATCCTCCTCTCACCATGCTTGGAATGGCTCTTGCAAATGTGTCCATCACTTCTTCCTCGAAGTGTCGTCAATCTAAAGAACACCAAGCCTCTATTTGAAGTACTCAAATTTCACTCTGGCTAGTGGTTTCATCAACACATCTGCAACCTGCTCATCCATCGCAACATACAGGAGCTTCACTGCTCCTCTCTGCACCATATCCCTGATATAGTGATATTTGATCTCAATGTGATTCATCCTGTGGTGGAAAACCGGGTTCTCAGACAGCTTCACACAACTCCAGTAGCCTCCAATGGGAGATCAAATAACTCGGACACTAGCTTCCGGAGCCATACTACCTCACAACTAGCTGAACAAGCTGCAACATACTCTGCTTCGGTTGTATTCAGTGCTACGCAGGATTGCTTCTTGCTAAACCAAGAGATCACACCTGATGCCATACTGAAGCAGCACCCAGAAGTGCTCTTCCTATCTGCAACATTTCCTGCCCAATCTAAATCAACATAACCCTCCAGGTTAAACTTTTGATTCGCATCATACTTGAGCCCATAATCAACTGTACCCTTTAGGTATCTCAGAATATGATTTACAGCTACCAGGTGAACACCTCTCAGATCCGTTAGGAACTGGCTCAATGTGTTCACCGCAAAGCAATTATCTGGTCTCGTATTCGTTAGGTACATCAAGGACCCAATCATCTGACGATACATTGTGACATCAACCGGATCAGATGAAGCATCACACAGAAGCTTCAGGTTCGATGCCATAGGTGTGGCCATGGCCTTGCAGTCCATCATCCCGAACCTCTTCAAGATCTCTATTGCATAATTCCCTTGTCCAAGGAAGATTCCATCTGCACTCTGCCACACCTCCATGCCTAGAAAATAGTGCATCATCCCCAAGTCCTTCATCTCGAACTCGGAAGCAAGCTTCCTCTTCGTGTCGGCAATCAATCTATCCTCACTTGTAACAAACAGGTCATCCACATACAAAAGTAGTATCACTGGATTGCCTTCCTCAACCTTGTATCAAAGGTTGGAATCCGCTTTACTCTTGGTAAATCCCAAACTGGATAGAAGGCTGTCTATCCTACCATACCAAGTCCTAGGAGTTTGCTTCAAGCCATACAAGGCTTTCTTCAACCTGCACACATATGAATCCCTGTCATGTGTCTCAAAACCAAGTGGCTGCTCCACATACACTTCCTCCTCGACTACAACATTCAAGAAAGCTGTCTTGACATCCATCTGGTGTATCTTCGATTTCATCACTGCATCCAGAGAAATTACTGATCTGATGGAAGTGTATCTGTCTCTTCATAATCTATCCCCTCTTTCTGGGAGAAGCCACGAGCAACAAAATTTGCCTATGCTACCATCTGCAACATGCTTGATCTTATAGATTCACTTGGAAGTCACAACAGACTTCCCTTCAGGTCATGGGACCACATCCCAAACATCATTCTTCATGATCAATTGATATCCCTCGATCATGGCTTTCTTTTATTACTGCATCCCGAATCTTGGGAACTTCAGTTTCTTCAATATCTTCAATACATAGTTTTCTTTAAACTTCGTTGTTGAAAAAAATGTTGTAGTCCTTCTTTTGTAGGTGATGGTATACGATATTTTCTACAAGAAAAGTTAAATTGCATGATTAGAAACATCTCGTAGTTTTCAAAACAAATTCTTACACATAAAGAAATGTAGTCATGCAATTATTTTAGCCAATGCTTCAATACAACATTTATCCATATCCCGTAACTTTCTAGATGCCTTCCAATCTCTACCAGAACATTGTTAAGAGTGTGCACAACTCCCAACATGTCAACAAAGAGGTTTCATTCTAGATAAGTAGCAATGGAATGTTGTACAGTGCCATAGGCCACTTACCCATCACATGCATATTAGTAGTATACTGTTTATTAATGCAATTATTCTAATATGCATAATACACAACCTAAGTCTAGGAACATAAGCATATACATCATTTAAGTAATCACATATATAAAAATTCAAATACTTATCTTTGTTTAGTTGTAGGGTGGAATCCCTCTCAATCTTTGCTTCCTTGCAGGAACTACTAGAGTGTGCTCCCTCTTGATCTTTGCTTCCTGGATTACCTGCCCTTGAACTTATATTCATCCTGGACCACTATGCATGCTTAAGTGTGCACTAGTGTCATGATTATGCCATCCTCAAGATCTCATACATAATCATACATTCATTAGTATAATCTTAATACTATCAAAACACAATAATCTTAAACATGTATGGTCATGATCATTTCAAACACAGATAATAAGCATTAGCATTCAAAGTTTCAGTGAAGACTTCTCTTACTCATGCATATTCATATTTGACCATAGAACTCCTCTAGTTAGTCATATCATCAATCAAGGTAAGAGACATAATATGCATAAAACCTAGATTACTCAAACTTGTAACTTCATGAGTAATCATTATCAATCATACAAAAGTATATGATCCTTACATAGGGTAGTATTCTAACTTGATATAGGAAAAACATACTTGGTCATCATATTTTCTAGTTATGTCTAGCAATGTTTTCTTGTTCTCTTCAATGACCTGCATAGCTCATAAGTTAACCATTGTAGAACCAAATTATACATACCTCTATATGATCCATGACTATGGATGAGTCTTTGTCTTCATGTCACTATGGTCTTGATCTAGGACTTGATTTGTACCTTCATGTTAGCAAATAACATTCTCCTCATACAACACCATAGTGCATTAGTACAATCATAATACAATCATAAGTGTCATAACCCTAATCAATGAATGTCTTCTATCATGCATTCATACTTTAACTAGGGTGATAAGACAAGTATAAAATTAAACAAGATTGTTACTAAACTCAATAATATGAAGACAATCATATTATAAACTTAATCATGAACAGATTTCAAAACATACCTATAAGTCATACTTGTCAGATTGTTTGTAGTAGTTGTTGCTGTTGTTCCTTTTGTTCTTAGGACAACCTGAGGAAAAGTGTCCTCTTCTTGGTATGTGCTGTGAGAGCTTGATCTTCATTCCCCATATTTTCTTCTCAAGCTACAATCCGATCTTCTTCCTGTGAGCATTCTTCCCACAGCCTACAGAATGTGATAAGTTTCTTCCTAGCACAAATTCCTTGGATGAAGGAATCCCATGACCTAGGAAGGCCATTAAGAGTGGTCATTACCACTTCTTCATTCTCTATAACTTCTCCCACAGCTTCAAATTGTTCTTTTATCTGGAAGACCCTTGAGAAGTAAGACTGGATGGTCTCCGCATTCTGGAACTTGATATTCTTCAATTGATTCCTCAAGGTCATCTTCCGATTTATATTCTTCCCTTCAAATAGCTTGGTCAAGGAATCAAACATCTCCTTAGGTGTCTTCAGAGATGACACATGTGGCATGAGATGGTTTTTGATAGAATCAACAATGATCCTTTTAGCCTTGACTAAGTTCCTCTTGTGTAAGGTCTTAGTCTCTTCTCCCTCTAGGACAGGAACCCCTTCACTTATGTAGGTGTCCAACTCACTCTCTTCTAGAATTAACCCAATCCTATACTTCCATGCTCGGAAGTTAACAGTCCCTTCAAGCTTATCCTCAAGCTTGGTGTGGTGAGATATCTTAAAGAGTACTTCAAATGAAATAGAAAAGATTTAGGTCTTACCACTTGATTTGTAGAAATCTGGATCTGGAGCTGGATTAGGGTGTGTCAAAGAAACCCTAAAAATTCAAACTTTGAATTTCAAACTTCTGAAAGAATAGAAAGATGAACCTTGATGAGCTAATCAAGCTGGTATACTCAGAATTTGAAAACTGCAAAGTTTCACCCCTCAAATTTGCTTTTCAAACTTCTGGATTCACTAGGGAGGATCCTGAATTAGGGTTTGATTTTCCCAGAGCTTCATCCATCCAAAAAGTTCGATCTTGGTCTCTAAACTTCTATTTTTCAGAGGAGCTTCTAGCCATGGTCTCAGATTTCAGAAATTCCAACTTTTACAGAAGCCCTAATTTCCGGTTTCACTTGAGAGGACCCCAAACTAGGGTTTGATTTTCCCGGAGATTCACCCAACCAAAAAGTTCGATCCAAATCTCTAAAATTCGATTTGTCTGAGGAGCATCCAGCCATGGTCTCAGATTTCAGAAATTCCTATTTTTGTGGAAACCCTAATTTTTAGGGCCAAAACTGAAAATGCTCAGAATTGAATTTTGATTGGATAGAAAGATGCGCCTTGCTGAAGAGAGTCAATCTACCCAACCTCCTTTCAATATTTGTGGAGAGAAGCAAAATAAACAATAATCCCTAGCTTCCGCAACTGCACAGTGTCTTCTTCTCAGGTTAGCTCTGATACCATGTTAATTTTTGAGCATGAATTCAATATACTCTAGGATCTTTACTGAGAGAATAACATGTACAACATATCAATCATATCAATCACAACAAGCAATCACATAAGACAATAGACACACAGAGTTTCCTTGGGGAAAACCATAAAGGTGAAAAACCCCAATAACTTCCTCAGAGATAGATAGAGGAATGATACAAAACCCAAGCATAAGAGATAGTCTCCTAGTAGCATCTTCTCCTCCTCCACTAGTGCGCCACTCTCCAATGAGTGTATAAGTGAGAAAGTGAATGATCAAATAGAGTGCCTCCCGCACTCTATTTATACATGATTTGACTTGCCTAATAACCTTTACTAGGTCGGCCTCAAATTAACCACATAACATAATGCTGATAGGGCCGACCCCCAATAGGGTGGTCTAATAACCCTTTAACCCACATGACTTATACAGGGCCGACCCCATCAAGGTGGTCTAATAACCCATCAAGTATAAGTTACGACACTTACAATATAAATGACGACACTTCCGTATAGAGGAATAATAACATCCCTATAGGAATACAATATACATATATGAAATACATTCCGAAGTTACAAATACATCAACCCTCCTCCTTTCGTTCCTTCCGACAGGAAGAAGAGTATTGGAGACTTAAGTCCTTAATCTTGTGGCTGAAAGCGGGGGACTGAAATACTTCCTTTTTTTACCGACAATTCAGAGCTCACTTATCTCGGAACCACATCTCTGAAATAATCTCAGCAGAAGGGACTGCCTTTAAAGGTTATGAGCAGATTAAAGTGGTAGTAGAACTACATTTTCAGGACCTTCTTAAAGAAGAAGGGACATGCAGTGAGGAAGTCACCTCTGATTTCCTTTCACACATCTCATCTCTTGTTAGCAAAGAATAAAATCTAAGTCCCATGAAGCCATACACAGAGGAAGAAATCAACAATGTAATCTGGTCCATGGAGCCAAAAAAGCTCCAGGGCCCGATGGCTTCTCAATTCACTTTTATAGAATCTGTTGGACAATCATCAAGGAAGATCTGTTGAGAATGATTAAATATTTTCAGCAAAAGGCCAAAGTGGGAGGTAGTACTAATTCCACCTTTCTCGCTTTAATCCCTAAAGAGGTGAATCCGGGTTCTTTTGATCGATTAAGTCCTATCTCACTTTGCAATGCATCATACAAAATCCTCTCCAAAATTTTGGCAAAGAGGATCAAGCCTCTGTTAGAGAAACTCATCTCTCCCTTTCAGAGTTTTTTTTTCAAAGGGAGGCATATCTTGGACAATGTAATCATAGTTCATGAATCTTTGCACTCCAATCATCAGCAGAAGCAGCAAGGGATGCTCATCAAGCTAGAGATTGCAAATGCCTTTGACCGGATAAAACTCTCCTTCCTGTTCAAAGTTTTCCTTGCTTTTGGCTTTAGCATTGAATTTGTTAATTTGATTAAAGCTTGTATTGAAAATCCTTGGATAGCTCTGTTATTCAATGGTAGGCCGACTAATTACTTCCAAGCCATAAGGGGATTAAGGAAAGGTTTCCCCCTTTCCCCTTTTCTATATATCCTCATGGAAGATTCACTAAGTAGAAATATGACTGTAGAAAAGCAAGTTGGGAATGCCATGGGCATCATGCCGATGAAGGGTCTGGAACCCATCAATCATGCCTTTTTCGTGGATGATTCTCTTCTGTTGGGAGGAGCCTCCATAAAAATAACAAAGGTTTACAATGAAATTTGGCAAAATTTCTGCAATATCTCTAGAGTGCCGATAAATAAAAGGAAAAGCGCAGTGTTTGGATGGAACATGAACCAACAATCAGTCCTTCGAATTGACCAATTCTTGGGGTTCACGGGCTCTGCTACTTGGGAAAAAATCACTTATTTTGGCCTTCCTCTTACTCTGGGAGCCAACAAGGCTTCCCTCTGGCTTGAAATTCTCAGCAAGATCAAGTCCAAAATAGTAGCTTGGGGAGATTAGTGGCTTACCAACTCTGGGAAACTCACCCTGATAAAATCAATCCTATCCTCCTATCTAATATATCATGCCTCTTTCCTCTTGGCACCTAAATTGATCACAGTTCAGATTTCTAAGTTGATTCAGGATTTTTTGTGGAGAGGAGGCAAAGGTAATGAAAGAAAGTTCCACTTAGTTAACTGGGACATTGTCAAGCATCCTCTGATGGAAGGAGGATTATAGGTAAGAGATCCAGGATTGTCCAACCTTGCATTAGGAGGAAAAATACTCTGGAAAATTTACTCAAATCGTAAGCATCATGTTAGTCAAGTATTGAGCAAAAAATACCTCGATGGAGTCTCTTTAAGGAATCTACAGGCCTAAAACATTCCTAAAGGTACAATGATTTGGAACCTTTGTCGACAAGGGATGTTTTTTTTTAATCTCTGTTATATCGCGTCCCTGTAAATGGGATCAAAACTTAGCTTTGGGAAGATAGCATCTTGGGCCATCCTCCTCTCGTCTCCTCTACTGAAATCAACGAGATCCAGTCGTGGCTAACTCAAAACGGCTTTGTTAAGCTTGCAGACATCTCAGCTTGGGATCCTTTTGGGAATTGGCAGACGTGGGCTCTTCCTCGATTCCTAGAGAACTTGTAGGCATAAAAGACCCTCCTTCTTGAGGCGTTGACGGGATTGGCTCCGGTCCATCTACAACTACCCGATTAATGGGGTTGTGGAAAGATAGGTATCTATACCGCTGCTCAAGGCTTTGCAACCCTCCAAACTCATCACATGCCGATCCATCCTGCCTCCTTGTGGAAACAAGTGTGGGACACTTTCGGTCTACCAAAAATAATTTTTTTCACTTGTGTTTTAGTCCACATAAAATTTTTAACATGCGAAAATTTGTTAAAGAGAGGAATTACAGGCCCTCATCACTGCTCTTTGTGTTGCATGGTGCTTGAAACGTTTGACCACCTATTCGTGGACTGTCCTTTTGCACAAGAAATTTGGTCTCTTACCTTGCTCGGCCTCAACGCAATTATCCCTTTTCAAATCACAATAATCACCCTCTTTTCCACCTCGAAGGAAAGGTATACTCTTATGCTCAAACGCAAATCCTCATGGACCAGAATTTGTCAAGCCTTACCCAAATATGTTTGCTGGAAAATTTGGTTGGCAAGGAATAAGCATATTTTCAACAACTCCATGCACTCTCCCCCGATCGTGGCAACAAAGGCAAAGGCACTTATGCAGGAGGCAGTGATTAATCACCCTTCCTTCACCTACAACTCCCTACTTCCTGAAGAAAAAAAAAAGGCTGGGTACTTATTTGTTTAGGGACAGAAAAAAGACCTATTTTCATCCCTTCAACAACCCAGGGTGGCGAATCCGATATCCGGATGCATTTTTTCAAGGATGGTGGAGGAATCAGGGTAAAGCCTCGATATTTTTATATGGTGCCTCGAAAGGAAATCCTGGGATTGTAGGAGCTAGCGGTGTGATCTATTCATCAGATGACCTTAGAAAATACAACTTCAGTTGGGGTTTAGGAAAGCTAACAAACAACCACGCTGAAATTCTTGGGCTGCTAAAATCCTGTCAGATTGCCCAAGAAAATGGTTTCAAAGAAATACAAGTTTTTGGAGATTCTGAAATATTGATAAAGATTCTAAATTCGGATGACCATTTCAGCAACCTGATGCTCAACAAGACCCTTCAAAGGTTGCGTTATGTTCTGCAATACTTCACCTCCTCCTTCTTTTTCCATGTCCTGCGAGGCTCAAACAAAGAAGCAGATGAAAAAGAAAACAAGGGTTGTCTTTTATCTCAAGGAATATACAACAAGAATGATGATACACCCTCTTGGATTCCTATTCCGTAGCTATGGTCTTGCCTTGATCACTTGTTTTGTAAGATCCGAATAAGATGTAATAGCGCCAAGTGGACTTTCGATTATTTGTAATCTTGGTTGATTGGTCGTGGCCCAACCGTTACCCAAATAAATAATTATAACCGTTCCAGTTAAAATAATAATAATAATAATAATAAAAACATATAGCGTAAATGGAAAGGGATTTAATAAAAAATTGTTAGGGAGGGGATTTAGTAAAAAATTGTTAGAGAATGGATGTTAGAATAAATAGGTATTAAATGGTAAAACTTATAATATTATTACTAATATAGTTAATAAATTGGGTTAAAATTAATAATAATATTAATATATGAAAAACAAGGAAAGAGAGGAGAATAGGTGCATATTTAATGAATTAGGAATAAGATGAGTTAGAAGATGTCCATTAGAATAAATGGAAGATCTATATGTAAATAACAAAGGAATTGAAACAAGAGGGTAATATAAGAAAGATTGAAGAAGGGAGGGGAGAAAAAAATGAATTACTAACATAAATTGTGGATAATAGGCTTTCATGAGTGGTTCAATTTATAGTCATCTTTACGTTTAAAATTGCTGGGATGTTATTTTATTTCTACGACCTCTCTAATAATACAAGGGGAATAATGGGGAGTTGAAGCAAGGACTTTGGTTTGGTCAAAACAGATGAGGTGCTTAGATTTGTGGGAATGTTCATTGATAGTTGGTTTTGTAAGATGATTGTGGAAAGAGTTTTCTATATTCTCCTTAAGATGGGTCTTGCTAGATCGTCCAATTGGGCCTATATAGGATGTACCAAAATCACATGGAATTTGGTAAACCCCTTGGCCAAGCATTGGGTCATATTTATCTTTCACACTCTTAAAAAGTTGTTTTAGGGTTTTATGATGTTTGAAAAAATATTTAATATTCTTTTTGGATAAAATATTGGAGATGTGATTAATAAGACCATGAATGAAGGGGAGTGAGATAAGTTCCCTTCCCAAACCTTCCTCAAGAACTTATCTCAATCTCTTGAATTCATGGTATTATTGGTCACATCTCCAAGATTTTATCCGAAAAGAACATTACAACTCTTTTCAAACCCCATAAAACCCTAAAAAAACAGTTTCAAGAATGTTAAAGATCAATCTGACCCAATGCTTGGCTAAGGGGTTGACCAAATTCCCTTTACTTGTGGTAAGTACTATATAGGCCAAATTGGTCGATCCATCAAAACTTGTCTTAAGGAGCATATAAGGAACACTTTACACAATATTCATACAAGGTAAACTATTGTTGAATATTCCCACAAATCGAATAACCTCGTTTTTTCTAACCAAACCAAAATCCTTGATTCAACTCCCCAATATTCTTCTTGTATTATCATAGACGCTCTCGGAATCAAAAAACATTTTAACAGTTTTAACTATGAATATGGCTATAAATTGAGCCACTCATGGAAGCCTATTATCCACTGTTTACTTAGTAATTTGTTTTCTTCCCTCCTCTCTTATTTGGTCTTTCTTATATTATCTTCCTGGTTTGAATTCCTCTTAAATATTTCTCTATCATTTAATTTTATCTTTACATATGGATCTTCATTTTCCTTTGATGGACATATTTTAAGTCATCTTTTTCCTGATTTATTAAATATGCCTATTCTCCTTCCTTTCCATGTTTTGCATATATTGATATTATTATTAATTTAGCTCAATTTATTATCATGCTTTCCAACACTAGAACGGGGATAATTTTAAGGACCCATATTTATTTAAAAGTGTATAAACCTTGGCTAATCTTACCAATTCCTAAAATGTCAACTACAAAATATTTGGCGCTATTTTTCTAAAATTATTTCAGTTTCTAAGGATTTTATATAGTTTATATAATAATTTGGCGATTTTTAGAGTGAAAAATTTTTACCCCATCAAAATTGGGCGAAATGGGGCTTTAAAAAATGCAACTGGCGAATCTTTTTTTGGAAAAAAACATGGAAAAATAGCCCATGGGCTAAATTTTGCCCTTAAAATTATCCTTGCACTAGAATATTATTTTGATGGTGCAGATTTAGAATTTGACATGTTCATTGATAACCCATCATATGAATTGCCAAAAAAGTTACTAGAGCGATGAGAATGTTTAATTAACAAAATCAATACCGAAAAGGGTCGGGATATAAAAGTTCCATTAACCCTACAACAGAGGTTATTAATCTAATCTAAGTGCCTTACTATACCTATTTCTTTTAATTGCGAGGTTATTAATTTAATATAATTTCCTTAATATAACCATTCCTTTTTATACGGATGTTATTAATCTAATCTAAATGCCTTAATATACCCATTCCTTTTTATTGGGAGGTTATTAATTTAATCTAAGTCCCTTAATATATCCATTCATTTTTATCTTGAAGCATGCAGTAAAGGGTCACATTAGTTTTAAAATTTTAATGAAGATATTCTTTTCACCCAAAATGATTTATGTTGCATAGGGTACCACTCAAGATCTAAATCCAATCATTGCATCTGTAGCTAAAGTGGTCAACTATATTATTAAAATTTTGATCAATCATATTTTGAAGAGATATATTTTCTAATATAAACCACTTGGGATATATTTTGCTTGTCCTAGTGTGGTCATGGTTTTGTCTATATACAACTTGATTATGAAGGATATCATCCATATGCATCATCTTATGGGGTTTTAGGTCTTGTAGAGTGCAAGGTGAAAAGTGAGGTATTTTTTAGGCAAGGGAAGTTTGCAATATACAAATTATATTTTAGACGCTGGGTTGTAAACCTTTGGATGTTAATATGGTGACAAATCTGAAATTATTTATTAATATAGATTCATAATTGATAGATCCTTTTGGTAAGAGAAACATACAATGGACATTCTAATGATATTTCAGATGTTGAATATTTATCGATATAGATTCATAATTCATAGAGTGAGATTGCTTTATGAATGTGGTGGGAAAGGGCCAATTTATTTTAACTTTACTAGTTTGGAGCCATTGTTAAATTATCTTTGGATCTTTAACATAATTGAATTGTGTGAACACCAATAACTAACCTAATTCTAGGAATGTAGACATTTAGCATGACCAGATTATGCGAAACAATCAATAACCTAACCTATTTCAACTTTTTATTTTTTGATTTAAAAATCGGTTATGAAATTTACAATAACTTTCTATTATATTATGGGTTTTGAGGTCTGGTACGATGCAAGGTGAAAGTGATACTTTTTTATGTAAGGGAAGTATGCAATAGAAATTCTAAAGATATTTTAGATGTTGTATTGTAAACCTTTGGCCACTAATATGGTGCAAAATCTGAAATTCTTTACTAATATATAATAATAATTGATAGATCCTTTTGGCAAAGGAAACATGCAATGGAGATTCTAATGAAATTTTACATGTTGAATTGTAGACCCTCGACTACTCCTATGGTGCCAAATCTAAAATTATTTACTAATATAGATTCCTAATTGGTAGATCGTTCTTTGTATAGAAAGTGGATTAGTTCCTTAATGAATCTTGTAAATACAAGGCCTAATATATATTTTGTGGTGCACACTTTGAATTGTTTATAAATGAAACTTGGTAGAATCAATGGATAGCACCAAGCATGTGATCTATTAAATAAAAAACATACTTCATTTCGACATGAGGTATGACCTGTAAAATGTTGAGTTGTTGTTGCAAAGTTTTATTGACTTTTATTAGGTTGGAGATACTAGTGCTAGGAAGAGCGCATCAACTTTTTGTCTTAGTTTTGTCACAGAAATGATTTTATAATTCAATAATAAGTAGGTGGTAGTTGCATTTGATTCAATAGAGGCAATGTACATGGAAACTTCAAATATTAGTTGCAAGGCCATATAGATTACCAAGTTGATAATAGAGTTCACTAATTGGATGTTGGATCCCACATCTATTGTTTACTATGGCAGTCATAGTTGCATTAGGTTCTGTGAGAACTCATTGTTTCATGATTGCTTCAAGCACAATGAAATTTGGTACCATTTCCTCGGTGAAAGAGTGGAGAAGGGATTAGTGATTCTTGAGTATGTTTCATTGGATTCACAAGAGGTAGATATTTTTAGCAAGCCCCTAGATGAAGGGAAATATGAGTTATTGAGGGAGATAAATAGTTTGGTGGAGAACAATTTACTTGTTAAGAGAGAATGTTAGTTATTTTAATTTTTTCTCAACATGGGATTTTGAGATGTTGAGGGAGATATATTGTTTGGTGGAGAACAATTTACTTGCAAAGAGGGAGTGTTAGTTATTTTAATTGTTTCTCCATGTGTGATTCTCTTTCAATCGATTGATAGCCTTAATAGATCTATGAAAGATCATTTTTTATGCATCATGAAGTTTTATGGATGAGGGAACAATAATAGAATTATCCTCTATGAGGTAGAGTATAATATATAAGAATTTGAGACATATGCATGCATGTATCATGTATGCACCATCTTTAACATGCTAAATCTAGAAGGTATTTTTTAGTTGAGGAAGGTGCTACCTTTTCTTTATTTAGAATATGTTGTTTAATTCTAGTTTAGGAATTATTTTTATCTTTAGTATTAGTTTGGCATATCTAACTATCCATATTTATCCAAGGCATTGTTTCATATGGTAGGATGCCCAACATTGTTTCATATGGTAGGATTCTCATGCATGCTTAGGCATATGTTGTTTAATTCTAGTTTAGGCATTCTTTTTATTTTTAGTAGTAGTTTGGCTTATGTAAGTATCCAGATTTAATAAGGTGTTGTTTCATAAGGTAGGATTCATATGCATGCTTGGGCACACTATTGCATGTATAAATTATGCTTAGGGTTTCTTCTCTAGCCTATGTGCATCATAGGGATGTTCTATAATATTTGCACAAAACTGGGATGGTTGGACCATTTGAGTTTTGAGTTATTTTCATTGTGATTATTTTTTTCAAAGAAATAGTGAGTGATACGATGGGTAGCTAAAATTATATTATTTTTCTATTTTAAGATTAGTTTCTTAATCCAGTATTCCTTTGTTCATTGTTTTGATAGTAAAAAAAGTGTTTTGTTTTTGGGAATGGAGATGTTATCTTGATTTGAAAATTAATAGTAACAATGAAGGATTTGATAGTTCGTAGAGGAATATGCATGGGATGCACATTTCTACTTCATTTATATTAAGACAAAAGTAGGCTAGAAGTGAAGATAATAGAGATCTAGTAAATTCTTGGGTGAACTTGTTGGTTCATAATGTATTGGAATGCAGAAAGAGTTTCAATTGAGACGTAGGAAAAATTGATTACAATGGGATAATGCAAGTCAATGCAAAAAACTCAATATGTGTTATTTTTGTTGTTGCAATGTGAAATTAATATCTTGTTGTTCCTCACTATATCTAGAGATATGAATATGAGGTATTGATGGATGTCTCCCAATTCAAAATAATTGTGGAGGAAAAACAAGCATATGATCCATAGAAAAATATGTTTCCCTAATATCTTGTAGATGCAAAATATGAGATTATTGAAAACCTACAATCTAAGTTTCAATTTTCAAGCATAGGATGTGATCACAAGACTAATAATCATAATGATAATGGGGATCAAATTATATAATAGCTCAATCATTATCATTTTTTTTAATTAATTAATTATTATTAAATGGATCACCTGATCCATTATAGCTGGTCCAAACAAGTTATTTGGTAGATACAAACATTATAATAAGGGATACATTATTTGTGACACCACAAATACATCCTCTAAAAAGACAACATGCCCATTTAAATGATCAACAATATTATGTCATATGAAGAAGAAGAAGCACAAAAGCAAGTACCAAAAATAAAAGCAATTCCATCTCCAACTCTTTGTAAAATCCAAAATATTGACACAAGAAGAAGAACAACTCTAATTACTACAAATAAAAGTAACTCCATCTCCAACTCTTTGTAAAATCCAAAATATTGCACCAATATCAACTTTGACACTATTTACAAGAACATAATCTTTGACAAAAATGAAATGCGTAGGTTTTACATTATTAAGTGCACCTATTAGGTTGTTATTTTATATGGAAGATGAAAAAATTGATATAACAATTTAATCCATATTGAAAATTTTACCTCTAAAAATTTAATAGCTAGCAGTACAAATCAGGGTAATTTTTATGGGCGAAAGTTTGCCAATTGGCTATTTTTTGGGCATTTTTTCAAAAACTAAATTCGTTATTTGGTCATTTTTAATTTCTAATATCACCTATATTTACATAAAATATGTTTTTTTATTGTAATATTCGCCAAAATTTACAATTTTCAATAGTAAATTGTATGCTTTATATTTAATTTTCGCCTACCTATCTATATATATGATTTTTTCAATCCAAAATAATCGCTTAGAATACTATACTTAGGTATACGATTAGAATCCTTAAAAAGTAACCGGGTTACATTGATGTGGAATCATGTGCATAAATAAGTATGAACATTTCCATTGGAGTGCCATGTATTCCTAGTTGCAATAATGTTATTTCTTTGCATTTAAATGCATAGTAGAAATAATTTTAATACTAATAGAATTGCAAAATATTCAAAAGTAAACAATGCATAAGTAAGAGTTTGCAGACAATTGTATGATATGTTGTGGTGAAGTGTTCTAGAGGAATATACATGGTAGTTTACAAATCACAACCTCAACTATAATATGTTAAAATATTACATAATTTAAATTTAATGAAAAAATTTAAAACCAAACCATATTAAGGAGAAAAATTGAATCCATGAACTTATAAATCCTATTTGATGGTCATATCCTATTTTGGTATTAAACAACTCTTTTGGGGTCAAAATTTTTCTAAAAACATTCCAATTTTCTAACATTATTCGAATCATGTAGACCCTTCCAATGATCCAAAAAGCACCTTAATGAGAGTATGCATGAAGAAGCTATGTTGCTTGAAGGTTGACGTATGCTTTGACCATTGTAATACAAAGCGTATGCTTCCTTTTCTCAAAAGAGGAAAATGTATCATTCTTATTATATTGATTTACTATTCGACAAATGAGCATAGAAAATGAGTGGGATTTATGAGCAATTTAGAGGAAGTGGAAGACCCTAGAACAACTATTCAAGCCACACTCAACACTATTTATTGCAACTAAGAGTGAATCCATGTTTCTTGGATTTTGCATTTTATATTTGAGAAGAAAATAAAAGGCATATTCCTCATCTTTTTGTTGGGTTCTCCCATATCAAGTTTCCCAAGGTACTTCTTCTGTTCATTGTGATTATGGTATTATTCTCTTATCATTCTAGATTTTATTTTACATTCTCATTGCATTCAATTTTTTGACCACTATGCTTATAATATTATTTTTAATCAAAAGCAAGCATTACATAATAGAGGACAAACTTAGAAAATTTTGTGGTAGGATTTAAGATTTGTTGTGGTAAATTGTCGAGTGGAATACACACAAAAATTTATAGATCATATTGGTAACAGTGTTTTGGGGGGATTATTGTGGGATGGTAGGATTCAAAAGATAAACATAAATAAATATGTGTCAAACACTATCCATGGAATATAAGTATAGTAGTAGTTCAAAGGAAGAATCATAAGATATATTTTCAACACTACAAGCACAATTCTTTGACATCTCCCATTATGGCAATACTAATGTTATCTCTAAAGAGCAAGTTCAGACCTTTTAGAAAGCTTGGAACCTCTAACTCGAATGTTGTATCTAATGGGAAACACACAGATAAACAAGGGAGTAGGGATGTGAGGAGATATTAAAGAAAACATCTTATTCTTTCTCTATTATCTTACCTCACCCCCACCAACTTCCAAAATCGAATCTTCCCAATCTCTATTCAAAGTGCAAGATAAAGTGGGCATGAAAAACTCTGAAGATGAGGTTGATTTTGTAAGGGGTGGTTGGTGTAGAGGGGTCCCCTTTGACCCTATTGAGCAAGAAGTGGGTCAGTAATCTCAAGGACAAGGACATACAACAAAGAATTATGCTGAAATTTATGCCTTATATCTTGGATTGGAGTTCATTTCATCTCTACCAATATATTAGATCAAGATCTTTGGGGATTCTTTTCATGTTATTTGATATTTCCGCAATTATTTCAACAATTTTCATACGATTCAAAATTATATAATTTCTTGTTAGAATTACTCGGAACTTTCAAAGCATTGAGGAGTTTTTGTTTTGTCATATTCAAAGGAATAATAAAATTCTTTGGATGCCCCTCGATCTTCATAGCTTGATTGGCATGGTTTGTTTGAAAGCAATTATGGTGTCTGGGACTAAAACATGTGGTACAGGTGGGATATATGAGGTGTCACGTTGTGGGTGTATGGTTATTATCTTAGATTAGAAGAGGATTTGTCACCTAGTTTATATTTGATTGTTAGGGTTCTTTTGTGGTTGCGTATTCTATTCATTGAGGGGGTCTTGTGGTCACTGAGGGAAAAATCCTTTATGGACTTACTGTGGTGGGAGATGTGTGGTTGGAGTAAGGTGAATGCAACGACGCTTTCAGGGGAAGCGATGTAGGGGCATTGGGACCTAAAAATTCCAGTCAAAGAAAGATGGATGTGGTCATTGAGAGGAGATTCGATGGCCTCTAGATGAAAGGAAAAAGTGGGTGGTCAATCCCATGTAGTTGAGTTGAAGTCTCATCGGAGAACTGGTCAGCTGTGAAGAGAGTTGACTAGATGAAGTTGATAGTACAAGCAATTGATCAGGTCAAAGAAGTCTATAGTAGGTTGAGCTGACAAGGTTTAGAGTAATTGGGAGCAGGCCAACTGAAGAAGAAAAGAGGAAGTCATATAGAGGCTGATGCAGGAGCAAAGAAGTCAGGGAATGATTGATAGGGAAAGAATGTCTAACTGGGAGTTGTAACAACGAAAAAGGTCAAGAATATAACTGACTAGGAAAAGCTGAGGAATAGAAAACCAGGCAGCTACGGGATTAGTTGGAGCAATTATTGTAGGAGTTATTGCAGTTGTTGAATTTGCTACGTGGAGAGGTATGCCAAGGAGGTTGTAGGTGAAGTAGTTAATGCTCATAACTGCATAAGATGCGCCCAAAGGATTCTAGAGGAATATTGAGAAGGAATTTGAAGTGGGGAAGAAGGCTATAAATAGAGATAGAGATAAGGAGAAGGGGATACTACTGTCCATTGTTGTTTTTGATTCCTAGAATATAGTTTCCCATACTTTCACGTGAAAAATTGTCAAAAATAGACCAACTAAAGCAGAGCTTTGACTCTGCATTTATAAACAATCATTGTAATTGATTTCTGGAAATTAATAACAAAGACATTATTGGTGTCTAGTTATTTATTGTGTGAACTTTTGTTGTGTGCTATGATCTATGAGCCAGTTTTCCTAATATTCTTGTGTTAGTTAGGTACCAGAGCAGGAGTATCTTGCGTGAAGGAGGGAAGCAACTCAATTTGTGGTTGGGTAGAGTTGCAAAGGTGGTGGAGAATCTAGCTTCAATTGGAAAAAGTGGTTGAGTTAGTTGATTTGAAGTAGCAATGTCTCAGAGAGGTGCTAATTTCCATGGTAGAGGATGAAGGACATGCATAAGCGCAGGCATAACAATTGACATAGAAACATTTGAAGAATGTTTTTAGACCATGAGAACTCTGAAGAATGAGATGGTTTCAATGAAGAATCCTAGAAGAGGGGATTTGTTGATGAAACCCTTGACCATAGTGATGTGGAGGTTGAGGATGAAAACAATGCTATCGAGGAAGCAAAGAAGAGTCAAAAGATAAATCGATGAAGGTTATGTTTGAAATGAAGGGTATGTCCAAGATGTAGGTGACCACCTACTTAGGGAGCCTCAACCCTAAAGAGTTGATAGATTGGATAAGAGAAATGGTAAAATATTTTGATATGGAGAAGATAGAAGACCCCAAAAGGGTAAAATTTGCTTGGTTGACGATAAAGGGCCACGCCTCATTGTGGTGGGACAATGTACATGATGACATAATAAAGAAGGGGAAAGATAAAATTACAAATTGGGACATAATTATTTCCAAGTTGAAGGATAAGTTTCTTCCAACTAATTATATGGTTTCCTTATTCAGGAAATTGTAAAACCCAAGACAAAAGGAGATGACTATTCAATAATTCACTAAGGAATTCTATAGACTATCCATCAGGTTGGGACAGACAGATGAAGGTGAAGAAGTTGTGGTCATATATGTGAATGGATTGAAATATTCCATTAAGGATGAGTTGATCATATCAAGGTTCAGAACAGTCAAAGAGTCCTACCAATTGTCCTTAAAAGAAGAAGAAAAGCTCACCAGAAAGTCCTCTACATCCAAAGGGAAGACTTTTGTCAGAGGAAGAGGTGGAAAAGTTACTTCCATAAGAGGGCAGAGTATTCGGTTGAAGAGAGAAGAAGACAGTGAAGTTTGGAGAGATGAGGGTATAGCAATAAACTCTGCACTGGAGTATTGACGGGGTGGTGAAAATCCCATAGGCAGAGGGAAATTTGGTTAGACAGGAAACTTTGAAGGAAGGAATGCAGACATTCCGATTGTAGTCTACTATAAGTGTCGAGAGTTGGGCCACAAATCTTATGAGTGCCTAGAAAATTTACATATAGCAGAATGGTTAGAGACCAGAAGTTGGACGTCCGATAAGACTGAAGGGAAGACAGGTTCAAGTGTCTAGGGTAGTGATGACAAAACCAAACCTGAGGGTTGTAGGAATTTGATGACCAAACGAACAATGTTGCAATCAACTCGACAGTAGGAGAAGGAGCCAACACAGAGGAAATCTATATTCCAAACCACAGTGAGGATAAAAGATAGAGTTTGTTCCATGATAGTTGACAAGGAAACACAGAGAACCTAGTCTCTATTCAAGTAATTGAGAAACTGGGTTTGAAGTGCCAACCACACCCAAATTCTTATAGAGCTTTGTGTATGTAGAAAGGACATCATGTTATGATGTCTTGACAATGTTTGATAAATTTAAAAATTTGTCATTTTTATGATAGTGTGTTGTGTGATTTCCTACCTATGGATGCTTGTCATTTGTTGCTAAGAAGGCCATGAGAATATGACAGGAACATGATCTATGATGGTCATAAAAATACTACCACAATATGGAAGAACGAAAGGAGAGAAAAGATGATTCCCTTGGAAGAGGATATGAGTAATAAGGGAAGTGAAAATAATTATTAGGAGAAGAGAGTATGGATGTGTTTAGCTAAGGCATTCTTGAAGGAGAAAAATAAGAAATAATGTTGTTTTGAATCCATTCCCAAGGTACTAATTGTTGAAATTCCACTAGAAACTATATCGATTGAAATCAAAAAATTGTTAGCTGACTTATAGGAGATTTTGGTTGATGAGATGATAACGATATTTCCACTGATGAGAAGCATATCCCATTAGATTGACTTGATTCCAAGATTGAGTCAGTTAAATAATTCACCGCACCAGATGACACCAACTGAGAATGTTGGGTTGAACTGACAGGTACAGGAATTGTTGGACATTGGATTGATCAAAGAGAGTATGAGTACATGTGTGGTACCAACTGTACTAGCAACAAAGAAAGGAGAAGAATGGAGGATGTGCACCGATTCGAGGGCCATCAACATGACTACCATTAAATACATATTTCCATTGTCAATGATGTATGACTTGATTGACTGCTAAAGTGGATCAAAGTAATTCACCAATATTGACTTGAAGAGTGAATATCACTAGATCAAGATCAGATAAGGTGAGGAATGGAATATATTCTTCAAGACAAAGGAAAGGATATATGAGTGGTTGGTTATTCCATTTGGGATAACAAATGCACCAAGTACTTTTATGAGATTGATGAACCAAGTATTGAAGCCATTCTTGGGAAATTTCATCATTGTTTATCTAGACAATATTTTGTTTTTAGCAAGACGAAAGTCGAACACTTGTCTCATATGAGACAAGTGTTGTAGAAGTTGAGTTAGGACAAATTGTAGGTAAATTTGTAGTAATGTTCTTCATGAAAGAGGAATTAGTTTATTTGGGATTCATAATTTCCATCCCATGACTGAATATGGATCTTAAGAAGCTCAAAGCAATTTTAGAATGGTTTGAGCCAAGGAACGCTACAAAGGTTATAAGTTTTCATGGAATTTATAGTTTTACAAGAAATTTATTAAGGATCTTAGTCGGATATGTTCACCGTTGACTGCATGCATGAAGAAAGGTGATTTTAGGTGGATTGAAGCATCTCAATGAGCATTTGAGAAGTTGAAGAAGAAGGTGATGGAGCATCCAGTACTAGCTCTCCCATATTTCGACAAATTTTCCCAAGTTGATTGTGATGCTAATGGAACCACAATTGGAGTAGTGTGGAGCTAGGAATGCTGACCAATTGCATTTTTTAGTGAAAAATTGGATGACACCAAGAAGAAATATTCAGTCTATGACTAGGATTTTTATGCCATTGTTTAGGCATTGAAGAAATGGAGACATTACCTATTTCCCAAATAATTTGTGTTGTTCATTGACCACCAAGCTCTAAAGTACTTAAACACTCCAGTAAATTTGAATCAAAGGCATATGAAATGGGTCGAGTTCTTGCAGACTTATAACTTTGTGTTGCGACATAAATAAGGAAAGTCGAACAAAGTTGTTGACATGTTGAGTCAAAGAGTTTCCATTTTGGGAGCGACAACCATTCAGTCAAATGGGTTAGAGTCGATGAAAGTTGACTATGAAGTCGTCGAATACTTTGGTGGAGCATGGAAGGCATGTCGAGAGCCATGGAGTGCCGACAGAACTCCATACTTGGATTATTTCATTCAGGAAGGATACATGTTTAGAGTCCATCAATTATGAATTCCCAGAGGATCAGTATGAGAGAATTTGATAATGGAATTACACAATCGAGGATTAAGAGGTCACTTTGGCATCGACAATACCAAGGCGTTGGTCGAGGAAAAATATTACTGGCCAGGATTGGTGACAGATGTAAAGAAATGGATACAACATTGTGAGTTTTTTAATATTCCAAGGGACAAAGTCAAAACACGGGACTTTATACACCAGTTCATGTACTAAAGGTTCTATGGGAACATCTTAGTTTGATTTTATGTTGGGATTTCCTAAGACACAGTAGGGTAATGACTCCATATTTTTGGTAGTGGATATATGTTTTCAAAGATGGCACACTTTATTCCTTGTAAGAAGACAAGTGATGCCACAAGTATTGTCGTATTGTTTGTCAGGGATATAGTACGGTTGCATGGATCTATGAGGAGCATAAATTTGAACAAAGATACCAAATTCATGGGGAATTTGTGGAGAACCCTATGAAAGAAGTTAGATACGAAGTTGCAATTCATTTCTACATACCATCCGTAGAATAGTGGGTGGATTAGCAAGAGTTTGAGATTTTTTTAAAGATGTTTGACCACTGATCAACCAAAGTAGTGAGAGAATGTGTTAGTTCCAACAAAGTTTGCATATAACAATTTAGTAATCAAGTCAACTGGGATGAGTCTGTTTCAAATTATGTAAGGGAGAATTGCACATGGAGTAATCGACTTGATGAAGCTACCAATGGAGACGTCGAAAAGTGTAGAAGCGGAATCATTTTTTGACCATATGAAGGAAGTACATGAGAAGGTGAGAAAGCAGTCGGAAAAGAGTAATAATGCTTATAAATTAAGGGCCAACTGGAGGAGGTGATTCCAATCATTTGAAGCAGGGGACTTAGTCTATATGTACCTTTGAAAATAAAGTTTCCCAAGAAGAGCATATAATAAGTTGAATTTGAAAAATATTGGTCCATGTATAATAGTAAAGAAGATCTCAGATAATGCTTATGTGGTGGAATTTCCGAAAGGATTGGATATTTCGCCGAAATTTAATGTCATTGTTTTTGTACAAATATGAGGTAGGGTTGACAAGTAAGGGGGAACCGACCATCAACTTGTAGGAGCACTTTCCAAGCCGAATAACATAGGAGATTATCAAAGTGCTTGAAGAGTGAGAAGTCAGAAGGACAATAATCCAAAAGAAGAAAGAATATTTGGTTTGGTGGAAGGACAAAAGTATGGAAGAACACATGGATTCTAGAGGAAGAGTTCAAGAGGATGATGAACCATGGGAATAATTATTTTAAACACAGGATATTGATGCAGGGGCATCATGCCCTAAAATTCTAGTCAAATATAGATGACTGAGGTTGTCTAGTGTAGATACAATGGCTTCCAATTGAAAGGAAAGGTGGGTGGTCAATACCATGTAGTTGAGAGGAGGAATAGTTGTATAAATGGTCAAGTGTGAAGCGATTTGAATGGATGAAGTTAATGCAAGAAAATGAGTAGGTCAGAGAAGTTAACCATAGTTAAAGACGACGAGGTTTAGAGCATTCATGAGAAGATCGATTGAAGAAGAAAAGAGGAATTTGGATAGAGGCCAACATAGGAGAAAAGAAGTCGGGGAATGACCAATGGGAAAAGAATTCCCAACCAAGAGTTGAAACAATGGAAGGGTCGAGAATATGAATGACTAGGAAAAGCTGAGGAACATAAATCCAGGTAGTTGTAGGAGTAGTTGGAGCAATTATTGTAGGAGTTATGGTAGTTGTTGAATTTTGTATGTGGTGAGGTATGTCAGGGAGATTGTAGGTGAAGCAGTTAATGCTCATAACTTCAAAAGACGTGCCTAGAGGATTCTAGAGGAATATTGAGTGGGAATTTGAAGTGGGGAAGAAGGATATAAATAGAGATCAAGACAAGGAAACATGAATGTTATTTCCCATGGTTGTATGGCTGTTGTTAATTCCCATAGTGTTATTTCCCATACTTTGATGTGAAAAATAGTAAAAAATAGAACGATTGAAACAAATCTTTTGACTCTGCATTTGTAAACAATCATTGTGATTGATTTATGGAAATTAATAATAAAGACATTATTCGTGTCCAGTCCTATGTTGTTTGTTGGTTGTGTGCACTTTAGCTTTTTGCTATGATCTGTGAGCCAGTTGTCCTAACCCGCTTGCGTTAGGAAGGATATAGGGAATTTCTATTTATCCCTTGTGCAACGACAGGGGTGGAGGAAAACCAAGGTGATGGGTCATAACTAAGATATGTTGTGGAGGAAATTGTCGGTGTGAGGAAGTTGTTGCATCGAGTAAGGGGACAATTGGACAATATTGAGTAGATGTTGGAGTGACTCAGTTTCCAAATTGAATTGGAGGAACATATTTGTGGTCATTTAGAGAGTAGGGTGGATTTGCAAGAGGGTAAATTGGTTCAGTTAGCCTTAGACACTGAATTACACTAGTCCCTTATTTATGAACTTTCTTATGGACGTCATTCCAATGCATGGGATTTCTATAATTCCCAATAGATATGGAAACGGTGTTGAAGACTACATTATCTAAATTTGAAGGATCCAATGATCCACTACTAGAAGATGTGGATGACAACTTTCCTATTTAAGGTTTCATTTGGTCTATTTTTTGTTAGTTTATGTACTATCAATGTTTTTCTATTAGGCCATTATATAAGACGTTATAGTTGTCAAACTTCATGGAATTCTTAGAATTTTGCTTGGATATATATGGCTGGGGATTTTTTGAAGTCCCTAGTACTTAGGACAGAGCATTTTGTATCTGAATTGTATTGTTGAAAATCTTGGGTTGCTTAGGATTTCCTTAGCCATTTTAATATAATCATATTTACTCATTTCTATTAAAACAAAATATGAGATCAATGTTCTAAATTTGAAAAAATGGTTTCAACCATTAGAAATATACTTCAATGTGTATAGAAGAAAAAAATAAATGATCATTTTCCCCAATGATGTTAGAGGTCCATGCACAAACTTGGTAGGAAATCTATACTAAGACACTTAGACTAGAGGGTGATCCACCAATATATAAATGAGAGGTGTCTAAATCTCTATTTGACTTCATTTTCAATGTCAACCTCATAGTAGAGGATTTGGTGAGTAAGCTTACATTGGAAGTTCATGGAAATCCTTTCCCATACCAAATGGGATAGGTAAACAATGATGTATATCTCATAATCACTAATCAATGTAAGATCACCTTTTACATAAGTGTAAGCTACATTGACCAAGTCAAGGTAGATGTGGTGCCACTTGATGTGTGTGGTGTAGTGTTTTGGATCCCCTACATGTACATGAGGGATGTGATATTCATGAGGAGATAAAATCAATACCATATTGAAAAGGATGGAAAATCATTCATAATCAATGCCCACAACTATAAATCCAATATCTATCTCATAATTTCGAACCAAGCCAAAAAAATTGATTAGATCAAGAATGAAATTTATATTGCTCTTCTTAATATAGAATCAACGATGAGGTGAATTAGTAGAAATAATAGCATCTCTAAAGGAATGTACTAAAGAGAAAAAACACCAATTGGAGAAGCTTATGTAGGTGTGCATATAAATGTTCCAAGATCTTAAAGGGATACCACCTAATAGAGAAGTGGAGCAAAAGATACAACAATTGTTTGACTATCCATGGACAAACATAAGAGTGTATATAAAGCCCATAGTGGAAGTGGGTGAAATGAAGAAACAATTGTAGTAATTGTTGGAGAAAATGGTAATTTGACCAAGAACCTCATCTTATGGATAACCTATCATCATAGTTCTCATCAAGGATAGAACTTGGATATTGTGTATCAAATACATAGCTCTAAATAAGATCACCCTAAAAAATTGATACTCTTTATCAAAGATTGATGAATTCCTAAATAATTGTAGCTTGCCAACTACTTCACCATGCCAAGTACTTCACCAAATTTAATCTCAAATCAAGATACAACCAAGTATGATTCAAAGAAGAAAATTGCCTTTAAGACGAGGAAAGGTTTATAAGAATGGTTGGTTGATTCCTTTTGTTTTATGTACTGCATCAACAACGTACTGCATATGATGAATGTTGTATTGTGACCCTTGAATTCTAGATTCACTTGTAATAGTTTAATTGTATGCTATATTCTTTTTTAGCACTAGTTGGTAAGAACATATCTCCCCTTATGTAAGTTTCAGAGACTCTAAGAAAGCATCAAATGCTATCAAACCTTAATAAATGTTAGTTTTCATCACAGACTATGGTGTATTTGGGATATCATTGATAACCCTCAGAAATATATCAGTATGTTCATCTTCTTTTGACATTTTCATGAACATTTCACAACTAAATATCCCATATTGTGCCCTCAACATTACATAAGTTATCCTATTGTAGCAATTTGGGTTTTATTTAGTAAATCATTGTAAATTGATGTAGTTGATAACCTTTATGGATTTTTTGAATGGAATGCATGAGTTATTGTAAATCATTATATGTTGGAGGCACTGATGATCTATGTTGCATGACAATACTATTGTTTATTTATCTTTGTTGTAGGGATTTTGACATTTGGGAAGTGTTATTGGTCTAGATAATCCATGTACTGTTGCTAAAATTATGTTGACGGATTTGCTGAAATGTTTCACCAGTGTTGCCGACGAGTTTTTTTGTAGTAGTTGTTGATGAGTTTTTCTACAGCAAATGTTGATGAGTTTTTCCACAATAGTTGCTGAGAAGTCTTTCCATAGCACTTGTAGACTAAATTTATGTCAGCAGACATGAAGGGGATATGAATCCTTTTCATTATCCAGATGGCTAGGTCCAATGAAGCACAATCAGCAACACATTGCCACAAAGCAATTAAAATGACTACAACAGTAATCATTACATTGCTAGATCACACTCTTTTATTGATTATCCATTTTTCCACATTTCCCCTTTTTAAGGGGAAATGAATCTCAATATTAGAAAATGATTAGATAATATTTTTTTCTATTGCTACAAAAGGAAGCAACCTCCCATTGATTAAGGAGAATTTTTGTATAAATAGAGATCCAAACTGAAGAAGGCTCACACATGGATGGATTTGATTATTATTTGGGAAATAGAATTTGGTTCAGTAATTTCCTTTGATATATATGTTTTGTGATTATGGTTTGAGTTCATATCACCTATGCTGAAGGGCGAGGGCCCGCTCTACAACACATGGTGGATCTGAGTTATTTTCTATTGTGTAGTTGCTTTAGAGTTATTTGTGAATGAAATTACCCTTTTAGTTGTTTTTATTTTCTGTAGCTTTCATTTATTACATTAGCTATTTATATTTTTTGTAGATTTTGTTTATCATATTAGTTGTTTATATTTTTGGTATATTTTATTTACTCTATTAAATGATTGCATTTCCTGTAGCTTTCATGAATTCATTTTGTTGATAGATTACATTTCTTGAGCTTTTATTTCCATGTTGCGTTTGGATTTATAGTTAATGTGTGACTCATCAAATTTATTCTACATTCCAAGAGTTGCAACGATGTGCTTGAATGGATATATCTAATGAGATTAGGATATATTCTTGCAATGTAAGTAAGGCCTCCAACACATCTTGGGTCTTCAATCCCATGCATTATTGGATCCCACAACTTTTTGGCATCGTTTTCAGGGAAACATCAAGATTGCAAAGATTTCACCATTTGGAGTATGATTTTACACCACAATTAAATAACAGGGTTGGAAACTTATATTCAACTCTGCCTCCTCATTTTGTGGTGCTCTTTTTATTTTTATAATAATTCGATTTGGTTGTAGGAACAATAGTGAACAATCCATAGGTGGATAAAGAATGAAAAAAAAAGGTTAAAATTAATTGTTAAGAATGAAAAATAGATTTTCTTCTTTATGGAAAAATAGTTTTTTGGGTTTAAATGTTGTAGAGAAGATGCCGTTGCAATTATTCCAAATGGGTCTCTCTTAGTTTTTAAAATTATGTGATATATTTTTTCCTTTTCTTGAGTATTTAAATGAATCATTGTTATTTTATTTTTTTTCCCAAGAAAAATCCTATCCACTCGATCACCGCCATTTCATTCCTACCCTCACGAATACCATCAATAAAATAATCACCTCTTTTATACGCTTCTGATATAGTACTTCATCAGGATTCCTCATTTTCAACCATTTCAAAAACAAAGAAAGTACGAGGTAACCCAATGATTTTTCCCCATTTTCAGTTGAAAATCTACTACAAACTCAGTTAGAGAAACCACGCTTTGAAGTCCCAAATGGTATCATTTTCAAAACTTGTTTTATAAGGGTGTATCTATTATTATATAGTTTCATTTCCAATTGGAATCTCATCATTTCAACATTATATGAGCGACTTATTCCTAAAAAAGTAATTGGTTCTCTTGGTTGGAAATTGTTAAAACACTTATCACTCAGGTGGTTTCCAACTAAATTTGACCTATATGTTGAATGAATTTATATTAAAACATGTTTTTATGGGATTTAACCCTTGAAATATTATTTCCAATGCAATTTGTGTGATTCAATTCCAATTTAAAATGAAAATTTTACTCTTAAAATAGTGGCTACTTGTCTCAATTTCTGCACTATCACAAATCCGCATTGTATGTTAGTTCTTGGAATATATAACAAAGCACCTTAATCATTTTTTATAACCTACTTATAAGGGAGATAACCTAATTATGTAATTTTATCTCTCTTTTGAATCAATTCTATCTGATATTGTATCCAAAAGTTATGCTCAAAACATTATCTAGTGGTCTAAGTTGTTACACTTTTTACAATTTGTTGCATGCTTAGAAAAAAAGGGTAAACACCTATTGACCTATTTCTAGATCCATTCTACATGCATTTGTGTATAATCACTTCAATATTTCTAAAAAAGGAATATATTTTCATTGTTCTTCTTCATAGCTCACTCGTGGAACAAGTGCTAGTTTTTTTTGTAGGTCCAAAGAATCAATAGGTCATCTTTCCAAGTTCCAAGTGGACAATCATCCTTCCTCCAAGTTTTTCCCTCAAATGCAATGAAAGAATCCAACCTGTAAAGTATACAATGTGACATCCAAGAAATTTCATGTGCCTTGGCACTAATGGAGCTATCATTTTTTGGCATCATATTTAGATTGAGTGGAATGCATGAATTTACATATGGATATGTTAGCATTTTTATCTTCAAGATAACATTTACTAGAACCCAAGAGAGACTGTTATGTCTCTTGGTGTTTTCCATGTTGCTAATGAATATTTCATTAGAACAAAAGAGATACGAACAAATTTTGAGGTTTCTCCTCAGCTGAGGAGTTTTTCATTAACACATGCTAAACAAAGACAAATTCAGACCAGTAATAAATTTTTCATCAACACATGCTAGATAGAGATAGATTTGGACTACTGATGTGTTTCACATCAGGTCGTGATGCGGAAGATTTTTCTATACATAAGAAACAAATTCATAAGGGAGCATTCGTAGTTGGAGGTTCAAGCATGCAATCAATATAATGGAATTGATTATCTCAGTCACTTCAGCATCCTCTACTACCACAACTACTATGAAAATGAGGACATATTCTTTGAATTTTCAAAATAGTTGATCATGAGAGAGAATTCATAGAATCTTGGGAAGGAAAAAACACCATTTCATAAACACGAAGAAAAAGAAAAAGAAAAAGAAAAAAGAAAAAAAAAACAACTTATTTTTGCAGCTGCTATCATTTCTCTGCCTAGATCTAAATATTTATATTAGGAAGTGAGCATGGCGTTGCAGAAGTTTCAGACAGCAAATATTCATTTATAAAGTGAGCATGGTGTTGCATAAGTTTCCTACAACAAATCTTCATATTAGTAAGCGAGCGTGGTGTTGCAAAATTTTCCTGCAGCAAATTTTCATATTAGCAACAAATTTTCATATTAGCAAGCGAGCATGGTGTTACAAAAGTTTCCTGCAACAAATCTTCATATTAGCAAGTGAGCGTTGTGCTACAGAAATTTTCTGCAACAAATATTCATATTATCAAGTGAGTGTGATGCTGGAGAATTTTCATTTGGAAAATCTTCATATCATCAAGTGAGCATGAAATTACATTTTTGAATTTTCCATCAAGCGAGTGTGAAATTACATTACCAAATCCGACATAAAGCTAGCGTAAAATTGCATTGTCGAATCTAACAGACTTCATCATTTGCTACTACATAATTTAATATAGTTGCAGAATACGTCCTACCTGCTACAGAGTACTTCGGAGTGCTGCTACCAAACACTGCTTGCCAACATTTGACTTTTTTACACTCCAACAACACTCTTCATCGGGAAACTCATGTATTCCATTCACTTTCTCCTTGAATTATGTCAGAAAACCATCGTTTTTAAGATATTTCTAGTTAGAACTCCGTGGCTCTAATCTCCTTCATTGCTTTATTCATCCCACTCTATTGTATCCATTTTTTCTAAAATTCCCTACATTTTATATAGCCCCACTCCCTGCAGTCATATATCCTATTGTCTGAGGTCATCCAAGATCTTTAGTTGGGGGTAGAGTGATGTTCACATCACAAGTGAGACAAGTATAATGGGTTAATGAAAATGGATTAATGTTGTTTTGAACGATGGGAAATTAATAAGGGATATAAAGACTAGTCAGATTAGTCAGATAAGGGGATACAATACACATGTTTATCATTCTTATTTGGTTGTTTATCATTCTTATTTGGTTGGCACTACACAAGTATTTTTATTTTTCAATTATCCATGTTGTTACTAGAAAAAAAATTGTAGAAGACTTAATAGTTGGATTGGGGGATACAACTTTTAAAGAAGCTCTTTTAGCTCCCCCAAGCTAGAAAGCACACTTTTACAATTAGTAGTTCCATTTTAAAAAAGGTTTAGCTAAATGGACAATGGTGATTTTACAATGATAGTGTTGGTGGATATCAACCTTTGTTGAAAAATCTTCTTAGCAGTCTATAATTGTTGCACAAACTATTTATTGCAACATTATTTTTTCAGCCACATTATTCTATAGAAGAATTCCAGTATCAGTGTTTTTTAGCAAAATGTTTTAGCAGCACTATGTTTTTAACATGTGCACTTTTCAGTATCAGTGTTTTTCAACAGAATATTTTAGCATCAGTATTTTTTAGCATGTGCACATTTCTGTATCAGTGTTTTTCAACAGAATATTTCAGCACCACTATTTTTCAGCATGATGATGAATATTTCAGCATGTTTTGCAACATAATATTCCAGCAACAACATTTTTAATACTGATGAAAGTTATTCCAGTGCACATTTCAATAGCATTATTTTATAGAAGAATATTTTAGCAACGCTATTTTTCAGCATGATGATGAATATTTCAACATTATTTTGCAACAATATATTTCAGCAACAACTTTTAACAGTGATAAAAAAAAGGAAAGAAAAATCCATTAGATTGAAAGCCAAAGAAATGGTATTATGTTGAAGCACCAAGTTGAAAATCTACAAATTGTGGTTGGGTGATACTATGCACCTACATGATCAAGAAATTCAAGGCCATGGAGTTATAGCACAAGAAAGCACCCTCTATGGTGGTAATAAGAGAATATTGAGTTCATAGAGGATACCATGAGTAAGATACAAAGACAACATGATGATATGGTTGCACAAGGATGTGCAAATCCTTTAGTTGGGGTATATGATGAGCCTAAAAAATATATCATTATGCTCATCTTCTTTTGAAATTTTCATGAACATTTAAACCCCTAAATATCCCCTTTTGTGTCCACAATATTAAATATGTCATCCTATTATATCCATTTGGGTTTTATCTAGTAACTCCTTGTAAATTGATGTAGTTGACAACTTTTATGGATTTTTTGAATGGAATGAATGAGTTCTTGTAAACCATTATATGTTGGAGGCACTGATGATCTATGTTGTAGGATAGTACTAGTTTTTATTAATCTTTGCTACCAGGAATTTGACATTTAGGAAGTATTCTTTGTCCAAATAATTCATGTACAAGTGCCAACAAGTCTACTGATGGATTTGTTGAAGTGTTTCACCAGCGTTGCTGAAGAGTTTTTCTGTAGTAGTTGCTGACAAGTTTTTTTGCATTAGTTTCTAACGAGTCTTTATGCAACACTCACAGACTAACATTCCATCATCAAACAGGAAGGGGATACAAATCCTTTTTAGTACCCAGGTGACCTGGTTTGATGAAGCATGACCAACAACATGTTTCCACAAGGCAATTAAAATGAAAACAACAATAATCATTACACTTCTAGATCATGCTCTTTGTTGATTATGCATTTTTCCACATTTCCCATTTTTAAGGGGAAATGAATCTCAATATTAAAAATTGATTAGATACTCTTGATTTTCTATTCCCATGAAAGGAGGTAGCCCACTGATTAAGGAGATTTTTTTTTATAAATAAAGAATGAAGCAAAAAAAGGATCACGCAAAAATGGATTTCCTTATTATTTGGGAAATAGAATTTGGTTCTGTAATTTCCTTTACCATTTGTATTTTGTGATTATGGTTTGAGTTCGGACAACTTGTGTTGTAGGGTGAGGGCCTGCTCTACAACACATGGTGGATCTGAGTTATTTTTTCTTTATAATAATTTGTGAATGCAATTACTTTGTTAGTTGTTTTTATTTCCCGCAGCTTTTGTTTATTACATTAGCTATTTATATTTCCTCTAGATTTCGTTTATCAAATTAGTTGTTTATATTTCTTGTAGATTTCATTTACTCAGTTAACTAATTATATTTCTTGTAGCTTTCATGAATTTGTTTTATTCATAGATTAAATTTCTTGAGCATTTATTTCTATGGTACATTTTGGATTTATGGTTAATGTGTGACTCATAAAGTTTATTCTACATGCCAATAATTATAGTGATGCGCTCAACTGGATAGATCCGATCAAATTAGGATCTAGTCTTGCAAATAGAAGTTTAATTTTATTTACTTTGCATTCCTTGCTGAAGAATTTATGTATGTCAGTCAATTTGGTTGAATAGATTTAGCTTCCTAATTTCTGCATGCTTTCATGATTGCATAGTGTTAGGATAAAAAAAAATCAATAAAGAAGCCCCCCATCAATAAAATTACCATCTCCAGATTGGGAAATCATTGTGGTTGCATATATAGTGCATGTGTTTTTAAAATTCTTACATTCTTAGGTTGATAATTTAAGTAAGGCCTCTAGCACATATTGGGTCTTTAGTCATGTGCATTGATGTATCCCACCAATAATGTCATGATTATTGGAGGAGAATTCAAGATAGATCATGTGAACATGAAGAGCATAATAATATGGCTAATTCCTACTAATGTATTTGAATCTAAAATAATTCTAGGTGCAACATTGTACCTTTGAAATTTCGTGGAGTGATTTTTAGTAGTCACTACACTACTCCATAATATAACAACCAACAAAAAGAGAAGGAGTTTCTAATGAGGAAACAATAAACATATGGATTTTGAAGAGATAAAAAAATATTAGTCAAGCACAAGTTCTTTCATTTCCCAATTTGTTGAATCTGCTTAATGTAGAGATAAATGAGAGTAGGTATGCAATGAAGGTAGTCTTGATAACATAGTTTGATATCATTTTGAATTATTCCATGGAATAATACTAAACTACTTGACATATGACAAGGATATCTATATTTTGGTACAAGTTGTTAAGAAATGGAATCATTAAATGATGGGAAAGGAGACTACCATCTACATCCGTCACTAGTCAATGCAATATTTACAGACCCAACACAACCTTTAGTAGGAAAGACACTACAAGTGTATGGGATTTTTTGCAGCAACTTCATGTTATCATCAAGTTTAAGAAGGGAACTACTAAAAATTTGGCAGGCGTGCTTTGAATACCACCCACATATAAGGTGACAACTTTGGGTACTCTTATGCACATGGATGCTTTCTACCATGATGCATACAAGGTGGAATACAGAGAAGATGAGAACTTTAGGAGACATTTTAGGCATTGTAAATCCAATTTTGTGAATAAGAAGTTGACAACAAGGATGAATATCATCTCAAAGATTGATTGCTTTGGAATATAATAATATCTATGTGCCTAAAAGAGAAATATTTCAACTTATCAAATATGCTGACACCTCCAAAGTTGAAGTTCAATTTGGTGTTAATAAAATGCTAGACAACTTGAAGAGGTATGTGTATAACTAGCCCAAAATGAAAGCAGATGTACCTCAATTTATATGAGGATTTATAGCTTTATACCAATAAACCTAATAGTAAGAATCAAAGTATATACCCTTCATTGCATGTACCTATTAGGCCATGGGAGAGAATCTCCATGGATTTTGTGGGTGGTTTTCCAAGGACCAAATGGGGACATGACTATATATATGTGATAGTGGATAGGTTTAGTAAGACATGCATCCTCATTCCTTGTAAAAATATCATCAAAGGACAAGGTGCAATTTTTTTGTTCTTTGGATGGGTTTGGGTGCCGTTTGGAATACCAAGGAGGAGTATCATTTTAGGTAGATATATCAAATTTCTTAGTGCCTTTTGGACTAAAATTGGGAGAACATGGATATTGATTTCAATAAATTTACCACTTTCTATCTGAAAACTAATGGGAATACATAAGTGGTGAATAATAAATTGGTTCATCTTTTGAGGGGTTACAATTAGAAGCATTCAAGAACATAGAATGAGAATTTGATTCATATGCAACACTCTTATAACACATCAATCCATACTTCCAATAGTAATTCCCCTTTTGAAAATTTCTTTGGATATTGTCCAACTTGACCTTTATATTTTGTATATGTATACAAATGGAGGAGATAGGGAAGGAAACATAAGAGAAACATTCAAAGGCTAGAATATTCATTTACAAGATTAGGCATATCCATTCACATATGTTGTAGCAAGTGAATAGATTCACACTACCACATACAATGTGAGGGTATGGAATAATACTAACATGAACACCACTAATAGGGAGAAAAGGAGAGTGTTAATTCACCACTTACATTTATGGAAAATTTGAGAAACCCTAGGGTGGGGAAAAAGAGGATCAAAGAGAGGGAGAGAACCTCTAGGTTAATTAGGGTTTTAAATATTGATTGTACGAACTTATTCCTATAGATGATTTAGGCATTTCACTTAGTATTTAGATAAGGATTTGCTAGTAAATAATCAATGGAAAGTAAAATAACAGTCTAAGGATCACTTATTGAAGATTATATTAGTGATCTAGAAACCCTAATGCTAAATGAGACAAAGAGAACTATGGAAGGAACTTACCTATAAATCATTGTTATAGGAGATGAAGCTACTACCTGGGTTGATGAAGGGAGTTGTGAAAAGCCTCCGAGAGTGATCCATGTCTCAAATGAACCTACACACATAGATAATCTTCCTTAAAAAAACAAGATATGTACCTGATCTCCACTACAAAAAAATATATGTGCTAATAACACCAGGTCTAATAATAATGGAATTTTTAAGTAGAGTGAACCAATTTCCCTTAGGCGTAATGGTACCTCCATTTATCTAGTTGTGATGGAACCTCCCTTGAGTTTGTTGGGTTGAATTTTCCAAGGTATTAGTGGAATTATGCCAATAAATATGCCCATATATGAATTAAAAAATCCTTGAATGTTGGATCCCAGTTAATCACAAGAGATCCTTGTAGAGGTTCTATAGATGATAGATGCAAGAAACCCAAGTGCATGGAAGAGGTGGAATATATATAGATCAAGATGTGTCCCAAATTTGAGTGTATATGTGGAAGATAATGAGAGAAGGAAAGAATAGATTGAGGGACTCAAAGAGGGATTAAAAAGGTATAAATAGGTAAAGGAGTGATCTCAAGGTTTAGGTGTATGATAAGTTAGTCACCTGAGGATCTAAGTCATATGAAAAAGTTAGAACATGCAATTTGAATCCATACTATACGTTTTGTGACAATATGCCGTTAGATTTTAAGCCCAAAGTGCCCCTATGTTCCACAAGCTACAAAACATAGGCATGATACCCTATTTACCAAACTATAGTACACTTTCTTCCATGAGATTGGGAAAGGAGAAGGAGGACTTGTGTCATTTGACCCAAAAAATAGAAACCCAAAATGGATTTGGGCCATTATGGATCCATAAAAAAGCATCCTAAGTATCTTTGGACCCAGTCAGGAGTTTGTGCCTTAAATTAAATGAATAAAGTTCAACAATACCCCAAATGAGTGTCTTGAGGATCAAAATAAAGCTAAAACAATGACCAAGTGTGAATACCTAGAGAGGGAAGGCGATAAAGGATCCTACAAAATCAATAGACATCCCTAAGAGATCATATATCCAGGTTGAAGTAGGGAGAACCTAAAGTAGGTTGTCCAACACAAAAAATACATTTAAAGAAGTGTTGTGACATCATTAAGTGGGTCATGGATGAAAATGGAAAAGGAGTCAACAACACATTTTGTTAGAACAAATTAACCATCTAGACCTTGGTATATGCCATTATTTGGTTTCGTAGGTGTTTAGAATTATGTTAGTTGGACACCTAGTGAATTATTTGTCCACCATATGAAATATAGCACCCTCTTTGTGCTTTAGTTCCATCTTTTACTCTGCTTTTATGAGCTAGAGAGCCATCCCTACTTTATCTTTTTTTTATCCAGCTTTTGTGAGTTTAAAGCAACTTTATTCTACTTTTTCACATGGATTAGGATGAACTAGGAGTGCTAGGATGACTTGGGAAAGTTTGCTACTTTTTTCCTCAACATATTTCGTCCTTTTCTCCTAAAAATCCACCCACTACTTTATTTTTGGTCACTCATGGACTATATAGGCCCACCTAGCCAATTCGTGACCTTTCACTATGAGTTAGAGTTTGATACTTTCCTTATATGAAGATTTGGTATATTCTAAGCCTGCCACATGTGAGCTACTCGAGTTGCCACCAAGCCTCTCTAATTTTCTCTATGAGATGTATTATATATTGCATTCATATTGATGAATAATATAGAGATGAAGTTTACATCAATTGAGTTCTCTCTCTTATGTTTATGCTTCAGTATTTATTCTTATTTATGCTAATCTTTGTGTAAATTCTTGGTGAGGACTACTTTGTTTCTAGATCTTGGCTTGTGTAAATTATTTCATGGTCTTTAACCTATTTAGAATTTGACATGGTATCAAATCTTAGCGAGCTTAGATTGAGCATAACTACTTGCAATAACGTAGCAGAAGCAATGGAGTTACCACACAATTCCTGGGGATATTGCTTCTGATCACTTTGTGGTCTTCTCCGGTGTGATGCACTCCCAAATGTGCCTAATGAATAAATTAGATCTCATAGCTTAGATAGATTCAAATAGTTCTCCAGTATAATATTTTCCAGAAATTTTGATTTGTAGGTATTGAAGAACAATTGCAGAAATCTCAACGTAATTTCGAATGGTGAAAGTCTCCTTGAACTGACTCCTTCTCCTGTTGAAATAGAAGTTTATGAGAACTTTGATTTCTCCTCTTCATATGCAGTTAATCCAAGAGAATACATTCAAACCTCTATTGTTGAAGAATAACTCTCCTTACACCTCTCATTAGTGTTCTCCTCTCATACTTCAGATACTGAAGATCCTATGCCAATTATTGGTGTGCAAGACGGTAATCTAATGGTTATTGAGAAGTCTAGTATGTAGTGTGAAGCTGTTAGTTGCACTCTCACTTCCATTTTCCAAGTTCATTCCAGTTCCTACATGATTTCCAACACATTTCCTCAAGAACTTGGAGACACCTCATTATTTGCTATCATTCTTCAAATTGTGAGGATGATAAGCTTGTTGTGGAATACCGTTCACACCCTGATCCTTCTCTAGAAGCTTAAGAGGAATTCAATTCCTCTCTTTCACTTGAGTATTTTGGTTCAACATTTGGTCTGTTATTGGATTTTTTCAAGGATATATCAAAGTTTGGAGATTATGCATTCTCTCTCCTTGGTCTCATGCTTCCTATCCACTGCTACACGATGGCAAGCACATTTCCTCCTGAAGATGGAGAACCTCAAGACTCATTTGCACCTTATCTTAGTAACTTCAAGTCTAATGAGCACCTATATTCCCAAGAATAAGATTCCTCTAGAGATATGACCAAGTTCTAACCTGCTTGGAATTCTAGAGATCAATATTATGGTGTATTTCATGTCCATTTTTTAGGGGGTTTTTTCTTCCCATGTGGTTTTCTCTCTTTCCTCAGTTTACATGGAATAATAAAATTGTAAAGGGTGATCATAATCCTTTGTTTCTTGGGACCTAATCCCTATTTCGCTCACATAAGTCAGGCTTAAGGGGGGGTGTTAGAACACATTAACCATCTAGACATCGGTATATGCAATTATTTGGTTTCCTAGATGTTTAGAATTATGTTAGTTGGATACCTAGTGCATTATTTTTCCACCATATCCACTATAGCGTCCTATTTGTGCTTTAGTTCCATATTTTACTTTGCTTTTATGAGCTATATCACCATTCCCTCTTTATCCTAATTTTATCCATCTTTTTGTGAGTTTATGTCAGCTTTATTCTACTTTTCACATGGATTAGGATGAACTAGGAGTGCTAGGATGACTTGGGCAAGTTTTCCACTTTTTGCCTCAACATATTCCTTCCTTTTCTCCTAAAAATCCACCCACTAGTTGATTTATGGTCACTGTTATAGGTCAAACCTGCACCTCTCCATCCGTGATCACCTTGAGCTGTCGATCACACAAAAGGACAATTGGGATGGAGGAGCATGTTGACCTTAGATGAGACCTTGACCTACTGCACCTCCTTGTAAGCTGGCAAAACCATTAAAAAACATTGTCTTGAGACATGGGCGCTACTCTACCTTAATAGACTAGCGCCTATACCCTACTCCAGTGTACAATAGTAGTGCTCAACCCCTCATGGGCACTACTCCTCTTCAATAGAGTAGCATACAACATTTAAAAAGTGATGAGCGCTAGTTATAAAACACTATAGTAGCGCCCTGGGCGCTACTCCACTGTGAAATAGTAGCATACACCTCAAAAGATGATTAAAAAATAATTAAATTCACGAATGAGGATTAGTTGTAGTTGGTTTCCCAACTTCCCCAACTTCCTCCATAACCATCTCTCGACCTGAACTGCCTCCCTTGCCCTATAAATACAAGGAGGAATGAAGAGAGGGGTTAGACATGAATGTTATTGAGAGACTCTTAAAGAGAAGCTTGTGTTCAAGGAGGTTATGCTGGAAGATTTCCAAGCTAGAGAAGAGCAGGAGCCCAGGATCAGGTTGCAGGAGCATGCTACAAAGTCAGGTATACTTTGTATCATTAATTTGCATTTGACAATAAAAGGTTGAAGCACCTTTCTTGTCCCAAATCAAGTGTTCATTGAGTTATGTACTTGTTTGGATATGTTTTGGTTAATATTTGATGTTTAAATTGCTTTGTCCATTTCATCATTATATATTATCCAAGATACGCTGAGAAAGGTACTTGTGCTGCAGGTTTATTGAATGGTAGGTTGACTTGAGGATTGAGCGCAAGATTGAATAAGAGCTAGGATCGAACTTCATTCAAAAGGTATGTTCTCAAGACCTATAACCTATTTCCATTCATAAACATCTCTGTAACACAGTTAGTATGCTTACCTGTCATCCCCTTTCAGTTGATAACGTCTGTTTCCTCGTTATAGGGTAGTTTTTCCCGCCAACAGACTGGTGACTCCATTGGGGAGTGTTGTCTTTCTGCTCTAGGAAACCCTTCTTGATTTTCTTTCCAGTACTTTGTAACTCTTTCAATCCTCTGAGAAGTCCTATAGGTATCTCCTGCTTGCTTCTCCCTGTTTGTTTTCAGTCTTTTGTATCTTTTTAAAGTCAATTTTTGACTCTTTAAGACCTGAGCGCTATTCTATTATACATACAGTAGCGCCCATACGCTAGTCTGTCTTCATACAATAGAACCCACCTCTCTTTGAGTGCTGGTTTCCCTATTGCGTAGTAGGGTACACTCCTGTAGCTTCCTGTCAGAGGTTAGGTTGAGTTTTCTTCCTTCTTGGATAGGTTTTTGACTTTGGTTTAGGTCTCCTTAACTGGTTTTTTAGGTCTGTAGCTCTGCTTTGAGCCTTAGTACTCTCCTTTGAGTTTCAGTACCCTTGTTTGAGTCTTTTTGTCATCTTTAGATCACTTGCTTGTGGAATGTTTGGTCCATTTATAACTCTTTTTGGAGACTAGGCTTTGTTCCTTAGTGAACACTCCTGCTTACCTATGCCCTGATGGTGTGTTGCCAACCTACAAACCTGCATGCTTTGCATTTGTTGTTTGTGGAAACACTTGTTTGCTCTTTACCCATCTTATCCTTTATTTTAGGGTTTGGTCCGTTTTGGATCCTGTGGGTTGTCTTCCAAACTTGTTGAGTTCCAACTTTCCTTGACTTTTTGTCTTTTCCGGTATCAAGTGTGTTTAGAGTGCTTTAGTTTGATTCATTTCTCAGTCCTTATGTTAGTAGGGTGGTTGTTAGGTTGCTTGCCTATTGTTTGCTTAGCATAATGGTCTTGTTAGGGTTTGATGCTTTGGGTCAGTCCTCTTGTGTTTGATTCCCAGTTTTGAGCATCCTTCTCCTTTGTTTTCTCTCCACTTTTCTTCCGAGTGTGAAGGCTTTTTCTTTCGAAAAAACCTGTAGGACAAGTCCTTGTCAAACCAGTGTTTTGACTGTTCGGATATCCACATCATCTTTTTTAGGATCTTACATGCAATTAGGGTTTGCATGCACTTGCATGCACTTTGCATGCATCCCAGTCACCAGTTTGATGCCTCCAGCAGCTTAGCCACCTTATTCTAGCACCCGGGAGCCACTTACTTCAGAGTTTTAGCCCTCCTAGGCTGAAAGGCACCCACTTCTCACCTACTTCCAGAGAAGGGCGCACTTGTTCACCTACTACTGCAGTTCCACTTCAGTTACACTCAGTTAGCTCCGATTCTCCCTGATTTGAGGCTAGTTTCACTCCCGACTGACTGTTTCACTTTCGTTGGACCTCCAGATTGACTAGATGACCTGTTCTGACTTCAGTTAGCCTCCCATGTGCCCCCACTGAGCCTCCTTCCCTTAATCAGTGCTACACACTCCAGTTACACATGACACACTCAGTTAGACTTAGATTGACACCTGGATGACTGGTTCTTGTGCATTGATGACCACCACCGATTGATGATGAGGACTCCTAGTTGGAGTCAAGCTACTCCATTCAGTGATTTGAATGACCTACTTAGGCAATTCGAATTGCTTAGTCATTGAGACAGTTTATATTGTAATCATTCACCCTTATTGGGATATTGAGCACTGATGCATGTTTTGCACAGTTTTGCACCATATTTTCTATGTTCATCTGTTGTGATTGATTTACTTGTTCATTAGATCTGCTGTGACTAATTTTACATGGTATCAGAGCCATTGCAGGGACAAGATCTCTTTTCTACAAGTGTTTGTACAAGAAGATTTGATTGAATTGCTCAAATTGCAAAAAGTTTTGGCATGAGATATCTCAAGGGCATTCGCTCCTGTGCATGCAAAGCTTGAAAATAATTCCAATACCACTCCAGAAGCTTGAGTTTTGACATAATTCCTAGATCTGATACATTGGACCCATTCAACATTGTTTGATCTCCAATCCTAGTTTTGATGCAACTCTAAAAGGGTGGATTGTTCGACCTTATTGTTCTTGTTTTATTGTGATTTGCAGGTTTATTGTCTCCATCAATTGCATTCGCTACATTGTGCATGCAAGCTCCTCTACAGCAATTGCATTTGCTACACTATGCATGCAAGCTCCTTCTACATCAGTTTGACTCGCTCTTAGCAATGGAATACTCTTCTTCAAATCCTATCCTCACCCCATTCAATTATTTTGATTGGAAAGATGATATGGAGATCATATTACGTTCAAAAGGTTACTACCGAGTCACTATTGGTCTTGAATTGGAGCCAAGCAATCTGTCAGATAGAACCAAACACTACAACAAGCTTGATGAAGCTTATGGTCTTCTTTGTCTCTCCATCTCCAAAGATCTTCACTTCCATCTCAGCGGATTGAAGACTCCAAAAGCCATATGGGAGCAACTTGAAACACTATTTGGCAAGCAGGATGAGCTTAGGGCTTTTCAATTAGAGAATGAATTGATTGCCCTTAGTCCTGAGAATTTCGAGACCATCAATGAATTCTTCACAAAATTCAAGAACTTGAACTTGCAATTGAAGAACAGTGGAGTTATCAAAGAGGATAAACAATTGATCCTCTCCATTCTAAGCAAGCTTGGGAAAGATTATTCGGTATTTGTCTCTACTTTCAATTCCGGTCGGCTAACTACCCCGAATTGGAAGATGCCTACCTTGAATGCCTTCATTGAGTCCGTCACAAAAGAGCATGACAAGTTGATTCAAATGGGGTCCATAAGCTCCAAATATTTAGCCCTATATGTTCAAGGACCCAAGATCTCGAATGGTAAAGGAAAGCAAAAGAAGGAGAAGCCCAAATTCGAGCCTCACAAGCAAAAAGACAAAGGCAAACAAACAGATGCACCATCCAGTTCGAATTTCAAGTAAAAGGGCAAAGAAGGTAACCAAAAATCTAAATGTACTCATTGCAATCGTGGATTTCATCCCGAAAGTTCATGTATGAAGAAGACTATAGATCAAATGGCCCTCCTTTTGGAAAAGAACAACATAACTCTTCCCGACGGTGCAAGGAAGAAGGATAGGAATGACGATCATGAAAGAGGACAAGCACTCATGGCAACGGTTTAGAAGCCCACTAATCTCTTGATAGATTCGGGTGCATCAAATCATATGGCTGCAAATATTGATTCTTTTTCCTCATTCGATCCAAATATCTCCATCCCCATCCATTTGGGAGATGACTCAAAAATTTCTTCAAAGGGCAAAGGTATGATTCATGTAGATCATGGAAGCTTTCAGAATGTTCTCTATGTGCCTTCCTTGGCTTCAAATCTTCTTTCTTTGTATCAAATGACACACACTGGTGAACCGAAGCAAGTTACATTCAGCCCTAATACAGTTGAAATTTCTGATATCAAAAGTGGAAGACTAGTTGCAGTCGGAAAGGCAAATCACACTGCAAAATGCTATGAGTTTTCGCACTTTATTCCGCTTGCAAATCCCACTGCTCTTCGCACACATGGTAATGAGGTTAGTAGGATTTGGCATGAAATATTTGGACATCTTAATTATAAATATTTGCTGCTGCTATCAAATAAATCCATGGTAGATGGGCTTCCACAACTCCGTTCCTCGAAGAGAATATTCACTGGTTGCATCATTGGGAAGCATCCCGAGCACAGATTCGACCGCGGCAAAGCTAGCAGAGCTTCTACTATTTTGGGATTGATCCATTCTGATATCAGTGGTCCGCTGCCCCATATGTCATTAAATGGTTCAAGGTATGTTTTGACATTTATTGATGATTTTTCCCGCTTTACATGGGTATTCTTTCTCAAAAACAAGTCAGAAGTGCTTGGAAAATTCAAGGATTTTAAGGCTTCTGTTGAGACCGCCACTGAGAGCAAGATCAAAGCTCTTAGATCTGATAATGGTGGAGAATATATTAAATCCGAGTTTCTGCAACTTTGTGCCCAAAGCGGAATTAAGATCCAACATACAGTTCCCTACACACCCTAGTAGAACGGTGTAGCAGAAAGGAAAAATCGGTCATTGAAAGAGATGGCTACATGCATGATTGAATCAAAAGGTTTGGCTGCGAATCTTTGGGCTGAAGCAATCAATGTCGCTGCATATATATAGAACCATGTTCCACATTCATCCGTGAAAGGTATGACTCCTTTCGAAGCATTCTTTGGTCACAAACCGGATGTGTCAAATTTGAGAGTTTTTGGATCTACTGCATGGGCTAGAATTCCTTCCGAGAAGAGACGAGCTTTGGATCCACAAAGTACCAAGTGCATATTGATAGGATATGGGGAAGAATCAAAAGCATATAAACTCATGGATATCAGATCTAAAAATATATTCATAGAGCGTAGTGTGCAATTTGAAGAACCGCTTCAAGAATTGCAACTAGTCGAGGAGAAGACTGCCGATTCACCGCCTTCACCAGAAGAAGATCCGTGCAGCGATAATGAAGGTATGAGTTCTGATATTTCTGATATTGTAGCAGAATATGATGATCATGACATATCAGGTTCGGAATCCGACCATTATGATCCCCCTCAGTTACCAAAGTGGGCCCAAAACACTCTACAATATTCTGGTTCGAACCTTGGAAATCCTGCTGATCCGAGACGAACAAGAGCAGACTTTCAAAGAGAAGGTATGGATCTTTCTATTGCTGATCCATTTCTTCCTGAGATTTGTTATTTGATGGCTGGTTCAGATCCTACATCATACTATTCTGCTCATCGAGATCCAAAATGGAAAAGTGCCATGGATGAAGAGTACAGTTCTCTTCAAAAGAACAACACATGGGAGCTAGTTTCTCTTCCACCTGGAAGAAAATTAGTGAAGTGTAAATGGGTCTACCGTAGTAAATTTTCTGCTGATGGCACTATAAGCAAATATAAAGCAAGGTTGGTGGCAAAAGGTTTCTCCCAAGTCCAAGGAGTAGACTACACTGAGACCTTTGCACCGGTTGCAAAGATGGATTCCATCCGCCTTGTTTTAGCTATTTCCGCATCCAAGCACTGGGAGGTGCACCACATGGATGTGAAGAGTGCATTTTTACATGGAGACCTTGCTGAAGAGGTATATATGCAGCAACCAGAGGGTTATACATCAGATCCATCATTGGTTTGCAGATTGAAGAAATCTTTGTACGGGTTAAAACAGGCCCCAAGAGCTTGGTACACAAAGATGGACTCCTTCCTTCTTTCTCAGAATTTCCAAAGATGCAAATATGATCCGAATGTGTATCTTCAGCGAGTTAAAGGTAATTTGTTGGTTATTGTACTTTATGTTGATGATCTTCTCATTACTGGTAGCACACTTACCTCAATAAACAAGCTAAAATATGCCTTAAATCTAGCTTTTGACATGAGCGATTTGGGCTTGCTGAGTCACTTTTTGGGCTTGGAGATAGCTCAAAATTTTGATGGGATCACTATATCTCAGCAAAAATATGCTTCCGACCTGTTATTGAAGTTTAATATGGCTGAATGTAAGGCATCCCCATTCCCATTCCTCTCAGGAATCAGTCTTGAGGAGGGAGATTCTACACCGCTTGCAGATTGCAGTATGTATCGACAGTTGATTGGTTCACTACTTTATTTGACACACTCAAGGCCTGATATCTCATATGCCGTGAGTGCCATGTCAAGATATATGCAGCAGCCACATGAGCTTCATTGGCGAGCAGCCAAGCGGATCTTGCAGTATGTGCAAGGTACGAGACATTTTGGCATACATTATGCTACAGATTCTGAGCTTGATTTCATTGGTTTTACTGATTCAGATTGGGCAGGTGATAGCATTGATCGGAAGTCCACTTCTGGTTATGTTTTCATGATTGGTCATGGTGCTATTTGCTGGTCCAGCAAAAAGCAAACAGCCATTGCACTTTCTTCAGCAGAGGCAGAGTATCGAGGGGCAGTCAATGCCTGCATTCAGGCAGTTTGGTTGCAGGGTATTCTTTCCGAGTTTGGTTTTGGTGGCACTACTTCGACTGTCCTATTTTGTGACAATCAAAGTGCTATCAAGATCTCCACAGATCCAGTTCAGCGGCAGAGGACCAAACACATTGAGATTCATATGCATTACATTCGACAGTTGGTGCATGACCGCACCATCATTCTGCAATATTGCTCTACTGATGAGCAAATTGCAGACATCTTCACCAAGAGCTTCACTGAGAAGAAGTTCTCTTACCTCCGTTCACTATTGGGGGTGAGTTCCATCATGGTGGAGACTGATTGATTCATTATTATGCTTTAGCTTGAGGGGGGGATTTCTTCCCACTGGGTTTTCCCTCTTTCCTCACTTAGTTTATTTTCAGCATTTTTTGGATTATTATATCGGGGTGACCTTTGGTCTTAGTTACCAGGGCCCCACATTATTTTTTACACATCATAGTCTAGCTTGAGGGGGGGTGTTCGGATATCCACATCATCTTTTTCAGGATCTTACATGCAATTAGGGTTTGCATGCAAATTCTAGGGTTTGCATGCACTTTGCATGCATCCCAGTCACCAGTTTGATGCCTCCAGCACCTTAGCCACCTTATTCTAGCACCCGGGAGCCACTTACTTCAGAGTTTTAGCCCTCCTAGGATGAAAGGCGCCCACTTCTCACCTACTGCCAGAGAAGGGTGCACTTGTTCACCTACCACTACAGTTCCACTTCAGTTACACTCAGTTAGTTCCAATTCTCCCTGATTTGAGGCTAGTTTCACTCCCGACTGACTGTTTCACTTCCGTTGGACCTCCAGATTGACTAGATGACCTGTTCTGACTTCAGTTAGCCTCCCATGCGCCCCCACTGAGCCTCCTTCCCTTAATCAGTGCTACACACTTCAGTTACACATGACACACTCAGTTAGACTCAGATTGACACCTGGATGGTTGGTTCTTGTGCATTGATGACCACCACTGATTGATGATGAGGACTCCTAGTTGGAGTCAAGCTACTCCATTCAGTGATTCGAATGACCTACTTAGGCAATTCGAATTGCTTAGTCATTGAGACAGTTTATATTGTAATCATTCACCCTTATTGGGATATTGAGCACTGCTGCATGTTTTGCACAGTTTTGCACCATATTTTCTATGTTCATCTGTTGTGATTGATTTACTTGTTCATTAGATCTGCTGTGACTAATTTTACATTGACAACTATAAGCTTAGGAGCCATTTTCAACCATACTTACACATCGTGCATAAGTCTTATTTTCTTTCCATGTTTATAGTTATTTTTCATTTATAATAACAAAAAAAGAAAAAAATTGGTAGCTTAAGGTTAGTGAGGCTTATATTTTTTGCAAGATAGCATAGCTTATTTTGTTTAGAATTTCAAAAGAAAACAAAAAAGAAATTTGCTTAGATTTGCACAGTTTTTAATTTGGAAAGAACATTAAATGAAAAATAAAAGTTTTGTTGTTGAAATTTATAGTTTAGGCACTTTACTTTTCTGTTGCAACCATGCCACACAAACGCACTACCTTTTGAGTAATAATAGCCTTAAATTTTTTTAATAAAATTAAATAGCAACAATTTTTCTTTTTAGGGATACAGTACACCAACTAGTCTTGGTTAGGATCTTGGGTTTAAATCACCTTAAACCACCCAAGGTCACACATTATGCAAAAATCATAGTTCGACTATCACAGGTAAACCCACTTCATTCAAAGCTTGCATGGGAATCTATGTAGTAGGCCTTGTGAGAGCAGATTGTTGGGAATACTCCTCCTACCTTCTGTTTCGAGCATATACCAGGATTGGATCGCGTTTGGGGAGTCTTTTGAGTTTCGGGCTCAGTTACCCTGCCCACGCCTTCCTATTTGACCTGAGACTGTTCCCCCAGGAGTTTTCGGTGTTGTGGTATCCTTAGTATCTGACCATAGGTTCATACACAAGTGACAGCGGAGGGTATATTTATTGTACCTAGGACATACATGGGAGGAAATCCCTTGCAGGTCTTTGGGAAGGTGGTTGGGTGATTCCAGCGCTTGCACCCTTATTCATTGTATTGTGGACCCCAGGTAACTGTTCTTCATCCTTTGTTGATCTGTTCTGGGCCCTCATCATCCCAGACTCTTCTCCGAAAGGAATCTTGTTTGCTTGGTTTGTATACTTAGGACTTTTTAGTGGTGTCTTGTTTTCCCCCTAGTCTTAGTGGCCACTAGGTTTTCTAGTTTTATTTTTATATATAATCATGGAAGACCAAGAACTTCGTAGGTTGAGAAGGTTGCAAAACCTTCCTCCACTTAGAACAGAACCACTACCGCTAGCTAGACGACAGAGGGTAGACCCCAGTGTTCCCTTGGAAACCACTAGTGAAATAGAACTTCCTGAGGAAATTTTTACAACAGAAAATCTTGGAATAGAAATTCCTGAGGAAATACAACCTGAAATAGAGTTTCCCGACGAACTACAAACTGCAACAGAAAGCCTTGAAATAGAAGTTCCCGAGGAACCAAAACCGGGGACTCCATATCAGTGACATTTTAGTTTAGTTGAGATTGAAGATCCCACTTTTGTTGAGTTCAGTACTCCTTTTAATCCTCCTTTGAATAATCTTAGAATTCCGCTGTTGATACCTGTTGGTTTCCAGCAACTAGATTATAGTGCATATAATTTCACACCTGAGCATTTTATGACTAATCCGGGAGGCGAACTGGGAGTTCCACAGACTCCCACCATAGGTATGAATACCAATACTGTAAATCCTCCTCTTACTGCTACACCGAGTTTGGCATAGAAAACCTCTGTGTCCACTCCGTACTTCAACTTTAATACAGGTGCATTAGGCATGCCGAGTTCAACAACTATGGCATCTGCCTCTACACCTACTTTTGGACCTAGCAGTACAGCTAATCTAGTTCCACCTCTTGTGACTCAACCGTCATATCACATACCCAGTACTTGTATTTCCACACCTGCTGTAGGGCCAAGTGCTTCTGCAACTGTGCCTGTCATGAGTACCATGACCACACCGTCTACATCAACTATTACTGGTTTTAATACCTTTGCAGGTCCTAACATAAAACAAGGTAATCTACCTGTAGGAAACATCCCTTTTTCCTTATTTTCAGGAGGAGCGGGTAACATTTTTAACCAGCAATATGGCGGGGCTAACGCCCAGCCACAGTTGACGAAACCACAGAGCACTAACCCACTTTCATATGGGTGGGGGGATTTCAATAATACTTTCGCGCAACAACAGATGGCTGGGGGAAACCCCTATCAGCAGATGGTGGAGGGAAACCCCTATCAGTAGATGGCCGGGGGCAACCCCTACCAGTAGATGGCTGGTGGCAACCCCTACCAGCAAATGACTGGGGGAAACCCCTACTAGCAGACGACTGGGGGAAACCCCTACCAGCAGTTCACGGGTCAAAATATGGGTGGTTCCCCTTTGCGACCCCAGCTTATCAAATACCGTCTTGCAGGCCTCGTTTACCATTTTTGGCAACTTTAAATTTGCCAGATCTTTCCAAGTTGACAAACGATCCAGTGTATCACAACGCCACATGGCCACCAGTTCCTACCAAGTTACCTTCGGACATTCCAAAGTTCAAAGGAAAAACTGGTGAGGATCCTGGTGACCATGTAACTACTTTGCACTTATGGTGTTCCTCGAACTCCTTAAACGAAGATTCCATTAGGTTGAGACTGTTCCAGATAACCTTAACCGGTGCTGCAACTAAATAGTACATCGAGTTACCAGCAACCACTTTCTTTAACTTTCGGGATCTCCCAACTGTCTTTTTGAATCACTTCCAGCTTCCTGTTCGATATGATGCCGGAACAGACCTTTTGTCTACATTTAGGCAAAATAAATCCACTCACTTATCTGATCACATTCAGGAGTGGCGAAGATGGAAGAGGCTCATTAAAGCCAACATACCTCTAGAATTCCTTCTTGAGTGGTATTTGAAATCACTCCTTCCTTATATTTCTAAGGAAGTAGCTACTTCTGGAGTGTCTACAGAGGAAGAAGCCATCTTACAGACCCAGCAGTTAGACCTTGTTTACGCACAATCTGGGTTACTTTATGAAATCATACCTAATGCACCGCGATCAAATACTGATATGAGCAGACCTAAAACTGGACCACATGCTGACGGCATAGTGGGTTCAGTTGACTCTGTAGCTTTTGAAGCATTGACCAAGCAGGTTCATGCCTTATCTGTCAAACAATCGACTGCAAAATTTACTTCCGTCACAACCTCTCCTTATACTTCTGAATCTGTCAACCAGGTTCAGAACAATCAAAAGGGCCCTCGGTAGCCCAATAACAAAAAGAAGGTCAATAAAGGAGAGGGGAACCATCAAAAGCCCAACAAAGAGAATGCCGAGGAGGGTAACAAAGAAAAGAAGAAGGTTAAGTTCCCTTGTAAACTTTGCAAGTAGGACCACCTCACTCACCAATTCCCTCTACTCGAAGAATCCCAGAAGCTGCTTGAAGAGAAGAAACCTGCCGTACTTAAAGATCCATTTCTTAGGGGGAAGGGTTCAGCTTCTGGCACCTCCAATGCTGGGGGCACTACACATGCTTCAGTTGATCAAACTTTCATTAACATGGTTAGCGCGGATGCACTTTTGCAAACGCGAGCAAGAAATTATACCCCATAAGCATAGAAGAAGGATAAAGAGATTCTCAAATCTTTCATTCCTCTCCACATCCCAGTGGATCCGCTGCCCAAGATCCTGAAAAGTGTCTTGAAACGGGCCTCGCACAATCCCAATGCTCGGGATTCTTCCAACTACAATGTGGTTGAAGATCTAGCCCAGACCCCTTGTGCTATGTCCACCTTAGAAGTGTTGCAAAGCTGTCCTTTACAACGAAATGCACTTCTGGCAGCGATTGGAAGTATGGAATCATCCAACATGACTGCACGCTTTGATATGTCTGATATCAAATATTGGTTGCCATACCATGTTGTCCTACAGATTGAAGTGGTCCATGGTCCTATGACCATTAGATGAGCTGTCGTAGATGAGGGTGCATCGATGTGCGTGATGTCCATTTCTTGCTGGAAAGATTTAGGCTCTCCTGAGCTAGCCCCCTCTAACATGCTGCTTACTGCCTTCGATGGTAGGACTTTTCGTCCACATGGAGTTCTACCATCGTTTGAGATTATACTTTCCGGTAAGACAACTGCTGTAGAGATTGAAGTTCTGGACGCTCCGCTTGATTACAACATGTTATTAGGCCGGAGATGAACGTATGCCATGCGAGCCATTACATTGGCAGTTTTTCGAGTTGTTATGTTCCCCCACAAAGGCAAGATCGTCACAGTCAATCAACTTTCGTTCTCTCGGCAAAACAACCAGACTTCATCGAATTCCACTATTCCTTTAGTTGATCAATCTGCCCCAGTAAGTGAGAGTTTAGGAGCAGGGATTTATGGGTCATTAGGCACTTTTGACCCGCCTGCTCCTACCTTATTTGTTGGTTCTGAGGAATGTTCATCGTCTGAGATTTCCACAGCCAATTTAACAATTGATCCTGGGTTTCTCCCAACTGATTCAGAACCCTCTGTGCCTACATCTGTTGCAGAGGTAACCTACTTGGACACACATCAAACTGCAATAGAACATATATTGACTCCGCTGGTCTCTGCTGAGTCAGATATGGACTGTGCTACTACACCGTCACTCGATCCGACTCACTCTCTTGACAGTTTGGATACTACTTTACCTTCCGAGGAAGCAATTTTGGAAGCCATGACTGACCTAGACCATCCTCGTGAACATATAGATCCCAGGTCCTTCTTGATTCCCATTCTAAACTTGATAGAGAGAGGCGAGTTTTATCCGACACTCAGTGAGAATGTTGATTTCACTTCTATCCCTTCCACTTCACAAGTTGGTTTTGCTTAAGGGAATAGATCGAGAACCATTATGGTCAACATTTCCATTGCACTTAGGGTCACAGAAAACATTTTTATTGAAACGGGATGTTATCTTGTTGAGATCATTCCATACACCAATCTTTTTAATGATTTCTGTGACATCTTTGCCCGACCTCATGAGGAGGATCCAGCCATTGACCCTACTTGAGGAGTTTTTGAGCATTCTTCTTTTACTTCGAGCTCGTTAAAAATAGTAAGTAGGTTTCGAGCATTCTTCTACCTTTACTTCGAGCTTGTTAAAAACAGTAAGTAGGTTACGAGCATTCTTCCACCTTTTCTTTCAGCTCGTTAAAAATAATAAGGAGGCTATGAGCATTCTTCCATCTCTGCTTTGAGCTCGTTAAAAATAATAAGGAGGTCACGAGTTTACTTTTTCGGGCTTGTTAAAATTTTACGAAAAATATTATTATGGAGTTCTCTCTAAGCTCTTGTTAGACTCCTTAAATATGACAAGATTGCCGAGTATAGTTTTCATTTCAGACTCGTTAAAGGATTTGAAGCGACATCCACTCAAGTATAGAATTACCCCTTTTCCGGGCCTAGGTGGATAAATTACGGAAAAGGTATAGTCTAGGTATACTCCTGCATGTGTTAGAAGAGTTCTTCTTCCTTTGTTTTATACTTTTTCGGGGGAGGAGACTAACAGTACGAAAAAGGACCTTTTTGGAGCCTTTCTTTAGGGTTTTCAGGTTCTCTAAACATGAAAACACCAAGCGAGCATTCACCTACTCGGGCTCGATGTAAAATCCACGAGAGGGTAAGTAGAGGACTGTTTAAGTTTTTCAACTCTATAAACAAGAAAACACCGCCAAGCACAGACCAATCCAGGCTTGATATAAAATCCACGGATAGGTGTAAAGAGGATTGTTTAAGTTTTTCAGACTCTATAAATAGGAAAACACCGGCGAGCATTAATCTGCTTGGGCTCGATACTAAAATCCACGAGCAGATATATGGAGTTATTGTTTAAGTTTTTTAAACTCCTTAAAATTGAAAACACCGGCGAGCAAGAACAGATCTCGGCTTGATATTAAAATCCAGATATCAGTAATATAGAGTAATGTTCTATCTCTTCTTCGAACTCTGTAAACAATGAAGAAGGTACTGATTCTTTCTCCCATGGGCTCGTTAAAACTTTTTACATGGTTGGATCTATTGAGTTTTAATTCTTTCTTGGACTCATTAAAACAATAAGAAAGGTATTCTTTTATCTAAAAAGAATAAGGGATGGGAAAGATGTGTCATATCTTTAATGTCAAAGGTAGTTTAGTCAGTTCTATCTTTGAACACAGCACCTACTTGATTCTATCATGTCGGTTGGGTTTAGTTTGTGACCTTAGGGTGAACCTGATCTTCGAGTTGTCCCGGTTGGTTATTCTTCCAACCATATGGAGGGTTTGATAATGTCTCCTACATTTCAGGCTTATCATTTGCCCCATTATGTCGGAAATTTCCTGAGTCACTTTGTGTCATGCTCACTGTTCAAGGATATACCCTATGTCGGCCATTCTACAAGTTTACCTTGACCTCATGTGTCGGCCATCCTAGTGTCAGTCTTGTTACATATTACTCCATATCAGCTCATACCAGTTGAGTGTTCCTCGAGTTGGATGATGGAGGATGCCTTAAGGCCTCCCTTCCAACGGACTTCTTCCCATCGACATCAACTCATTTTTCTCTGGGAATGAAGTTTAGAGTTTCGGTTAGTACCTTGGAGATTGCAGTCACTAGTGGCAATTTTCCTTGCTGTTGAATGTCGAGAATACATCAATGTCTCTTCTTCGACAGGATCCCCAAGTGTTCGACTCCAAGTCCACCTATTCACACTTGTTGGATTGTACTAGGTACCTTGGGCCCCATCATCATTATCAGTGGAAGCCCTCGCATTTATTAACAATATACATCAATGATCGGTAATCAAACGATACCCCCCATGTTCGACTATCAACTCATCTATTCACATTGTTAGGGTTTGTACCTCGGGTTGTTTTGGATGAAGACCTTGGGATTTTGGATGACATTACCTCATTATGTTATCACCCAAGTTGCACAAGACTAAGCCTCACTTATATTCGGCTTTCCATGAGACATAGATCCAGTTTGTTGTTATGGCTATGATCTCTCAGTTTGACATGGATCTATGCTTGTATTCTAAGTGGCCATGCTACATATACATCTCCTTATTATGTATCGGATATCATGTTGTATCACACTGCACATCTATATGATGTCAAGAATGTAATTTCTCACTAACCTTAATCTTTGTTTCAGGTGTTTTTGTGACTTGCTTCCGTGGTTCCTTGCTCCTCCTCTAGCTTTGGACTATAATGTATTTCATCCATCGTTTCCCTCTGACCTCACACATTAGGGGGCATCTATTATAGGTCAAACCTGCACCTCTCCATCCGTGATCAACTTGAGCTGTCGATCACACAAAAGGACAATTGGGATGGAGAAGTATGTTGACCTTAGATGAGACCTTGACCTACTCCACCTCCTTGCAAGCTAGCAAAACCATTAAAAAACATTGTTTTGAGACATGGGAGCTACTCTACCTTAACAGACTAGCACCTGTACCCTACTCCAGTGTACAATAGTAGCGCTCAACTCCTCTAAAATAGAGTAGCGTACAACATTTAAAAAGTGATGAGCGCTAGTTATAAAACACTATAGTAGCACCCTGGGCGCTACTCCACTGTGAAATAGTAGTGTACACCTCAAAAGATGATTAAAAAATAATTAAATTCATGAATGAGGATTAGTTGCAGTTGGTTTCCCAACTTCCCCAACTTCCTCCATAACCATCTCTCGACCTAAACTGCCTCCCTTGCCCTATAAATACAAGGAGGAATGAAGAGAGGGGTTAGACATGAATGTTATTGAGAGACTCTTAAAGAGAAGCTTGTGTTGAAGGAGGTTATGCTGGAAGATTTCCAAGCCAAAGAAGAGAAAGAGCCCAATATTAGGGTGCAGGAGCATGCTGCAAAGTCAGGTATACTTTGTATCATTAATTTGCATTTGACAATAAAAGGTTGAAGCACCTTTCTTGTCCCAAATCAAGTGTTCATTGAGTTATGTACTTGTTTGGATATGTTTTGGTTAATATTTGATGTTTAAATTGCTTTGTCCATTTCATCATTATATATTATCCAAGATATGTTGAGAAAGGTACTTGTGTTGCAGGTTTATCGAACGAGAGGTTGACTTGAGGATCAAGCGCAAGATTGAATAAGAGCTATGATCGAACTTCGTTCAAAAGGTATGTTCTCAAGACCTATAACCTATTTCCATTCATAAACATCTCTGTAACACAGTTAGTATGCTTACTTGTCATCCCCTTTCAGTTGATAACATCCGTTTCCTCATTATAGGGTAGTTTTTCCCGCCAACAGTCACTCATGGACTATCTAGGCCCACCTAGATGATTCACAACCTTTCACTATGATTTTGAGTTTGATACTTGCCTTGGATGGATATTTGGTCTATTCTAGGCCTCGCACATGTGAGCTACTCGAGTTTCCACCAAGCCTCTTGAATTTTATATATAAAATGTATTATATATTGTATTCATATTGATGAATAATATATAGATGAAGTTTACATCAATTGATTTCCCTCTCTTATGTTTTTGCTTCAATATTTCTTCTTATTTTTGCTAATATTTGTGTAAATTCTTGGTGAGGATTACTTTGTTTCTAGATCTCGGCTTCTGTAAATTCTTACATGGCATTGAACCTATTTGTAGTTTGACACATTGTGGCTATAGGTGGGTAGGCATATTTGACTTCTCAAGTGTGAATTTCAAATTCTATAGGTACAAGAGACATTGAAGAAGTCACCACAAAAGTACAAGGCTAGGCATGGACATCACATAATTGAGAAGATATTCAAGGTAGGAGATTGAGGTTTGTTGCACTTGTATAAAGAGATAGTGCAAGTATTTTTAAGAATATTAAGGCTCTATGATATGGTTATTTCAAAGTATTTCAATAGAAAGGTGATAATTCCTACAGACTCACTCTTCCTCCATACATGCACATTTACTCAATAGTGGATGTAGAAAATATGAAATTATATGAACCATCCATGGTATATTAGGAAAATGAAGACCAAGCCTTTCCTACCATAGAGGAATTAGTAGCATAACCTTAAGAAGAGTTAGTAGAAGATATGAATTTTCAAAAGAAGTATCATCTCTTTGAGTCTCCAATAGAATGTGAAATTTCACCTCTCTCCCCCGTTGTGGCGAACATCTTCATGGAGCACTTCGAAGAAAAGGCCATCAACTCCGCTCCAGAAAAACCGCAACAATGGCGACGTTATGTGGATGACACCAACTTCATTTTGGCCCATGGGAAAGATAAGCTCGGGGAATTCTTAACACACATGAACAGTCAATCTGAAGACATCAAATTCACAATGGAAATCAAAGAAGACAATAGTCTTCCTTTTTTAGACATCCTTCTATCTAGAAAAGAAGACGGATCTTTAGCACACCAGGTATATCGAAAAAAGACGCACACAGATAAATACATTAGATCTGACTCTCATCATCACCCGACACAAAAAATTGGCGTCATTAACACTCTGACTATCAGAGCCAAGAGAATTTCTGATTCGGCACACTTGGATACTGAACTAGAACACCTTCTCAAGGTCTTCAAAAATAATGGCTACAGTGAAAATCTAATCAGCAAAACCATGAAGAAGTCCCAGGAAGCAAGGCAGGCAAAGAATCAAAACGAGATTATAAAATCAATAAAGCTTCCTTACATCCAAGGGACAACTGACAAAATAGCCAACATACTGAGGAAGAAACGAATAAGGGTCGCCTTATCTCCTTTGAACACGTTGCGTGGAATCTTGGACCATGCAAAAGATCAAGCGGACCCTAAGAAGAATAAAGGTGTGTACTTGATCCCATGTGGCTGCGGTAAAGTGTACATTGGAGAAACTGGTCGCTCGGTACTAACAAGATTGAAAGAACATAGCGCGGACATCATTCATGGACGGATAAAGAATTCCGCATTAGCAGAACACTCCATAAACTCCAAACACCACATTCTCATGGACGACTCCAAAGTCATCGCCAACATTGACCATTACACAAGAAGACGAGTAAGAGAAGCAATTGAAATTGAGAAGCACCCTCTCAATATCAATCGAGATGACGGATGGAAACTCAGCAGGACGTGGGCTCCTATCATTAACCAATTAAAAAATAAAACAACGACATATTAATAATGTTTCTAAGGGCCGACATATTTCAAATATTAGGCTAAGATACATTATAAATAAAGAAACGGATTGGAAGATTAAGTTGGGAAACTGAAGAGTATCTCCTGAAGATGGGCTGAACTACCCAGCCCGAAACGTCGAGAAGTTTTACACTTTCACACGGGGTTCCTGCAGTTCAATATAATATTCTTATATTTCCTACATGTTTTATCGAGGGGTTCATGGAATGGATACGAATATTAATACAAAAATAAAAGTAACCATCAAGAGCAAGGTGTTTGATCCCACTAAAATAAAAGTAACCGAATGCTATGACCCAAGGGGGGCATATATGGGGATACATGTATATGTAATAGTGGCTAGCTTATTGAAGGGGCCTCATGTGCAATGGGTGTTTATGCATATATAGAGCTAATGTAGTTATTGTTGTGGAACATGTGAAATGATTATATGAATATCTTAGCGAATTGGAGAATGATTATATGATGTAAAATAACATTATTGAGCTTGGTGTTGTCATTGATGTCAAAGAGATTGTTGAACTTGGTGATGGCATTAAAGTCTTAAATCTAGTTTGAAGAGGTATATAGAAAATATGTGCATAAGTATTAGCAAGCCCCTCCAAACACCAAATATATTGTTGAATTTGGTAATGGCATTGAAATCTTAAAGCCAATTTGAAGAAGTATATAGAAAATATGTGCGCAAATATCATCAAGCCCCACCAAACGTGCGAAAGAAGTATGCGCAAAGTCCCACTAGAGTCACCTATGGAGGTCCTAACACAAGTATGTTGTGAAATACACCACACAATAGTTTGTGTAAAAATAAATTCAAAATATTAAAGTCCACAAATTACAAGCCGACAAAGGAATAAGTAATGAGGTCCGAAAAATATGTGGGTAAACTTATTCATGAAGAAAATTAGAAGGGATGCAACCAACATACAAAAGTCTTTGCTTATGGATAAATCAGTTGAACAAAGAAAAGAAAGAATAATATAAATAAGCAAAAGATTGAAGTGTTTTGACAAGCTTGGGTGAAAAAGACGTAGTATTCTGAAATTGCCAGCTTCAGGGAATAGAAGAAATGCTTAGGGGAATAAATGACTGTATGAATTGAGGAAGTGAGCAATATTACAGGACATGGAGAAACACAAGGAGCAATTGCACATAAATATAAGGATCATTTGAACAGAAGGATACAAGAAATGGTCGTGCAGGAAGAGTTGGAGATGTGAAGTATAGTATGTTAAATAGTTTGTGTAGAACAGAGGAAACATATTAGAAAGTACAGAGTGGATCGTGATCAAGGAATGCAACAACAAATTGATATCTAGGTGGTACGATGGGGCAAGGATAGAATATTGGTGTCTTCCATAGGTTGGTGCCTGGTATCTCAGGAAGGTGCCTGACCATGCAAGTTTGTGCTTGTTGACTATGAGTTGGTGCTCATAAGAGGATTGGTGTCCTCACAGGTTGGTGCCTGTAAAATAGCAAGTTGGTTCTTGCAATGGATTGGTGTTCCTATTTGATTGGTGTTATCAAAATTAGTGATTGGTTTCTCAGACTTGCATTGGATATTTGTGTCTCCTAGCATTATTTGTAATAGAAGATTTATATATACAATATTTCTCTACATATTCTTTGTGCGTAGTGTTCTATGTATTGAAAATTGCTTTTGATACATGCTATATGTGTTGATGAATGATTACATGGTATAAAAAATGTTTGAAAGAATAAAAGGTATGAAATATTGTCTCACCCCCCCTCTCATTAATTTCAACAATTGGAATCAGAGCATGTTCCTTTAGAGACAGTCCAACCACTATAAGGAAGATCAGTTTGCAATCTAGATTTCTACACTGATATGGATAGATGGGAAGGTCTCTCAACAAACCGAGCACCACATTTTGATGTGTCTAATTATGATTTATGGAGTATAAGGATGGGAGTATTCATACAATCACTCAAAAATGATATTTGGCTAGCAGTTGTAAATGGTTATAAAGTTCCAGAAACTCCTCTAGCTAATATTGCAGTTAAAAAATATGAATGCAATGCAAAACCAAAATATGCAATACTAAGTGGCCTAGCAGATTCATAATTTACAAAGGACATGCAATGTAGCTCAGCAAAAGTGATATGGGACAAACTTCAGAGCATTTATAAAGGTGATGACACAGTAAAAAAGGAAAATCTACAAATTTATAGAAGTCAGTTTGAGAGCCTAAAAATGAAGGAAGATGAGAACATTTCATCCTACATTATTTGTGTAGATGAAATAGTCAATACTCTTAGAGGTCTTGGGGAAATAGGTCCTAAAGAAGCAATTGTTCAGAAGGTGCTGATATCTATACCTATGATATTTGATTCTAAAGTATGATTTTAGGAATATAGAAAGGATATTAACAAGCTAACAATGGATGAAATCCATGGAATTCTCATTGCTTATGAAATGCGAACTAAAACAAAAATCCTTCAAGAAGGGAATCACCATTCAAGTTCTCCAAGAAGACAAAAGGAAGCAAACAAAAATCCAGTAAGAGTTATTTTGATGAATATGATCTTGAAGAAGCAAAATTTGTGAAGAAACTTCAAAAAGGTCATGGAAGTACAAAGGTAAGCTTCCTTTCAAATGCTTTGAATGTGGTAAAATATGTCATTTTTCTTCTAAATGTTCTTATAAGAGAGTAGAGATAGTGAGGATGAGGAGGATCATGATCATGAAGAAAATAAGAAGATATACAAAGTAATTAGACCTAAAAATTATAAAATATATGGAAAACAAAAGAAAAATCTATACTCCAAAGAGGATAGTAGCTTAGCAGATGGAGATGACATTTATGATGATGAAAGAGAAGTGCTCTTTATGGAAAAAGAAGAAGAATTTGAAAATGAGAACTCTGAAGATGAAGTAAGTGCCGAGGTAGAATTTGAAGGAGAATTTATAAGTGCTTTAGAGGATTTGAAAAACTCAAGAAATAAGAATAAGTATTTAAAGGACCAACTACTGAAGTATGGAGAGTAGCTAGAAAAATTCAAAAGAATAGAATAAGGTCTAGTAGGAAAGCTGAAAGAGAAAGAAACAATGTGTGAGGATTTGAAGAAGGAAAATATCTCCTTAAAGAGGGAACTACAAAAGGTAAGCACTCACTTAGGATATAAACAAAAGTTTGACAGAAGCTCTAAGGTATTGGATGAAATCATCAACAATCAAAGATCAATTTTAGATAGGTCTAGATTGGGATATGGACAAGAAAATGATGATAAGGATTCAATTTAGATTACACCTAAATATGAATAAGGTACATGGAGCTTTGTAGATGTACTTAAGATTCCTATCAAAGAAAAAGACAACATAAATAATGACCAACAATCTGCAATTGTTTAAACAAAGGATTTGTACCTATTGGAATTCTTAATGATACTGAGAGGGGGGGTGAATCAATATCATGTGCATATTAAGTAATTTTTCACTTTTAAAAAC